>CM055646.1:20504356-21704356 GCA_029378325.1 Elaeagnus macrophylla | reverse complement strand
GGTTTAGTTTGCATCAGATAGAAATATAGAAAGAACACATGCTTTTTTTTGAGAAATTTATTCTCTCTCTCGGTCTCCTTTCCGTTCATATGCAGTGTACAGATATCTATTTCGTAGTCTTTAAAAGCTGCATGAAGCTATGAACTATAAGATGCGTGATTAATCTAGACATTAAAATTTTAGATACATTTGAAATGAGGATGCGCTTTATGTACTCAAACAAATTCATTAAGATGCATTATTAAATCTGATGCACAGATGCATGAACGTGGGACTTGGGTTCATTTGATGAACTTTAATGGCTTTGTTATGATCCTATTGGTCTAGATTACCTTCCTTGAGGTCTATAAAGTATGTCTTATAAAAAATAAGAGGTCTATAAGGTATGGTTGCTAGATGGGATCCTTGCCTATGATGTGACGAAAGGGTGTTGTTAGTTAATGAACAACTTCCAAGTAAAGAGAGTGATAAAATGAAAATGTCTTTTGAAACCAATCATAGCTAGTGGCATGTTTGTTAGACATTATTAAAGACATGACATAGTTTTTATATAATTATGTATTTGATTGTGAAATTAGACCGTAAATAATATGAATATGTAGAAATTTTGTACTATCAAGAGTGTAGGTCTAAACCGTACCCGTTACTTAACTTAATTTATTTGAATTTTCAATTATGAAATTATGTGTTTTGTCTTTTTCATGCATCTTAAATTAAAAATAATTTTTTTTAATTTTTAAAATGTAATAAAAATATTTAAAAAATTTATTAAATATTGATTTAAATAAATTTTTATAATAAAATTATTTTCACATGTAAGAAAACTGCATAGAATAAATTGTATATTATTTTAAATATAAATTATTTTATTAAAATATTTATCTAACTATATTCTATAAGTTGTCATTAAATATCCAATACAATTATACTTAACATGCTCCAAGGAGCAATACTGGATTTATGCCTTTGACATAAGTATTGGATTCCACAGCTTTTACTGACAAAACTGCAGAAATCACATACTTCTATTCAATAATACAACCATTCAAATAGAGAACTTAACAAATCATTCTCCCATAAAAGACTACAATTCTGCTCTTTGTCATCGAAGATTATTCTATTCCTCTCCATCCAAATAACCCACAGCACAATATCTACACTTCCACAATATCTACGTGTTTTTTTAGCCCCACCCCAGAAAAGTTGTCCAAAAGGAAATAATTGTAATTGTAGTCCCTTGGAAGAGCCTACTGAATAACCATCTTTCTTGCCAACCATCAAATGGTATGTTAAGAAAGAAGAAATAGATTGAGACTCTTAAAGAAATGTAATCGTAGGGTGGTCAGTATTCAGGGGCTGGGGGAAAATTTGTCTAGCCTTATTTATCAGATAATTCTTGTTGGACGTGATATTTTATTGAATTGATGGAATAAATAAAATTTACCATAACAAAATGCTACCGTGGTAATTGCTAAACTAGGCCTCAGCGGTACGTTCATGTTTTTTGGGTGTATTGTCAAATAGAAATGATTGGACTCTTGGACTGAGATGACCTATAGTTGGGCAAGTTTATAACATGTGTTAAGCCCCGGCATTCATGAAGCCAAGAAGATGCCTTTTTCGTTATGTTTATTCCACATGGTGCAGCTGGTATTTGGAGATTGAAAGTAGAGAATAAGATTATCTGTTGTTAATTGCCCTTGAAAAATAATTTTTTCCTTGCAATTTTTTGATGGTGGCTGGAAATTGCAGATGGATGCTTGGCAGGAGTGGAACATGGACTTTAATGAGTTCTAATGACCCCTTTCTGGTATTGTTTTCAACTTTTCATGTAATAAGCTGACAATTTGCAAGAGACCTGAATACTTGAAGTTTGTGAATTTTATAATCTAGAGGTGGTTGTTGCTTGCTACACATTTGATACTTAGTTTTGTTGGTCCATGTTATTGCGTCCCTGAAGGTCCTGATTTATTGTTCGATGCATTTCTTATTTTGTATTTGCTACAAATTGCGGATTATTTTGGTTAAACTTTTCTGCTGATTTGCAGTCAGCTGGGTTCAGAGCGTCTGAAACACGAAGGTAAATGTGTGCATTTATCACTTGTTAGGCTCTGAAATATGGACTTTACATCGTTGATACTATAATAGGGTTTTTGTCAAAAATAGATTTTGACTTGGGACAAAATTTAAAAATAGGCTCATGGCCCATTTGGGCACCTTGTCGGTGCAACTTGATCGAATTCGGTCAATTTTACTCGAAGTTGGTCGAATTTGACAACTTCAGCCATATTTGATCCTCTTTTTTTCAATTTTTCTTTTCATTAAAACATGGACAACTATATGGGTGAACACAACTGATCAACTGCCCCTCTTTAATAAAAATTCAAGCCCTGGACGATCTTTAAACTTTGACTCAAGTAAATCAAGATCCCTATGCAGTGCAGCTCGTGCTTTAGATGAATACGACAATTATCTAATTTTTTGTAATACATATTTTATATTTAAAAATAGATATATAATAATTTTAAAAAATATGAAATATACTATTCGGTATTATTTTACATATTATTAAATTATGATAAAAATATTAATTTTTATTTTCTCTTAAATAATACAAAAATACTCATAATTTTTTTAAAGTTCATTAATAATTTTCACTTTTTAATCTAAGATTGTGTAAATTAATAGACATTTAAAAGCTTTATTTAAAAAAAATGAAATACCACTACTTAAAATTAGCTTTGGGTTGTAGCCTAACATTGTTTATGATTAAAATAAGTGATTTTTTTTATGGTTATAAAAATAAGTGTTTTATTATGATTCAATTTTATGATAATAAAGTTTGAAAGCTTAATTTGTGAAAAAAAAAATTATTATTATTTTGTTTGATATACTTTATACATTGTATATATTTAGATAAATTATTAAAAATAAAAAAAAATTATATTTTAAAATTATTTAAATTAATTACAAAAAAAATATTGTTAGGCTACATTTTTATATTTTGTTTTAGACCACAAAAATTCTTGAGCCTTGAGCCGCTTCTATTATTATATAATAGTTTTCATACTCAACTATCATTATTTAGACATAGAAGTAGGGTGCAAACACAATGTGTTTGCTTGATGGTTTGTGTTAAGATTGTGTTTACGTGTTAATTAATATAATAAAAAAAATTAACAATTATTTGTCCAGGTGACTAATTATAATAAGTAAAGAATTAGTCATAAATTTTAATACATTCGTTCCACAATTGTGTTTGTGTAATGTTTACTTAACATGTTCGAAGTCAACCCTATTTAAACGTTTATCTAGCAAAGGAAAAAAAAAACTCGAAACGTTTGCTCCTCCACCATATATCAAACAAAGTTACTGTTTGCGTCCAACAGGAGTAGGTATTAAGAAAACTTAATTGAGAGTTATGAGTAGGCTAGCTTGTGGCTATCTATGAATAGAAAGAGTTGCAATGCACTTGTCTCAGGTGACGCGACAGGCATGCAATTGCAATATATTATGTAGTTTCCCCAGGGCAAATATAACCATAAAATACTGTACCAAAACTTTGGAATTGAATACTGAGGCATCAAATTACGATGCTCTTAGCATCTTCGTATCTTCTGTTATTTTTCTATTTTTTAGTAGAAAAGCGGAGACTTCATATTTTTGTGATCATCTCGTGGATTTGAATGAGTTTTTCTTTTTCTTCTTTCTCTAACTCACATGTAGAAAACATAATAGAACATTATTATTAGCTACTTAGTAAATAAATAGAGTATAGTATTACAGGTCAAATTATTGAATTTGTTTCACCAACTGCCTTTATTTCTCTAACTAGTATACTGAGGGTTGCCGACTTGCTGTATCTAATATCTGGACCACGAAAAAATTGGAACAAAAGAGGGAAAATAGCACGCAAATGGTACGTTACTGACGAAATGAACAAATTTCATCAAATTTTAAAGCATGTCATTCTGTTGAATGTTAACTACAATTTTTTTTTTTAATAATAAGCAGAAATTTTTTCATTAAATATAAATTTTAATTACATTTTCTCAGATAACAATTACTCTGAAAAATGCATTATAACTCCAACTTCACAGTCAAAACGCACAAATAGTTATACACCCAATAAATTTGTAAGCAAATATATATAAGTTTTATCTATAAATTTTATGTTACAACTCACTTTAATACTTGACTCAATGAATAAAAATAATAAAAATTTCAAAGTAGTAGAAATTGTATATCGAAAATAGTTAGTTACTACATTAATGAAAAAGCACAAAACATATTCTGCATATTTTAAAACACAATAAAAATAGCAAAACACACATAAAAACAACACAAAGACAACCAATACACCTAATATATCCACTCTTTCCACCGATCATAAGAGCAGTTGTGAACTACCTATAACCTCCACCTCGTAACTTAGTGTCAGTTGATATCTGCAGAACGGAAAAACATCCAAACCAAAGAAAAGAGGAAGCTTCAGGCACCAAAAAACATAAAGATCTCCAAATAACGACTATTCTTTATGGAAGAGTACAACGGTCGACACCCCTAACTACCAAAAAACAAGCGCCGCCAAAGGAAAAATTGGAAAAACAAAAAATTGAACAATAAACAAAAAAAAAAAAAAAGTACTAGAAAAGGAGAAGAAAAGGTTGGCAGCCGGCAAACAACCTAAAGCCAGCAAACAACCACCACAAGCAGGCGTAAAAACAAACCCTAGTCTAAGAGAAAAGCTGTAGAAAAAATTTTAGAAAGAGAGAAAAAACCAAATTTTTATAGGAAAATTACTAAAAATAGCACCCTTAAAACTTATAGTAACAAAACTAACACCTCAATAATATTGAATGTTCAATATTCAATTTGAACGTAAAATGTTGAACGTTCAATATTAAACGAGTCTAAATTATCGTCGTTCAATTTTAATTGGATGGATGTTAAAAAAAATGACATATTAGTCATTTTTTTAATTATGAAAATATAAAGGGGTGCTAGTTTTGTTATTAGAAGTTTTGAGGGGTGTTAATTTTGTTATTTTTCCTTTTTTATAATGAGGTTGAATAATTAATGTTAACTACATTTTAGAGAACGGGATTTTATGAATTAATTTAAATTCAAGTTTGTGTTTGTTACTAAATTCAAAAAGATATTATTACTTAGTTTTAAATATTGCTTAACATTTGTATTAAAAAACCACTTAACCAAACATATATCCTTATGTTTTTAATACTTTTTATTTAAAAAAAAAAAAATCTGTTTTCAAATACTAAACCAAACGTAACCTTAATTATTTTACACGGAATTTACATAAAATATTACAGAATTAGTTTTGTTTCGCTTTTTCTTAAGGGGAAAAAATAGCTTAATTAGGTACAATTACACTCATCTTTGTGAGCATATTCCATAAAATATTTTTTTGGTGTTAACGCCCCTACTATGTACTACCTTAAGAGTGAAGACAGAATCAAATCTGTCTCGTAGTTCCTTACATGTCTTATCACTCATTTTGTTTTTTTCTCCTATTTAAAATGAGAAGCGGAAAGACTGACCTTTGGTAGGATGCACTAAATTCTCCTCTCACCTTTTTCTTTCTTAAGTTAAATGGGTAATTATATTTCACATTTTAGAGTCATAATTTATATTATAATTCAATCGATTAAATAATTTAGGCTAATTTTTTATTAGATAAAATAATTCTAAAAAAAATTAAGTTGAAGTAAGGTAAGTTAATAGTTTAAAATGATATAAAATAAAATTTAATTTTAAATAAAAAATAAAAAGTTATGTTAAACTTAAATTAATATTTTCTCTTTTAATCTTTATCTTTTATGATATATTATTTATTTTTTTTCATTATTTTTAAAAATAAATTGATAAGATATAAATAATTGTAATTTATTTATTTTGTCACATTATTATGTTATTTGATGTTAATATTTTTAGCATTCAATTCTACTTATCTTTAAAAAAAAATCTTTAATTTTAATTAGTATTATAAAGTTTATATTTTTAAACATATTAGGCATTTATATTTGCAATAAAATTTTAAACATTTTATCATTATATGCTATATTATTCGTTTTTTAACTAGTCTATTGTTTCAAGAATTAAATATTATGTAATAGTAAAATTTATATTTTTGTGTGATATTTTAAGTTATTTAAATTTTTAATTTTTTAATAAATATATGCGTCTGATAGTATATATAAAATTTTTATTAAAAGTTAATTTAGATCATCAATTTATTTATCTTTGGTTTAAATTCAGATTTATTTTATTGGCTCGAATTGTAAGTTTGGATTACTTTTAAACTAAAGTGGCTCAAATTATATCATCCCTACATTTAAGATACATACACTACAAGTACAGTTGGAAATTGAACATATATAATATTATTTTTGTGTAAAATTGAGATATCCTAGAATTTACTTTTTAAAATCTAATTGCTTTAACATTATATCTAGTATTATCAATTTTCTCCAACATGATAGTTAATTGTTAAGAAAATTCAATTTTTTAATCAATGAAAATTATGGGTTAAAAAAAAAAAAAAACAATTACAGGATGGAATTGGTATCATACTTCCCGCAATATCTTTCCCCCTAAATCCAATATTTCTACCGTTATATATATTTATTTATCAATTTAACCAACTATATATATTACAAAAAATTAAGTATTCATTTAAAAATATAATATTTTAGATAAAAATATATTTTATATTAATTACTTCTATAGTAAAGAAAATTATATTAATTATGTATATTATTTGTAGCACAAATTTCATATATATTAAACATAATTGTAAAATATTTTACTTTTTACTATAAATATAAAATATTGTTGATTTAGAGTATATTTATAAATAAATATATATATTTTTTATTAATGGAGGAATACCCCGAATTTCGGCTGTAGATCCCAACTCTAACCCCACCAACTTTTGGGGTAGGATGGAGATAATAACTTCCGAGATATCATCCTATATGGACCCGTCCCTTTAATTACATTAATTAAAAGCACTTATATTATACGTAAATTATTTTATTTATTTTAATATATTTTAAATAAATATAAAATTAATTTTTTTATATTTTTAAATTAATTATAAAAATTAAATAATATTTAAAAATTTTATTAAATTTGATAACATGATTAAAATTTTTATTCAAAATAATCATTTTTTTTATGATATTTATTATCTTTATTTAATATGAGAAACAATAACAAAAAAACAATTAATATTGATAACAAATATAAAAATAATTTCATCTAAAAAAATATTTGACATTAAAGCCAACTTATGCCTACTTTCTCCCATTTTTTCCTTCACATGTGTGTTTTTTTTTTTTTTACTTTTTTTTTTTTTTGTTTAAGTCAGAGGCAAATTGATTATTTAAAATAAGTATTTTTTTAAAAGGAAGAAAATTATATTAAAAACCTATTAAAAAAATATTTATATAAATTATTAAATATATGTTCGTCTATATATTATTTTTTATTTTGAATAATTTTATTCTTAAAGTTTTGTTTTAATTATAAAATTATCATTATTATTTAGTTAATTATCAATAATAATATTAAATTATTTTATTATAAAAATAAAAATATAAGAATTTTATTTATGATTTACTCTTTTTAAAATAAGCCTTACATAATCTAAAATACATAGTTATAAATTTGAATTAATTTTTTCTTTTAAACTAATTCATTAAAAATTAAATTTTTTTTTTGTTTTTGAACAATTTTATGCTCAAATTTTCATTTTGATTAAAAAATTATCATTACTATTTAATTTATATATTTAATGATATAATTAATTTTAAAAAATGAGTTAAAAATAAAAGAAAAATGAAGCAAACAAATAAAGATGGAAAAGTATTTGAAAGATAAAATATAAAATTATAAAATTTTAATTTATGATTTAATTTTTTATATTTTAAGTCATAAATAAGCTAAAATATATATATATTTTTAATATAATTACACAACTCATAATTAATAAAAAAATTTTGATAAAATTGATCAAATTTAATTACAAAAATTTTATTATTATTAATTTATTTACTTAATATAAAATAGTATAAAAATATTATTTATTATTTAATTTTTTTTACAATTAGTCTTATAATTTAAAGTGCACGATATATGTTTGAATTAATTTTTATTTTTGTTTTCTTAAATAGTAGATTAAAAAAACGACGTAAATAATTTGAGAAGAAAAAATTGAAAGATAAAAGATAAATTATAAGATTTTTATTTATAATTTAATTTTTTATATTATAAATTCTACGGTGGAATATATAATTCTTTTAAAATAATGGTTGCATAATAATTAAAAAAAAATGAACAAAATCATCCAAATTTAATTACAAATATTGTCATTAATATTAGTTTTATTTATTTAATAATAATGATTACACTATTTTATAATTTTTTAATTATAATTTTTTTTATATTACATAAATATTAATAGTTTTATAATTTAAACTTACTTTTTTAAGTTTATAATGCAAATTTTTCATATTTTACATAATTTTTATTTTTTTGATATTTAATTATTTTTCATAATTTTTATTTTTTTTATTCAAGCATTTCAAAATAAAATTTGATATTATTGTGTCTCATAATTATTATTTATTTATTTTATTTATTTAGTTTAATATTTGATCGAATAAAGTACTATAAAATGATTATCTAAAAAAAAAGATATATTTTATTTTAAATAATTATTTGTTATTATTTTGATAAACAATATATTCAAAATTAATAAGTGAAAAAATAAAAATAAAAAAAAATTACAATTATTATATTTTTAACTCGTTTAGTTATATAAATATGTTTAAATTAATAATGATATAAATTTAACATAATTGAATGATTGATATATAAATTAATTAAAATAATCAAAAGAGGATTATTTAACAACAACAAAAAATTCAAAGGATTTGATAAATTTAATTATTTAATTCTTTTGAAATTTCATAAACTAAAAATAAAATAAGTTAATTTATGAGTTTGATACTTTGCAAGTTTTTTAATTTTTTAAAAGATGTATTTTAGAGTTTTTTTTTACTTATATATCATAGATTTATAAACTTTTTAAAAAATACATCTAAATTTAATTTCTTCATACTAAATAAATAAGTGACATTTTTTTTTAACATGCAACTCACATGACTTTTTTTAAAAAGATAAATTAATCATTTTGATGTTTAATGAAATAAAAAATAGAATAAAATTAACTTTTGGGTAAAAGTAATTTGAATGAATAAATTGAATAAATTTTTTTAAATAAAATTAAACAATTTTGTTGTACTAGTTAAAAACGCGTGCGTTACGTGTGAATTATTTTATTAATTTTTATAATATATTTAAAATATATACAAAATTTATTTTTCTTACATTTTTAAATTAATTATAAAAGTAAAATAATATTATCATATTTATTGAATGTAATCATCATTATATGATTAGAGTCTTTATAGGATGTGATTCTCATGTCATTATTATATTTAAATTTTTTTATTTAATTTGATAATATATCTTAAAAAAGATAACTAATATTATTAGTTTAAAATGTGAATAATGTTGTAAATATGATTCAAATTTTTTTTTATGCGCCTGGCAAAATGGGAAAGCTGGACTTGGATTCATTAAAACTGACAACTATGAACGCACAATTCATACCTGAGTTGATTACCAGTATACTATCAATAGTGAAGCAGTTGAAGCCTCAGCATTTGCTGCAGCTTTCTCTTACTTGCAACAATTTTTCAATCAATCAGTCTATCTAAAAGGTAACAATCAAACTATCATTAATGCTTTTATTGAAGAAAATTGGACTAACATTCATCCGTTCACCAAGCAGATCTTAATGGATATGAATAAGCACATCTCATGCTTTAACATGATATCAATCCGATGGATACCACGAGATCTAAACTCCAGAGCATACAATCTGATACAATAGGCTTCTAATAATAATAGAGTAGACGACATCAATCTCTCTCTCCTATCATCTGATATAGCAAGATGCTCTTAATCCTAGAAGAGTCCCCCTTCATAAACATGTGGTCCCACAACCACATGTCTCTGTAGCTAAAAAAAAAAAAAAGTAGATTTAATATTATAAATAAACAAATTATCTATTAAAATATATGATTATTTGTCTATATTAAAAGAATAATATATATCTATTTTTAATTAAAATAAATTGTTGGATTAAATTATCCAAAATTTATTCACTATGCATTTGTATGTGCTTGTGTGTGTATATATATGTAATATCACGTATAAATGTAAAAAAATATTATTAATATTATTTATTTAATTATAATAATTTTGAGGAAAGTTATAATTTGTATTTATTTTTGTATCTAATATCAATCTTATTATGACATATTGCAAAATAATTTATAAAATTGATTTATTTATCTAATTTTTGAAAATAGATTTGATATGTGTTACAATATAATTGATGTAAGTATAAAAATAGGTATAAATTTAAGTATTATTAACATTTTTTTTCATAAATTTATTTATTTTTTATATTATATAAATATTAATTATTTCATAATCAAACTTAATTTTTTATATATTTATAATTCAATTTTTTTATATTTTCGATTGTTTTTATTTTATAATATTTAATTATTTTTTATTTTTATTTATTTATGCGTCTATGGATCTTGATTTACTGCATCTCATAATATATATATTTTTTAATTAAGATTAAATTTTTAGTACTTTATTTTAAAAAATGATAAATCTATATTTTTTATTATATAAAAAATATAATAAAATATTATAACATAAGGATAAAATATTACATGTGCTTACATTTAATATATATATATATTCCGCTTTCCGGTAGGCAACAATTAGAAGCTTTTATAAGCTTTTATGTCTTTTCTTTTCCCGTTTCTTAAGCTTTCAGCATCGGCAGTGGCTTAAGTAGATACACTTCACTGTTTTTCTACGTCAATTTCTTTCTACCTTTCTTTTTCTACAGCAAAAACCCGTGTTTGTTCGTTCTATAAGAAGAGAAGCAAAGTGTGAACCTTTGAGTGTAGGAGTGTAGGAACTCTAATGGCGGAAAAAGTCAATGCTGTGGATGATTTCTTGAACAAGTGTTCGCAGTCTGGTGACGCAGCTTACTCAGCTTTGAGGTCCGTGTTGGACCAACTGGCGGATCCGAAGACCCGAGTTGAGGCCCGGATCTTCCTCTCCGACCTCCAAAAGCGGTTCCCTACCAACGAGTCCTGCGATAAGTGTTTCCAGTCTTACCATTTTAGGATCGATGATATTCTCCTCAACCAGTATGAAGGTAACTCTGATTTTTTTGGTTGTGTTTCTTATTTTATTATATTTAAAAAATGAACAAGGCTCTGTTTGGTTCCTGAGAATTTGTACGATGAAAACTGTGAAAATTTTGAAAATCAGGTTGTTTTAATAAGAAGAAGCTGAGGTGATAGTGATTTTTCTTTGGTTTCTCGTAGGTCATCCGTTTTATAGATGAAATATAGAGCAACATTCTTGTTTGAATTGATTTTGAGCGGAGTTGCAATCTTTACGAGCTATAGCAATGCTTATTCGGTTATTGACGGAGAGGAAGGTTCATGGTGGTGATATTCGTGTCATCTGTTTGGATTTCGATAATTGCTAGGGGAAAAAATTATAATGATTATTTTGATAAAATTTCTGTAAAATGCTACTCTTTAAGTCTTATGATCGGTGAAAATTCTCATTAGGTTATCATGGGAGGAAGAAGCTGACAATGATGGTGATCCCTAGTATTTTCGTCCCAGAAGACTGGTCCTTCACCTTTTATGAAGGCTTAAATAGACAACCTGATACTATTTTCAAGGACAAGACTGTTTCTGAGCTTGGATGTGGAAATGGTTGGATCTCCATTGCCATTGCTGAGAATTGGTTGCCCTCCAAGGTTTTCTTTTAATTTTGCTCTTTCTTTTATTATTGTTTTTTTTTTCTTCTCCTTTTCCCTGCATAAGGTACACACAAAAATCTGTAGGTGTATGGCCTTGACATAAATCCTCGAGCAATCAAGATTTCTTGGATAAATTTATACATGAATGCTTTAGATGACAAAGGCCAACCTATCTATGACATGGAGAAAAAAACTCTACTAGATAGGGTTGAGTTCCATGAATCAGATCTTTTGGCATATATTAGGGATCATGGCATTCAACTTGAACGAATAGTTGGATGCATACCTCAGGTATGCTCACAAGTTGCAGTAATTCAGTCTGAGAATGGCTTTTAATAGATGCTATACTGCTTGAGTTATTATAATAATTGTTATGTGTTATAATATACCAGTATTCTGTCCTTGCAGATTCTTAACCCAAACCCACAGGCAATGTCTAAAATGATTACAGAAAATGCAAGTGAGGAATTTCTTTATTCGCTGAGCAATTACTGTGCACTTCAGGTAAGGAAATATCCCTGGTGTTTATTCTTGCATGTATTTTAAAGTAATTTGGAACAAAAAACTAACTTCCTAAGAGCCTAAACAAGCTTGATATCCGTACTTGCTGTAGGAAGGTCTTATGATTTCATTAGAACATGAACTTTATACAACCTAGACAAGTGACCTACTTTACAACACCATTTCCACTTAATGATCATAAGGCACCAGGGAAAATATGTTAGAACTCTTTTATTTATCTTGAGATTAAATAAGAAATTAATGGATTATGAGTCCACAGCTATTCTGCAATCCTGTTTAAAGTCAGTTGTTGTGTACTTTGATTTACTACCTTTTCCTTCTGCCACTCGAGTTTAGATGTTGGAAAAGATTTTTGTTGTAATTTTACTGTTACTCATGTTTGTTCTTTGTTTTTTTTCCCCTGTTTCGAAGGGTTTCGTTGAGGATCAATTCGGCTTAGGTCTTATAGCTAGAGCAGTGGAGGAAGGGATAACTGTCATTAATCCTATGGGGATAATGATCTTCAATATGGGAGGTCGTCCGGGTCATGCTGTTTGTGAACGCTTGTTTGAGCGCCGTGGTTTCCATATTAATAAGCTTTGGCAGACAAAAATCCTCCAGGCAAGTGTACTTATTAAAGTAATAAAATTTCTTCAACCAAAATTGCACCCTTCTTGAAATGTTATGTTACAGGCCCCTGATACAGATATTTCGGCTTTAGTTGAGATTGAGAAGAACAGTCCACATCGCTTTGAGTTCTTCATGGGAATTTCTGCCGATCAGCGTATTTGTGCTCGAACAGCATGGGCCTATGGGAAGGCTGGTGGGAAAATATGTCATGCTTTATCAGTTTATAGCTGTCAACTGCGCCAACCAAATCAGGTTTATGTAGTTGCACTTTATCTTTTATTTAAGTTTTCAAGGTCAATATGTGTTCCCCAGAAATGGAGATTAAAGAATCATGGATTGAATGAAATGACAGGTTAAGCTAATTTTTGAATTTCTTAAGAGTGGCTTCCAAGAGATCAGCAGATCTTTAGATTTGTCATTTGAAGATGATGCTGTTGCTGATGAGAAGATTGCCTTTCTAGCCTATCTGGCTACGATTCTGAAAGAGAGTTCTCTGTGCACATATGAGCAACCAGCTGGAACCAAACAATTCCGAAGCTCCATTGCTGGTTTCATGAAGACGTATCACCGAATCCCACTTACTGCTGATGTAAGAAAACCTTGTTTATCTACCTTGTATTCATAGCTTCTACAAGCATAAAAAACCTTATTAGCTATTGATGTTAACCCTTTAAGAAACCTTCATGAATTCTGGCTCTTATACTGTTGTTATGTTGGCTACCTAATATTCGAATTCAAGATACACCCATGCTTTAGTGGCTTGAACATTTTTGAGTTCCAGTAATATGTTGTTGATCCTGTGTCTGGATGTTGGTAACTGAGGCACTGATACAAATTTCATATAAAATCAGTATGCATTCTTATGCCCAGCAAACTGCAGTTCTGACTTCCTTTTTCCTGATTTGTGGTAGAATGTTATCGTTTTTCCTTCACGGTCTGTTGCAATTGAGAGTGCTCTTTGGTATTACGCTCCTGCTCTCGCAATTGTTGATGAAAATCTGACCCGACATCTTCCTAGACCATGGCTAACTTCGCCGCTTGAGGTACAGTTAAATTATATGAATGATCAATTAATTATCTCATCTGTTAAGAAACTGAATTCAGCCGCTGCTTATGTGATGATTATATGTATTTCATCCATGTAGATTAACGAATATAAAGTTCCTAGGGAACACCCAATCACAGTCATTGAAGCACCCTGCCAATCAGATTTAATGATAGAGCTTATAAAGAAGCTAAAACCACAGATGGTGGTAACTGGGCTGGCTCAATTTGAAGCTGTTACTAGTACAGCCTTTGTGAACCTTTTAGATGTTACAAGAGAAATTGGATGTTATATGTTGTTAGACATATCTGATCAGTTTGAACTATCCAGCCTTCCCAGTTCAAATGGAGTCCTAAAATTTCTTGCAGAAACTAAGTTACCCTCACACGCAGCGATTGTATGTGGCTTGGTGAAAAATAAGGTAACTTTTTCCCTTCATCATATCCACTGGTTAAGTCAAAACACTGGTTCTAGAGGAGGCTTATTATGTTATCTAATGAAAAAGTGCCACAAGCTTTCAGATTTATGACATATTTTCCTTTTTAATTATGAAACAAATACTCTTTGCAGGTTTATTCAGATTTAGAAGTAGCTTTCATAATTTCAGAGGATGAGGCTATATTTAATCACTTGTTCAAGATCATGGAACTACTTGAAGGGAGTACAGCACTAATTAGTCAAAGCTATTATGCTTGTATTTTCCATGAACTTCTGGCTTTTCAGCTTTCGGACAGACATCCACATGCAGAGGTTTGTCAATTTCCTGTTTACCATTTTAGTCATTTGCTTGTCATTGTAAAAAAATATTAACACTACAATTTCTAGCAACTATAGTAGTGATAAAGTCAATCTTCTCTAAAGAAAGTTTGAAATATGATATGTTCAAAAGTGTTGGCTTGCCATGTTTTATAAAAAAAGCATAAGCTCGTCAGAACTAGGCTGTGTTTTATTGGTTTTTTGGTACTTTTATCTTCTCTATACTTTTTTGTTCTGACAATTTGGACAGTCCAACATGTGAAAATTTAAAAATAATGTGAGAAATGAATTTGCTAAGCTCAATTCTCATACTTTAATACAGTATAAAAACTGTAATACCATGATACAGAGTGTCAATGACCCGTTTTCTTAAAAAATGCAAGCTTATAGGAGGTGGACTGGGATTTGTTTTTATCAATGATTTGATATACTCTGATATGATGAAATTGCTTTAAACCTTGTAAGAGATTTCTTCTTTCTGCACATGGAACTCAATTTATGACTGTCTCTGGGCTAAAAGTGGTAACATTGGCTATGATCTACCATGTATTTAACCAGACCGCCTTTGAAAACTTTTATGGAAGCCACAAGCTTTCTTGCAATCCTTTTTCTATTCACAATATTTTCTTCATTGTGTTTTACTGTGATGATGTCCTCTTCAATGGTTGAGTCATTTCAATGTTCTTAGAAAATTTTAAGGTTATTAATAATGGTGTTTGTTGCATATTTAATTTGAGCTGTTTCAATAATTAGTGGTTTGTTTTGTTAGTCGACGTACGAAATTGATTTTGTTGTATTTTCTCCAGAGAGATGGTAAACTGGAAAAATCCAAAGGGACATTCAGTGTTTCTAAATCATCCATTTCAGTCCTTCAAGAAGGTGAATTTTCAATCAGTGATACAACAAGCTCTTCCCTGATTCACATGGATGTTGATCAAAGCTTCCTGCCTGTGCCATTCCTTGTCAAAGCTGCTATTTTTGAAAGCTTTGCAAGGCAAAACATGACAGAGTCTGAAATAGATGTTGACCCTAGCATCAAGCAATTTGTTAAGAGCAATTATGGTTTCCCAGTTGATAGCAGCACAGAAATTATATGTGCTGACAGCTCTCTAGCTCTGTTCAATAAGTTGGTGCTTGGCTGCACACAAGAAGGTGGAACATTATGCTTTCCAGTTGGCTCAAATGGGACCTATGTCTCTGCTGCCAAATTTTTGGGAGCTAAAATAGTAAACGTACCTACCAATTCTGAAGAAGGTTTTAAGTTGACAGAAAGGACACTTTCCGGCATACTTGAGACTCTGCAAAAACCATGGGTGTACATTTCGGGACCAACCATTAATCCAACTGGTCTTTTATACAGCAACTCAGAGATGGAAAATTTATTAAAAGTTTGTGCTAAGTTTAGTGCTAGAGTTACTATTGATACTACCTTTTCAGGCTTGGAATTTGATTCTGAGGGTTGGGGTGGCTGGGATTTGGCAGGTTGTTTGTCAATGCTGAGTTCTAGCAATCCATCATTTTCTGTTTCTCTACTTGGAGGGCTCTCTCTGAGGATGCTCACTGGCCCGCTCAGATTTGGGTTTCTTGTTTTAAACCAGCCTCTATTGGTTGGTTTACTAAGCAACTTTCCAGGATTAAGCAAACCTCATAGCACCTTCAGATATGCCATAAAGAAGCTGCTGGATTCAACAGCAGAGAAATCAAGTGACCTTGGGGATGCTATTGAAGGACAAATAAAAATATTGGAGAGTAGGTCCAAGCGCTTGAAAGAGGTCAGCTTTGTCATTCATTTCTCTTCCACTTGATTTCAGCTTTACAGGATTTGTGTGTGACAAGTAATGTAATATTTCTAGGTATACATTTAAAGCAAGGAATTGGTAAAAATAGGAAAGTCCTAGCAACAAAAACAAAGTGGAAAGTAAAACTAAAAATGAAAAACAAAACCTAAAGTATATTGGATTCTACTTGAAAATTATCCTGATTATAAAACTGAGTATCAAGCTACAGAGCAAAGGCGTGTTGTGTTGCTTGGTATGAATCTTCTATATAAAAATTGTATAGTAGTGATCTTTCATTGGTGCAGGCTTCACTCGCATTGTTTATACTCTCAACTTGTTACCTTGATTTTATTTTGTGATCTTACCATGCTATGTTTTCTACAGACATTGAAGAACTGCGGTTGGGATGTACTTGATTCCCATGCTGGCATTTCCATGGTGGCAAAGCCCTCAGCCTACATGAAGAAGACTGTTGAGCTTGTCAGTGAAACCCGAACTACACGAGAAGACGGAAGATGCAATGGAGAGATGCCTAGTAAATTTGAGATTGAGGACTCAAATATTAGGGATGTTATTCATAGGGCCACTGGGCTATGCATCAACAGCAGCCTGTGGACTGGAATTCCTGGCTATTGCAGGTTTACTATTGCTCTGGAAGAAACGGAATTTGAGCGGGCATTAGAGTGCATTTCAAAATTTCACAGCATCATCTCTAAGTGATTTACTCTTCAGATATATTTGTTTACTGTTTGTTGCTAGGAATTTCATTTCCAGAATACATAAGTGAATTTCTCTGCTGAAATCTGCATAAGTCAAAATTCATTTCCAGAATACATGAGTGGATTTCTCTGCTGAAATCTGCATAAATCAAAATTTTATTTCCCGCCCTGTTCATATATATGCAATCGTTATACCAAAACATGTTTTTTCGGGCATAATTGTTTCTGAATTAGAGTGAAAACATTCTCTATACAGAGTGATATTTTGTGCTCTTTTTTTTTTTTTTTTTCAAGAGATGTATTACAGTATTACACCCTAAAGCTGCTTCGGTTTTAAATTTGTTATGAGTGACTCTAGTAGTCTAGTTACATGGAACACAGGCTATTACCGATTCAATGCCAAAATTACATATAAAAATCCACACGTTTTTCGGATGATTACATACATAGGCTAGTTACTAGTTAGGCAGGCCATTGTAATACTCAAACTTTTTTTTTTTCCGATGAAAAATATACACATTTAAGTGGACAAACATAAACATACATGTAATTAGGCCAATATAAATATGAAATACAACAAATGTAAAAGAGCAAGAGATGATTTTTTCTCCAAAAAAAAGAAAATAAAAAGAAGAGAATATATCTTCCAAGTTTATTATTTTTTTCACCCTGTCCTTTCATATCTATTTATAAGCCACCAAAAAGATTCATATATTTAACAGCGGAGCAGAGTCATAAAGATTCCTTAGTTTATGTCATTTATGTTATTTGATCTCTTAGATTATAAATAGTATCATTTAGTTCCTTAATTTTAAAAAAATGGACCAATTAATTACAAAACACATAATTTTAATGATTTTTTAATTAAAATATTATTTTTTAAATTAATATTTAAATATAAAAATATTAAAATACTATAATTTTTCATTAATTGACCTCTTAAAAAATAATATTTTAATTAAATAATCATTAAAATCATGTATTTTGTTCTTAGTTGGCTCATTTTTTTAAAATTAAGGGACCAAATTATAATACTTAAAATCTAAGGGACTAAATGACACAAATGATCTAATCTAAGGGACCTCCATAATACTTTTATCTTTAATATATTATAATTTGTTTTTTTTTTTTTTAAGTTACTCAATTTTTTTAATAAATCCAGTTAATAATACGCTATTAACATAATTCAAATTTATCCTAAGCAATCCAAATGATAGAATTATCAAGATAACTGTGTAAGATTTAAAATTTGAAACTTGCATTTCAATGTTAAGCCTGTAACATTGGTATTTTACTTTCAGCAGTGAGTATACAACCTCACACTACATACAACCTCTTTAAGGTGGGATTTCATCCCATAATCAATAAATCGTGGTAGTATGGATGTGTGTGTATATATATATATAACTCACTAGTGTTGATACAGTTAAGATTATATCGCCTCAAAAAAGGCAGTATATAATTTAAATGTCAATAAAATCTAGAAAATCTACATAATTAAAATGAGAGCCAGTAAAAATCTAGAAAAATAAAATATTAAATCATAAACATGCATAAAAAAAAAAAAAAAAAACAAGTAATTTTTCCTCATAAAAGGCAAAAACAATCTCTTACTCTGCAGCAGCTTAAAAATCCCCTTGTTATTTCAGACTACGTAGATCTCTAGCATCAAAATATTAAATTTTGGTTCGCTGAATGTAATCGTAATCGTAATCGTAATCGTAATGGAATGTAATGTAAAGGAATCAGTATTACGATTACAGTGTTTGGTTTAGTCACTGTAATAAAAAAAGGAATCAGTATTACATTGTTTGATTTGATAACTATAATGTAATGGAAAATACTGTAATATTACAATAATACCCTTAATTAATTAATAATTATTACTGTAATAATCAATTTTTTAATTAATTAAGAATTAATTAAGAAATTTTTAATCAATTTTTTAATAATTAATTAATTAATAAATTATTAATCAATTTTTTAATGATTAATTAACTAATTAATTAATTAAGAAATTAAAACTAATTATGTAGTAATGGACGAGAGCGACGAGGCGACGGGGACGACGAGAGCGACGGGGCTGAGCGGGACGCGAGCTGGTACGACGGGGCCGAGCGCGACACGAGCTGGAACTCTGGTTCGAGCGCGGGGGAGAACTGGTGCGGCGGAGCTGGAGAACAGACCTGAACGGCGGCGATAAGACCGCGAATGGCACCGGACGAGAGCGACGACTTCAACCCCCATGGTCGGCGCACGAAAGGGACGGCTGGACGACGAATGGCGGCGAGAACGCTGTTACTGATTCCTTCGCAAGTGGTTACTGTTCATTACAAGAATGAGTTGTAATCCCCTTTCATTGTGCTGATATATGTAATCCCCTTTACTTCTCTATGTGTAATCTGATTATATTATATAATTGAATTGATTACATTACATGTTTGATTACACCTAACCAAACATGCCCTAAAAATACTATTATTGACTATTTTATATTTTTAATTTTTTTTATATAATTAATAAAAAATATAATAAATTAAAATTAAGTATATGATATAAAATTATTATAAAAAAATACAGCATATAGTTAAATTATATTTTTTTAATTAAATATAGTGTTTATATCATTTAATAAATATAATATTTTAATTAGTAAATTTTTAATTTTTTTTTCTTAAAATATAATTTTAAAATTATTATTATTAATTAATTAATTAATTGAATATAATAATTGTTAAAAAATTAATTAAAAAATAAAAATAAAAATATAATTTTAGTGCAATATTGGCGTTGTGAGTTGAACTGTTGAAGAATAGAAAAAATTTGATAAAAAATGGGGTTAAGAATTGAAGAGAGTCTAAGGAGCTTCGGAATCTTACGGTAACTTTTTTTATAGTTCTCTTGAACGTTCCTAAAACAAAATTTGAAAAAAATAAAAATAAATAAATCCTGCTAGATTGTTCTCAGATTTCCGGGGAATACACCGGAACATTCCAGCGAACCAAACACCTAAGAATCCTATCACCCTATATAAGCCCAATCTCGCATACCCTTGTTCACCGAGATTAATACGTTGGATTCAAAACAAGTTGAACTTGATCAATCACAGCCCATATTCCATCTCATAATTTCTCATTATTTTCCACTTTTAACATCTGTTTCTCAATTCAGAACAATCTTGAGCTCTACGCAAATGGAAAAATCAACAAATCTGACTACCTTTTTCATGGCAATGCTGGTAATTGGCCTAATGGCCAACCAAGCGAATGCCTTGGTGCCACTTCCATTGGCAAGGTCACTATGGGACATGATGCTTCCATCAGACGACCCATTCAGAATTCTAGAACAAACCCCATTAACAGCCCCCAGAGGAATTGAATCTCTGGCTTTGGCTCGAGCAGATTGGAAAGAGACAGCCTCTTTTCATGTTATAACGTTGGACATTCCTGGGACGAAGAAGAATGATGTGAAAATAGAGGTAGAGGAAAACAGAGTGCTAAAGATCAGTGGGGAAAGAAAAGGAGAAGAGGAGAGTGAGGGTGAAAAATGCCACAGAGCTGAGAGGACCAATGGCAAATTCTGGAGGCAATTTAGGCTGCCAAGTAATGCTGATTTGGATCGCAGTAAGGCACATCTTGAAGATGGGGTGCTTAGGATTAGTGTACCAAAGTTGGCTGAGGAACAAAAAAGGCAGCCTAAGGTTATCAACATTTTTGGGGAAGGGTCTTCTAGTCAGGACATTAAGGCTACCAAGACTCAGATGTGAAGAAATTAGTTATAGTTAAGAATTGTTCGTTAGTTTGTTCCAAACGTCTCTTGTCATGATTCTCTCCCCCCCAAAACAAATCCCCTTCTGTGATTAAGTCAGCTGAGAAAGAATAAAAGTTAACAAATAGTATACGCATTTGTAATTGGGATGACACTACTATATTCTTTCTGGGTTGTACTTATCCATTTATGTTGTTATTTCATTCTTGAACACAATAAACCTCTTTTCCTTTATAATTTGTGGTGACATGGATGGACTGGGTTTAGGGTGTAGTTAATTCCAAATATTTCATCTGTTTATCATAATAGTTGGATACAATAAACTAGAATAAGAACGACTATACTAAATTAGGTAGTCAACAATTCCTGCTGAAATTGATTGCTGTTAAAAGCACTTCCTGTGAACAACAGAAGGTCCAGTTTCATCGTAATCAGCCTTGCTAACATGCTGGTTTTGTGGGAACACCACTTTTGCGAGTATTGCACCTCCTACCCATGCTGAATACTGCCCCAAATTCTCTGGCATGTATTCTGGTGGCTGAAATCAATGCAATCAATCGACGTGATAAGTACGGTAACCCGATTATTACAGGGGCATGGACAAGATAAACACAAAAATCTGCCTAAAAGGTTAGAACAAAGAAACATGGACAAGATACTCAATAATTACAAAGTGAAATGAAAGTAGTCATCAAGAGACTAGTGGGGCCATAGAGTTTAACAAGAAACATAATGATTTACCTTAACCAGTGCAGGACTAATAGCAGATGAACATAGACCTGCTTCTTTTTGAAACCTTTCTTCAAAACCTGTAGTCAAATGCCAAAAACTGCAAATTAGTAGAGAGCGGCAACAAACTCCTCAACTATGGACTTAATTTGATTATTTGAATTACGTTTCAAGGTTAACAGAAAAATATTGCTGCTCAACATTAGCAGATTCACATCAGAAACCTAAAATAGCGCAATAAATTTTCACTTATCATAATTATGTATCAAAGTTGGATAATATTTCTTCATTAATAACTTCCCTGTACAAGATACGACTCAAAGTAAAGACTGCAATAACTGATAAAGGCAATTAATAAAATGAGCCAAGGATGATGCTTTCCTGACTGTTTCTTAACTCTCAAGTTGAAGATGATGACAATAAATTTTCCAGTCAGTATCTACAATGAGACACGCAACTATCTGTATCTGTTTGGTTTTACGCAGAAGGCACAGACTGCTACCAGAACAGCATTGCAGAACAACTCCTCTTGGTTTTAGGCACATGAAAACTCTAGCTAGATTGACGGTCATATATGTCATAGATCTCACTCGTGATATGAAATTATACCGCTAACCAGTCCGAGGTGTTTCTAGAATGTAGAGCCCAAAAGTATAATAGTATGCAAACTCACCAGTGATGGATGCTGTACCACCACAAAGCACAGTATTTTCAAGTAACTGCTTGTGATTATCAGATGATACTGTTGAAATACAACGAACAAGCTGCTCAACAATTCCATGAGCCTCTAAGCCCAATATAGATGGTTGAAATAAGGCTTCACCAACAGTATATCTTTCTCTTCCGATTGTAATAACCTGAAATAATAATTTACAGTGTTGAACTGAAATCACTAACACATCATACATAGAAAATATCATTCGATCACATACAATTTATGAATATCTCCCTCTAGGTTTACTAATATTGTACGTACTCCCATATGTTCGAAAAAATAATGATACTACCTTCTTTAATGACTTCTCAGAGTTTTTTTTTTTCAAGGAGATGTTGCAGAATATTGACAAAAATCAAGAAATTAATGGAAGAAAACTGTTGTAATAAACAATAATTCAAAGAATGTGATCGCCTAACTGTCAAATTTGGAGGAATAGTTTATTATTTCAACAAACCATGAGGGATGTGAATAATTTTCCAATTATCAATTTATGTAATCCCTCTACCATCATATATGACTTTCTTTATTACTGTAGATTTCAATGAAGTTTTTATTTTATTTTATTTATCTTTTGCTAACAACAGTAGTTACAATTGTACGGGCAAAAAAAAAATACAAATCCAAACTCAATCATGGATGACATAAAACAGACCTGTCCATCAGGAAGGGTATGTGTCTCCGTCTGGCATGAAATTTTGGTTTTCTCATAAGCAAGCTCATCTTCAGCACAGCATGTGAATTGCTCTTTTATTTTCTCAACATCAGAAATGCTGATATTGACCTGAGGATTAGACTTGCTAAGTTCTTGATGAAGTAATTCCGTCAAATCCATACCTCCTATTTCAAACCTTTTCGAGGCAATGTGCTGAACAGCACCTTCAAGTACTGGTGCAATATCTGGTGAAAACATAACACAACAATGAAATGATGCAAATCATAAGGCATCAAGAAAGTTCAAATGAACAAGACATGATGCTGATCCAACCCCAACGACGAAGTTTTTAGAGAAAAAGCAGGAAACACTTATTATGCCCACATCAGATAAAGAAAATAATGAATGAAAATTGTGATATACAAACTGAAGTGCACAAGTGTTTGGGACTAATCACGCTAAATTATTCATACCACTGTTTCAAGCAGAGAAATGCTTTCCATATAATATATGGTATAATATAATTTATACAACGCATACAACTATTTTTCTTTTCTTTTCTTTTCTTTTCCAGCCTGCAGGAAATCTCTTATGGCTGTAACTTTCAAGTGATAACCTATGATTTGAGTTTCTCAATTGTTATGATACTTGGTAATATAACTCTGTGATAACCTAATCCAAAGTATGAAAGAGCACATCCACCAAAATCACATATGCTAGTAAGGAAATTTCAAGTTTGAATACAATAAATTTACGAGCCTAAATAAACTTCAACTTGTCATGCAGCAAGGACGAGAAAAAAAAATGAAGAGTGAACAGCCTACTATATAAATTCAGATTATTCCAGTCCAGAAGAGAAGTTAAAACCTAATATCTCATAAGCATAAAAGCACCCGTCGGAGTTTCACTATTATACCTAACTTTCCATGTCCAATATCAACAGTGCATCCTGATATGCGACCCACTGCATAGAGTGACAATACTGCTTGCTCTGATGCATAAAATCCCGATATGTTAAACGTTTCAAACAACAATTGCACCAACTGTTCTCTGACAGCCTGCCAAAACCATAACAATTATCATATATTTATTAATAATTAGAAAAATACAAAAGAGGAAATTAGGTATATTTCTTTAAATGGGAAACCTAAAAGGAGGTTTCGCACCGTACTCGTATATAAATAATGAAAACTTGTAGTTAGGATAAGCTAACCTTGGGGGTAGCAAGTGGATCAGTAAATAATATTTGCCCTTCGTTTCCAATTTCCCATCCAAGGCCAGTATATAAAACATGGTGCAGCAGGTCTTCCATTGCATCCCAATCTCTAATAATGCCTCGTACAATTGGATCAATAACATCCTCAGTTGATGAACCATCAGCCACTATTCCATCTTCAATCATGCGTTTCATTTGAGTAGGAATAATCTGAATCGTATATTAAATGAATAAGAATTATGAAAAGAGCCGGGATTTGGTCTGTATTTATCACTAAAGTAAATAATTTGAGTTGCTAAAGAGAACAAACATTAAGTGGCTGAGCGATCACTAACCCATGTTCTGAAGCATACCCAGGTGGAAGTGGAACCAACCACCCAACCCAGATAACAAGTTATAATTTTTCCCCTTCATAAACCCAAGTACCCAAATTGCCACTTAGAGTCGAATTTCCATTTCCCATGGAATAACTAAAAAGTAAACTGAAATTTTTTGAAATACCAAATTGAACTTCTAAAAAGATGTGAGAAAATGAGTGAAATAGAGGGGATCGATAGAAGTGGGCAGAAGAATACCACAGAGGGAGCTTGGTCAGGAATGGCGGGTCCTGCTTTAAGGAGTTTGGAGCCTGCGTCCACTACCACGGCCTCCATTGTTGAATCCTGAAAACCCTAACAAGTAGCTCAGGTAAGGTCAGCTCTCTCTGGAGCATAAGAAGAGCCACTTCAAAGTTCCACTATCTTCCCGCTCAGGCGCTCGCAGTTCAATTTCTTCTGAGCTAGTGATGTGTTGCTGCTGGGGTTTCGTTTACGAATAGATAGTATGGCGCGTGAATTGGATTATGATCATGTCTTTTACTTGCACTTCATAGACGGGTCGTAATCCTATACGGCAATACCGACCCGACATGTTTATAAAAATAATTTATTCTAAGAAAAAATGACTATTATTTGAAACTATTACTCTGTTTTTTTTTTTTTTAATATCACTTGTCATTTTATTATTTTATGTTGTAGAGTATTTATATTCCTTACATTTTCTTAAAAAATTAAGATCAAATAATAAATAACTTGTTGTAATTTTTTTTTTGAGTCATAATAATATATTCTCTCTTTTTGTAAAGTATGGTGTAAGATGATTTTGTTATGGGTAATTTTATTTTTAATTCATTCATTGAATTTGAATATATGTTTAAAAAATGACATACATTTAAAGATATAAAAATCATCAAACAACATTATTTATATCGAAAGAATTGTTAGTATAAAAACAAACATGGTAAGGAAAGAACCAGTGACGAATTTAGGATTTATATCTAGGAGGGGCATATATATGTAATAAAAAATAATATTTAATATTTTTTAATAAATGATTATTTTTAATTAAAAATACATATTATATGTATTTTATTTTAGTAAAAATATGTGCAAATTATTAAGTTTGTATTAAGTTATTGAATATTAAATCTAAAATTTGAAATTCAGGTGATGCACGGTAATATTTTGTATATATAATTATCTATAATTTTATAAATATTATACCTAAAATTTTATTTGTCAAAAAATGAGGTGGGGCATGTGCCCCTCCTGGTATGTACACAGATCCGCCCCTAGAAAGAACCCTCTCTGTGATGCCTAAGTTAGACATTGAAATAGGAGAGAAGCAGCAAAAACATGGAGGAAGAAGAAGACGAAAAGAACGGTCAAGAAGAAGAAGATATCCAAAGAGCAAAAGTCTATTCCCCCAAATCTTAGAACCTTTATTATAATAGGCTTAGGCCACTCCTCATTGGATCAATCATATATGCAAACATATAGCTTCATGCAACTTTTAAAGACTCCAAAATAGATATATGTACATTAAGGCGAATTTGTTTGGAAATTAGGGGGCATATGTCCTAGCTGACTTTTTATATCTTCTTTTAAATTATAATAATTTTAGAATTTTTTTTAAATATTTAAAGGAATGTCCCAATTGACTTGTAAATTTTCTTTCTTTTTATGCTGACTATTCAGCTTTTTGTTCAACTGACTTCAACTTTTTTCTTTTTATGGATCCAAGCCAATCGATTTTATTAAGATCTGTAATTTGTGTTATGATTACATTGCATTTCATACTCTAACTACTATCACAACATCTTTTCATCTCTTTTACTGCAAGTGTCTGGCTTCTGCAGATTGGTAGTTCTGCTTCCTTCCCTTAAAAAACGATTAAGCCAACGAGCCAAGGGTTAGGTTCTCTCTTCCTTCCCTTAAGAAACGATTAAGCTAACTAGTCAAGTGTAGCTCTCTCTTATTCCAACTTAACTCTTCCTAACGGCACTGACCAACTTCGTAATACTTCGCCAATTTTCTCTTTGTCCTTGATTAAAACATTTAGAACAATCATCCTACTTTTTTCAGGTACTTGTGAATTTGACGTCAATTTCCTGGAGCTTTTTGTCTGTTTATGCTAAATTATAATTTTTTTTTACAATTACCTGTGCTATTGCTATTACGGTATGCTACTATTGCTATTTTTTCAATTTATTTTTGTGGAGACTTTGGAGGAAATACGCGTTAATATTTTATTTTCTATTTAAATAAGTTTTTGTTTTTATAATTATTGGTCAATTTTTGTTGAAACAAATAAATAAAAGAGGCTTTCTGTTCAAGAAGTTAAGAAGTTTTGGGTAATAATAACCCTAAAGACCTTACTTGGCTTTGTTACTTGTTTGAGCTTAAGATTGTAAGTAATTTGACTCGATTAAGGAATAAGGATTGCTATGAAGATGAAGCTTTGGTTACTGGTTAGCATTGTTATTATCTTCGTTATTATGTGGTCTACTAACGGCTATTGCTTTTTTTTTTTTTTTTTTAACTTGCAAAGAATTGAAATATTATGTCTTTTTGTTGTCTTTAAGTGATTACTAAATTATTGGCTTTGTTGTATAGTTACTTGAATATATACATTAGTAAAAGCATTATGCCGATGGTATTAAAGAAAGAGATATTTATATCTCATTTTTGATGATTCTGTTTCAGATTTTTAAGTGAAAAATTTCCTTTTTTGCTCAATCTTGACAATAAACTTTCAATTACTTAAAATATATGGCAATAAAGATTACAATTTTTAAAATAAATAAACTATTAAAAAATTATGAAAGTTGTTTCTTTTGTTGCATTCACTATGTTCATTGATTTTGTTTTTCTTTATCTATTAGCAAAAAGTTTAAGTGGTTCTTTTAAGGTTTACAACTAATTTTTTTTCCTTTCAATTTTAATAAAATTTGGACATCAAAAGAGCAAATTTTTTATACAAGAAAGTCAAAAAATGTTAGTTCAAGAATTTTTAACAAGTTATTAATTCAACTCTTATAAACTTTAAAGATAAGTTTATATATATATATTTTAATTTTAGCATTTGTAAATTGTATTAAAATTAATTTATAGATACAAATTAAATAACTGTTGGACAGCATTGAGTGAATTTGTTATAACTGAACTTACATTATATAATAATACTTTATGCTTATGGTTGTTAACTTATTGTAATGCAATAAAGTTAAAATTAAATATTTATTTTTTTAGTCAAAATTAAGTATTTGTTTGATAATTTCATTTTTAGTGGAAAAAATGGAGAAATATTTTAAAAGAATAATAGTTTCTGACTTGACATCTACCACAAAAAGAAGTAAAACTTCTTCAGAAAAAAGTATACTAGAAATTAATTTAACAAATCTTCCGGCAGATTCAGGTCTAAGAATTTGAATAATAGATTATGATCCTAATATCAGAGAAAAAGTTAGAAGAACCTACTAACAAAACGGTCATTGTCAACCCCAAAATCATGCTTTTTTACTAGCCAATTTAGGAAAAAATAAAGACAATTTAATAGTGCATGGTTTGACGAGTACCCTAACTAGTTGGAGTATAGCATATCAAATAATGCTGCATATTGTTTGTGTTGTTATCTCTTTAAACCAAACATTGGAGCACAAGAAGTGGTGACTCATTTGTTGGTAAAAGGTTCTCAAATTGAAAAAAAAAAAAAAGAATCTTTTTATGTTTATGTTGGAGGTTCTAATAATCATCACAATCAAGCTTGGTAAAAGTGTGAAGCTTTAATGAATCAAAAACAACAAATTGATGTACTTTTTTGCAAGCAAACTAATGAAGTAGCTCGCATTCATTATCGTGTTCGTTTAGGTGCATCAATTGATTGTATTCGATTTCTTTTGAGACAAGGCCTAATATTTCTTGGACATGATGAATCTGAAACTTCGAGTAATCAAGGAAATTGTCTTCAACTATTGCAGTGATTATGTGACTATAATGAAGGTATAAAAGCTGTCTCTTTGAAAAATGCTCCTGAAAATCATAAACTAACATCACCTGCAATTCAAAAGGACATTGTGAGTGCAATTTCAATTGAGATCACCAATGCTATTTTTGCAGATATTGGAAACTCTCAATTTTCTATTCTTATTGATGAGTCTCGTGATCTAACTTCAAAAGAATAAATGGCAATTGTTGTTCATTATGTTGACAAAAAAGGTTGTTTGATTGAGCGCTTTGTGGGTATTGAGTATGTTATTGAGACTACATCTCACTCTTTAAAGAATACTATTGATGCTTTTTTCTCTAGACATAATCTAAGCTTATTTCAATTGAGGGGACAAGATTATGATGGGGCAAGTAATATGCAAGGAGAGTTTAATGGTCTCAAAAAACTCATATTAGATAAAAATAAACATGCATTTTATATCCATTGTTTTGCCCACCAATTTCAATTAGCTCTTGTTGATATTGTTGAAAATCATGTGGACATAGCAGGCTTATTCACTTATTTCAAATGTGGTAAATGTTGCTGGAGAATCAGCTAAACGTCGTGATATTCTTCGCGAAAAACATGCTACTTCAATATTGAACTTGACAATGGTGAACTTTTTAATGGTTAAGGATTAAATCAAAAAATTTCTCTAAAAAGACCTGGTGATACACGTTGGAGTTCATATTACAATTCTTTGTTGAATTTGATTGCTATGTTCTCATCTATCATTAAAGTGCCTAAGATTATAATAGAAAGTGGTAGGTCAAACTCTAATAAAAAAATGAAGTAATGGTTATATTGGATATTATTCAATCATTTAATTTTTCTTTTTGTTTGCATTTGATGAAAGCTAGGAATCTGAAATGAATTATCACAAGCTTTGCAAAGAAAAGATCAAGATATTGTCAATACTATGAAGTGTGTCAAAATATACAAGGAAAGGTTACAAACAATGAGAAATTGTGGTTTGAATTATTTACTTGATGAGGTTTTTACCTTTTGTAACAAGCATTACATTTTCATCCCTAATACGAGTAACATCTTTATAGCTCGTTAAAGGTCACAACAAATTTGCATTATTATTGTGTGGGGTTATTTTACACTGTCATAGACATGCAACTTCAAGAGTTGAATAATTGTTTTAATGAGGCAAATGCTGAGCTCCTTCTTTGTATGGTTTGTTTAAATCCAAAAGATCATTTTTTAGTTTTTGACAAGCAAAAATTGGTTCATCTTGGACAAATTTATGACAAAGATTTTTCAAAAATTGAACTAATGAAACTTTAAGATCAACTTGAAAATTACATTATGGATGTCAGATCTAGCATTGAATTTTTAACTTTGAATGAAATCGGCGATCTTGCACAGAAGATGGTTGAGACCAAGAAAGAACAAGTTCATCATTCTAGTTTATTTGCTCATGAAATTGACTCTTATTTTACCAGTTGCAACCATTATTGTAGAAAGAGTTTTTTTCTGCTATGAAAATTGTTAAGAATAGAGTTGCGCAATCGAATGAAAGATCAATGACTCAATAATAATTTAGTTGCATACATCGAGAAAGATGTATTTGATAATATTGATAATGATGTTATTATGCGTTGATTTTAAAATATAAAAATTCGTAGAAAGTTATTATAGTAGGCGTCATGTAAAAAAAGACATAATCATTTTGATTTTACATGATAACCCTTCGCTGAAAATCCTAGATTCGTCACTGTGTACATAGCCTTTATATGTACCTCTCAATGAGAAACAGACTAAGTATGGTGGGAGGCAGAGAAGGAAGGAACATAGACTCTATTGTAGACTTGCTCACCGAAAAAGTAAATATCGAAGGCCACAATAGTGATTCCAAGTTCAGTACTAGCATGGCAGAACTGATTTGAAAGCATTGGATGGTTCCTCCACTCGTCCCTCCTTTTCGTGAAGACCACTTGAAATTCTTGCCTATATAACAAAGGAAACAACCTATGCTTTCAAATCAGTTTTGCCATGCTACTCCTAGACTTGGAATCGCTCTTGTGGCCTTTGGTATTTACTTGGTTGGTGAGCAAGTCTACAATAAGGGTGCGTTTGGTTGAATGGAATGGAATGTGTAATGTAATGGAATGAGTCCATTACAATGTTTGGTTCCAGGAAAACGTGGGAATGGAATGTAATCGAATTACTTAAAATTAGGAATGGGGATTACAGAGGTGCCAATAAGGAATTGGGATTACATTGAGGGCTGGAATGAACAGTAAAATTTTTTACGCCAGCCTCCTCGTCGTGAACAGCCCGGCCTTCCGTCTTCCGTCGCGAATCGCCGCCATCCGTCCAGCTCGCCGTCCATGCCAGACCGTCGTCGTCAGCCAGCGAACCAACGGCCAGCCTCCTCGCGAACCAGCTCGCGCCCAGCCATCGCGAATCGCGACGCCAGCCCAGCCCCTCCCGACGCCCAGCCTCCTCGCGACGCCAGCCCAGCCGCTCGCGACGCCAGCCCAGCCTCCTCGCGACGCCAGCCTCTTCGCGACGCCAGCCTCCTCGCGACGCCAGCCTCCTCGCGATACCTGTTTTTTTTTTTTTTTTAATTATTTTTTTTATACCAAATTATATTTTTTTTAAAAGTTGTATTATTTTTTATTAATTTTAGATAAAAAATTGTATTTTTTTTAATGTAATTTTTTTTTAAATTGTATTTTTTTAAATGTAATTTTTTTTAAATATAATTGTTTCCAAATTGTATTTTTTATTAATTATTGTTATAAAATTGTATTTTTTCTGAATGTAATTTTTTTAAATATAATTTTTTTTAAATATAATTTTTTATTAATTGTATTTTTTGTATTAATTGTTGTTATGAAATTGTATTATTTCTGAAATTTTTTTTTTAATATTGTATTTTTAAAATAATTATATAATTTTTTTTTCTATTCCATTACATTACAGTTGTCAAACCAAACACTGTAATACTGATTCCTTTTTTGATTACAGTGACTAAACCAAACACTGTAATCGTAATACTGATTCCTTTACATTACATTCCATTACGATTACGATTATGATTACGATTACATTCCAGCGAACCAAACGCCCCCTAAGTTTTTTTTTTTTTATGCTGAATCAAAGAACGCTGCCTAAATCACAGCCTAAATCGTTTTTGGGAACCTTTATCTTGGTTCCTACTTCCAATTGCCATCATTCCTAAATTATTTTTTTTGGTCAAATCATTTCCTGAAATCGATATCAAGAAAAAAAAGGAGCGGATTTTATTTCAGTATAGGAAGTAGCTTTTGCTCCGAAATTTTTAGCTTTCATCATCCGAAGACGACAACGATGCTAATTACATTGACACAGAGTCACAGACCAAGCCATGTCTGACTCCAACTTAGCCAGGCTCGGCACAACTCCGAATCTGAGGACAATGAAAACCAAAAGAATCTCCGCCTTCAAAATCTAGATGCTCATGACTCGCTACTAATCCATCTCAGTGTCGAGGTATTTTTTTCACCCCAGCCTTACACGGCCCCGCATTACATTTTTGTTGTTTTCTGTTTTTTTTTTCCTTTCGTTTTTATTGTTCTTTGCAGTATAAAGCTTCTTAGGGACATGGGGGCGATAGAGAAGCTGAGTCGAGCAAAGGAGGCTATGAGTGAGAGTTATTTCCCTTAACCCCCAACTACATTGCAGGAATGGGCTAGAAACGAAGCTTCTCTTGATCCCATTCACATTTTTGTGGCTTCAGAGTGCCCATCTCCTGGAATCAGAAAGAAAAAAGTGTTGAGATTCATTTTGAAATAGGAAAGTAAATAAAATCATAATATGGTAAAGATTATTCATAATATGGTAGAAATCTTTGTACTTAATTATTATCCTTTTCTGTCGTTTTGTTTCTATTATAAATTCATGTAATCTGTACAAAGCAATACAAGTCAGTGAAATATTCAGAACGAAATATCACTTTCTTCTTTTCTACATGGTATCAGAGCCGATTAGGATTCTGTGAATCGAAAAGAAAAAAAAAATTATAAACCAAACTCCAAAAAAAAAACATGCCTACACCAAAAAAAAAAAAAAAAAAAAAAAAACATGCCACTCAAACACTGTCCACCACCCAAAAACCACCACCAAAATAGATCCTACAGACCTCCGCAGACCACAGACCAAAATAGATCCGCCAAAACAGATCACACAGACCACCGCAGACCACAGACCAAAACAGATCCCACAAACCATCGCAGACCACAGACCAAAACAGATCCGCCAAAACAGATCCACAGACCAAAACAGATCTCACAAACCATCGCAGACCACAGACCAAAACAGATCCGCCAAAACAGATCCCACAAACCACCGCAGACCACAGACCAAAACAGATCCGCCAAAACAGATCCCACAGACCACCGCAGACACAGACCAAAACAAATCCGTCAACCAAAACAGATCCGTCAACAGATCCATTGCACCACCTAATCAGCGTCGTGCCGCGCACCAGATCCACCAGACCGCATCCCAGATCCACCAAATCAGCGTTGCGCCACGCACCAGATCCACCAGACCGCATCCCAGATCCACCAAATTAACGTCACGCCACAAACAGAGACCCATCTCCCATATTTTTGCCGCCGCTGCTCATTCAAGTAGCCCATAGCCTCCAAAGTTCCATTCAAATACCAATCAGATTTTTTGATAAACAGATCCTTACCCATATCCGTGAAATCAAATCCATTCAGCTCAGCAACCCAACAGAATTCAAATAGAAACCCAACAAAAATAAAACAGAAATCAGACCAAAATCACACCCACAAATCGCGCCACCCCTGAAAACCCAAAACCCACTTTTACAATAGCAAGCAAATTCACAAAGTCTATGAAAGAATTTGGCTATCAACAAAGCAATTCTCACCAAAGCATTTTCAAATCGAGTATTCTTAAAGTTTTTAGACAAGTTGGGCATGTGGGACATGTATGCACCAACTTGAGGGGGAGTGTTGAGATTCATTTTGAAATAGGAAAGTAAATAAAATCATAATATGGTAAAGATTATTCATAATATGGTAGAAATCTTTGTACTTAATTATTATCCTTTTCTGTCGTTTTGTTTCTATTATAAATTCATGTAATCTGTACAAAGCAATACAAGTCAGTGAAATATTCAGAACGAAATATCACTTTCTTCTTTTCTACAAAAAGAACACTGAATTTTTATTTTTTTTGGGTCGTGTGAGTTTTATGCAACTGCTGGCGTATCATGAGTAAAACTCAATGTTGCACTGGACAATAATGTATAATGCATGCAAAGTTGCATGTAAGACTTTCAGTTAAAAATAATTTAAACATTAAACATTACAACTAAAAATTTGAGCAAGGAAGAACGGGGTTTCTTAGAATTTTATTAGATTTTAATTGAAAAATTAATGGAATTTATACATAAAATTTGAACTTAAAACTCACAAATAAATATGATTTAACTTTAGTAAGTATAGGTACGATCCCCTCTAAACAACATGTGTATCCGCTCCTGACTGGGCATGTGTGTTTTGGGTACTTTCATTTGCACTATAACTATAAGTGTTAACTGCGGGTTGTTTTTAGATTATTCTTTTTTTGAAAGCTTTATGAGCAAGGAATATCTGGTTAGTTTTTCCTTCGTACTATACAATTTTTATATTTCCAGGAGGATGAATGCATGTATCATAAGCATTAAGCAAAATAGTGTCATGGCTTGTCATATTTCTACTTATTTTTGAACAAGTTTTTAATGAAATAACGAAAAATCTCTCTGTGAAAATTGCTTCTCGGAGACCAGTAGTTTATTTTCTGTGAATGTTTGACTCGTTGGTGAGATTGATTTATGCAAAATACGCATGTTTTTTTTTCTTCTTTGGTCAAAACTTAAGGTCGTCGTTGGTGAATTATGACACATACTATTCTCTATTACGTCAGCTGCTGGCAGTCCATAAATATTCAAACAGTGCATATCATGGTAATCTAAGAAGACTAAAATTGTTTAGGTTAGCTAAGCATGTATTTCATTTGGAAAATGTAGGGCAGGCCCATTAGGTCTTTTGTTATTTTATATGCTTACGTTAAAAAAAAGAGAAAAAAAAGGCCAAGGGATAATGGTTCAAGTTAATTATGGCTTGAAAACTCTCTTCTTTTACGTGTGATTTTTAATTTGATATTGTATATATTAGAAAGAAAAACTTTTGTACGAGTGTGTTGCATGATTATGTGGTATATTTTGATGATTTTAAGAAAATTTTATTAGCATTTATATAAAATACGATCTTTATATATAAGTAAATATATTAATGTAAAGTAATAAATAGAGAAATTTTTCACATCATCCATAAGTTTAGCTCATATAAAAGTTTCTTATATTAGTACATGTCATATTATTGGTATAATTAGATCTTTATTATTATTATTATTATTGGATTTAGTACTTTACAAGTGACTTTCTTTTATAAAAGGTACATTTTAGATCTCCTAACTTTTTCAAAGATACTTAAGTTCAATTTCTCAAAAACAAATTCAATTTTTTAACATATGGTTCTTATATTACTTTTTAATGGGATAATTTTAAATTTTTATTTTTTAAAAATAAATAAATTATTAGACAAAACAAAATCAAATAAAAAACTAACTATATTTTAAAAAAAATTACATTTTTGTCATTTTTTTATATCAAAAATTGATAATTCTTTTAATGAAAAAAATTTAAAATTTCAAAATTATCCTTTTTTTAAAAAGTTATACGAGAACCATGTTCTAAGAAATTAATTTTTTTTATTTAAAAAATTAAATTTAAATGTACATTTTGAAAAGTTATTGGAACTAGAATATCTTACTTAAAAGAGAAAAGACTAAAATATATATTTTATAAAAATAAGAGACTTACATGTTACCAAACTATTGATTGTTAAGCAGCTTTATGACTACCTGGGCTAAAAATTTGATTTTATCAATTGCCTTCAAGTAAAATAATGGAAATATATTAAAAAAAAAGTTAACAGTGGCTTGAACTTTCACATTCCTTGTTAGAGGCAGCCAAATCCAAAAGTATGGAATTCGAAGCACCAAAAAGCTATCGAAATTGTGTTTTCTTCTGTGAATGAGACATTGGTTGGAGAACAAACATTTAATTATTACTTGTTGTGCAGCCTGTCTCTCTTTGGTGTGACTAATTAGATTTTGTTCAAGAACATGACATATCAGTACAATAATGCTCTGTTGCAGATATCTCAAAGATAAGAGATATATATGAACGTGCTCTTACAGCCACATGTCTGCATGTTGCTAAAGGGGGTAAACCATAGGAAGCATACGGGGAATTTGATCAAATAGTCTTTCATGCTATTGATGAGACTGACACTGAGGTTTGGATTTAATAACTTTGCTCATGCTATTGTGTATATGTTAGTTGAAATTACAACTCAATCTTCCTGCACAATGTTATTTTACTTTTACATATAAATGACTCCAATCAAGGTTGCAGCAACTATGTAAATTTTTAAAAATATTTAATATTATGGTTACTGATAGCTTAAGATCAGAGGAGTTTAGTATGGCAGAATATATGACGCTCTAACAAAGTCTTATTTTGAGATAAATATCAGTATATTACAATTTATATTTTATTTCTATAGCTGATTTTAAGATTGTTATCAAATTTCTCCATTAACTCGGGTGGTGCATTGGTGGGGTCGTCCAACTTTTGGAGTGCATCTATGGACGTTGCGCCCTAGTGCATCTGTTTGTGTACAATTGTGGGTTCTTGATTTTGATCAATAAACAATACTTAGAAGAATTTTCAGTCCATTTGTGAGAGATGACCAGTCTCAAAAGAATTCAATTGAAAATTTTGGATATTTAGTTACGTTTGAAATCATTTCTGATTATGTTTTTGTGTGTTTGTTTTATTGCTTCTTAATACGCTAAGTTTAATTTCTTAATATATGGTCGAAATGTTATATGTTTTTAATCATTAAAGATTTAATTTATTGTAAATTGTAATTTATTTTGTTTTGAAATAAATTGTAACTTAATTTTATGAAAAGAAAAAAAAAATTGTTAATGAGTCATGTAATGGAACGGGAAGTAAAACAACAGTTGAAAGCATAAAATTAAAGATTTTTGGTTTCAGCTTTTAGAGGTGAATTTTTATCTTGCAGGCGAAAGAAAAGCATATTCAACGCATTTGAAAATATATTCCAATGCCAAATGTTTGTCCCTCTTGTTGATATGAAGTACAAACTTGAGGCATGAGAGATGGAACATGGACGGATCTTTATGTTGAATCCGATAGTCTGGATGGGTTCCTTTTCATCTTGCCTCGTCTGCTGGTCCTGAAGAGTAGAAGCACTTCCCTTTGGGAATGGGAATTGGTTTTACCTAAACGGGAGCAAAATTAGCTTCTTTTACATTGATTAAATGTGTAATATCCACATATTAATTTTAAAGGGATTATTGTTGCTTGATCGAAGTGGAGGTGTTCAATAGTTACCATATTGGTTAGTTCCAGGCCAACGTTGTGTCAAAAAGAAACAGTGTTTTATTCTTCAGAAATAAGCTTGGATTTCTGTCTTTTGTTTCCATTCGAAAGCTAAAAGCTGAATTTACTCAATAGTTCTACGCAACCAAGTATACTTCGGAGAATCCTATGCAATGATTTGTAACGGACTAGGCTTTTAATAATTGAAGGATTAACTGCAATTTTTAATTTTTTTATTAACTTTGGTTTGGATAATGTTTTTGTTGGAATTGTGTTCTAAATAAATGTAACAAACTAGGATTTATTAGCAAAACAAATCGTTTATGTTAGAGATAAAAATATTACCCTAAAGAAAACTTCAAGGATGACAAGTTTTACACTAAGGGCATGTTTGGTTGACAGTAATCGTAATCGTAATAGAATTGATTCAAAGTATTATTGTGTCTGGTTTGACTGTAATCTGTAATAGAATGTAAAGAGATTACAGCAATAACAGTAATTCTCATTACGCATGCAGCCTTCTGTAATTCTCATTACGCTTTCACACTCTACAATTTCTCACAATTTGTATAATCATTTATGATTTTTTTGTTCATTCTATCTCTTTTAGTAATAAAAAAAGTTTATTTTTTAATTTTACTTTACTTATAATTTTATAATCTTCAATTTAATATTATTATTTATTTTGTTTATACTGCTTAAATAAACATCGTAATAGTAATACTGTTTTCTTTACATTCAATTCTATTACGATTATTATTCTCATTACTTTTACATTCAGCGAACCAAACGTCACCTAAAATTAGTTTAGATAGGAAAAATCAGAATTTTTTTTTACTTTATTATACTTACCTAACAGATGGTAACTTTTGAAATATCAGGAACAAAAAAGTCACACAAGCTAAACAATAAACATTAGGGACAAGCTAACCCAAATATTGATTTTTGTTGTTGGAGTAATATTGAAACCATTATATACCGCCCAACAGTCGTCATGGGTTTGCACATGTTTGCCGTTTCTTTCTTTCTTTGCTCGGCAAGTTGGCATGGGGTAAGAAGGTAGCGTGACTTTGAAAATCATGAAAGAGGATGACAATAGTCAGTGACTACTAGACTACTTAAGGAGGTGACAGTAGTTGGATTTGTGGTCATTGCAATAACTAGGGTTCTAATTTGAGCATTGTTCCAATGGTTAATACTTTTTTCTTGTCTGTCCATTTTTCTTCATGGCAGAAATTCTAGGTACTTACTTTGCCTTCATTTCAAGGAAAATCCAAAAGGGCTTTTGTAAAACAACGATGCAAGTAACTTAAAATGGATATACATTGAATTTAGAGAACCACGGGAGCACTGGACTGACATGATATGAAGTGAAGACAAATGCTATTACCATTGATGAGAAGAAAAAAAATATATGTTAGAGGTTTACCCTACATCTATATATGATGCCATTTTTCTAAGTGAAAACGCCTTAATTATGCTTCGTGTTCTATCAAAAATAAAACAAAAAAAATGCTTCGTGCTGAAACGTGCTAGCCATCTTGCTCTTTGTTAGTACCTTCAATTACAGTCGAAAATTCATGTGCATAAATGTGGAGTATACTTTTCGTGTAATAGTATGTGTGTTACTAATACGTAATTAACAAATATAAAAAAAATTTATCTTTTAAATAAATTTGCTTCTTATTTCAGTAACTCCAGTCTATATATGTATATGTTGTGTGTTGATAATATATAAAAAATAATACAAAAAATTTAGAATTGAAAAAAAGTAGTAGCCGTTCCTCCTACTTGGTGACAATATTCATGTTCAAAAAAAAAAAAAAAAAAACTACTCAAACTTTCAACAATAAATTTAAAATTGTTTTTTTATTCAAATAAATTTAAAACTTTTAAACATGATTTATGTCTCAAAATTTTAAAATTTAGTCCTCAATTTTAAAAATTATAAATAGGTTTATAATTTGACTAGTAAAATTTTATACTTATAATTTAAAATTTGAAAATATATAAAAAATTTGAAAGTTTAAAAAATAAAGGAAAATTACTAAAAAAATAAATTTATAATTTATAATAATAAAAATAATATCCCAATAATATTAAACAACATTCAATTAAGATAACAATAAAAATATAGATTTAAATAAAAATAATAATATTTTTATTATTATAAATTTTATAGATATTATTTTTTTTGTTTTTTTAAAAATAAATAATACTTGTAATAATAACAAAATTTTGTCTCTCTTTTGTGTGAAATTTCATCCACCACAATTACACCCTCCAAATCTTTAAAATTATTAAAATTTTGTCAATTACAAGCAACACTAAAATTGTATTTGAGCTTTGACAATGGAAATCCCTTAAAACTCGTGTCCCTAATCTCCATGAAGACCATAATTTCTTTTGTGTGTTATTTTGTTCGGAAAAAGGAGTAGGCCGCGGAGAGGTATTAAATTTATAAAAGAAAAGAGAAGTCAGCCAGCTGCAAAAGCTGAAATAGGGTGCAGCGTTATCCGTATATGTGCACATGTAAATGTGTCAGACGCTTTTATTTATTGAAAGTGTCAGACTCTTCTTTAACCTTTAAAAAGGTTACTTGTATTCAAAGTGTAAATTACAATTACAGTCTAAGAAAAACATGTTCATTATCTGAATTTCAGTCATCATATAAGATCAATTTTCAGTTTTCACTGTGACAATGATAATGATGAGTATGAATTTTTTGCAGATCTACATAAATCTGAGTACCATTTTATTAGTTATTTCTTCAGCGTTTTGTTACACGCTACATATCATATGTATTTCCTTGTACACAATCTGACTCATGTCGTACTAGTATCTCAACTATTTTCATGTTTAATATTATTTTAGTATATGTTCATGTTTAATATATTTGTTATAAATAATATAATATCATATTATTTGTAAATTTAATTACACCCAAAAACTTTACTATCTTACGTTAATTGTGATGTAATAATTATTGACGAAACTATTATATCGCCCTTTGTCTTGTACAAAGATGCTGCCCAATCTTGACTGACATGTTAGTCCTAATCTATCCGTAATTAGTTGCAAATTGAAAAGCGACATAATAACATTCATACAATATAAAAATAAAAATATTATTTTAATAATATTCAACAAAATTTTATTAAATATAATTCAATATTATATGAATTTAATTAATTAAAATTTAATTTTAATAAATTTAATTAAACGACACTAACATTTTAAAAATCATGCTGAATATATATATATATATATATATATATATAAAGTTAAATATTTAATCCTTTATATATTAATAATTTAGTTATTTAATTAATTTTATTTTTAATATTTTTAGTATAAAAAATATTTATATAATATAAAAAATAAATAAATATTTTTTTCTTCTAAAAAAGACTAAAAATAAAATTTTACGTATAACAATATCCTTCAATACAATTAAACTAAAAACTTAGAGGCAACAGAAAAATCAATACATGTATGTAATAACTAATAAAGGTGGTAGTGTTGATCAGGAACATAAAGACTAGGAAACTTAGGGGTACTGACCCAAGCTAAACCATTAATGCAGTCACAGACAAAAAGCTTTACTCTACAGCATGCGTCTCATTCTTTCTCTTTATGTATCTTGGATCACGCAAATTTATCAAGTCCTTTGAAGGTTACCGATTCTTTTTCTCTTTTGACCCATTTTTATCGCAAATTTGTTAATGTATCATGCAGGTATTTGGTGGTGCAGTTGGCTCTATTATTCTTTTATCCGTAAAATTCTGCTACGATAAATAATTTTTTAATTTCATTAATATATGTATTTTCTTTGAACACTAAGATAATGTAAATTTGAACCACACCATTATATATTGTATGAATATGTGAGTTTATAACTGTTATTTAAATAAATATTTTTAACATATTTTGATATATCAAATTTGTGTTTATTGCTTATTATTGAATGTCATTTTGTAAGGTTCAAAAATGTAGTTACAAAGGACATATTGCGACAAATTAATTAGTGATAGATAAATTTTACTAATCTTAATCATAGATCAATATTTGTTATGTCACGATAAACGACAAATAAGTGGTAGTGCACATTGTCATCTTGTTTTTGCTCTGAAATCTGAACTGAGTGGTTGAGTTGTGCTAAATAAAAGGTTTTAAGCAAAAGGAAGCAGGAGAATCATTAAAGTAAGCAAATTATCACCTCATAATAAGTATATAGGCATGAATTTTTATGCTTTCTTCTTTTTTATTGGGGTGTTTTGTGCAGAATGCTAGAGAGATTTAACAGATTACTATTGTGATGTGAGTTGTCTATGGTCCCCTAACTGATCTCTAGCAAGTAGCAACTACTGTATCCATTACTCTGTCCATGTCTTATCTCAAGTCTCAACTAAAGGATTCGTTTCGCTCTTTAGTTGTATTTAACCAATTTTCTCTATTTTTTTTTTTATAACTATTTTCTCTAAATTTTAAGTTAATGAAAGATGATAGATACCACATTTCTTACATTCAAACATTTTATATATTTATTTTCTCAATTGCATGTATGTTTTACACGCTTTAAATTTAACAACTTAAAATCGTTATGGGTTCAAAAACATTATATTATTATTATTTTTTTATTTTTTTTGCTGCTATTGTATATATATTTTAAGAATCTATATAACTTTACAATTTGGAAGAAGAAAAAAAAATCTCAACCTAAGTGACATCATAAGTAGTCAAGTTGAGCATGTTATACATAAATTAGTTAATCCCAAAATATCATTTAATATTATGCATAAAACAATGCATGAACAATTGGTGCATTTGTATACATGCTTTTTTAAAGTTAACGAGTTTATGTAAATAAAAAAAAAAAAAAAAAAAATGGTTAAGAGGTTGAGAAAATCGAAGAATGCAATTTTCTTTTTGTCTTTTCTTTATATTTCTTACAATTGCATCGACAATCATATATTGGAAGGTGGTGGTGGGGTAAGATTTTGGAGAAGAAGAATATACTAACGCATAGTGTAAAGAGGAAATTAAGGAGCACTTTCTTTCTTTTTCTTTTTCTTTTTCTTCTTTCTTCTTCTTCTTCTTCTTCTTTTTTTTTTCCAGCTTGCTTGCTTTGAATCTTATATATGCCTAAGGAGAATTTATATATTTTGACCCAATTGGATGATAAGTAAATACAAACCTAAAAAAATTAAAGTGGTGGGAATGTTAAGAATGCCTCATCTTTTCTTTTAGAATTATAGAAAGTTGAGGGGAAAATGTTAAGGATGCTAGAAGATAATTGTTCATATATTGAATTTTATTATTGACTCCTAGAATTTAACACTTTTTTTTTTTCTCTATTTAATATAAATTATTTTCTTGTGCATATATGCCATACTTATTTGCATGGTTTAATTTTTAACTCTCTTTAAAAAAAAAAAAAACAAGTTAGTAAAAAAATAAAAAAAATTGATCCCGCAAAAAACGTATGTTGTTTTATGTTATAAGAAAAACAATATATGATAAAAGTAAAACTCAATTTATAAATTAGTTATATCTTACAATTAAATCTTTGAACTATTTATCTATATTATCTTATATTATATGTCTATTTAATTAAATTTCTCATTTATTTTCATTATCTCCATAGAAAATTGTTACATGCATTAATTTAGAGTCAAAAATAGTGAAACCTCTAACTAGCATAAAAATGAACTGTTTGAAAAAAAAAAAGGGCAAACGTTATCATATAGATTCTACTATTATAAAGAAAAGGCCCCCATTATGTATAGACAGAAAGCAAAGCTTACCAGGTCCAAATGTCAAAATCAGGGTATTATGTATAAACTAAATGATATAGACAAGACCTAATATAAAGTTGGAAATGGCACCAAAATATTCAAATTTTGATGTTATTATTGTAATATTAAAGAGAGATCAGTTGTAATACTGAAAAGGAGACAGATATGTTTTCTCATTGCATGCTTTAATTAATGATGATGGTCCTCACAACAAAAGGTAAGATTATGATCTGAATGGTTAATGTCATTTTCGGATATATAAAACAAGAAACAATTAAGGATTATATTAGAAAACCAAATGTGTTACCAATATATTTAATTAATTACTTAGGAGAAATACCAAATCAAGCAAATAGTTAAAAGGCTAGTTTTCATTGTATGATTAATTGACATTCCACAAAAATGATTACGCACGAGCTGTGGTGTGCGGTTCTTTACGGACATTATCTTTAAAAAAAAATCTTTGTATTAAAAACTAAGGAAGGGGTGGAGTTTCTATAATTTGCATTTTAATTTTGTTGTTTTTAAGTGAAATATTTTAGTCATATAATTAAAAATGTACGTTTTAATTTTAAAAATTTAAAATTATAAAATTTATGTGTATTTTTTTAAACAAAAATGAACCCTTTTAAAACTAAAGTTTACATTTTTCAAAACTATAAAATTAAAATAATTAACTTAAAAACTACAAAACTAAATTTGTCCAAAATTATGAGATTATCGGCACTCTTATCCCAAAAACAAAATACTCATTGTGACTTAGAGAGAAATAAATGATAGGTTTCCTGTGAATTATTTTTTTTTTTCCCGATAAAAAACTAGTGAATTGCTAAGTATCACTCATCTTCTTACTTATTGGTCTCTAATTTTCAATGCGGTTTTATATATTAAAAAATTACCTAAAATTTGTTCCAAGTTAAAAAAAAAAAAAATTTGCTATATATATATATATATATTATTGGTCAAAAGAGATGGAATTTAATTATAGAAAAACTGCCTGACTTTAAAGTAAAAGATTGCTTCACGTTAATGCTGTCCAAATTCATGCTTTGCTGTGCCCATGTAAAGATACAAGTCCATCAAATCGTGAATACAATAAACACACTATATCTTTAATAATGGGCAAAATTATAAATTACAGGAAAAAAAAAAAAAAAAACGAAGTGTCCATTTAAACACCATGACTGCAAAATGAGATGCTATATTTCATTTCCTGAAAAAAAATTGCTATATACTCTGGAGAAGTTTGGAGTAAAGGGGGAAAAAACAGAGGAAGAGCTGGTATAGTTGAAGAAGAAAGGAAAAGAGTATGAAGTTAGCAAGAATGATACTCTTGAATTGGTGGTGGTCACCCATTGCCACCGTTGCATTGATTATTTATTCTTGAGTAGTAGTTTTCAAACAAAGGAAATAAATAAATGAATGAATGGTAATTGGTAAGTGGAAATCTTGTACACCTAAGTGAACCAGAATGTCCAAAGTTTCCCTTTAATATTTATTCATGCTACTATTTAATACTTATTATCCAATAAAGAATAATTAAAAGAGAGACATTACTATCTATTTATTTTCAATGATTTTGATAAAAACTAACTTGCGTAATTTGAAGAGCTGAAAATTAAAAAGAAAAAAATAAATCATTGGCATCTTAAAAAGAAGTTTTGGTTTTCCTAAGACAAGGCATCTTTACAAAGATCGAGCTGTTTGTAATGATCAGATTATTAGAAGAAAGTTGGTATCTCATAAAGTACTCAAATTTAAGGTGAAGCGTAGCTAGCTTGTTCATTATATCATAGATAAGATTTTGACGTTGGCCGGGAATAATCTTTGCTTTTTAACGTTGCAAAAGATAAACACAAATAATAATAAATAAATAAATAAATAAGATAAACACACACACACAAAACAAAAAACAAAAAATATATATATGTACTGAATCATTAATAATTTTTTAAAAGAACTGAATAATTAATTAGAATCATCTTCTTCGTGCGGTTCTTTCTGTTGTTTATTAATGAATAACTCTCAAGTCATGCTTTCTGGTTTTTTTTTTTTTTTTTTAATCTCTGCAAACAAGATTTTATTTACTTACGAAGATAATAAGTCATTCGACACGGTCCAGAAGCGAACTTAACGTGACTCTAAAGTCTAAACGATTTAGAGATACATCTGGGAGATCTCTAGGGAGGAATTGTTTCTCAACACATTTCCTTATAAGGATGCATGAATATATTTAATATGGAATAGCCAGGTATAAAAAAAAAAAACTACTTTAAACTAATTTTTTTATGTGAAGACAGATAACAAACTGTATCATATAGCGACATAGTTTTTATTTTAGCTTAATTAAACACTGTGTTGTTTTATTGAGATGTAGGCTAGTAAATCTCAAAATTTTTTTTTTTTTTTTTGTTAAAAGAGGGTTTTTGAATATTGTGAGAGAAGGGTAGCATGTGTCATCAAAACCATTTATTTTTGTGGGGTATTGATCCCACGGTATGACAGTACCATAATTAATCACATTCTCCCTCTCTTCGTACAAAAACACCTCAACTCATATAGAGAAGTTATATTATCTTATTAATTTTTAGATATATTATTTATTATTTTTTTAGTATACTCTTTAGTAATTTAATTTATTGTTCTATTTATAATATTGTATTAAATAATTATATTTTTCAAAAAAATTGTTACATTAATTTTGTATTTTATTGAGTTAAAGTAACATACCATCGTTTACTCTAAAAACAATAAATAATTTCACATCCTCAAAATTGGTACACTAAAAATATAACAAAATAATAATAATTAAACCCTAATTGAAATGACCAAAATTTACATGTATTATTTTTAGCATGTTATTCCAGAAATACATATAACAAATAAGCAATTTTTTATGGCACTTTGAAAAAATTTCGTAAACAATTTTACTCATGTTCATGCTAATAATTGATTGCACATATATTATCATAGTACACAAAATTGAACTCTTGGTTTTTTGAATGCTTAGTTTGGAACTTGAAGCTTAATCTATTAACGTTCTTGTGGTCTTATTATTTTATTTTATTTTGTTTTTGCTATTGTTTTGGTCTTATGTTGTAATTTCGAATTAATTAAGTAGATTTTAATAAAATAGATTACTGTGATTAGCCAGGTCGTATGAAGAAAATACAAGAGAGTAAGTTCTCTAATTAACTTGTTAATTTTGTGCGTGGAGAGAGATATAGCGCCAAGTAAAGCCTAAAAAGGGATCTAGAAAGAAAAGCAGCATTCATAAAGGATCATTAGGAGAAGAGACAACAAAACAATAGAAAATAAAAATTTGACTAAGTAGTTGTAATTTAGTGTCACTAAAATATTACGGTAAGGCATGCATGTAATTATAAGGTGTGGGATTGGATTTAAAAGAAGAATATTAAAACAAAAACTTAAAACTAAAGAGATAGGATAAAAGTCTTTTGAGTATTGAGTGTGGAATAAAGGCAAAGATAATAAAAGAATAAAGTGATTTTGATATATAATCATAATCATTAATAAAAAGTACTAAATAGCTTTGTTTCTTCTTCTTCTTCTTTCTTCTTTATTTACAGGGAAGAATTTGCAAAGGCAATCGAATAATGAAAAAAAAAATGTCAAGGGGAAAAACTAACACTACTAATGGATATGTGTTTAAAAACAGTAAGGCACTAACCATGTTTTCTACTCTTAGTTTAATTAAATGTTAAATTAAGAAGGTAAAATGTGAAATAGTTTTGGGACAACTTACTAGCAAAACATTAAATGATCAATTGTGACATGTAAACCGTTTTAAAAGCATTTTCCTATTGTATTACGTACATGCCTTTTAAACTTAATTAATTCATTTATTTCTGCTTCCATCAAGTAAACTTGATACTTATTTCTTGTTTCATTTAGTAATTGAATTTGGCTTCTATATTTGGCATATTATTAAATTTTTGTGTTAAAAAGGTGAATATTAAAATATTAGATAAGTTTCTTAATCAAAGATCCATCTCTCATCACATTTGGCAGAGTTAACATTAATATATTAATATTGTTATTAACGTTAGCCCTCCCAAAATTTATGATGAGAAATGAATCTTTCATTAAAATCCATTTCATTAATAAATATATTCACTGAAATGGGATAATTAGTAGTTAGATTATATGTACGAAGTTATGTAATCAAAGTTAGTAAAAAGATATATAATAATTACTAAAATTTTTTGAAAATAGCCTCTGATATTAACTCACTTTCGGTACCTTAAATTATTAGCATTGATATGGATAAATACAAAACTATTGGCATTACACATTTTCTCAGGGAGCCCTTTAATGAAAAAGAAAAAAAACATTAATAAATATAGTGAGGTGAGCCGTGAGCATATGTTATCCCATTTCAGCCGTAGATTAAAAAAAATTCTTAATTAAAGAATTCAGGAAATTAATTACAACAAGAGTCATGGCACTTTGATCTGTTACAAACATTAATATGAGTATGCTTTGCAATAAATCATTCCACATGAGTAGCATGATGACATGCTAGATCTCCAGGTTCCACATATACTTGATCAGTAGACTATAAATATAATTGTATGATATATACAAAAAAATTTCATTTTTAATTTAATTAGTAATAGAAGAAAATAAAATATATTCTTTTATTGAGAGAATTAAAAATAAAATTAGTTGAGTTATGGAAGAAAAATATAATTTAACTTTTTTTTTTTTTTTGGAATAAAATTATAATTAATCTTCTCAAAACTACCAAGAGAATAAAGTTTGTTTATTTTTTGTTTTCATCGGATATTTTCATCTATACTCTACCTCAAACCTGCAGAGACAGAGACAGAGATATTGTATATTTATTATTTTAGTTCAAAAGTTTGTCTTTAGCTACAACCCAAGTTTTCATGAGGGAGCAATTTAAAATTGCTTTGTTAGAAATTAGAATAGGACTGAACTATGATCTGTTTTGGAACAAAGGTTTCAGGCACAACACACACAACCAAATAGGAGGTTTTGTTGATTTATTTATAATATTTATTATTATATTTTTTTTTCCCCAAACCAACTCATATTAATTTTCAATTTTTGTCTCTCTTTTCTTCTGTCATCTCCATTATCTGACACACTGCTCACTATATGGCGTAAACTTGATGCCTGATAGTGCAAGCAAAGAAAGCATCCAACTTTTACTTTTGTTGTATTTTTATTTTTATTTTTTATTAATTCTGGTTAGTCTACCTTTTCACAAAAACTTAATTTTGCATTCCTCTTTGTCTGTGAAAAATCTGCTTTTTTTCTTTCTTGTACACAATCTCTCTCTCTCTCTTGATCTCCCTACTACTTTATTGCTCCCTATAAGGCTAAGCTCTATTGTTAAGTGCTTTCACTAGCAATAACCCACCTTCAAAGCTCTCTCTTCCTCTCCTCTCCTCTCCTCCCCTCTCTGTATTTGTTTTTATCTTTATTGTGTTTCTATTCATGTTCATCCCTCTTTTGCTGTTTAAGATTGGTCTGTATACCATTTTATAATTTAATTTCCTTCTCTCTAATTTCCATTTCTAGTCAAGAAAATAATGGAAGAAGCTCTTCTTCTAATCTAGCCATTACATTCAAAGTTTGACTGTCCCCCAAAATCCATTTTAATTCTGTCTAGCTAGCTCACCCATTCACACTCTATTTCCTTCCACTTCCTATCAAAAGATATGAAGACTTATGCAAAGATGTTCCTTTTCTTAAATTGGTGTGTTCTAGTGCTTTTTTACTGTCTAGATAACTTGCTTCTGAGTTGACCTCATAATTTAACTAGATGGATATTCAAAAAAATCTAGGTGGGTGAACTACTTGTTTAATTAGTTTTTTAATTGATAATTCTGTTTCACTAATATTCCTTTCTAAAGGGTGTCTAGCTTATTCAATCTTCTTTAATACACCAATTAATACTACTTGTAAAGTAGTTGACATAATTGTTAAGAAGATTCCTAGGATCATTAAAACCAATTAATACTACTCTCTCTCTCTTTTATAACTATAATCATTTAGCCTTCTAACCTCTCTCTCCTATCTTATTTCTCTTACTTTGAACTGTTTTATAACAAAACAAAAAAGAAAAGAAAAAGAGAATTAATGGAAATTTCAAATCAAGAAGGAGAGATGCCAATTCCATTAAACAGTACATATATTGGAGGTGGAGGAGGAGTTCATGGTCATGGTCCTCATGGACACTTAATCCATCATCATCATGACCCTCCACCCCTTAACCACATAATACCTTCCACAACTCCACCCCAAGTCCCCTCAAATGGAATTTCAATGCCCAACAACAGCCTAGAAATAGAACAAGCCTCCTCCTCCTCCTATAAGAAACTTATCAAGTACAAAGAATGCCTTAAGAATCATGCAGCATCTATGGGAGGGAATGCTACTGATGGATGTGGTGAATTCATGCCTAGTGGAGAAGAAGGTAGTATTGAAGCCCTTACTTGCTCTGCTTGCAATTGTCACAGAAACTTCCACAGAAAAGAAATTGAAGGTGAGCAGCCTTGTTCATTTGACACCTGGCCACATCTAAACAGAACAATGCAAGGGAGAAAACTCATTTTAGGACATCATCATAAGAATATATTAACTGGTACTACTACTGAGGCTTTAGGGTACCCTACAGCTACAAGTAGTTTTATACCATCAAGAAGTGCACCTCATCCTCATCATATGATAATGTCTTACAATATGGGGTCCCAGCTACCTTCTGAGTCTGATGAACAGGAAGATGGTAGTGGTGGTGGGGTAGGTCCTAACAGGCCTCCACAGTTGATGAAGAAAAGGTTCAGGACAAAGTTTACTCAGGAACAGAAGGAAAAAATGTTCAACTTTGCTGAGAAAGTTGGTTGGAGAATTCAGAAACAAGAAGATTCTGTTGTGCAACAGTTTTGTCAAGAGATTGGTGTGAAGAGAAGAGTTCTTAAGGTTTGGATGCATAATAACAAACACAATCTTGCTAAGAAGAATGCACTTCTCTCTGCTTAATAATTAATACCATGCATTTTAGTTCTCTCTCAAGATTCCTCTTACCCCAAAACAAAACAAAAACTATTCCTCGTATATGCTTAATTTTCCCCCTCTTTTATATAAATAACTCAATAGTAGTTTAACTATTAATTTAGATGAAAGTAAGTAGTCACTATGTTTACATTGTTGTTATTGTGTTTCTGATCCCCTCTTATTGGTGTCATGTTTTGTTTATTTTAGTTCCTACTTCTGTGTTAAATAAACAATATTAATTGGGTTTTATATTTAATTTGGTGTTAGAGAAAAAAGAGCTGGTTTTGGTAGTGCCGCTCTCTAGTTGTGATTTGTGATTTGTGATTTGTGAGCTGTGAGTTTCTAATCCAATTTTAATTTTAATACATTAAAATGCCGAGTCTACTCAGATTTAAATTACCGGGATTCTTTGACTTGATGTTTTATTAATCTACAATAACACATCCTTCCATAATTAAGATGCTCATGTTTTTCTTCTTCTTTGTATAGAGAGAACTCATGTAACTATGTCCATATTTTCATTTTCTTTATTTTAGATTCATTAAATTCATATTCCTAAGTAATTTAAAATTTATAATATACCAATCAGATATACTTTTGGATTCTTCTGGAAAAAAAAAAAACCTCTATTTGTTCTACCAAAATGGGAAAGAAAAAAAATAATATATATGGTTAAAGAGTATAAATAATTATTAAATTCATCTCTTATAAATTTGAGCTTTTGGTAGGATTGATGTTGAACATTTTTTTATGGTATCAAAGGTGTTGGATCAAATTTTTGTTACAACCCCAAAAACAATTAAAATTCTCAAGTTGATAGAATCTTTCAGAAAGAAGAGAAAATTTACCCTTAAGAGTATAAATGATTGAAAACAAATCTTTTTTATATTTCATCGATCACTCATCTTTTGTGCAATTATATTTTGTATGTAGTGATTAAAATGATTCATGACATGTTTGAGTTTCTAATACAAGTTTAGTGTGATTATTGAAAGAACAAAAATATATATATATATATATAATCCAAGTTTAGTGTGGATGGTGTCTTATTATTTGGAAACTTTTAGATCTGATATTATTTCATCCTTTCAAAACATAAATCGGGTTAAATACAATTCTTTTAATAATGGAATAATTTGTTTCTCATTATTTTAAATTAAACAATTTACTCATGGAACAATTTAATTCTTATTCTTTTAATTATTGAACAATTTAGTGCTTAATTTTTTTGATTTTGTAATTAACAATCGTGGACAATATACAACATCATGAATGATATTTTTATTGTTCTCAAAATTAATAATTATTGTTCTAAAAAAAGAATTGGTAAGTATTAATAACAAATCAAGTACCACAATTAAGACTTCAGTGTACCAATTAGCTTAATCTACATTTAACTTCTCTTAACACCTAAGAGCATAAATATACATTATATATTATTTTTTATTGTTACAAATTTAAAAGAAGAGGGATTAAATTGCTGCAAATTTAAAAAATAGATATTAAATTTTTTATTTAAAAAAATGGCTAAATTGTTTCATGACTAAATGAATAAATAATAAAGACTCATTTATTCCAAGACTAAAAAAAATAGAGCTAACATAAATTTGTAAAAAGTAATCAATAATTGTATTGTTTAAAAAATAGATAATTTTTTTCTAACGAATTTATAGTTAAACGACATGTAAAATATGTAAATTTTGAATCTTCGTTATGAATATGTGAGTAATATATTTATTTAAAAAAATATAAGATTTTTTTAATTATAAACAAAGCAATATTATTCAACCTTAAACAATGTTTATATCTCTATTAACTAGATTAGCAAGAAAATATATCTATATTAACGAAATACAATAACCATAAACCATGAGTCCATGTAAACCAAACTAAGGGCTCAATACAATTGAAAACACGGTATTAAATGATAATCGAAGAAATATAATTACTAAAGTCAAACTATATTACAAACAATTTAATTATATGAGTCCGACTAATATTATAGTACTTTTTTTGAAATATATAAACTTTTGTTTACTAAATTGTGATGAAAGGAAAAGAAAAACCAAATATGATTATCACTCTAAAATGCGAACATCAAGTAGCATATCATAAAAAGTATGTCTTTAGTATCATTACTTTCAAAGCATACTCTTTACTAATTTTATTAATTATTTTTATTTATTTATTAAATATATATATATATTTTTTAAAAAATAATTAAATTAATTTTAAATAAGTGGAGTCTCACCAAGATTCTTAAATTTATATTTTTGAAACATTTTAATTCATAAATTTTTAACTAATAAATTTAGATCCTACTTTTTAAAAAAAAATAAACAAGTATAATTTAATCAATAATTTTATAGACTAAAATATCTTATATTATTAAAATTTATAGACTAAATTGTATGATCATAGTAAATTTTAGGGACTAAAATATTAAAAAATAATAATAATTTAAGAACTTATTTTTATATATAATGTTATAAATTATTAACGTTTAAAAATTAAAATGTATTGGTTAAAAAATTAAAATATTAAAAAAGAAAAAAGTTGGAACCATAGCCCATAGAGGTACATTTTCTATTTTAAATTTATTTAATTTGAAATATTAGATCGCCGCACTCGAATTTTTATTTCAGAAACAAAGAACAGAAATCCACGAAATATTATCTACTTCTTCTGACCACGAAAATAAAGTTCGTATAAACTCTCTGCCTGTCTCTTCCGAACTGCAATATTGCCAACTACGTTTCCAGCTAGCATCTGCTAACGCGATCAGCATTTTTTAATACTACTATATGCATTGAAGAATATACATTAAATAATATATAAATTATTTATTAAATATAAAATTAAAAATATGAAAGAAATAAATAATTATAAAATTACTCCTTAACAAAAAAAAAAAAAAATTATAAAATGTGAATTAATATAAATATAAAGATAAAAAATATTTATTTATTTTTAGTGTGAAGGTGTAGGGGACCCTCAAACTCTTTGGGTTTACGGAGTTCACGTTTTATGAGTAGATTTTTTTTTTTTTTTTGAAAGAATAAAATGAGTAGAGTTGGAACAACAAAAATAAATGAAAATCAGCCCCTCATTTAAGAGGTCTATTAATAAATGACACCTACAAGTTTCTGCTTCACAGCTAGAGAATGAATTCATTTAATATTATAAAAATTAAAAATGTTTTCGAAAAATGACATTAAAAAAATTATAATAAATGCTTTTTTTTTTTTTTTGATAGAATATAATAATTGCTTTTAGATGTTAGAAAATATCGTGTTAAGAAAAACACAAATACTACATTTATTTCTAAAATTGTATCTTTTTCACTTTAAAGTGCTAGAAATTTATTTCAGAAGTAATTCTCAGTAATACTGTAATAAAGTACAACCTTGAGGCCAATATTATTAATAAAATTGAGGTTGAAGCATGTAAATATAATCTTTCCTTCTTCATTTCAATTTTACATTTAATTACCTCTTTTTTTCCCATATGATTTAATCTTGAAAATGAGAACTTTAGGCAATAAAAATTGGCATGGGTGGTTTAGTGTCCATCAAATGCGAGTCATTTGGTAGTTAAATCAACAACGACCTTTATATTACACGAGCATTTCAATATACGAATCTCTAATAAAAATGCATTAATTTGTTATTGGAAAAATAAAATAAAATGTTTTATTGGTCCAATTGAAAACACACTGCTTATGAAAAATACTTTTCCTTTTTAAATGCTCTAACTAAATAAAAAATTATTAAAAATAACTGTCAAATTAATTCTTATATTATTTATTGCAAACAATAGGGGATAATAGTTTTCCATCATTTCTAGAAGAAAATAAGTTTCAAATTTGTTTAATATTTATTTTTAATAGTATCTTATTTTGTTTGGGCATTTTTTAAAAAAATTTAAGTTTAATTACCACTCTGAATATTTAACAACCCATGGTCAATTACAACTTTTAAATTCAAATTTTATGCTAATCTCAAAATTTGATTAAATATTTGAGAATTTAAAAAAAAAAAAAAAAAGTTTACTGAATCATAAGAAGGAAAAAAGAAGAAGAGAAAGAAAGTGAGATAATGAAATTGAAGGAAAACAACTAATATTTCAGCTAAAATCTTTGTATTCAAGCGCCATCATAATCTAGCATTACAAATGTCTAAGTACGAAACTTTTCACTTTGTATGGCAAGGTAATTTCAGTAGCAGATGGATAAATTGTATTCTCTTTGACTTTATCATAAACTTTTTCCACAAGCGATACTCTGAAAAATAGTTTCGTTTAAAGATGACTTCTCCAAAATGTTATAGGCAATATAGGGCATTTTTTTTTCCTGCTTTTGCGATCCTATGTAAGTGCTTTTGACAATTAAAAGACGCTTCAAACAATAAATTTTTGGGTTATATGCTGTCATGACCCCCTATTTATTAAAAATTTGATATGATCCCCTCTACTTGATTTTTTTACATATTATAACAAAAATGCCCTTAATAATCCCTCAGTTGGACGACTGTCCAACTCACCTCAACAGAATTGGACATGTGTCCAACTGACTACTCAAAATTGGACAACTGTCCAACTGACCGAATTTTAACCGGCCGGCGACCTCGCCAGATCCGAGTTGGACACATGTCCAACTAGACTGCCCAGAATAACCCCTTAGTTGGACGTATGTCCAACTCACCTCAACAGAGTTGGACATGTGTTCAACTGAAAACCAGAGGAGTATATTTTAGATGACACATATGTCTACTCGCCGGAGCTCAGTTGGACGACTGTCCAACTGATGAAATTTTGACTGAAAACCAAAGGAGTATATTTTAGAGGACATATGTCCACTCGCCGGAGCTCAGTTGGACATATGTCCAACTAAAAATCAGAGAGTTTATTTCAACAGAGTTGGACGTACGTCCAACTAAAAACCAGTAATCTTATTTTGGTATATATATAGTTGGACATACGTCCAACTTAAAACAACACGCGTCTAACTAAAAACCAGAGGACACATAATCTGATATGACCCATCTATTTAACAAAAAATTACCTATTTATTGTTTTGAGTTTAAAGTGAATTTTTTTGGGTATTTGTGTATTTGATATTAATTTATAGAGTCCTTGGCACACTGATGTTTAAGAATTTTCTATCTGAATGTTGAGAGTATTATTGGTGATCTTAAGAAGAGTTGGACTCCAAACCATATAAAAGTTGAGACCCTGAAACAATGTAATTTTTCCGCACTCTGTTTTAAGACTTTTCTTCCTCCTCCAAAAACAGAGCAATCAACCACTTCATTCTCTGTCTCATCAACCATAGCTCTCTGTTTTGGTTTTTTGGTTTTAAATATGGGAAAAAATGGAGATGCTCAAAAGAAGCAAACCCAGATTAAGTACTGTGAGAGACATATTCAAAGGCCTTTTATTTGTCTCCAAAGGTTGCACCTTTCAATCAAATTGAAGAAGTTTACAGGTTAGTTCTAATCACCGGCGATTCACCGGTCTGTGATTCACCGGCGATGAGCTTGACTGGTTCAATCGCTGTAGTCGCCGACGGAAGGCTTTTTGTTGGAGCTTGGAGGAGGCAACGATAAATCTGTAAATATATTAATTAAGAGAGAACCCGCTCGTATAAATATTAAATATATTAATATAAATTTTAATTATAAAATACAAGTAGGGGGTCATTATAGATTACAAATATTAAATGGGGTCTATTATAGCCTATTTTTCTAAATTTTTTGTGAAAAACACTTCAATAACTTTCACATTTTATGCTTGTCGAAAGAAACGCATTAAAAACATTCTTTTCTAAAACCTAAGCACAATCATACCCATAATTGCTACGGGAACACAGTTATGTAGACTCAGGTGCAAAAAAGAAAAAAGAAAAAAATCAAACGTAATTGCTAGTGTGGTCTTTTTCAGTTCAAGCAACGAAGTGCTTTAACCAAGACGAGCTGGTTGTTTCACGATTGATTTGTTTTTCTTCTAAAGCGTTCGGCGTTCCTATCAAATGGTCATAGATGCCTGCAAGAGTCGTGGACAACAAAACTACGCATCATGTGCATCAGGAAATTTGTTAAGCAAACAACAAAAATAACTCCACAAAATTTATAATAACAAATATATCTCTTTATATTAAAATTTATATTTTTACAATTAAAAAAATAATTTATATATTATTTTTCTTTGAACGACGGCAATTTAAAATCATTCAATGTTATTGGAGTAATATTTTTATTATTATAAATTTTAGAAGTATTATTTTTTATAATTTTATAATTTTTTTCTATATAGAAGGTGTATTGAATAGTGAAAACATATTAAAAGAAATAAACTTAAATTATCTGTCTCTTAATTTTTAAGATTCAATATTTTTTTTTACCATCTTTTGCGCACTATTTTACTATTTTTGATATAATCGGCGGACCTTTTATAAGTTTTGTTGATGTTTTTCTCTGTATTTATTACTTTTTATTTATTTAATAATATTTATAAATGGTTAAAAAATGAAGAATGGTTAAAAAATGAAGAAGGTGCTAAGAATTGCTTTCTATTCTAATGAGACACATTACTACGCCCATTGATCCCAATCTTTTATTTACTTTAAAAAAAAAATCAATACTTTTATCTCTTCTGCATTCATTCCCTAATTTGCTTATATATATATATATATATATATATATATATCTGTTATCCACAATTTTTATATATTCATAATATGAAAAAAAAAAAAAATTATCTTGCATCAGACCCTAGTAAAACAGCAATGTATCTCAAAATGAAAAGTAGATTTTTTTTTTATAAATATAATCAACGTAGAGTAAGCTAAAAGGAATACCACTGCTCAAACAGTACTACACGTTACAACGTTTTCGATCAACAAATACTTGATGACATTGGGACAAAATTAGCGACAAAAGCATTTCATCTTTTAACCTGTTCTTTTTTTAATGAAGACACTGACCGAGAAGCGTCTCTTGGTAATTCAATGCTAGCTTTCGTCTTTTGCTCTTAGCCAAAAAAGACAAGCTTCCAACTTTGGAAAGTGCGCTGATGGCGTAATGGAAAATTCGTTGATTTCAATACAGGACTGTAGTGGTCTAAGGCAAGTGCGTTGTGACACTAGCATCCACAAGGCAATGCTAAAAACAGAAATGGATAGCCTTCGAAACACCAAAGTAGAGAGTTGAAGCTGTCAGGCCCCAGCTAGTAGTAGTTGCTATCTAATCACTAATACACTATGTACCATTAGATCATTTATATAATTTTATATGATGTAATCTTCATTCCTTTTCCACTGCACAGAGGCAGCATAAAGTAGATAACCAGCCTCGAGTGCTTCAGGAGCCACATATCCCATAACTTATAACTTATCCAGTTAATATGTCCCAATCCCACACTTTGGAGATTACATCTTGCAGAACTCCCCAAAGCTTGTAAGCCTTCTTGCACTCGACTAGGTGAAGAGCAACTTTTAAGAGAGATGGAAGAGTAACATCCCGATTAATCACTTAATACAAGCGAGCACGACCAGGATTAAGCAGTGATTCTTGCATCATCCATCCCTACGAGAAAAATTAAAATTAAGATTTATTTCAAGGTTTAAACAGAATAACTCTTCCACCATATAAGTAGGCATGGCCAGGCTTCGGAAAAATTCTAAAGGCCTGAAAATTTTTATGGATGATAATCGCAGGGAGAAATGCAATAGGTACATTTTTTAAATTATATTTCTTACCTGCTCTGCAGCTTTTCGCTTGAAAATACCATATGAACTCGAAACCAAGTTACACGACTCAGCAATATGGGCCTCTAGTTCATTCGCAGTAGGCACATACTTTGCATAGCTGTCTTCTCTATGCTTTTGAGACACTTGCTGACCTTCATATGATGAACGTACAAAATGCAAAAGCACATGTGCCTGTAATACAATGGTGACATAGGTCTTAAAGCAAATTATGATGCAAAATTTCAATATTAGCACTAGAAGGTGGTAGTTAGTAATTGTATGTCTCACATGAAATGCTGCCTTTAAAATGTCGTCCGACTTTGCCCGATCCTTCAGTAATGCATATACTTTACCCTTTGAAGGATTGTAGGTGACAAGATATCTCTCTTTCTGCATTAACATACACATATGAGAGATGTGCAGCCTATCAACAACTAATATTTCAAATATACAATGTGTCTGCCATGATTCCGGAGGGGCTGAAAGGGACTGCTTTGCCAACATCCAAGCCAAGTTAAACACATACCTCAAAGAAAGGTTCCAATGCAAGATATGAACCTGGATCTTGGAATGCATCTTTAAATCTTGGTCCTGCCAAGCATTAGGAAGTAAAGTATGGTTGTACGGTAGAGCTACATGATTATAATTCACAAATAGAAGGTTACATGGGAAATCAGCCAATTTCAACATCATACCAAGAACAACAGGCCGCTCTTTCAACCATGGGAAATCAAATATTTTTTCTTTCTTGTTTCCTTCCTGCAATGAGGGTACATGTCCTGTAAATGGAAATAAATAATTAGCATCCATAAGTGCATATTAGTAACATAAGCTTCTACCTCCCTTGAGGCTATGAATTACTGATCAAATGCTAATAAAAGAATAAGGAAAAATTAGTATGTGATTTTTTTATTGGAGAGCAAATGTAGTTGAAACCTAAATACCTGTCTTAAGGAAGGACTCCACGGCCACAGTGAATCTTGCCCGATTTAAGGTGTGCAGTACTACAGATTTAACCTGTCAACACAAATAAATGGAATTAAGAAAATCAAGAAAGGAACATTAAAGACAAGCAAGCATACTTGCATAAATACTCTGCTCCATAGCTTCACATGATCATACCTCTTGGTAAGAGCTCAGAACATATCCACAAGAAAAAAGGGAAAATGTGGTAATCAAGGATGGATTTCTTTTTGAGATCAGTATGCTCATTCCAGTTCCAAGCTTCAAAAAAAAAAAAAAAAGTTAAGAACATCAGCTTCTAACCAAAATAAGTGTCAAGCATCACAGGAGACCATATTATCAAAATGCTCCTGTGAATGTAGGAAGTAGCCTTGCTACTTTTGCTATTAAGTTTAGTGATAAGTATAGAAACCCTCTTTTTCAGATTACCAGCTGACTAGGCAACTGAACCAGTTAAAGGTGTTACTCTCAACTACATCTCGTTGAAAGAAATCAGCAAACAAAACTCAAAATGCCAGATTTTATTTCCGAACTATAAATAGCAGCAACAATTTGAGGTTTCTTTTCCTCATTTGGTAGGTTCTCTATTTATAATTCGACCAGTATTGTCTGCACATATATTTTCCAATGTTGGGGTTGCAATTTGTTAGCATTGGTTCATAATGATAAAATTTCAAGTTTGCTAAAACTCAGCCTAGGCAAAATTCTATGTACCTATGTGTGTATTATTCTATACATATATATTCATAATTATGTCCAAACAAAGTCTAATATTTACCAGATCAGCAATGTTGCCAACACATTCCCCTTTAGCTGTAACGTCTCCTATGTTTTCTCCCTTAGCAAAAGCCTTATAAATAGGTGTACGAGTTGAGGTTGATGTAACAGCACCAACATTCTACAAGGACCAAAAAAAGAGGGAAATAAATTAAATGGAGCAGAGCACCAACATTCTACAAGGATCCAAAAAAAGAGGGAAATAAATTAAAGGGAGTATGATCATAGAGGTCTCTTAGATTATAAGTAGTGTCATTTGGTTCTTTAGTTTAAAAAAAAAAAGTCAATTAGGGACAAAACATTAATGTTTTAATATCAAAAACACTAAAATAATATAATTTGTTCTTAATTGGTGTTTTAAAAAATAATATTTTATTTAAAAAAATCACGTATTTGTCCTTAATTGACCACTTTTTTTAAAACTAAGGGACTAAATGATATTTATAATCTAAGGAACTAAATAACCTAATCTGAAGACCTCCATAATACTTTTCTCTAAAATAATGCCGTAAAAGGGGGGAAATTTCTTAATGATGACAAATTTACATGATTATGAACAATTTATGTTGCACAAAATCTGTGAAACCTTTGCAACATTAGCTGCACAAGCCAAAGGAAGAAACAAGTGTGGCACAGCTGCAGTTGCCAACTCGACACCAGCCCCCAACTCCATGAGAAGATCCCCAGCAAATCGCAGCTACAGAACATCATGATTTTGATAAGATGGATCAAAAAATAGAGAAAGCTACAATAAGTAAAAGTGATTGTGATTCTACCTGTTTAAGGTCATAGTCAAATTTCTTTCCCTGCCTGGCAAAGAGCATTTTGCCAACACGACCAGCACCATCCTACACATAAAATTCGTATTACACACAAAAATGAACATCAGAAAAGGTTGTACAATAGTACTGAAAAGTAGTGAATAGTAAAAGAGAAGGTTGAGTTTGATTACTTTGGTATTACTATTTTTGCCAGATACTTTCAACTTTTTCAAGATAGATACATTTAGCGTTATATTAGTAAAGGAGGAAAAAGAAGAAATTGTCAAGGTTTAATTTACAATAATCAAAACATGGTTCTGCAACTGTTCTGAAATAGCCTAAAAGGTGCCAATAAGAAGGAAGCATTTGTCCAATTATAAGAAATCCTTAGAACCCTATATATTACAGGTCTCTTCCAGAGATATAAAGAAAAAAGTCCAGCCGAATATTTAAACTTGTCAAATGGAAATGTTAAAAACACTCATAAAATGTTGATATTACTTTAAGAATCCAGTTGATGGCAACGGCTGCTGGTGTAGTTCTGCTATGAGAGACTCCAACTGAACTCAAAAGTGTTTTAGTCGTGAAGACACCCATTGCTCCCCCAAAGAAGTGCTAAAACATTTATCACAAAATCATAAATACAGCATTTATGACAAAGCTCCACTCAAACCATATATAATCGACCGAAATTGAAAATAGCATCGATACCTTCAAAGCTCTCCATGACATGTACGGCACATAAGATGGTGTCACGCTATCTGGAAAACCTTCCGGAACTACATACGATCTGACGAATGACATCAACTCCTGCACCCACAAAATTCCACAATTTATAATACCAATTAGAACCGCAACTCACTTCAGTTATCACTTATCGACACTCAAAATAACCATCATGTTATTACTTATACCCCATAATATTGTACAATGATATAAAATTCCAAAAAATTATCTTCTTTTAAGAAACAAGCATCCAATTGAAAAGGTCGATTACTAAATACGTACCACCAATTGTCAATACACATTTTTTATTTTACTTTAAATTGAGGTCATACAAATGCTCATTCAATAACTTCTGTTTAAGTAAATAGACAGTTCTACCAAATTTGTGCCTATCACAGCTGAATTTAAAAATATAAAAACAGAAGAAAAAATAACTGACATCAAAGGGAGCTTGAGGAGTCTGCAAGCTGATGGAGCGGAAAGACCCCTTCTTGAAACTTCCAGAAGAAGTATCTTTCTCGGCCACGTATTGCCATTTACGGCCATCAATTTCTTCACAGCAAATCAATCTCAAGCTAGCGCTTACGAATTCATTCTCCACTAATCCCACACTTCGATTTTCATTCGCGATCAATGACAGCGAATGAGCAGCCGTCGACGTTAAATCAGAAGGCGTAGCGGAAGCCAAGTCAGCGCTAATTCGCAGCGTTTCACGGACCATGAGTCTAGCGTCTTGAACCTTAGCAGCAGCAGCAGCAGCAGCCGTAGTGGAATTGGTGGCTTGCTTGAGATTGATAGGAGCCATGGGTTCAAAGAGCTAGATGGGCAAAAACCGCGAAGCAAATGAGCGATTTCTGATTATGAGTGGAAAATAAAAGAGGAAGATATGGTTTGTATATGATTTGTGAATAAAAGCTTTGGAATTAACGGAAAAGGCATTGGAATTGGGATTCCAAATCGTAATGAACGGTGCGCGGGAAATAACGGGCAGTTGGCCTAATTTATCAACATTTACTATTCACTTCGGACGGAGCTACCAAGGCAATAAACATCGAAGAACCAAGTGGCCAAATTTGTTTTGTATTAACTATATAGAAAGACAGAGAGACAAGAAAAAAGTGAACGAATGGTTCCAGTCTTCCAGAGCTACGACCACGCGTTGAGAAACAAAGGCTTCTTGGATCTGCAATTGAACTCAACTCTGTGTCACTTGGCTTTAGGGCTTACTAGGATGGAAATTTGATCCCATCACAACACGAACAGTCAAACATGAACGGATTGGATTAGAACGATGACGATGGATCAAATTGGCCCATGAGCTAGGCCCGGGCTCGGGCCCTGAAATATTAAGAACCCGGCATTTGTTTACATTTGGCCTTTTGTGTTTATGATTGATAATGATATTATCATCTTCTTATTACTAATTATAAATACTTAAAATATTTTACTTATTTTTTTTAAATTAATTTATATCATATATTTAAAATAAATATATAATTAAATTTTTTATGTTTTTAAATTAATTAAGAAATTAAATATTATTTTAAAAAATTCTTATTGAATGTCATAATTGTAGACTCTTTATTGAATTAGAGTTCTTATTTAATATGAATATGTGATAATAAGGTCTTAAAATAATAACTAATATTAGCTTAAAATATAGGGATAACTTTGTAAAAAAAAAAAAAAATTTAAGTATTATTTAAATTTTTATATATAATAATATAGATAGAGTAAACAGAGTAACAGTATATGCATTTATGATTATAAGCATAAGTGTGTTGGATTTTGCTACCCAATATATTACGCTTTGAAGTGATAAGAATAAGTTTGCTAGGAATTGCGCCTGCATGGCACTAATTTATAAAAGTTGGAGGAAGAAAAGGATAAAATTCAAGTGTTTACAGAGCTCTGAAAGCAGGGAGTTGAGTTACTGACAATTAATTTAGAAAATAAAACTAATGTGGTCCAGAGGGATAGAACGAGAGAGAAAAAAACATTCAATCACAAATTAAGTGGCAGTAATAAATTTCAAATTGGGTGAATTGGTGTAATCGTTTTGTTATGATATTTGAAATACATAGCAAAATAAACCATCGTTAATTAAGAAATGGTAATAAATATGAAAGGCACACACACTATACACATAAAACATTGCTAATTTTCCATTTCTTGCCCCTAATTTTTGAAAGTGAAATTTGGCAATAGCAATATAGCAAATTGTCTTTATTATCTCCAATAATATGAAAACATGTTTGGGACATGTCCCTTCCAAAAAAAATTGTATGATTGACAGAAGAAACACTTTCTAGTATTTCTTCCCCTTAAATTACATCTCTAATGTTCTATCAAGAAAAACAAAAACAAAAACAAAATTACATCTCTAATTCTCTCTTAATTTCTCTACTGTCTTTCAATTCTTTTTATTTTTATTAATAAATTTTCATTGACTAGTTTCCATTTGTAAGCATGACCATCATAACATTCGGTTACATTTCCTCTAAATAAGTATCCCTCTTTTTCAATCACTACTAACCCACTTAGCCACTTACGTGCTCCTTTTAAATTTAATAGTCATCCAACAAAGTGTACGTGATTTTTGACCCCCCAAAAAAAAAAAAAAACAAAGTGTACGTGAGGCTTAGGAATGACAAATGAGAGAGCAACTCAAATTTGTTAGAAGAATTGTGTCCCACATTGATAAAATATAGTACTATGAAAGAGTTTATAAGAAAGATGAGTATCTCTACTCATTGGGTTAACCTTTTGAGATTAGAGTACTCATGGTTCTTATAAACTTCTACAAAATTCATCATAGGAGCTTGTTGAATGACAATGTGTTAAATAAGTTGAGTTGATTAATTTATGTTTAACTCCCTTAAACTTAGCCCACTTGATGCAAATTGTAATTCAGTTCAAATAATTTTTAAATGAGTTAGTTGAACACAAGTTAACTTATTTATGCTGTTTGAACATAAAATTATGATTTTGTTTAAGAAAATAATATTTTTAATTATATTTTTGTGAAACAAAAAAATAAATATACTAAAAGTTTTAAATGTGTTTCCATGGTGATATTATAATAATTATTTTTGTTAAATGATCGATAAACTAATTGAGTTAACTTATTTGAACTTATGAAATAAGTTAGTTGTGCTTTTTTAACTTATCATCTAATTAAATCAACCTTAATTAACTAAAGAGAGGGAGGGGGGAAGTAAGTAAAGACAAGACGTAGCCTTCATGAGGTCGTATGAGTCTTTTTAGATACCTTTATATCTATATTATAAATATATAAATTTAAATCATGCCTTAAATTTTATAGAACTAAAATATCCTCAATTTTTTAAAATATTAATATTTATTTATTTTTAAGAAAAAATATTTATGGACATTACATTATCTATCATTCAAGTTATTAATTGAATTTTTTTATAAAATAGAGTTTTTATTTTTATATACATATCCTTATTTAAGTTTGCTAACATTGTCCTTTTCATATTCAAAACTCTTTATTTTGAGTCCTAAAATCATTAGACTTCTTAGCAAAATAAATAAATAAAATATGAAGTCATAATTATTATAATCTTTTTTGTGGTTTGTTATGCAAAATGATTGATATCTAAATATTGAGCTCTATTATTACTAACGTATTAAAAAAAAAAAAAAAAATTCTAAACATAATTTTTTTTTAATTGATAATAAGAATTTGTTTTTTTTTTTTTTAATTGATCAATTTTATTTAAATTTTGACCAATATTTGTTCAATTTGATTTAGATAAAATTAGATAACTATTCAATTAGCTGTCATTGTAGCATATAATATATATATATATATATATATATTTTTTTTTTTAAATAGCAACAGCATAACAAGTGGGCTTGATAATTGATAACCAAAACTTATATTTTTATTAAATAAACTGGATAAAATAACACGTGCAAAACACGTTAGTTTGACCAGTATATTTTAAAAGACTAAAAGCCCATAACCATTTCTTGTATGATCCTTATCTATATTACACAAGACCCCTAGATATAATTTCTAATTTTACATGCATATATATATATATATTGATATAATTTTAAGGTATATTATCATCTCCAATGCATTTTGAAGAATTGAGATTATTGTGGAGTTTATAGTCCATACGAGTCTCATCATTCTGTTGCCCACTTGATAAATTAGATGGAATGTTATTGTGAGAGTACCATCTGGACCAGAAAAGATAGTTGATAAAGTTGAGAATACTTAGTCCTGCAAGCATCCAATAGAAAAGGTCTAGTCTATCTTTGTTGAGATCGTTATCACTTAGCCAACCTCCCTTTGAAGATGTTGATGAGGTTATCTTATTCACCAAAGAAACCAAAACAGAACTCAGATAGAATCCAAATGAGTATGAACAATAAGTCATAGCAGTTAAAAATGCCTGCATTCCTTTCAATGATTGTTTGTAAAAGAACTCAATAAGTCCAACTGCTGTAAACATTTCTGATAATCCAAAGATTAAGAATTGTGGGGTAATCCAAAAAATGGATATGGTCTTGTTTGAATTTACAAACGAGTCCCTTCTCTTTTTTTCCATAAGGGCAGCTGAGACCATTGAAAAGGTAGCTAAGAAAAGGCCAAAACCAATTCTTTGTAATGGGGAGATTCCAGAGACATGACCAGTGTATTTTCTAGCAAATGGGACAAAGAAAGTGTCATAAATAGGTACTATGAATATTAGCATTATGTATGGGATTGATTGAAGGGAAGCTGGTGGGATTTTGAAAGATTTTGTGAGATGGGTATTCATAATACTTCCTTGTTGAACTGAAAAAGTTTGAAGCTGAGCCAAAATGGTGTTGAAAACTATAGTGCAAGCAAAAATTGGAACAACTGAGAGCAATATCTTTGTTTGCTCTACTTGGGTTTCGCTGCACAATCTCCATGGACTTTCCTTTTTATTTGTACCATCTTGAGTTTTTATGCATGCTTTGTCCAAAAACCTGATATTTAATTTGATCAGTCATTATTAGGTAGAATATTAAACGGTCATTAATTATGTAAAAAGAGAATTGTGAAAAATTAAGTTAATCACCTGAACTTTTGGGTATGAAGAAGATTCTCAGAGTCAGATGAAAAACTGTTGTTGTTATTGTTTTGGCTTCCGTGAAGCATTTCAGGATTAGAGGGACCATCCTGTTTTCTCTTTAATATTGAAGCTACAAAAACCTGATAAAAAAAAAAGCAAATTAATTTAGAAATAAAAAATTTAATATATCAAGTAGTTTAATGAATCCAATACAGAATAAAGGAACCATCTAATCTTAAGATTAAATATGGTAGTAAAGTACATGACATAAATAAACAAACAGAGAAAACCTATAGTTTAAACATTAGGGAAAAAAGACACTAATATATATTACTAAACAGTACATATATATTTTGTTATCATACTGTAGTATTAATTATAGTTGTTGATCAGATGGAAATAGAAAGTAAAGAGAATTACTTGAGCAATTGGGGTGAGGATGCTTCCTTGAGGAGGCTTATTCCTGTAATAAAGAGTGCCAGAGACCAAGCAGATCAAACCCAAAGCCATAGCAGCAGCAGAGACTCCAAAACCAACATCCATACCAGAATGAGTTTGGACCCAAACAAGAAGTGTCAAAGCAATGAGTTCGCCCATTGAAAATGCAAAGTAAGCTGCATTGAAATAAGTGGAAAGCTTCTTGGATTGTTTAGAATTATTTGAAATACTGAACTGGTCAGCTCCATGAGCTATCATGTTGGGCTTCACACAACCACTTCCTAATGCCACCAAGTAAAGTGCTAAATAAAATATTAATGCCTTGAACCCTTTTGCTTCAACGCAATCTTCTCCATTATTAGCGCTTATGTTGCATTTGGGTGGCTTTAGTTGTGGAATATGTGCTTGGACTGAAAGTAATATAAATCCCTGAATATTCAAAAACCATACAAAATTAAAAAATATATATATTAAATAAATAAATACATCATAAAGTCAGAGAATCCTAATCCAGCCACTTGTGTGAATTTATAGGGAGACTTGAGAGAGAGAGAGAGAGAGAGAAGGGACAAAGGAAAAAAGAAAAGCAAAAAATTACAAAAAGGGATTACCGAAAGTTCAACAAAGCCAAAAATGAGCATGGTCCAGAAACTGCCTAGATAAGAATCAGAGAGAAAACCACCAAGAAGGGCTAAGAGAAAGACAGTTCCAACAAAGTTAGTGACTATGTTTGCTGAGTTTGATAAAGAGAAGTGCATCTCATTTATCACATATGTTATGAGATTGTTCCCCACTGCCGCAATTGCCATTATCTCAAATCCTTGAAGCCCTGAAATTTCATTAAGGCCCATATTCAAACGCCAAACACTAAGTCACTACTGATGGCACAGACTGAAAGAACATGCTATATAGAACAGGCAAAAATATATATATATATATATAAACAAATTAAACAATAATTCAAGATTGGATTCAATTTTCTTATAATATTAGATAATATTTTGACCATCTTCTTACAACTTAAATTTTCCTGGAGAATTGACAACACTACAACACAATCTAAGACATTTCAATCAAACATAGACAAGGCCAAACATAAAAGTGTATAAATTGTGCAGTATGATGAAGTCTGTTCTGAAAATATACTTATTAGGGACCAAACAACATAGTTTCATTGAAAAGTTGTATTTAAAAAGTTTGTTTTTTTTTTCTTCTTCTTGAAAAGTGATCCGAAACAAGAAAAAAAAAACCGTCACTTTTGAGCCAGAGTGACTTTCAGGCAACTAGTGGCTATGACACTTTGAACGTTTGTGCCATCTGCAGTGTTCTCATAAAATAAAAGAGAGAGAAATGAGAAAAAGAAAGAAAAAGGGTAAAAGAACAGCACATAGAGAGAGAGAGAGAGAGAGAGAGAGAGTACCAAGAACAAAAACAGCAGCTCTCATTCCACCATGTTTGTTAGGCCTGGAAGGTCTTCCTCTCCAATCAATAGTAATCTCCTCTTGAGCCATTTCAAAGGTATTTGTCATAATATTCTCTCCTTTTAGCTCCTGCCTTTTTTTTTCCTTTTCCATATTTTCTCTCAGGCACACCAACAAACACAACCAAAACTAATTAGAGGCAAGCAAGCTAGGCGTGTGTTAATTATATGAAGGCTTAGCTGTTTTGTTTTTAGACTCCAACGCTTACTTAATAAGTAGAAAAAACAAGTGGTTTTTTGTCCTACATTTATAAGCAGTGATGACTCTCTTTATATAGCAAAATAGAAGCTCTTTAGAAAGTGGTTAAACCCACTCGCACTAGGACAACGTGGTTAACACTTGCACCAGACAGAGCCTTAATTAGTGTTTGCTTTCTCTACAGTATTACTTCAGAATTTCACCTACTACAATTTAGAGAGATTTTGACATGTAGACTGTAGAGTGCCTTCTTTTTTTCTGTTTTGTTGGTCCTCTTTTTCGGTACCAAGTCCTAACCATCTAAACATGCTCTCTTTTTGTATATCCAAAGAGAATTGAACTAAAAAAAAACTAATTGTTATATTACTATTTAAATCCTCCTGAAATTGTCAAATTATTTGTACTTCCTCAAATCATAGTTATCTCATTTATATCTTAATAATTACGTCAATATCAAGCGAATAAAAAAAAATTTGCCTGTTCACCTTAAAGAAACAACTATATTAAAATTAGAACTAATAAGTGATATGATAGTAAAGACATAATTTGCATAACCCATTCCAATTCCTCTACAAACAAGTAGAAATAAAACTCAAGCGTCCACCTTATTATGTACGGGTTTTTTTTTTTTTTGGGGTCATAAACAATTTCTTAGGAGTAAGACTTATTTTTCTCGGTTCACCAAAATCACCGTTTAGTGGCAAATTTAAAATTTATATTCAGGAGGAGGAGCACCATATATACAATAAAAAATAATATTTGATATTTTTTAATAATTAATTATTTTTAATTAAAAATATATATTATATGTATCTTATTTTAATAAAAATATGTGCAAATTATTAAAGTTTGTATTGAGTTATTGAATATTAAATATAAAATTTGAAATTTAAGTGGGACAAAGTAATATTTTGTATATATAATTATCTATAATTTCATAAATATTACACCTAAAATTTTATTTGTTGAAAATTGAGGTAGGACACATACTCTTCTTCAACTGTGTACAAATTTGCCCCTAGATACCGCTTAAATTTGAGAGTACCAATAATAAATTAGCATACGAAGCTGTTGATAAGAAATCTTAGTAATCACTAGTACTTTTGTGCTACCTTAAATGCATATTTATGTAGCTTAATTGATAATACAATCGGACTATTCCGCTGTCTGTATCATGTAAGCTTATTTTATGCGACAATTTTCATCACTAAAGCACTTTTCTAATGCTTCTATCTTTGGACAATTTGTCAAGAAAAACTAAACAGGGGATTGTGCCCATCACTTATTAGGTGAACTATTTTAAGAAAATTAAAAAATGTCATTTTTATTTTATTTGAAGAATAAAAAATTGATTTTTCTTTTCTAACAATCTTCTTTTTCTATTTATTAACTTGTATGTCATTTGAATGCGAATCAATTCGCCGATACGACTTTAGTATTTTAATTGCTCGAGCTCACATGCATGCAATTCCTAGTATATTTAATATTAATGTTTTTTACTCATCATAATTGGTTTGTCTGTCTCGAACAAGTAATATATATGTCCAATTTTGTTTCTCAATTTAGTTTTGTGAGACCACCCATTAATTCTAGTAGAGAAACTAATTCTACTAACCTCATCACCTACATTCAAATGATACTTATTGATTCAACTTTTTTAAAATATATGAATGATGTATTCAATTAATTTTTTTAAAACATAAAGGTATTTAATTAGGATTTTAGAGAAGCTTTTAAGAATATAGGTTGATTTTAACAGATTTTAAAAGCTTACATATTTTTATGAATATTTTTTAGTTAAAACTTATACCTAATAAAATATCTACTCATTATTTTTTCTAACCAAAAATTTCTTACGATTTCTAATTTTATCTTGCCTCTCAACATTAATTCTGTCTATTTGTTCAACTATATTATCAATATAAAACATAAAAAGTTCAAGATTCAAAATCTACTAAAACTTCTTAAAAATTCGTAAAATTTATAACTCTTCAACTCTATGAATACACCATCTCGTATCCCCATCTGCACAACATATTTTTCCTCATCTAATACCATAATTAATTACCAAGAAGTATATATATATATATATATTATCACAAAATACATACTTATGATTTATCATAAATGAACTAACAATTATAACAAATTAAAAAACGGAAGGTTTTTTTTCTTACAGCAAAGGAAAAAGTTATGTTTTTCCTTCAATAAATAGATTTTTTTTTTGGAAATTATTAAACATAACACTTCTAAAATTTTTAATAACAAAAATAGTACCCATTAATATTGAACGATGTCTAATTGGATAATGTTTAACATTAAACGGATTTAAGTCATTGCACTTCAATTTAAACCGTGTTCAAAAAAAAATAATATAACAATCATTTTTTTAATTGTGCAAATATATTATTTCAACACAAAAGGTGCTACTTTTATTATTATAAATTTTGAGTATAATATTTTTGTTGTCTTCTCAATTTTTTTTTTATACTATATTGGATATATTTCAAAATTTAATACCATAATTAAATTTCCAATTGAATTTTCAAGTTTTGAGGGTAATATTTCCTCATCTAATACCATAATTAATTACCAGAAGTGTATATATACACATACATATAATTACCAAGAAGGGTAATATTTCCTCATATAATTAAATTTTCAAGTCTTGAGGGTAATATTTCCCCATCAAATACCATAATTAATTACCAAGAAGGGTAATATTTCCCCATCACAGCAAGGAAAAAGTTATGTTTTTCCTTCCTTCTAGAAAAAGATTTTTTTTTTTTTTTTGAAAAATTACTAAAAATAATACACTTAAAATTTATAATATCAAAAATAGTACCTATTAATATTTAAAAATGTCTAATTGGATAATGTTTAATATTGAACGGGTCTAAATTGTTACAGTTCAATTTGAACGGTGTTTAAAGAAAAATAATATAACAGTCATTTTTTAATTATGAAAATATATTATTTGAATACAAATATTTTAAAAAAATAATAATATAACAGTCATTTTTTTAACAGATTTATATTGAGTATATTTCAAAAAAAAAAAAAAAATTCAAATTATTTAGTTAACTTAAATTTTCCATATTTTTCTATTTCTAAACATGAATTAACCCATGTGTTATTTTCTTTCGATAGTACATATTACCGTTGTACTTAAATTATTCTCAACTAAAATGAGATTTTATTTACTTCTCGTGGCGTAAGTACTGAGCAGAGTAACGATTTAAATTTTTGGAACGTAAAGTAGTGCTTGAATTAAGGACAGTAATGTATTTTGTAAGTTGTAACCATGAAGAATAGAAAAATAATTAAGTATACGACGACCAAGAAAAGCAAATAGGAAGAGAGAAATGAAAGGTGAGAGTGGTAGGTTAATTTAGTCTACGCAGCACTAGATAAAAGAAGAATGATGACCTGTTTTGAAATTAGTTTGATATAATGCAACATACTATTCAACACTAACTCTAAGGCTATGCACCTATGCTTTTGTGTGGGTGAAACCAAAGACAAGGAAACCAATTCAAAAGTTGTCTGTGCTTATTTTAAGACAAAATGATGTTTTAGTTTTCCATATCCATGGGTCAATCTATAGTTATACACCTTTGTATAAATACATTTATTACTTATGTTTTTCATCACACACATTTATGTATTATTAATTTTTCTTCAGAGTTTATAAAATCATTCATGGATTGCACACGAAATTCAATATCATATGTCAAAAGCTTTCAACGATCTTTGAAAAATAAAATGTTGACCTAGCTAGAAATGGCAAATGACTCAAAGTAATTAAGTAACTCAGTATACAGTCAAGTATGTAAAAACTACACATTGTATATTATGCTAGACATGCTCTACACTTTCAGGGATTTTTAAAGATAGTAGAAATTAGATAAGTGTCCCATTATCCTTTGGATTAATGCTTTGATGTAAAATGAATTATACCATATATAATATTACAAATACAAATATAGATATTGATATGATACATACCTGAGTGAAGTTATAAGTAAGCAGTTCATTTAATGATGAACAGTCCAAATCCTTCCCGTTTTTTAGTGTCTGTTGTTGATTCAAATTGAATTGCATCAATTAATCTGAAAAAAGAAGAAAAAAAAAATGAACAATCCAAATAGTCCTCTTATTTTACAGGTGGATACTTTAAAGTGGGCATTTGGTTCGCTGAATATAATCGTAATCATAATAGAATGTAATATAAAGAAATCAGTATTACGATTACAGTGTTTGGTTTAGTCACTGTAATAAAAAAAGGAATCAGTATTACAGTGTTTGGTTTGACAACTGTAATCTAATGGAATAGAAAAAAAAATTACAACAATTAATAAATTTTAATTAATCACATAAATTAACAACAACAAAAATTAATTCAGCAAAAAAAAAAAATTCATTATAATAAAAAAAGTAACAACAATTAAAAAATTTTAATTAATCACATAAATTAACAACAACAAAAAAATTAATTCAGCAAAAAAAAATGCAACAAAAAAAATGCAATTTCAGGAAAAAAAAAACAATTTCAAAAAAAAAAAGCACGATCGTCGCAGTTGAGGAGGGCGATGGCTGGCGCACGACGGCAGGCTGGACAGGAGGACGCGAGCTGGACGACGACAACGTGCTGGACGGTGACGCGACCTGGAACACCGTGCAAGCTGGAACAGGCCGCAAGCTGGAACATTGTGCGAGCTGGAGGACGAGGCTAGCCGGACGGGACGACAAGGCCAGCCGTACGGAACGACGACACCAGCAGAACGACGACGACACCAGCGCAGGTCACGCGATGGCAGAAGACGCGATCTGTTTTCGTCTGGTACTGTTCACACATGTAATGTAATCCCCTTTCCTTGTTCCAGCTCATGTAATCCTTTTTCCTTTTCCACATGTAATCAATTACATTACAATACATGTGTTTGTACCAACCAAACACTGTAATGTGCAGAATCAATTACATTACTGATTCCATTACAGTCTACCAAACATGACATAATAGTTGTAAATATTTAACCTAATGATGCATTTGAAGTTCAATTGGTTTCAGAAATTAAGATAAAATAAGAGATGAACTCGTCTTTTTAAGGTTTAATAACATAACATTTTAGTTAAATTGTAAGACATAATTTTTTATATATATAATTTTATTTTTAACTCTTTAGAAAAAAAAATATGTTAATTTTTCTTATAACATAAATAAACATATATTTTTTAGTGTTAGAAGAAAATTAATATATATATATATATATATATACTGAAAATGGTTAAAATGAAACCAATTGAAATATAACTTAATCATTTATGCATCAAAAATAACATTTTTTTTTATCTCTTTTATGCAATGAACATATTTTTTTATGTAACGTAAAAATGTATATTTTATACATGTTCAAAAAAGTGGTATACATAATTTTTTATATAGATAAAATAAAAAATATATATTTTTTTAAAAATATTAAAAATGAAACAATGTAAATGATAAAATTGAATTTAAAAAAAAAAATCATTAGTATGTATAAAGAAAGAAGAAGCCCAAATACTACTATATTTTGGTAAAAGAAAAATGGACCCTTATTTAATTCCAATTTCTACGGTTCAAGGTCCATTAGACTTTACAAAAATAGTGGACCAAGAGCGCTTTTAAATGTTGAAAAAAAAAAAAATAGTTATTTAAGAAGTATTTTTCATTACATGCAAATTTATAAAAAAGCAGTCATGCATCTGACAAATGGTATATTTATAACACTTGTATTTGTTGTAATTACTAAAGGGGGCCTAATACTATTGTGTGGTAACATCAATAAAGATGAACAACTAATGTAATTTTATTAAGGATAATTAGTAAAATATGTAGGTTTTATTATTCTAAAAGTAGTATTTCTTAAAGTAAAGAGGTTTATTCTTATAATAAAAGCAGTAAAATGTGAGTTCCAAAAATCTTAAAAGTACTTTTAACTTTTATTGTTAAATAGAGCATTTAAACACTATCTAAATTAGCATGATTAATAAATAAAAGTATTAAAGTGTATATTTTTTTAAAAATAAGTGAACTATTTGGACTGTCCTTCTCATGATTTAATAATAAATCTTCTATAAAAAAAAATGAAGAAGTTAAATTGCCTTCAAATTAATCAAATACATTCTGTTGAGCAAAGAGTGAATGAATTCCAAGTGATCTGTGTTTAAGATATATAAAACAACGTGATTGGGAGGAAAGAAATTGGTTGGTGTATTAGCAAAATAAAAAGATAAAATAGGAAAGAAATTGGTTGGTGTATTAGCAAAATAAAAGATAAAATAAGAAAGAAATTGGTTGGTAGGCAACCAAGTCAATGGTGAAATGCATGCCTCTAAAATTAAACTGAGGCAAATAAAAGGAAGGATGTTTGCTAGGCTTTTTGACTTTTGATTTTATTTTATTTTTATCGCTTTTGACTTTTGAGTTTATTGATTTATTCAATGAAAAACAAGAATTAATTCACCAAGCGGCAGACAAAGAGGAGACATAACATTTGAATCCTAGGTGGATCCCATTCAATTAATCTATTTGCCCCCAAACATGGGAAGGTTGATGGACCCCACCCTTTCTTTTTTATTATCACACATTTAAATATATGATTTGAAATATTTAAAATATAAATTTTATTATTAAATTATTAAATGAACTACAGTCCAACTCAGTCATCATCCACACTTTCTCTCTCTCTCTATATATATATATATAATCAAATTTACGTAATTTAAATAGTGTTTACGTATATGGTTGCACTATAACAACATTTTAATCTAGTAATATCATCCTCACTCTATATATATATAATCAAATTTACGTAATTTAAATAGTGTTTACGTATGGTTGTACTATAATATCATTTTAATTTAGAAGTTTTTTTTTTTAATCAAAAGTGCCGCTAATTAACTAGCTATTTTTCTTTCAATTTTGATCCGATAAAGAGAAAAAAAAATAACAAATATAATATTTTTAAAATTTATAATAATAAAAATAATATTTATAGCATTAATCTAACACTAATTTATATATTTTTAAATTTAAAATAAATATATTATTTTTATTTTTATAAATTTTAAGGCCCATTATTTTATAAACTTTTTTAAAAAAGATCGGCTAAAACAAAATACAGAAAACAATCCTAGCTATTTTTTCCGTAATATCAAGTAAAACTTTATCCATAGGCATAGACTCTCTTCTCCGCCATAGACACAGAGCTTGGCGAGGGAAAAAGGCTATCAATTCCAATTTGATCTTACGTCACTTCAACTCCTAAGTTTGAAATTTATTAATTTTCGAATGGGGATAACGAGAAGCATTATTTTAAGTAGGGGTGTCAATTGTGTCGTGTTAGTCGTGTTTATATTGTGTTCATTCGTGTCGTATTTTCGTGTTGGTTGACACATTAAAAAATTTACTTGAATTTTTTTTGTGTTACTTATTTATAATAGTAAGAAATAACAAAACTTTTAAGAACATAAAAAAATTATTGATCAATTCTTATTAAAAAAATTATTGATCAATTCTTATTAAAAAAAATTCGTGTCGTGTCATATTCGGATCGTGCTATCGTATCTTGTCAAAAACTACCATCCCTAATTTTAAGTGCTTAAATTTAATTTTATATTCATCGTATATTAATAAAATATTGTTTCAATAGATAATCAATTAAATCTTTAAACAAATTCAATATTTTTTCTTGATGCGTGACAAAATGTCATTTCTTTCATTATTGCAACTTTAGCGCAAGAATTGTGCCCACAGATTTGTTTAGAGTGATAATAATATTTTACTAGAAAACAATTAAAATAAAATAAATTTATTTAATTGGTATTTTTTTTCAAAGTAAATAGTATCATTTTTGGTTTAAGGAAGTGAACGATGTTAATTATAGCCTAATTGAGGAGATGTGTATGACACTTTTCTCAAATATTATACAGCTCAATTTTGTAATGAAACCTCCAACTATCTATCTCTTTATTTTTCATCTAATTTTTTAATCTTAATTCGTATATTAATTTGCATTTTGTAACTTTCTTATCTGGTCTAAGTCACGTACATTAAAAGATTACCAGAACATTAGTTAATAGCAATAACATATTCTTCTAAGTTCTACCCATCTCCTGGTAAGAATAACAATTCTCTGAACATTTGCAATTAACCTCTTGTTTTGCCTTTAAAATCTGCCTCATACTCGTGCTGACCATAGTCAAATTATCATCAAATTTGGAAGAAGCTAGCCTGAGCAAAACAATAAGTTCAAATGCTCTTAGAGCAAAAGCTGCAGGCATATAGGCAGAAGCAATTAATAGAAAATTGTTTTTGGGTAAAGAAATTTATGCTCTAGAAACAAATCTACCCTTTTTTATTTTTTACTAAATCACAGTTACTTTTGGTTATCCACTACAAGCAACAAATATATGATAAATCGCAAAGTTGTGCCGACAAGGAGAAAGCATTTAACTGCTTATTCATGAATGTGTTTTTTCTAATGTTTTTCTTATTTTCAATGTAACTTTCTGTCTTTACAAGTCATAGATGGATGTTAATTAAAAAAAATCTAATATATTAAACTTTATCAGATTATTCTTTACCATGCCTAGTGATTTGTGATTCACTTTCTTTTATTTTAAATCACATATTTAAACAACTAATAAAAAAATTATTAAATTTTATCGTCTTATTAATATATACATCTTTCACCACCGTATCTTACTTTCCAAGTAAACAAGCGCCACAAATATTAAAATATATATATAGATAAATATAAAATCATCAAAATGTCAAATAACATAATAATAATAATAATAATAATAAGATATATCATAATTTAATTAAAATAATTTGAAGAATATTATTGGAAGATATTTTTGTAAACTTTTCTATTAATATGATATTTAAATTGTGATCAATTATTTTTTTAAAAAAATAATAAAAATAACATCTTTAAAAACTTATAACTATAAAAATTACAATTCTTATATATCTCTCTCTAGTATATTTTAGTATATAGCAACCCAACATATAGTAACAATCGAATGACCGACTTCGCTCACAATAAAGTGAGATCAAAATTGCGGTAGTTGAATAAAGATTTTTCAATCTTTGCTGTAAAATTCATACTCATGTCACTAACACATGAATAAAGTAGATTTGACATTAATTAAGTTAGTAGGGAGTATTGAAACAATTAGTAGGTCACCTTTAGTTGTATTTTGCCCATCGTACCATGAGGGAAGTCAAGTCGCTCACTTGATTACATATTTATCCGGACAATTGTGTTTACTATACGATGAAAAAAAAGGAATAAATACAATATAATTGAACTTGATGAAAAAAAGAGAGGGGAAAATGTTATTAAGTATGCATAGATAGCACTATGAGTAAATGAGGTAAAACCTCTATTAATTAATCATTACCTCGTTAAGTGGACATAACAAATGAAATTTTGAGATGAAACCCACAACAAATTTAGTCCCATAAAATACTCCGGTCCAATTAAAATGGAAAAAAGAGACAGGCTAAGTTGACTATTTTTAACGATCATGACATTACATTACTATAAAGTATAAAAACAAAAATGTTTTTTTTTTTTATATTTAAATTAATACATATATTAATTTATATAATTTAATTTAATTAATTTTTTTATTAATAAACACTTTTATAATTATTTTATTGTTTTATTAATTAATAACTGACTTATTTTTTATTGATAAGATAAATTGATGCTTTGAGCACTGTTCATCAAGTAAATTAAGTCAAAAAAAAAAAAAACAATCATAACATGCCCAACTTCCACAAAAAAATAACTTTCTTAAAGTACTGCGGTTCCTTTCTGGAGATTTCTTAAGCGACATCATGTATTCTTCATAAATGTAGTGCAAAATAAAGTTATTTATATATTTATTAACAAAGTTACTACAAGAAATTTTTGTTTTTGCGGAATTAGGAAATGCAATTTTGTAATTGAAATGCAGAAAAATAAATTATAATATAACACAATATTTAATATGAAAGACTATTGTGAAATTTTGTTTCTTAGTGAGATATTAAAAAATTATCAAAAAGTTTCGCACATAAATAAGTGACAAACCAGTAACATATTATTTGATGCATTATTAAATATAATATTCTAAAAATTTTACATTTATTTTTTCCTATATATAGTGAAAATTAATTTCACTTTAATTTATAGTTTAAAATGAAAAAGTATTATAGAGGTTCTTTATATTAAGTTATTAGTGTTATTTAGTCTCTTAAATTATAAATAATTTAGTTACATTGCTTTAAAAAAAAAAAAGAACAATTATAGGAAAATTAAATTATTTAAATAAATTTTTAAATTAAAATATTTTTTTATCAAGTGATTAAAACACAATTAATAATGAAAAAGTGACAATTAATAAAAATTTATTTTCACTTAGTATTTTTTTTTAATATTTGTTGCGTGTCACTATTTTATTTTAATATTTATAAGTTTTTATTTTTAAAAAATTTAAAATTATTAAAATATTATTATTGTTGATTTTTCTTAAATTTTACTTTTATATTTGTCAAAGTATGTGTTTTAATTTGAAAAAAAAAATAATATTTTAATATAATATATACTAAAATTGTATTTTATTTTAATTTTTTCTAAAGAAATGAAATGAAATTACATCAATAACTTAATTTAATAAACATGTAAATCCTCACGCTCTACACTACATACATCAAAAAAGTAATAGGCCATTAGTTAGTACATATATTAATATTTCGGTACCTTTTATCGCATAAATTTTTAAATAATATCTTAAAAGTATTTAAATTTTTCAAAGGTATCTATTTGATCAAGAAAAGAAACATGTGCACAAAAATAAGTGTAATTTAATCCTTTTAGATTTATGTTATTATTTTTACACTCTTTCTCTTTCTCTTCGTTTTTCTTTTCTCTCTGTTTTTTTTCCTTTCTCTTTTTCATTCTTCTGCATAATATTTCTCCTTTCTTTTCTGTTTTTGAAAAATGTATTTTTATTTTCTTAACAACATTGATCAATCCTAAAAAGCCGGTCTCTACACAAAGTCGGGAAAAAGATGCAAAATACTTATTCTATCATATATTATGCACTAAGAAAATAGTAAATAACAAATAAAGAATTGAGAGAGCATTTTATTTAAACAGAGAGAGGTGTGAGAAAGAGCGGAGTGAGAAGTACAAAAAGAGCAAACAAGAGGAGAAAGGAAAAGAGGGAAGAAAAATTAAAATGACTAAAATACTTTTTATTATTTTTGCTTACATAATTGATCATTTTTATCAAATGAGTATCTTTTAAAAAACTTGGCTACTTTGAAGTAGAGATGTAAAAGTTATCTCATATCATTTTATGTTACATTTAATGCCTTATAATCAGCTCATGGTCATGCTTTAAAATTATCATTTCTATTTTAAATCGCATTTTATATTATCCAATTCTTGTCCCTAGCTCATTCTTAAAAATAAAATCATGTTTAATTTTTCATTGTTTTTGCATTTTACTTATGACCTATTCACAACAATATAATATTTATTATTTTATTATCGTCTCAACCTATTAAAAAAAAAAAAAAAAAACTTGGTATACAACATGATGATTTTATAAAATTAATAAATACTATCATGAATTAACAGTAACATCTTATCTTAATTTTCACGACTTATTTAACATACCAAATATTAAACAAATAATATGAACAACAACAAAATAGTGGAACTTACCATTAAGTAGGGTGATGCCTGTTTTGTTTTTCACGGTACATTCATTTAACCGACACTTTAAATAATTCAGAACACAAAAGTACCAAGAATTTGGTCATAACCTTTATATGAATTCCCTTAAATTTACATTAAAATTCTTAAATTTTTAAAATTTATAATTTAATTTCTAAATTTTTAAATCCTAAATTTAATCCCCAAATTTTTAAAAATTTATATATAGATTTAAAATTTTGATTCAAAAACATGTATTTTATATATAGAACTTATGTATAAATTTTTAAAAATTTAAATTAAATTATAAAATTTTAAAATTTAATTATAAATTTGATAATAATTTAAAAACGAATAAAATAATTAAACCTTAAATGAAATTTTGAAACAATATGTTTGATTTCAAGCACTAAACTATTTTCAAAAACCTTTAGATTGTTTTCTTAGATAAGGTCAAATTTGCCCAACTATTCCGGCAGTTGACAAGTCTAAACTCTAAAGTGCTTTTTCTATATATAATATATGTCCCTTTTGTTAATTTAGGTGCTTCTTACTTTATCCACTTCTTAATCCTTCCATCCCATCTCTCTCTTTTTTTTCTTTTTCTTTTATGACTAAAGCGAAGGTGTGCATTTAAACGTTATACTTCAAAAGTATTTTTAAAAAACAAAATTGCTTTAGTTGACTGCCCATAAAATTTAAAGCACTTTTAAGAGTCGAGACTCACATTTAAGCACTTTGAGTGCTTTATTTAGAAGTAGACAATCTTATGAAAATGCTGGTACTCTTGTAATAGGAATATAAATACCAAGTTTTTTATGAACTGCATTAAAAAATTACTGGGAAAAGAAAATAAATACTTCTATCATAATATTGAATGTGTGTGTTAATATCGAAATCTAAAACTTTACCGTTTTTGTCATTGATAGTCTAATATGCCCATAAACCATTTTTTTTATTAGCTTGAGCATGTCTGTTGCATTTAAATATTAAACATATGTTTATGGTTTATTTTGCAGACATTTAAGAATTTGTGCCGACTTTAATTTATGCTTTTTCTATGCAATTATCATTAGACATTAATGGTGCTCAAGCTTAATTTGGCAATTTTATGAGGTGAGATAAGTCGACACGTCTTTTTCGAAAAATTCTAATTTGGTCACTAATTTTGTTAACTTGTTTAATTTAAATTTAATAGTATTAAAGTTATGGATGAAACCTCCCGTGCCATAGTATTTTTTTTTTTTAAATAAATATTATGAAAAAAAATATTATACTTTTAAAAAAAATTACAGCAAACCTATATATATATATATGATTGGCTAAAGAACTATATCAGTCTATCATAAGTTTTTATTTTATGAGAAGTTATTAACCTATTATAACTACCAGATAATTCTTTTAACTCTTATACTTATATTTATGTGATTTTTTTGTCACCAAATTAAATCTATTTCAGACCTAATACGGACTTAGGTTCGATAAGTTTGTTATTAAATCATTTACAAGTAGATTTTATCTTTGCGGTTTTAAAAAATTTAAAACTTTAGTCGATTTATAACTCCTAAAAAACTAACCTTCAAGCCAACCTACAATATCGGTTTGAGGGATGTTAGTTTGACGGTTTTAAACCTATAATTTTACTTAAAAATTATTATCATAATAAAAAATTGAATAAAAAATACAAACAATATTTTACTCCTACAAATACTTTTTTAAAAGATAGAGCATACAGATGCATTACTATCGATTATAAAAACTACTATCATAGCTCATATCTAATACTTGATAATTTAAAGCTATCAATATGAGCCATATGAGAATGATATCTCATTATTGATACTTCATGTTAGATGCTCCACTATTCATCCTCCTAAATTTAAAATCATAATTTCACATACTAAATATTTGTTTAAAACTTTTACATTGTATATTTGTATAATATTAATTAACACTTCATTTTATTTATTTTTTATAACATTTATTATATAATATTTTAAAATATTTTTTAAAAAAATATTAATATATAAAGTGTAGGTCGATTCAATTTTATTGATTTTTATTTTTTGCGGACCTACAGGCTACAACCGAACTAATAAAGTCAATTTTGTAATATTTTAAATCTACTGAACCAACTAACTTCCACAAACAAATAAAAATAAGTTCGATTTGGACCTAAATTAGAATTAATTGGTCAATTTTTGAAAAAAATTGTACACCCCTATCTAATACTCTGAAACAGGTATATTAACCGGCTTTAACTTTAATATATATTATATATTTTTTTTTAAAAAAAAACATCATTTTATTGGTGCATTTCAAAATATATGTGATTAAATTAATCGTCTCCAAAAAAAACTTCAGGAAACTAAATTGATTTAATATGAAAAAGTTGGAAGATTTAATCGAAACTAAAAATTAAAACTAAATTGAATTAATTAATTAAGTTACGCATCTTTTAATAAACATGTCCAAACAACATTTTGTAATAATGTGTGTAACGAAATATATCCTTTTCCTTTTCCTAAATATATAATATATGTAAAAACAAAAAAAAATTAATAAATAAATATTACACACTTACATAACTACACAATCACACATTTACATTAGTAGTTCATGCTACGACCACCACAAATAACATCAATATTATTTAAATGGTTGCACATTCAAATAACATAATTTAAAAATAAAAATATTTGTTTTCTTATTTTGTAGATCCAGCTAGTGATGAGCTGCTTGTGATATAATGCTACGCTGGTAGCCTGTTAAGGTCCCTCTTCACTTTTCCAATATATTAATTAGCATATATACGCATAATAGCTCCCTGTACTATGGCACTATCACAATTCATTACACTATCGTTAAAGCGTAGGACATGACTAACATAATACAGTAATACATGCACCTAGCCTAAAAAGGAAAATAGAAGCTACCAATATGTTGTTCTGTACCGAATAATATGTGATCGATCTATGTGTATGTAAGAACCACATATTTAGCTTTTTCGATCACTGATTAGGACTACCACATTGAAACATAAATCATTAGAATTTTGGTGCAGTCAAATATATGGTAATCTCTTCTTTAAAAAAAAAATGGAAAAAAATAGTGGTAGTAGGAGAAATTACATTTTATTTATCTTTTCTTAGATCCTTACACTACTTTATCTCTTATTTTATAATTTTACCAACCAATAATAATTTTTTTTTTTTTTTTTTTGTTTAATATAGAGGTTGATTTCAGAGAAATTCTATTGACTTTTTTATAAGCACATTGAATCTAATTCAACGTCAATTATCGAACCACGCCATTAATATCACTACTGAATCTTGCTATGTGGAACATAAGCTAAGAAAATCTATCAAAGTCGCATCACATTTTGATGGCCCTTATGCCATTGAAAGTTGAAAGGCAGAAGAATGATGATGAATAATTGCCAACAAAGAAAGAAATATTGGTTATGAATAATATAGTGAATGCGAATACTGATCAGGCAAATACTAACCCAACGGATAAAACTTTTAGTGACCAAAATAAAAGAGATGCACTTTCAATGAGCCCCAAGTCCTTATGGATGGAGTTGAATTAGCCTGCCTCATTTGAATAAGTTAGGTCTAATTACATTCAGCGACTTTCTAATGTTTGATCACTTCTAAATGAAAAGGACAAGAAAAAATAATGCACTTGATTTTCTAAAGCTTTTCTAGCTCCTCCTATGGTAACAACCGTTGGATTCTTTTTTTTGAGAAGGAGAGAGAGAGGTTGCCCATGGTTCATAATCTTCTAGTCAGAGCATAACCTTTTGGTGACATCAGTACACATTTGTTTTGATATCTACTTTTATTTTTAGTTCAATCGATACGTATTTATTAAACATAAATGAGTGATATATATATATATATATATTCTTTCTGAGAGGATGCATATAAAAAAGTGATTATTCAGTAGATACATAATTTTAAATTTTCCTCAGCTACATAATATAGTATGATAAACTTGTGTTAAATTGTACATTTTTAGGACTACTTGGCCAATGATATTATATATAGCAAATTAAGCACACACACACAAAAAAAAATCAATGATTAGTTACCTATATTTTTATGGGTAGGATTTTAGAAGTCATTTTATTTGTATTTTAGTTATTTTATTTTCATAAGAGATATTTAAATCACTTTCTCTATAATAATAAAACATTTTAGTTATTTTTTGAATGATAAAATATTATTTTATTGATAATTTTTTTTAAATAATAATAAAAATAATTTAATAGAGACAAATTTGTTATTTTATTTTAACAATTTAAAATTTAATTTGAATAACATAATATTTATTTTTTGGATCAATTTTGTTGTAAATTTTATATTTTATAAAAAAAAAAAATTGGTATTTTTTAGCACTTTTTTGCATCACATTTTTTTTTTTTTATATATATATCTTATTTAGATCGAAATTTTAGACTTTATAATATAAAAAATAGGAGGTACATAGGTAAAAAAAAAAAAAAACTATAAGATTTTTGGTGTTAGAACCACACAAATAAGCTATCTTCATTTTACCATCGTTAAAAGACCACACAAATGGAAAAATTGTTGCCTAACTCTAAGCAACACAGTTTAATTTATAGTACTTGTCTCTAAAGATAATGAACTAGAGAGAACTCATTAATGTGAATTCAACTCCATTAATCTTTTAGTTTTTTTTTGTATATGTAGCCCCTATTTTTTATTTTATAAAGTTTGCAGTTTTGATACAAACACAATACCTATAAAAAAATACGATACAAAAAAGTGTTAAAAAAATTACACAAAATATAAAATTTAAAACAAAATTAACTAAAGAAATAAAAAATAAAATAATATATTATATTATTTAAATTAAGTTTTAAAATTTTAAAATAAAATAACAAATTTATTTCTATTAAATTATATTTATTATTGTTTCAAATTTTTTTATCAATAAAATAATATTTTACTATTTAAAAAATGACTAAGACGTTTTACTTTTATAAAAAAAGTAATATAAGTATTTTTTATGAAAATAAAATAACTAAAATATCTATTTAATGTAAATAAGTAACTCCTAGAATATTTACTTCTATTGTTATTTAGCTTTTTTATAAGTTATACGTCCACCAAATAATACTATTTATCAATTATATTATTTATTTTTTTTAATTAATTTTTTTAAGAATTTCAATAAATAATTATACTATTATTATATTTTATTAATATAAAATACTATATTATTGTTTATTCTATAAAAAATAAATTCTTGTCGGGGATATCCAAGTGAGAGAGCAGGATTTAAGTTTCTGTAGTTCCTTTTTGGCAAAAACAACAGAAAACAAAAAATGAAATATACTTTTGAAAGTTCAAACGATGTGGAAGCTCTCGTTTAAAGACCATAATAAGAATTTGTGTGAATTTATTTAACCAATTTATTTTTGAGCAATTATAAAACTTCTCTGAATTTATAAAATTAAAAATAATATTAAATAAAATTTAACATTGTTTGAGTAGTTCAATTTAAATAAAATTTTGGGTAATTTAAACAGTGAGCTAACTCATAGCAATTGTGGGCTAATATAGAAAAACTCATGTCGTATTTGTGATTCATGTATATGGGCCAGCTCTAAGTTCGTTAACCAGGCCAATGGGTAATATCCACTGATTTAGTTTCAAGTATTTGGGAGGGAGCAAAACTGAAATGGGCTTACGAAAAGGTATACACATGGCGCTTTTTTTTTTTTTGTTGTTGCCTAAATAGCAATATTTTTTATAAATTAATCAATTTTCTTTAACTATCAACAAATCATCTAAAAATTCACAATTTTATATTAAACTATTAAATAAATAAACAAAATATCCTTAATTTATAATTTTAATAAAATGAGATCATTATAAAACTCCACCATGTCTCCAACAACCTCATAGCTTCGACCACCACACCACCAACAAACTAACAGAAGGTGGATATAACATGTTATATTAAAAGATAGAGTTTAATGTAACATATTATATCCTTAATAAAACTCCAACAACCCTACTATAAATATATGTAACATATTACATCCAAATATAAAGGTAGATGTGTAAGATGTTACATACAAATGTATAATTATATTTATAAATTGCAGAATAAAGTTGAATTAATCAATTTGTAAAGATAGATATAATATATTACATACAAATATATAGATGAATGTAACAACTTATAAAAAAATAAAGATATGTAACAAGTTACATATAAAAATACAGGTGGATATAATAACTTATAAAAGTACACATATATGTAATAGGTTATATATAAAAATATAGGTGAATATAAGAAGTTACATTCGGTAGGTCGCTAGAACTTCAGTAATTGCCAGTGATTGTCATGATAATTTTGATGAGCCATTGAAGATCTTATGAGATCTAATTTTATTTTCATTTTATCGAACTTATGTAACAATAATATTTTAATATTTATACATATAAAGTTATAAATTTTGGATTAAATTTTTGATAGTTTGAAAGGGAAAAAAGAAGAAGATGTATTTGAAAAGGAAAAAAAAAATCTATATAAATGCAATATTCTCTATGCTTGTTTCCTACCTCGAACGAAAAAATGAAGTTCGTTTAGACGCGGATAAAACAAATTGTAAAGGCACATGTTATTCGTACGCATCATTTCTTACATAACCTTCAACGAACTTGATTACTAATAACTCTTTTATTTTATTTTTTTGGAAATGATAACCCCTTCATTTTATAAATTGATTAATTGACAATTCTCAAGATTTGAAAATACAGCTTTAACACAAACTCACCCTTTTTAGTGTCCCTAACCCAACCTTTGTGGCTGGACCTTGAAGTTCAGCATTTCATATTTTCCTTTTCACACCTTCTGAAAAATTATATTTAAATCTGTTCAAAATATACTTAGAACCACTAACAAGTTTTGAGTCCGTTCCATAATTGTGAGATCCGATCCGTAAATGTACCAAATATATACCCTTAACTATAGAAAAATATGTTAATTAAAAATAATTTTATATTATTTTAATAATTTCTTTTATTAAAATATTATTATAATATCATATCAAGTGATTAAAACGCAATTAAAATTCAAATCTTTGATAAAAATAAAATTAAAATTTAATATAAAATTGTTTAAAAAAATCAGAAATAATAATATTCACAAATAAAACATTAAAATAAACGGTTGCAAGTAACAAATATTTTATAAATTTTTAATATTAATTGTTAATTTATCACTGTTAAACACTTGCGTTTTAATCACATTTAATTATTTAACATAAAAATAAAATCATTTTAATGAAAAATCAACAAAATAGTATAATTTATTCTTAATTAATCTTTTTTTTTTATAACTAAAAAATTAAATATCATTATTTCTAATCTAATAGATTGAATTATGTCATTTTTAATATAACGAATGAAACTAGTAAAATAACTTTAACTAAGGATTTTATGGCATTTTTCTCAAAAGAATTTGTTAGTAAAAGAATCTTTTACGCATATATACTTTATGCACGTTACAACTATTGTAAAACAGTTGGTATTTTAAAGAAAATTATGTTTTAAGTGAGTCTTTACTATAATATAATATAATTGAAATTCAAAATTTGGTGAAAATTAAGGAACGATAAAGACTCAAAATAAGCAGACGAATGATATATCTTTTTTTGTTAATATTATTATGATTCAATTGTTCAGTCGACAATTTGATAAAAAATAATAATAATAGTAATAATAATAATAATAATAATAATAATAGATTTTATGGTTTCCACTTTCCAGTTTCCAGAAACCAAAATAGTTGTCAGTTATGAGAACTTTATTAATTAAAACTGTTTAACAAGTTGGATTTCAAAATGGTCGAGTTGTCTCAATAAAGAGAGAGAAAATTTAGCATCACGTACGCCAGCAACGAAATTTAGATGACGACGATATGCTGATCTTCAATTGGATTGTTTTTAAATAAAAAACAGGTGATCTATATAAAATTTATATTTATATTTTTAAAGTAATATTATAGGACCAACAATATTCTTATAAATTTATCATTTTTTTTACCATATAAATTAAATACTAGTAATTCAACAATTAAATTTATTATACTTTAAATAAAAGACCTTTAATTTTAATATTATGTTAAAAATTATTAAAAAATTAATTCTTTCGAGCATTTAACTTAGTAAAAAAGAAATTATATATTTATCAATTATTTATTAACATGCAAATGTACAGCTTTTTTACTTTTGACCTTAATCTTAATCAAACATATTTTTGAAGATCAATAACAAGTGTTTTTCTTTGTTCTTTTTTTTTTATTATTAAAAAAAAGCACTATATATAACAAGTTGAGAGATGATGGATATCTCTCATTTTCTTATTTATATTTTAAAAAAATATCATTTAATTTTAAAATTATTATAATAAGTTTTGCGTTACGAGTTATGTTGTAAATAAGTTTTTCCTTAATCTAAAGTTCTTATTTTGATCTATATGTAAGTTCAAATCATATTAAAAAAATTTGGAAAAATATGTATTTATTTATGAAAGAGATTTCGTACAAAACTCTTGGGGGGCACACCTCTATTATTGAATTTGCCTCCGACCTATGGCAATTATACTAAGCTCTCGAGTCATGTCCTACTAGCTTCCAATTTAATGAGGGTGACCCAAAGGGGTTACACTTACATAAAGCATAATGGTGTATCTCTCCGTTACATGAGATCACACATATGCATGTATAATTTTAGGAGGACTGCTACAATACAAAGGCAAAATAGTCGGAGCTTCTTGTGGGTCACTAATAACCTTGTACGAGAAGATGCCATGTGTACACGAAGCCTATATATAACAATGTAGCACACATTTCTACGTACTGTTGAAATCTACTTACTATTGGACCAAATATAAGTTAGTAGTTATTTTTTTTTTTTAAATTAATGTCATTAATTGAAATCTCTCTTAAAATATCAATTCTGAGACAAGGAATATATATTATTTATTGAATGAAAAGAATAATTGCCTTTTACTAATGAAATAATTGTAATATATATATATATATATATATATATATATATATATATATATATATATATATATATATATATTATAAAAAAAAACTCTCGATTTACTAATAAAATTATTAAGATTGTTTAATATGGATGGTATTTGATTTGGAAAAATTAGAATATAAATAATTCATTATCATTTTTCGTATTCATTAAATCTAGTTAACAAAAGTAAAGAATTGCAATTTATATGGACAGTTTTTTTATTATTATTATTCATGTGAATTATTATTATATTGATCAATAATTATAATTATATGACTTGATTTATATACATTAAGAGTCTGTTTTTATAACATTCAAACTAATTTTTCTTCTCAAAATAAAATAGAAAAATAATACAAATATGTGTTTTTATGAATATATTTTATTACAAGTTTATAAAATCTTAAAAGCACTTACTTTTTAGAAAATAGATAAATGTTGTTTTTCATGTTTTCTCATTTTTTATATCTAAATATAATGTAACTAATATCTAAGTATAATTTTTAAATTTAAAAACAAATACGTTGTCAAATTAGTTTTTTTTTTTTAAACACAACTCAAAATTTAAATAATTTTTAAATTATGTATTATTTAAAGAAATTTGTTTTTAAAAATAAGACAAACAAATGTCGTTGATGCAAATAAAATAGAATTGAAAATACAACAAAACTAACACCCCTTAAACTTTTAATAATAAAACTAGCAACCATTGTGTTCAAACTTATATTTTCAAAATTAAAAAAATGATTAATATGTCATTTTTTTAACACCCATTCAATTAAAATTGAATGACGACAATTTAGACATGTTTAATATTGAACGTTCAATATTATTGGGGGTGCTAGTTTTGTTATTATAAGTTCAAACTTATATTGGGGGTGCTAGTTTTGTTATTATAAATTTTAGGAGTGTTATTTTTGAAAAATTCCCATTAGAATCGTAATCATTCTTTAAAAAGTTTAAGGAAAATACTGCATTTTACCGTTTTACTGTAATAGAAATTAGGGATGAGCAAATAATTCGATCAATCTGAGTAAACAAAGAAATCTGATCCGATCTTTCGGATTCAGATTGGATTGAATTGACATATTTTATAGTCAGATCGAATTCGGATTGTAAAGTATACAATCCGTTCGGATCGGATTCAGATTGACATATTTTATAATCCACTGTAATTCAATCCGGATTGAATTACTTTTAAAATTATAAATAAATGTATATTTTATTTTTAATAAGTCATATTTAAATATTTTACATATCACGTTTACATTAAATTACTATGTTAGCTTAAAAATAAAAATAATATTAAATTTTTTATAACAATTTAATAATATTTAAGAGTATACTTTTTATTATTTTGATTCTCTTATTTATAATTATAAATAAATTAATTAACTTAATGAAGTACCAATTTAAAATTTAAATGTTAATATATATTATTTTATATATAACAAAAATTTAAAAATAAGTTATAATCTCAATCCGGCTTATCCGATTCAAAAAATTCGATCTGTTCGAATTCGGATTGAATATCTTCAAATCTGCTTCAGATCAGGTCAGATTCAGATTGGTAAAAAATTGACAGTTGCGATCGGCTGCTTAACCCTACTAAGAACGTTCAGTAATTGGACCGACCCACAGCGCAGTAGCGCATTACAAGGCAAACACATGAAAAAATACTTAAAAATAATAAAAATAATATTTCTTAAAATTTGTAATAATAAAAATAATATTCTTTGTATTTAAACTTATATTTTCATAATTATTATTTTTCTTTGAACAACTCTTCAATTAGAATTAAATGATGATAATTTAGACCCATTTAATGTTAAATGTTTAATACTATACGTTTAAATTGAACATTAAATAATATTAAAGTGCTAATTTTATTATTATAAATTTTAAGGATGTTATTTTTAGTAATTTTTTAAAAATATTTTACAATTTTCTAATTCATAAATAGTAGGCATTATCCATTTGGATAGGATGTCGCCAGGTTCTATCTATAGTTTTTTAAAAAATAATAAAAATAACACACTTTAAAAATTATAATAATAAAAATAATATCTTTATGTTCAAATCATATATTTTGACAATTTTTAAAAATAATTTTTACATCATTTTTTTTAACGTCCGTTCAATTAAACATATTTTAAATTAAATTGTGGCAATTTAGACTCATTTAATATTAAACGTTCAATATTATTAAGGTGTTAATTTTATTATTATAAATTTTATGGGTATTATTATTATATATATATATATATATAAATTATATTTCTCTTATATTTTTATAATCTTTATGCTTTAATAACATTATTAATAAATAAAAATATCAATAATAAAAAATAATTGTGTTATTATCTGCTGCCTAAGCTTTATTTAATATAAATAAATTTATTTAAAAAAAATATAATTCAGCAAGTAGCCAACTTGACTTATCAACAGTCTTGTATAAGAGACATGATGCTCTTGCAGTCTATAGTGGTTGATGGATGTGTTTATTATTCGATTCGATTTAATTTTTAATAATAATAAAAAATTAAATTGAATATATTATTTTAATTAAATTGAACTAAATTATTATTCAATAAAATTATTAAAATTGAACAATCTAATTCAATTTAGTTAACAATTTTTGACGGTTTTTATTTTTTTTTTCTCCAAATTTGTTAAAACCTGAAAATAATATAAAAAAAAATCTTTGAATCTAAACAAATTAATTAATATATACTACAAATATAAATTATATTATATCTTACATAAATCATATAAACATCCTAAAAATAATCAGAGAATTAATTACTATATAGATCTAAATATTTTCGTAAATTCTACAACAAAATACAATAATACATTAATCCATAAATAATATATTAAAAATAAGTTACTAAGTTAGGGTTGTATACTTTGATTATGACAAGATATATAATTAATACATATTTTATGGGTTTTTTTAATAAATAATATATTAAAAATAATTATAACGGTCCGGTCGGGTTCGGTTTAAAAATTCGTATAACCAAACCAAATTGTTTGTAAAATAGTTTAAAGAAATAAAAATTAAATTGGACTATTTAATTTACAAAATTGTTTAATCTAATCTGGTCTAATTTTTTAATTTAAATTAATTTAGTTTAATTTTTGAACACTTTTAGTGACTGCTAATTATCCTTTTACTAGATGAATAAGACACAAAAGTAGATGATCCAATTCTCTTGTAATTTTTTTTTTAATTTTTTTTTTATGTATCATTAATATATGATAAATATAAAAATAAAAATAATTAATAATTTGAGTTATTTTTATATAATTTTTTTTCCCATATGGTTACTATCCGTTCATGATACAATTGATCCCAACGATATTTATAAATAAAAATTTGGCATAATATATAAAAGTTAAAATTCAGTTATTTTATTTTTTATTTTAAAAATCATATTCAAGTTTCAATATATTGCTATTCGATGAATTAAACTCAAAAATTGATACAAACTAGGCAACTAAATTTACAATTAAAATTACAGCATAATGCATTATTAAGTTAAAAAAATGCAGTTATATTCTTTTATTTTAAAAATTATATTGAAGGTTTCAATAATATTGTTATTGTTTAAAACATGTTAAAGTGGACAGTCCAAGACAGTTGAGCTCTTCATACATACTTATTCAAGTTCTAACAAATACGCATTTAAACTCATTTCATCTTTGGGAAATTGATTAATGAAAAAAAATTGATTAACATATTAAAGTGTACACTCTAAGAATATTATTTTTGTTATTTTTTCTAATTTTTATCGAAGCACTAGCTGCAACTTTGTTGGAGATGTGTATTTTGATGGGGCTGGTTATGTCGAATGAAATATGTTTTCTATCAAAATAAATTACTATTAATATTATATGTATTTTTTTAAAATCAAATCGCAATCTCGATCTTGCCCCCCATATTAGTCGTTTGTTTACTAGAGACTAGAGAGTCTTCGGGTTCGGTTCTCACCTAAATTTAAATTACTGCTTGATAAAAATTAATTAGTTGTTTATTGTTTGTTTAACAAATTTGACAACTGGGCATGTGGTAGAGATTAATGATCTAGATTGGTAATTAAAGCCAAGGAAACAAAACATATATATATATATATATATATATATAATGAACAAAAAATAAGAATTCAATAATAAAGGAGTTTAAAAAAATTATTCATTTGTTTATATTATATATAAAAATTTAAACTATGCTTAATATTATTTTGAATAAAATTATTCTTATATTTTAAGCTATTGACATTAGTTATCTATTTATGATCTATTATTACATTATATAAGGACTCCAATAATGAAATAAAGATTACATTTAATAAGATATAATAATTACTATATTTAATAAAAAGTCTAAGTATTATTTTATTTTTATAATTAATTTTAAAATTATTATAAAAATAAATAAAATAATTTATATATTGTAACTTGTGATAACAATCACATGTAATGAAAGTCAAGTACACTGTTGACATGACAAAGGAGAAAGGAGGACAATTGATTTATTAAGAGAGACAGACCCACACGGGCCACAACAACCATGTTTTGTCCTATTAATCCGTTTTTTCCTTGATATAATTCCATGGGAACATGGCTTAATTAATGAAATGATAATAGTGATATAAGATGATTCTGATCAACTTACTAATTAGAAAGTCAATTAGTGAAGATGAATAGAGGTGGAAAAAAAAAAAAAAACCAAGGCAAGTGGAGAAGCCATTTTGATTACTTTAATACGATAATTTTATTGAATTGATATATTAATTTTATAATTATTAATATAACTAATTTAATTTAATAATTTAAAATTTATATTAATTTATCCAATTTTTCAAAAATTAGTATTGTTTAAGGTAAAATTGACTTTGTCTATCTAAAGAAAAATTAAAAAAAGTGAACATTCTTTGTCCATGTTCCTTTCTCTCTCTCTCTCCCACTCCCTCTCTTATTTCATTCCAATTGCAACCAAAAAGCTAATGTGAAAAGATGTTTATTAAAATTTTGTATTTTGATTTTTCTCTGTTGGTATTTTTCTTACTTAATTTTAAATTTGAGTGTGTTTAAAGGGCTAGGAAGTTAATACTCATTTGTGAGAAACATAAAGATTTCATGATTATAGATATACTCATATATGGAGAAACATTTTTGTTCGACTTTGACACATGAGAATTCTTATATTCACCAAATTCCACAACTAGTTTAAATTTTCAATATTTGATTCTAAGCAAGCAAGCAAAAAAAAAAAAAAAAACCCCACTCTTTCTGAATAAATGGAGGAGAGAGAAAGGAAATGGAGAGAAAAAATGGACGAGGAGAAATACGTGAGGCTGGGAAAGAGAAATTAATTTTATAAATAGAAAAATTCAATTTTATTTCTAAATAATATTATTTTTTGAAAAATTGAATTAAGTTGACCCAAATTTTGAATCATTTGACTAAATTAATAAGATAATAGAAAAAAAAAGGATTAATTGGAAGGAACGTGATGGTTGTGGCCCATGTGGGTCTGTAACTCTAAAATCTAAATGTATAAAAGTAAAATCCTTGCTCCATCGTCAAGATGGGTTTACTTGACTTTCATTACTGACATTATTATTTTGAATCATATCTTGTTTTTATTTTTCCTTTATAAGCAAATTGGATCTAATTAATCCTCTTTTATTAGAAAAAAAAAATATTTTTTAAAATTTATAATAATAAAAATAATACATTTATGTTCAATAAATTTAAATTTAATTAAATTGTGACAATTTAAACTTATCTTATGTTAAACGTTCAATATTGAACGTTCAATTTTATTAAGTATTAATTTTTTTATTATAAATTTTGAGAGTATTATTTTTAATAATTTCTCAAAAAAATTCTTGTTATATTACCTTCCTTTTAATTATTAGGAAATAGATAAATATTCATCATTAATATTTAAGACCAATCTAATTTAAAAATAATAATAATAATAAGTACAAAAGTATTTGTAATTTAATCTTAAATAACCCATACGTCTATAAATCTCAACCCCGATGTTTATAGCAACATATTTAACTTCTACATTTTTTATGAAAAGTAAAATGTTTCGTTATCCTTACTTCACAATTAACTCCTCTGTTTGCAATAGAATTCTTCTATATGTATAAACATATTAAATACAGAAGTCTCTTTTTTTTTATTTTATTTTTATATTGCTATTTACAAAATTGCTCGAGCCTTCAATTCATACATAAAATTTGTAATTTGATCAACTTTTCTTAAAAAAAGAAAAAATTAGGTAGCGATTTTAATATCTCCTTTTTATACTCTGAATAATTGTAATTGAAAAAAAAAAAATAGAATTTCTCGATAAAATATAATAAACAAACAGATTATCGGGTTGACAAAATGTCCAGTAGACGTACTTTGTAAACAAATTGGCCAAAGAATAAAAATAGGGAGGGACACGTGGCAAAATCAGAGGGCAATCATGGAGTTGTATGACGTAAGTACCATGACATCACATACAACGCGTAATGTTGACATTACATTAGTTTCCAGAACTCGAGATTCTTTGTAGATGGCTAAAGATGAAAATAAATAAGAGGATTGATATGAGTGAAAAAAAAAATATATTAAACACTTATTTTAAATATACATACTTCTTCCAACAATCGCATAAAAAAAAAAAAAAAATCCCCAAGTCTTGGTCAATGCATTAACCTGCCCTGCTATCTTCTTAGTTAATTTCTCTCGAGTCTAGATTTTTATATTTATATGTTCTTTTTCCTAAGAAGTTTCTCTCTAGACAGTGCCTATATATTAATACACTCGTATGTACGAACTACCTTTCTCAAACAGTCACGAACAGAGTAGAGTACCCATTAAAGCCCAAATATTAGTGTCCGTAGGCGATCTCTTCTTCTAATTCAATCAAAAAGTGCTTTTGACTTAGTTCTTCTACAAACTCAATTTTGGCTATAACTAAGAATCTCCATAAATTATAGGTATAAAATGCAAAAGCAGAACTGTAATTGGGGGACTCTAAAGAAGATAGAGGAAGAGCTTATTCGAGGTCGTGAATTGGCTACTCAGCTACTTTTGAGCCATGTTGTTCCCAATATATCATGTTCTAGGCCCCGAGTAGTGAATACTACTACTTGTTCAAATCATTTGTCTACATATAATGATGATGATCTAGTCATGAAGATTTTTGATTCGTTTGCAAATTGTATTGGCCTGCTGAGTGCTCCAGATCAATATCACTCTATCAAAAATGATTCTACTAATCGTGATCAAAACTCAGCTAATTATAATATTATTGATACTGTAGATTTAGTTGATCCAAAATCACCTAGATCTGATATTGAGGATGAATCAAATTCTGAAGAAGAAGGTGTCAAGTACTCATATACTATTGCTAGTCCGATTATAGATCAGAATCAGATTTCTAGCGGATCGGTTCAGAACAAGCGAAGGTTATATATATTATTTCTATTTAATTTCATCATCGTACATCGTGCTTTCTAATTTCTTTCCTTAGTTACAATAATATTCTTTTTCACAACAAGCGAAGGTTATATTATTTATAAATAGATAGATAGAACTACTTTTCCTTAATTAGCTTTTTTTTTTTATTTTAGATCAGTGGTTCTAATTAATTTGGTACATATTAAACAATACATGTAAGGAAGTTGTTTAATACAAAAACTTTAATTTAAAAGATATATATTTTAATTTAGTTAAAACTATCAGGCTGAGCTAGGGATCGATGCCCAAGTACGAAAGATGCTTCTTAATACTAGTTTCGAATTGAATGTTACATAATAAAGACAATTTGGTCAGTAATACTAATATACATAAGGTGCTGGACTACCTCTCTAATCAACGATTATAAATTTATTTATTTATTATCGTTACTTTTAACTATGTATTCGATGTAGCTAGTGTTTTATATATATATATATATTATATATATTACTTTTAAAAAATAAATAAACCTGCTTATATATAATTCAATTAAAAAATACTGCTGCTTCTTATTGTATTCTTTTGCTGTCATTAAATTTCATAAATATTGACGTAATTGATTACTAAATTCAGAAAACTCACAACAAGCATATGGGAAAGAAACAGCCCAGTTTTGGTCGATGACGGTTATGCTTGGAGGAAGTACGGACAAAAAATGATTCGCTTTGCCAAGTATTCAAGGTAAATAAAATTCACGTGACGTATTTTTATTATTAGTTTTAAACAAATTAAATATACGGTGGTTCACTCTAAAAATAAAAACTAATACTACATCCTATGCTAGTAACTATAGGTAAAGCAATTTTTTTTTTTTTTTTAATAAGGTATAGGGTGTGTTGGAGTGCAGGGATTACTTCAGGTGTAGTAACAAGTACGATCAAGGGTGCAAAGCAACCAAACAAGTTCAGAAAATATCAGATAACCCACAAGTCTATAAGACCATATATCATGGTCACCACACTTGCGTTAAGGATCTAGTCTCTACATTACCATCAGATTTTGGTACAACCATTCCTAATTATGATGATCATCATGATGAGAACTCTTCAGAATTTCTTATCAGCTTTGGGGAAACCAATCAACATCATAATAAAACACTCAAAAAAGATGATTATCCATTTTTGTCATCTTTCAAGTCCACAGAGAATGATCAGCCTAAAACCGTAGTACTGCTTGACGATCATCCAATGAAGATTGATCAACAAGTACAACAGTCGATTTTAACATCTGATGGTGATGATTTGAGTATCAAGCCCGCATCTGAACCCTCCATCATGCATGTGTTGTCACCCTCTCCAAAGTCGATTCCTTTTGATGTTGATTTTGGGGCCTTTTTGGAATCTGACATTGATTTTACGAATTTATTGCACTTTTTTGAATTTTGACTTCTTTCAAGTAATTGATATGGAAAATTGGTTTTGTAACTTTTGTGAGATTAAATGAGAAATGTAAACAATATATATATATATATATTGAGATTTTACTTTTTGTATTTTCTTATGCGTACAATGGGCTGGGCATGCTTCTTCAATTGAACATTTTGAGTTAAACCAAAATTACTTTATATATATTTTTTTAAATAAATTAATGTTACAGTTGATAAAACGAATATGGCTTTAGAAGATTACAAGCAATTTATTTTTGAAAAACAATAAAAATAATATTTTTAAAATTTATAATCATAAAAATTAATACATTAAAAATTAAAAACAAATAAATTTTACATTAATAAAATAATAATTAAAGCATTGATTTATAAGTATATAATTCAACTGTATTTAATAAGTTAATCATTAAAGTTTATTGCCTTTTGGAATTTCATAGGAGCTATTATATTTATCAAATACTATCATAGCCTATAATTATTGTTTTGGGCCAATTAGTGAACTATTGACCGAGCTTAAAATGAAATTTTCAAACCTCACGGTAGTGTAGACCCGTACCATAAATAAGATGGTTAAAGTTAGAGTACATTGGGATCAAGGGCTCTGAAACTTTGAGCAAATAAGATAAGTTAATGTCAAAATTTTAAAAAATTAGTCATAAAAAGATAAGTTGAATTCATTTGATTCATAGTATGAATTAGGGAGTTAAGTAGTCTCGTTTGAGGGAGAATTGTAGAAAAGTAAAACCAAACAAGTTTTATATTGAAAAAATAATAATAGAAACATATATTTATAAATGTATGAATATATTTTATATATTTAGTGCACTATATTAAATAAGTTAATTATAATCGTATTATACTGAATTGTATTATAATTAATTTGTACAGTATTTGATGAAAAGTTTTATAATATAGTCGGATTAAATTTGTTATATATATATTTTACTAAAATAATTTATATTTAAAATATTTTTTATTATAAAATTTATTTAAATTAATATTTAATTTATTTTTATTTTTTATTACATTTTTAAAAATAAAAAATATTATTAATTTAAGATAAAAGAAAAAGCTAAGATATATAATTTTATAAATAAAAATTCAGACAGATTAAATTATTTAATATGATTTAGACCCACGCTTTCTGATCGTACAAAATTTCTACATGACAGTACTATTTTTATATTGTACGATACGGTCTGATTTCACAACCAAATTCATAACTGTATATAAATTATATAGTCATAATATTTAGTACGGTGTAACAAATATGTTACTAATGAATTGATATTTTAAATGAGAACTTATTGTTTTCTTTTAAAAACTTATGAGATTAACAATTTTTATATATAGCTCATATATTTTATACTAGTTAAATATTATTATAATATTATTTTATTGTTATAAATTTTAGGGTGATTATTTTTTTAATTACATATATTTTTATATATAGCTAATATATTTTTTTAATTTCCTTCTTTCTTTCTTTTTTTTTTACTTCAATCTTACATCTTTGATTAAATACAAGTACACTAAAGTCCACTTAAATGTTTGGCGCAATTAAAACAATATCACGATTTTTATTTTTATTTTTGGCATTTCCTAATACGAATTTAATCAAATAAATTTGGTGGATTTTGGCATCTAGCTGGCTAGAGATATGGAGGCAGCTTTTTTTTTTTTTTTTTTTTTTTTTTTAAAGAAGCGATACTCTATTCTTATTCATAGGCAAGTTAAAAGAAGTTAAACTGTAGCAAAAAAAAAAAAGTTAAAAGAAGTTGACGACTTTTAGACCGATCTATCTATTTGTTATGGTTGCACGCAGAAGTATGAAGTATGAAGTATGAAGTATGATGAGAGACTATCATCTAATACACGTGTAAAAATTAAACCTATATCACACTTTAAAATAATGTTTGAATTTGTACTCTCATGTTTATCATTATAGCATTAAATTAAAAATTATCATTTTATAAAATAAAATAAACTTTTTTTTTTTTTTTCAATTCAATAAAAATTAGAACGCAATAATTAAACTAATATTTTCTCCTTAAATAGCTAAGTTTTTTTCTCACCCTTGTTTTGTTAATTTATGTTTGTTTATATTGAATTTAGATTTTTTTTTAAATTTTTATTAATTTATTATAAATAATATCTTAATAGATTTATCTAACCGTTAAAAATTATTTATAAGAAAATAATTAAAAAATAATAATCGTTAACTAACATTATATATTTTTAAATCTCTAAGTATCATTTTAAAAAAATTATTAATATCTTAGCCCTACCAAAAAATTATTTTCTAGATCTGTGCATCAATTTGTTATAATTTTTTTTTTTTTTGAAAACTAATAGTTTATTTTCTGGTTAAAATAACACAATTATTTTCTGATAAAAAAAATAATAATACTTTTTTCCAGTTTGTGATAATGCTTTCTTTAAAGTTTCTAATAAAACTAATAAATATAATGATTTAGAAGGAAACAACTATAGGGCAGAAGCAGAGAGCTACTTGAAACAAGGATAACGATTATGATTGATAATTTTTTATTAAATATTTAATTTTTACGAATTTAGAGGGGATGTCCATAGGAACCGAGGCCGCCAAATATAGAATGAGGTTCCTTGAAGATATTTTTGTTAAATTTTAGTGTTTTTATAATTTTTGTGATGGGTTAGAAAACTTTAAAATAAATGAAAGATTACAAAAAAAAAAAAAAGAAATAAGCAACATTATGAAATAATTAAAAAATAAGTGAGTGATGGTTCTAAAAATTAGGTGGAGAATGCGCAATTTATTTGTATTTTTCATTATCCGTGTTAATAAAACAAGGTCCCTATTCCAATTTTCATTTTATTTTCCTCTAACATAAAAAGTTTCCACATTAAATTGTCTTTTAAGAGAAAATTGATAAGTGAGGTAGATGCAGGCGTAAACACTTAAATTTTATTAATGGATGAAGAAAAGTTAGGCCATCAATAAATAAACTTTGTTTAATGATATCATTCAAGGCCAAAACCAACCTCACTTATTATGTTTATTTTCCCCCTTTACTAACTTATTATGGTTCTTTACTTCTTTGTACCTTTAATATTTTTTTTTTTCAAATTTTATATTCTTATAAGTAATCATATTTTGTTTTAACTTATATACAAGTCTCTAGGAAACTTCTTTTTTTTTTTTTTTTATTTATAAAAAAAGTAATATTTATAATTATTTTTAAAACTAACAACAAAAATCACACTTCCTAATCTTATGTCGGATTAATATTCTTTAATCTAAAATTTTATATTAAATGTTATTCTGTTCGACACTTTTTAAGTTAAATTCTTACCGATTAAAATCACTAAATGTTAAATTTTTATAAATTAATTTTTTTTAATATCATTTTTAAATTTATTTTTATTATTATAAATTTTGATATATTATTAACATAAATTCTTTAAAAATTATAGAAGTTGTTTATGTGTTCCTCGCAAGAGCCAGGAGCAGTGGATATTGTCTAAAGACACCGCTGTTTCCAATAGCATTTGAATTGGTTCAAAAAAGTTTACGGTCAACCACAACAAATAACGCATAAGTGCCATATGATAATTTTTTCGGTGAACATAATAAGAATGAGATTGATATAAATTGAGAATAAATATGGAAAAAAAAAATATTGAATTTTATAAAAAAAATAAAAAGTTAGAAATTTTCAATCTATATATATATTTTTTAAAATATATTTACTTTTTAATACATTTGTTGTTAAAAAAAATTTCACATAGAGACAGATATTTATTGTAATAGAAGAAAAATGACAAGTACATTTTTAACTAATTATAATATTTTGTACAATTTACTTTTTTTAATAGTTTTAAAGTTTTTAATTGTTTATGATGATAAAAATGGACGAAGGGCTAGGATTTTTTTTATACTGTACATGAACACTTGAGTTCAATTGCTTTTAAGTTGTGTATTTTAAAAAGAATATTTTAGTTTATTTATTTTTAAATAATGCACAAAAAGTTACTTAATTTTTTAAAATGAACATTTTTATTACTTTTTTTTTTAAATAGAATATTATTACTCTATTTTTTTAATAAATGAACCGGAAGTATTTATTTTAAAAAAAGTTAAATGACTTGTGGTACTCATTTTTTTTTTTTTTAAAAGGTCGTGTTTAAATACCATTTCAATTTTTAATTTTTTAGTTTTAGAATTAAATTTTCCATTTCAACATGTTTTGGGCAAAAAATTAATGTTATTTGACAATCAATTTCTATTTCAATTTCAAAAAATATAAATTAAAATTTGAATATACTTGTTTGATGGTTAATTCAATATTTTCAGTTTTCAACTTTTTTTAAGCTCAAAAATTTAGTATCATTGTTATTTTTGACAAATTTTTACTAAATTTTAGTTCTTTAATTATTTCAAGTATGATAAAATTATTAATTTTTAGTGTCACAAAAAAAAAATGTGAATTCAATTCTAAAACTTATTTTTTTAATTTTGACCAAATTTTAAAACTAAATTTCAAGATTAAAAATTAAAAATTAAGAATCAAAATATTTATCAAACGAGCCCTAATTAACTTACAGTGCTCATTTAAAAAAAAAAAAAAAAACTTATTGTGCATCACTTAAAAAACAAGCAAACTAAATTAGTTAGTTTAAAAATTAAGTAACTCAAAATGTATGCTTAAAAGCAAGTGAACTCAATTACTCTTTTGCATATAAATAAATATTTAGAAAGCCCTTCTTTTAAAAAAAATAACATAACATACTAATAATATTAAATTGATATAATTAGATAGAGTTTAGCATTAAAAAAATTTTAATTTAACAATATTTGATTTAAAGTAATGACCTGACAAAAATATAAAAAATATATATATGAGTTGGACATAAGAATGCTATTTTGTTATTACAATTTTAAAATTACTTTTTTTTTGTTTTTCCAAATACTAACAATTTTTTTTAAAGAAAATATTAGTACTAACATAAATATTATCTGTATAAAGGACCTTAGTAATAATATTCAAGTAAAGTGATTAAAAAATTTAATATATATATTTTGAAAAAATATATAATATAACTCATTTTTATTAATTTTATTTTAATATTAATATTTTATTTATATTTTTATAAGTCACCAATCTTGTTCTAGTGATATATATATATAATATATATATATATATATATATATATATATATATATATATATATATATATATCTTATTCTAATGCTTCAACACGGATACTCTAATTGCCGCTGGTGATTAATTTTATTATCAGAGCAAATATTGTATTAAATAATTACGTACTAATGTTTTCCTACCACTCCTACCAACAGTCATTAGGCTCTTGCCTATTACCTTTAGCAAAAAAAAAAAAAAAAAAATTACGTACTAATGTTTCACGATACAGAATCTTGACACAATCTCACGACTTTCTTGGATAGCCGAGCCCACTTTAATGTATATTTTAGAAAATAAGGTCACACGTTATCCAACCAACACCAAGTTGAAGTAAATGCAAGGATACGACCTCCCCCTCAAGCTTCAAATGGAAAAGGAGATTAAATAGTAACAAATACAAAATTAAATTATGACAACATTTTATATTAAAATTAATTTAATTTAAATTAATTTATTATTATTTATATCCATTTAATATTAAATATGTGTCTATCAATCGTTCTCTCATCTCTATTTTTTATTGGAGATGATTTCTTTTTAGAGAAGCACTATCCAATAAAGTAGTTTTCTTCATCTTTTTATTTTCATTGCTTTAAATAAAAACAAATATTTATATTTCTTTACCTATATTTTGTAATAGGGTGATTTTTTCTCTTTTAAATATTAATATATGATAATTTTTGTCATGTTTATATTTATTTTGTTTGTATTTTGTTGAAAGTCTAAATCTTCGTATAGATGTATTATGTTTTCTTAAAGATTATAATATAGTATCATGATTTAATTTTTTTTAAGTATATCTAATACCAATTGAAATAATATTGAAATAATTAAATATTCGATTTAATAATTTTACAATTGAGCGAATGATTAAAGGTTTTTTTTTTTTTTTTTCATGTTTCAACGAATATTATTAGTTTTGATTTATTAAATATGATTATTGATTATTTAAATGAATAAGTTTTAATATAAATTGTATCTTTAATCTTTACTAATAAAATTTTATTTTATTTTAAAAAATATTAAAGTTATTTAATTAAATTATGTTCTCTATTTTTATATATTATTTTTATTGGTATATATTTTAAGCCTAGCATCGCTCATTAGCCAAGCTACTGATTTTTGTTTTTCCCAAAACAATTTCCGATAATCGGAAAATAGAAGCAACAAGCAATTAGAAATTACAAAAATACGAGTCATAGATCGCGCAGAAAAATATGGTTCGAAAACCGACAATTACAGGTGACAATCGTGTCGTATTAGCTGTATCAGTTTATTTTTTTGTGTCGAGTTTTTGTATCAGTTAACACATGAAAAAATTTACTCGATTTTTTTTATGTTGCCTATTTATATATAAAAAAATTATGTAATATTTTATTCAATTTATGTTATTAAATTGTGTCAAAAAAATTTCACCCTACCGACAGCAAAGAAAAGAGAAATAAAGCAAAGCAATGGAAAAAAACAGGAGACAAAGTACAAACAAAAGAAATTCATGAAGTGCTCCGTAAGTAGAAGTTAAAACGGATAGCCAGGTGGACAAGTGACTTCTCCTTAAACGTGATATAAGTTTTTTTTTTTTTTTGCTAGAGGGGATAGGCAGAAGCCTAAGTATGGGTCGAGGGGAGAAAGGTGGGGGGGGGAGTGAATCGTGCTGGATGCTGAGGAACAGTTGATGTAGATGTAGCTCCTAGCTTTGATTTGACCAGATTGTGAGCTCGATTATTCAGATGACGAGGGATCCATCGAATTGAAATCATAGAGAAGAACTGTATTTGCTGCCGTAAGTTCTGGATGATTGACTCGGCTGTAGTGGAAATTGAGTCCTTTGTGTCTTCCATGAGAGCTTGGATTACAAATTTTGCATCTCCTTCAATGTAGATAGCTTTGTTTTTTATTGATAATGCATGGGTAATCGCTGCTTCCAATGCTAATGTTTCTGCAACATCCACACTGGCAGTGTACCTTTGTTCCGTCCATGTTTCAACTACGTTGCCATTCTTGTCAGAAATAACAAATCCAATTTTTGCCTTTCCATGAGACCATGCTGCATCAAAATTATATTTCACCGCACCAGAAGGAGGTGGTTGCCAATGGTTTGGAATGGGAATGACGGTCGTGTCCTGTAAATTTGGATTGTTGATTTGTTTTTGGGGGAGAAGGCAGATTTGGAATTCTTCAACTCTTCTGATTATGGAACTGATGGCTCGAGGTCCGTTGAGGGATCCTGCATTAAAGATAATTTGGTTTCTGGAAAACCATATTTGTTCAAGCATAATGACTGCAGTGAGTGTGAACATGTCCGTGGTAACGTTGGCCTGGAGGAGTCTCTGTGGAGGTTGTAGTATGAATCTGATGTACGAGAAAATATCCAACGATTGAGTGAATTCCCATAATATATTCCAGTTCCAATGTTTCCACCAAGACTTTAAAATTTCACATCTGATGAATAGGTGTTCCACATCTTCTGTTTCTTTGTGGCAGAGAGTGCAGCTTAAGTCTGCCATTGGTATGAAATTGGCGATCCGTTGTTTTGTGCTAAGGGCATTTTTTAAAATTTTCCAGAGGAAAATTTTGTGTCTCTCATGTATTTTCGCTTTCCAGAGTAAATGCCAGAAACTCTTGCAATCATGAGTACCTTTGTTTTTTTGTAGAGTATGGTATGCATCCTTGACTGAATAGTTACATGTACCTGTACCAAACCAAGTTAGAATATCAGGGGTACCTGGTGTTGGGGGAGGGATTGCCTGTATAAAGTTTGCCACGTATGCTGGGAAGAGGTGTTGAATTGTTGACAAATTCCATTGTAGATTAGGATACCGATGGCATAGGTCAGCAGGAGTAGAGATGGTTTCTTGGAAATGTTGTTCCAGCCCAAGCGGGAGTTTTTGCTGTGGTAAACCAGGGATCCAAGGTTGTGACCATATATTTATGGATTGTCCATGTCCTATTTTCCAATAGCTGCCTTGGAGGATTAATTCCTTACCCCATAGGATGCCTTTCCAGATGTGGGAGTCGGAATTGCGAGGGAGTACTGTTGAAAATTCCTGGTCTTTGATATACTTTGCACTGAGTATTTTGACCCAGAGTTTATTTGGGGCCTTGAAGACTTCCCATGCTAATTTTGATAGCATTGCTTGATTGAATTCTTTTAATTGTCGAAACCCCAAACCACCTATCTCTTTGGGTAAGCAAAGTTGTTGCCAGCTTAGTGGAGAGAAGTAGTGTTTCACGTTCATGTCTTTGTTCCACCAGAATTTCCTGATTATAGAGTCCGCCTCTGCCCAAATGCTTGAGGGGAGTTTAAAGGTGCTTATGGTGTAAGTGGGCACATTTTGTAGAACCGAACGGATTAGAGTGGCTTTACCTGCTTGGGAAAGAAGTTTGGATTTCCAACCTTGTAGTTTGTTTTTGAGATTCTTTAGCAGGCCATTGAAGTTATCTCTTTTTGAGCGGTTGAGAGGGAGGGAATTCCCTAGATACTTGATGCTTCCTTCTGCTCGCTGGATTTGGAGTTCATTGCATATGGTAGATTGGAGGGTAAGGTGTGTGTTTTTGGAAAAAAATATTACCGATTTTTGAAGGTTCACTTTTTGTCCAGACCAAATACCATATGTTTTCAGTATGTCTTTGATGCTATTTGTATTTGAAAGATTACCTCTCAGAAAAATGACTACATCATCAGCATACATTAAGTGAGAGATGGGAGGGGCTCTTCGTGAAATTTTGATGCCATGGATGGTTCCTGCGTGTTCTGCTTTCATAATCATCCTGGAAAGACATTCTGAGATAATAAGGAAAAGATAGGGGGATAAAGGATCCCCTTGTCTGAGTCCCCTTGAAGGTTGAAATCTGCCAAAAGGAGAGCCATTTAGCAAGAGTGAGATTGAAGAGGTTGAAATGCATTGCAGAATTAAACGTCTAAACTTTGCGGAGAAACCCCAAAGTTCCATAATTTTCATGAGGAAGTTCCATTCAACCCTGTCGTATGCTTTTTCCATGTCTACCTTTATACACATTAGACCACCTTTTCCCGTTGATTTCTTGGAGATAGTGTGGGCAACCTCCTGGGCTAGAATTGTATTTTCTGCAATCCATCTCCCCGGGAGAAAGGCTGATTGAAAGGGGGAAATATGTTTTTGTAGGATTGCCCGAAGTCTATTCACTAACAGCCTAGAAATGATCTTGTAGGTAACATTGCACAGACTTATGGGTCTGAAGTCCTTGCATTCCATGGAGCCTGAGATTTTTGGGATTAAGATGATGAAAGTGTGGTTCCAGCCATCTTTCATGGCGCCAGTTAGGAAGAATTGTTGTATTTCTTTAACAATGGTTGCTCCTACTATGTGCCAGTAAGTCTTATAAAAACCAGCAGGAAAACCATCCGGGCCTGGTGATTTATAGTCCCCCATTTCCCACAGTGCTTTCTTGATCTCAGAAGGTGAGGGAATCTCTGTAAGACTGGAGTTTTCTTCGGTTGTAACCACCTTTGAGAAGAAGTTGCTTAATTCATCCGGTAATATGGGTAGATCCGAAGTGAAAGAACTAGTGAGGTGTGTAATAAATTCATTACCAATTTCTTTCCTTTTCCATGTTGTTCGACCGGTGTTCAACTTTAGACAAGGAATAAAGTTCGTTTTCCTCCTTAGTAGAGTAGACGTATGAAAGAATTTAGTATTTCGATCGCCCTCTTGAATCCAAAGTTCTCGAGACTTTTGCTTCCATAAAGAGTCCCATCTTGAGTATTGTTCTTCCAGTAACTTGCATACCAGTGTTTCCTGCTCGTGTGTTGCCTTCTCAAGCGGTCCTTGTTGCATGACCAAAAGTTGGGTTTCCAGATTTTTTATTTTGTCAGGAATGAATCCAAATTGGTGTTTGTTCCACTGACTTAAATTATTAGCCAACAGTTTGAGTGCGACCGTGACATTAGAATACTTGCCTGTAAGTGTTGCCCAAGATTGGTTGATAAGAGATTCACAGCTGGAATCGCGAGTCCACATCTCATAAAAGCGGAAAGGTCGACGTAGATATTGTTCTTGTGCACCACAAAGGTTTAGTATAATAGGATTATGGTCTGAAGTGTAGGTGGGTAAATTAGTTACCAGGGCCTTTGGGAACGAATTCAACCAGTTGATCGACGAGATGACTCGGTCCAATTTTTGGAGTATTCGTTGGTCCTGTTGTCGTTTGTTGTTCCAAGTGAACTTATGTCCCACACTACCCAGGTCTACTGCCTCTTGTGCCTCCATAAATTGAATTAGTTCATTCATTGGTTGGATGTGGAAAGGTATACCTCCGCATTTCTCAGTGTCTTGAGTGATGTCATTTAAATCTCCAATTAGACACCAAGAATTGTTCAACAGAGGGATCCTATCCGAAATCTCCTTCCAGACTTGTTTTTTAGCACTGTAGTAAGGAGGGATATAGGCAAATATGACATGTGTTATTTCATTGGACCCAAAGGCAGAATTTAAATCTGCGATTACAAAAGAACTGCCCACAAAGCTGATATTTAAATTTACATTTCCATTCCATAACAAACAGTAGCCTCCACGTAATCCTGAAGCAGGTAGGATGAGACTATTGGGAAAACCTCCTAGGGTAGTTTGTATCTGAGAAACCTGATTGTCCTGGGCCTTCGTTTCCATTAACCAAAGTATGTCCGGTTTTTGTTTTTTAATCAGAAAGCGCAGTTCGCGCTTGGCTCGAGGCCGGACCAGTCCTCGGCCATTCCAGCTAAGGATTTTCATGGTTGCGTGGGGGGCAAGTTTGAGGCCGCCTCCCCGCCTTCAGAATTACTATCCTTCAAATTGTCAGCTTGAGCCCACGTAGGAGTGGGAGTGAAGTTACTATCTGGCCTGATCATGTAGTCACCTTTTGTACCCGAACCTTTGTCCTGCACAGTTTCCATGCCAGAGTGAAAATAATCATTTAAACACAATACAGATTCAGAACCTAGGCTGATGTCAGGATGTTGTAAAAAAACTTTCTTTTTGCAAGGCGAAAGTGGAGTCGCAGGTGCCTTGCGTTTGGAATGTCTTGGAGATGCCATGTTGGTTGTTGGGGATTTGAGCAGCCTTCCTGAAGGAGACCTTGCATGTCTATGGTTTGCCATTTGGTATTGGAAAAGTGCAAAGGTAATTTCAGACAGATGATCCGATGCATTGAAACTTACACCATGGATGGCATACTCAGCAAGTTGGAAAATTCTTGTTGTGGTGAGCCTGAGTGGTGATTCCTGGATATTGAAGTCAAGTCGATAGCCAATAGCATGAGCTAGTAATTTGCATCGTAAGTTAATGTCACTGTCTGTGGTGGCTCCAGCTGAGTACCACTCCTCATAAGCTGCGGCGAAATGAATGAGATCCAGATCACTAGTCAGTTGTAACAAGTCCTGTACTTCTCTGTGAAGTCTTGCCATTTTCATTGAGAATGATTCCTTCTGTGTCACTGAATGAGATTCTTCAGATTGGGAATGGAAGTTGATTGCATGCTTCGCTCGTATGTCAGGGTTCCGGGTTCCCATGTTGTGCACATCCAAGGTTGGTGTGAGTTCAGAGTCTGTTGTGAGAAGCCAGAATTTGTTCAGAGGGGCAATTTGGTTGGCACTAACTCTGAGCCAGTCACCAAAGACAGGGGACTGTAATTTGTCATTGATCATAAACGTTGTAGCAGATGTTAGGTCACAATCCTTAGTGCTATGGTCCAGGATGCCACATTTATAACAGAGGTCAGGTAGTCTTTCATAACGAAATTCTACCCATATTTTACCATTGGTATGTTGTGTTGTCTTCCGGGGAACAATGCAGCCTGTTGCCAGAGGTTTATGTACATTAACTTCCACTCGAAATCGGAGGTATTGGCGCAGAGGAGTTGAATCCAGTTCGTTCAATCCTGTATCCACCAGTGTACCGGCAACCTGTGCCAGTTTCCCAATATTGGATGCTTTCATGCCGGCAAAGTGTAACCCGTGTGCCTGTATCCAAAAGCAGGCAGTACTGAAGTCTAGTTCTTGTATGGTGAGTTGATTGTTCCAAGTTTTGAGAACCATGATTGCATTGCTGACATGCCAAATTCTTTGTTCCCACACAAAGTCTCTGTCTCCTTCCATAGAGAAAGTGAAGGAGAAAATGTTCCTGTTAAAATCCATTACGGATATTGCGACCTCTCCTTTTAAGTTCCAAGCTTTTTTTACGGCACTTGTCACCTGCGCCTTCCTGATCGTGGTACGTGAGAGGATTTTGCCTATTAATTTGAGTGATGCGGAGCCTTGAATGGAATTGTCTTCATCAAGTTGAATTTCTGGCAGTAGACAGGTTAGATTTTGTGTTTCTTCCACAAGCAAATTAAGTTCCTCAGTATTAATTCGAACAGGAGATTGAGACATTTTGGTTTGCGGGAGGCAATTTGTGTAATAGCTTGTTTTGTTTCTTGTTTTGTAAACTTCAGAGCTTATTGTTCCAATTAGTATCAGTTTCCTTATATAGTAATATGGGAGATCTGTGAAAACCAAGTTTCTCAAAAACGTGCTTAAAATTAGTACAACATTAATGATGCTGAGTGCAACACGTAAGAGAAAAGGTTCTGTGTTTCCTGTGTTTAAGTTTCTTTTACAAGTAAACAGAGACGACATTCTTGTTGGCAGTGACTGGTCTTGTACTAGGCAGAAATGAAGAGGTTAATTAATGGACAGTAAGGGTGAGGAATTGGTTGGTGTGAGTGGTTAATTAATGTTCGGTATGGGCGAGTTTATACGAGTGGTGTGTGGTTAATGAATGCTAGTTCATGAGGCTGATTCTGATTTACCACTGATAAGGATGTTAAGGCATGGAAACAGAGTATGATACGATGGAACAGGTGAGCTCGAATAAATACTCTTAAACACATGTGCTGGAACAGTCAGGTGATGATTCGATGGAACAAAGAACAAGACTTGCTTGTAATCCAGCAGAAGCAATTACCATAAACTAAAATCGAAACCTGTTATGGCAATTATCAAATCGTGAAAACTGATTTGATGGAACAATTACCAAATCTTCTATACCAGCAGGTGATTGCCAAATCTTGCGATGGAACAATTACCAAATCTGAATTCGATACCTGCCAGAGTGGTTGCCAAAATTTTGCAATGGTGCTAGACATTTACTCTTGCTGATACACGGGCATTAATGATCTGGTGAGATTGGGAATGAAGCTGATGTACGGAATAGGCATCAATCAGCTGATGAGGACGAATCGAAGGTTGCTTGTGAATCAACCGGAAGTTGCGTGTGAATCAACTGTCAGAAGTGGGAGGAAGGAAGCCACCGACATGCCAAGGAGTGCGCAGTCTGTTCTCACAGCATGGAGAAACAGCAATCGCCCTAATCGCCCTCTGGTAGCTTGAGTTCACCCTAACGAGACCAGTGTTTCACAGGAAGAAGACCGGCGATTAGCCCAAATCGCCCAAATCGCCCAAACAGCTTGTACTTAAAATTAATGGATCTCCCCAAACGTGATATAAGTTTGAGCTAATGCTTGAAATTTTTTACTCATTTTCCGTTCTCCCACTTTGATTTCTTATTCAACTATAAATTTAAGTTCAGAATCTCCAACCTATCTCCCACGATAGACCCATCTTTGCTGTCTCTCTCTCCATGGCAATGCGACTTTCACTTTTGCTCTCAGTTATACTCCTCTCTACTAGTAGTTTTACCTTTGCAGTGACACATAAACCTCTGGAAGGTAACATAATACTTTCAACTACTTCTCTTTCAGGACTTCAAATGTAGAATAACATTTCAACTATATCTTCTTAATCAGCTAGCTAGATCCTTGAGGCTTTCCACTTAAAGTTTGGATTTTTCTTGTTGATTCATCTTGTACTACCCTAGCTCTTTCGTTTTCATAGTGTTGTAATATGGATATGATAATATTTTTCAAAAAAGATTGAATCTTTTATACTTAATATTCGTTTCCCTTCTTTTGGAAGTGTCATCAGGACATGAGTTGGTTTTGTGAAAGTCTGTGATGAGCGCTCTAATTTCAAAAAAGTTAACTCAGATATTCAGATATTCATATTTCTTATAAACTCTTTTCATAATATTATCTTAAGAATGTGGACAATTCTTCAAACAGCTATTCACTCTGCTTTGCTCCGGCTTAACTGTCTATTTAAATATTAGCCTTGATTTCTAAATTCTAATTTGTTATTTCTTTGCTTATTTCTTCAGGACTTTTGGAAAATGGGAATTTTGAGGAATCGCCAAAGCCAACCAACCTCAAGAAAACAGTGATAATAGGGAAATACTCACTGCCCAAATGGGAAATAAATGGCTTGGTTGAGTATATCTCTGGTGGTCCTCAACCAGGTGGTATGTTTTTTGAAGTGGCTCATGGGGTTCACGCTGTTAGACTTGGCAATGATGCCTCAATCTCTCAGAAAATAAAGGTCAAAAAGGGGTCTCTCTACGCTCTAACATTTGGGGCCTCAAGAACTTGTGCACAAGATGAGGTATTGAGGGTTTCAGTTCCTTCTCAGACAGGGGATCTTCCTTTGCAGACTCTGTATAGCAGTAATGGAGGTGATACATATGCTTGGGGATTCATAGCCTCTTCCGATATTGTCACAATCACATTCCACAATCCTGGGGTTCAAGAAGATCCTGCTTGTGGACCTCTTTTGGATGCTGTTGCTATCAAGCAGCTTCTTCCACAATTTCCCTCCAGAGGTATTATAGTTGGATTGTGTATTGTTTCCCTTTAATTACAATCCAACACTCTAATTTTCCAACTTTAGCAAATGGGTTTACTGGTCAATTAGATGAGGTATTGTAGATTCCGTAGGATGTGTTTTTTAGTGTCTAAATGCTTGTGATTATATTAAGTCTTCTCAAAAGAAAGCGCTATCAAAAGATATATATATATATATATATCGGAAACCACAAATGTTTATTTTATGTTTGGTTCATAAGTGCTCTAACAGGGTTTCTCAATAAGTATAATGTCTCATTAAAATCTTGTTATGTTTCAGATAATATAGTCAGAAACCCTGGCTTTGAGGAGGGTCCTCATAGGTTGTTTAACTCTTCTCATGGTGTACTCCTCCCTCCAAAACAAGAAGACAGAACCTCTCCACTCCCAGGCTGGATCATTGAGTCCCTCAAAGCTGTGAAGTTCATAGACTCCAAACACTTCAATGTCCCATTCGGACACTCAGCAATCGAACTTGTTGCAGGAAGAGAGAGCACAATTGCCCAGATCCTCAGAACTATTCCAAACAAACTCTATACTCTCACATTCACTGTTGGTGATGCAATGAATGGTTGCCATGGATCAATGATGGTTGAAGCATTTGCTGACAAAGATACTCTAAAAGTTCCATTTAAATCAATAGGAAAAGGCACACATAAACCTGTTAGTTTCAAATTCAAGGCTCTTACTGCTAGAACCAGGATTACATTCTTCAGCAGTTTCTACCACACTAAAGTTAATGACTATGGAGCTTTATGTGGTCCTGTTATCGACGAAGTTCGGGTTGTCCTGGTTGCATAGATACTATCATACTACCGTCACTAAGCTGCATTTTATCAGTTGTAATATTTTGCAACGGTCATCAAATCCAATTTTTTGTTGTGTTGAATCGTTGCCATTGAGAACGCATGTGTCGATCAAAGTTCAAACAGATATGTACTTCTATAACTAAATTTGTTTCAAGTTCTTTAATGTTAACAGTGTGGTTTTGCATTCAAAGGATGTTGTATGAGAAGATTTTCTGGGTTTGCTAGAACAATATGGTAGTAAGTAGGAACATATTTTGTGTGTGAACAATTTGTTATCCGAGTATGACAATGAATAAACAGGCCAGGTTTTTTTTCATGGCGGCTCTGCAGTGCTTCAAACACAATAATCGCAGAGAGAGATTTTGTAATTTTCTAAAGGCGTCATGGAACTAAATAGAATAAAATAACAAAAATTAAATCAATGGCAGGGTGGGAAATTTGTTTTCCTCTTTTCTTTTCTTTTTTTGGTCTGATGAAAGTTCTTAATTTCATTTCAAATAAAAACAAAATGGAAATTCCTATATCACTATAGGCCTATAGCTATACTCGAACAAACGAAAATATTTAAATGTCGACAACCTCATACAATGTCCTGAATTCAAATGATTGATAAAATACAGTGTATTACATTTAAAGAAATTAGCTTTATTGATAAAATACAATGTAATACATTTGAAGAAATTAGCTTTCTATGAATTGAATGTGAAACTTGCCGAATCCATCTGCATTCCATTATCAATAGGCCGAGAACTTCTTATCACTGCTATGTCGCTGTCCACTATCATCCAAGGTACCAACAAGACACTTCTCCAGCATGAATTCAGCATTCACCCAAGAGTGGTATTTATCTAAAATGTTAAGGAAAGCAACAGCTCACAATAATTTCGACAAGAAAAATAATACAAATGAAAAGAAAACAAGCTTTTAGTCGTGCCCGAATCTCAAAGTTGAAATATGACATCCAAACACAACATGAACGACCATTGGCAAACATATATATGCTAGACTTTCCGCCTGACATTAGTTGCTAAAAACTATCAATGATAACAATTGTCCAATCAGCACAGAATTTACAATTTCAGTTCCTTCTCAGAACCCATCTTTGTCCTTTACAGTAAGACTAGTGTATACAGCGGATCTGAGCATGTCATTTCAATTAGGTAGTCCACACTCCACAGCTTTCTGGAGTTTCCAATAAAATGGAAAATGAAAGCAGAAAATAAGTATGTCATAGTTCTAGTTCAATTCTGATCTAAAACGCGACCTGGGAACTCTGCATAAGTAGTTGGTCAATCTGATTGGGTTATCCACAACCTTCTGGTATTTTCATAAAAATTGGGGGGGGGGGAAATTAAGTATATCATAGAATTCATGGTTCTAGATTAAGACCTAATATGCAAGAGCTAGGCAATCAACAATTTCTTTCAGAACAGCATCGGTGAAGAAAACAACACCAAAGTGTTCCTTGTCTCCTAGGGCGAATTTTTTTTTCATTCTGTCTAACTAGTGGACGCTCAAAACAAAAATCCAAGAGTAGGATACTGAATAAGGATGTACAGTCTTTTCCCACCGCCTTCATTAGCATGTCAACACCTGGAAAAAGAAACTTTTCTATAAGAAATGGAAAATGCCCAACTCATTATGTAAATTGATCAGAATTGCAATAAATTATGACAAACATAATAAGACATAGTAGCTGTTAGGATAAAGGATGGCTTAGCAGTTTTTCAGTGGACATGTATGACATACATATATTGCAAACACAATGAACTTTTTAAGTTAAAAAAGGAAAAAACAAGCATTGGGGAAGCATGAGGAAAATACCATTTCAACCGATATGAGAGCTAAAATACATAACTTTTATTTACGTTCCTTAGCAATTTATGAGTTCAAAGTTTCTCTCTTTTGTTGCAACCAAGTTCATGAAAATTTCTCTAGAATCCAACAAGCCTCTTTATCTTGTGTTTAGTATATGTGGTAAGGAAGCCATATGGTGGATAACAAGAAAACATGCTCCCAACAACAGGAGGGCTTAAAAAGCAAAAAATGTATGTATTCTTAGCAATAAGCACGTTAAATCATACAGAACTAGCTCAAGGTAAACAATACATTTCGAACAAAGTGGAAATCTTCTCCATACCTCCCGGGTGAAACTTCATGTATGGGTACAAATTGTAGACACGGCCTTTTAGAACAGTCCACATGGAACCTTCTTTTTGATGTTGTTTAACTTCACTCATGGAAATGAGCCTCTTATTTGACTGTCCCTTTAATCCTGAATCACAATTCATAGAAGATAATACAGATGAATAGTTAAAAGTTGAAGCTAAAACACAGAAAGAAAAAAAAAACAGATGCAGGAATCTCCAAGAACACATAACATCATGCATCATGGCCAGTGAACCCAACTTTACGAAGTCCCAGTGGTAAGTATGACTAGTACTATTTTCTGCAAGTCCTTCATTAATATACAGGTTGTGAGGCATGTATGCAAAACGTCTTGAAAGAATCAAAACTTGCTGGTAAAATAAAATTGAAAAAAAAAGAAAGAAAAGAAGTGATACACTTGAGGTAAAAGGGGAACCTATATGACTAGAACATACACTTGACTAGATAAGGAACACAGCTTAAAAAGGAAATATTTTATAATGTGTACCTGCAAGATCAGGATGTGTTTGAGTAAGCTTAAGCCAGTCCACTTGGCTGAAACCCTTTTCAAATGGAACCTTAGCACGAGTTGCAGGCTTCACTGTTGTTCCAACCTGTTGTTTAGCTGATTGTCGCAACTGTTTTGGAGATGCAGTATCAATAACATCGAAAGACAAAGAACCAACTCTCTCCTGCTTTCTGGAGGCAGCAACATTTGGAAATGTACCTTTCAAATGAAAGCTGTTGTTTTGATAACCACCGGTTGCATCAGATGGTTCACTTTTTATACTAATACCATCTATATCTGCTGCAAGCTTCTTTAACTCAAAAGCATCTTGGTCAATAGTTGAGGCAACCTACATATCAAACATAAAATTTTAGTGAAATCAACATACTTGAAAAAAACCATCAAGCATATTCCGAAACAATAAAGCTTCCTCTAAGCTGATTGATTCAAAACAATTGGTAGATCACATAGGTGCAAAATATTTCAAAGGAAAAAAGAAGAGTAAATTTCAAACTTGCCTGACAAAAAGTGAAATCATTATCATCGTCCATCACCAGCTGAATTCAATTATCAATTTGATCAAGAAAAACTTCCCTGTTCAAAGATTCAAGTATTAAAGTCATGTTGTTGAATAGGCTGCAATATATAATATAACCATAAAGATCATCAAGTGCTCCTTTTATACTAACGTATCACATATCCAATTAGACAAAATTCAGAAGACGGGAAAAACAAATAGAAACTAGACAACTGAAGTTCAATATTTCAAGTCCCTGAACTCTTGAGCTACTTGCCGAAACCTAAATTCATCCACAGATTTATGAGCAAATGTTTTTCTATACATTTTTTACTATAATTTATTTTTGGATAGAGAGCCGAATTGGTCCTTTTGCATAGGCAATAAGTGTTATTTAATCCTCTAAGTTAAAAAATGTGTTTTAAGTTATTTTACTTATAAAAAATGTGTCTGGTAATAATAAAGTTAATTTTCATATAATTTTTCGTTAAATCTAACGAAATAACACATGTTTCACATGCATGTTTGTATTTTTATATAGATATATATATATAATGAAGTAATATTCCTCCATTTTTTTTAACAATTTCTTTTGATCAAATTTAAATAAAATTTTTATTATCTAATTTGTGACTTTAGATATTAAACAATGAAAATTTTGTTTCAGTTTTATTGAAAACTTTGTTTAAATTTGAAAGAATTTTTTTTCAAATAAATAGAAAAAAATTACCTAAAATAACATCCTAAAGTTTATAACAATAAAAATAACACTCTACCATAAATTTAGAGGGTATCAATTAGTATTAGGTGTTGTATTTTTATTATAATAAGTCTGAGGGGTGTTAATTTTGTGGTTTTTCCTAAATTGAGTAATTTTTAATTAAATATTAATTTTATATGTATAAATCTATCAAGAAAATATAAACCTAAAACATTTTTTACAAACAAAAGAAGTCAAAAGATATACTTTTTACAAGCAACGTGACTTAAAAACATATTTTTTAAACTAGATAACTAATCACTACATTTCACAAAAGCAAAAGACCCGACAACATTTTTCCCAAAGAATCCTATTTATTTAATAACTTCTATTTTTGGTCATAAGCATTGTATTCAAATTGATTAGCTGGTTTCCAGCTACCTAACCTTAAAAATTATGAATATTTTCGAAAAAATGAGTAGATCCACTGTTAAACCTTAGAAAACAGGCATTTTCACCAAACGAGCAGTATCAATAAAGATTCCCAATAAAGTTTCCTAAAGCATTGAAATTAAACAAGTTCTAAACCACATATATACAATGTATGGTCCAAACCTGAGATTAAAAAAAATGTTCATTCAAATAAATGGAAGTTTCTATAAGACTATAACCCAGAGTACCGAATCTTCAAATTTTTTCATGTTCGTGCATAACAAACCGTTATGATTAAATATAATAGCAGAAAAACCCAACATATCAGAGCAAATATTAATATCAAGCAATCTACAAGTTGCAAAGCTGAATACCCAATCAAAGACGAAAACCGACGAGGAGTGTATCCTAGTTGAATGGAGAAAGAGATGTGGGAAAAGTGAAGTCGCAAGATTGATCTCGTCAGAGAAGCTGGGCGTCGTCGCTATGATTTCAAGCAAAATGGATGTCAAAGATGTAAAATTCCTCCTCTTTTTTTTTTGGTCTAGATATAAAATTGATAAGAAGAAAGAGAACATCCGTTTGACATATCGAAGTGCTTTTATTAGTTGCGCGTTGTTGCCAAACAGGCCCTTTTTGGTTTTTAACAATTAATTATCTATAATAAAGTTTGTAACATATTTGTTTAAATAAGTTAAAAAAAAAGAAAAAAGTAGAGGATAATAGACTTTTTCCTAAGAGAATAAGAGTCTAATTATTCTCTGTATTATATTCTTTAGATACATTAAAAGAAAATAAAAATTAGAGGATGATAGATTTTTTTTTTTCAAAATGAATATAACATATGTTTATATTTATTTGACAAATGTGTGTATATCATAATTTTTTTTTACTTAAAATAATATCTTCTAAAATTTATAATAATAATAATAATAAGAAAAAATATAATTTAATATTCAAAATTCTTACTTTTATTATTATAAATTTTACAATTTTTTTTAAATAATTATAATAATAATATACTTATCACTAGCGATATTAACGGGTTCAACTAAAATAACTTTTCTTTTTCTCCTCTAATTAAAGAACTACTGATGGATTGATTTTCAAGTCATACTTATGACATATGGTAGTCCCCAGGGGCAGATCAAGGAATTTTTAATAAAGGAGACATTATGTAAAATTAAAATAATTATGTAATTTTTTTATATAACGCTCTACTGTAATAACTCTCAACGAATTTTTATATTTTAAAATCGATGTATAATAATATCATTATTAATATTATTAATATAGTCTAATAATTATTTAATTTGCATCTATAAATTAATTTTAATGTAATTTCATAAATACTAAAATTGAAAAATAAAAAATATATATATATATGTAACTTATTTGGATGTTTATAAGAATTGAATTAACTATTTGTTAAAAATTCTTTGAGCTAGCATTTTTTGACTTTTTTGTATAAAAAGCTTGCTCGTCCAAATTCTATCAAAAAGGAAAAAAAAAATTAGCTATTATAAATTTAATTTAACATTTTTTCAGAGCATCTTTCTTTACTCCCAGAAGAAACAAGTCGAATTAGTTTCGTTAGTCTCAAAAAACACTTTTGGATCCTCACAACTTTCATTTGTAAATTTCATTCTTTTCTTGATAATATTTTCAGTGTCCATTTTGTTCAACCAAAATATGTATAATATCATAAGATACAATACCCATTGTCTGACAAATAAAATATAGAAAAGAAAAAAAAATGCCTAAAATCTATGGATTTACAAAATGAAAAATTTCCATACCAGAGTTCCTCTTTTCCGTTAATGGAAACACATAATTTCAAATATATATTAGAAATATATATATATATACTCTTCATTTTGTCCATTTTGGTTCCTAATTCAATTAAAGCAAAGGGCCATTTGATTATAAACCAGGTAAAAGAAATAGGTAGATTTTATAAAAAATTAAGCCTATAAAGAGGAACCCAATTAAGAAGAGCAAGAAAAAAAAAAAACAAACAAACAAACACACAGAGAAAGAAATTACTTGAAATTGAAGTCTCAATGACGTTGAGAAAAGTCAAGTTGCAACAAGAGAGAGCTACATTTGACTAGTTGACTTAATCATTTTTTAAAGGAAGGAAGGGAGAACTGAGAACCTAACCCTTGGCTATTGGCTTAATCGTTTTTTAAGTGAAGGAAGCAGAAGTGCAGAATTGTAGAACTGCAGTCTGCAGAAGCCAGACAATTGCAGTAAAAGATATGAAAAGATGTTGGCTTAATCGTTTTCACACTCTACCGCCATTAAATGCAATGTAATAAGCTGAATAGTCAGCATAAAAAAAAAAAAAAAAAAATTTACAAGTTAATTGGGGCACTTTTTTAAATATTTAAAAAAAATTTAAAATTATTATAATTTAAAAGAGATATAAAATATCAGCTGGGGCATGTGCCCCTCCCTTTAATCTTCAAACAAATCCGCCTCTACTTAATATAATTTAAAAGGAGATGTAAAATGTCAACTGGGACACGTACCTCCCCCTTAATTATTTTAATATTAACAATTTTCTTGATCATCATCTAAGTACCATTTAATTTGATTTTTTTTTAATAAATGTATGTTAAAATCATAGAATAAATAGTGTTTAAATAAAAATATATTTATTTTTAGCATAGGTACGTGAGATAAAATAAAAGTGGAGGTTATTTTTCAACCAAATACAATATGTGGGTAATTTCAAATACCTAACGAAGATATAATAATAAAAAATAATGATCAATAATTTTCTTAAAAATATTACAATTTAATATTTTAAAAATATTTTTAATGCCACAAGATATACGAGTATGCGACTGCTCCATGAAAACCTCACAAATTCATAATATGAATTATGAAGAGTTCATTCCCTCATATAATAGGAGTTACGCACTTCTTTTTTCCCTTCTCGAGCTTAAAACTTAAACTATGATATATAACTGGCAAGTAGCAATAAGCACAGTTAATTGAAAATTACATGATATTTGATTAATTCTTTACGTCAAAGACTCAAGAATTCGACAGGTGATAACTGATATGACTCCTTTAAAAGAGCATTATATATTAATTTTTATAATAAATATTTGAAAAGTTTAAATATGTTTTATGTTTGTAAATAATATTAAAAAAATTATTTAAAATAATATATATAATAATAAAAATAATACTATTATTTTCAATTGAAAATGATATAAAATTGTGTTAAAAAATATTATTTTTATTACCATACATTTTAGTAGCATTAATTTTATAATTTTTTTTTAATAATATTACAGTAAAAATACTTTGATATTTAATTTTATTAATATGTTTATAGAATCATTTTTGTTATAAAAAAAATTTAATATTTGATCAATTCTTTACGTCAAGACTCAAAGAATTCGATAGTGATATTTGATATGACTCGTTTGAAAGAGCATTATATATGAAATTTTAGAATACATATTTGAAAAGTTTTAAGTATGTTTTATGTTAGTAAATAATATTTGAAGTTTTGCTTTAATATTTAATTTATTATAAAAATATTTTTAATATTAAATTTCGTTAATATGTTTATAGAATTATTTTTCTTAAAATAACTAATGATTAGATATAGCGAAAGTAATGCATATACATATACATATAGAGAGAGTAATAAAATTAATAGTTTATATATATTACTTAATTTTTTTTTTTTTTTATCATTATGATCTGAGAATTAAAAATAATGAGAAAGACAAAATAAGAAAAAGTTATTTTTTTAAATATCACTTTTGATCTTGTTCGATATAATATATAACATTATATTAAATAGTGAGGCATTATTTTTTGGGTGGCGTTAAATCCACGTCTTAAAATACTATTTCTATGTAAATTTAAAAGGTATGATATTTATGTTCTTAGTTTCGTTATCAAAGCCAAAAGTCTAGCTTCCACATTTGTATTTTGTCTATTTCAATCTTCACCCAACGTCCTCTTCTAGAAAAGAAGAAATGAACACCAACCCCAAATAGCCTCAAGTTTGGACTTCAGATTGCCTTATATCAAACAATGCTTTCATAATGTTCACCAAAAAAAAAATGATGGATCTCTTTTTCTTCGTTGTTAATTTATGACTTTCTATCTGTCAAAGTGAATAAATAATCTCTAACGATTATTTATTGCTCATATAATAAACAATATTATAATTCTTTTTATATTAACTATTTTACGGTCATATATACCATATTTGCAAGCCATATTCGTCCATTTTTTATGTTAGTGTCGAAATATCGAATGGATTTGAAGTTCTACCTCTAATAAGTTATCATTTTTAAATCTAAGATTCAATTTATAATTTATATCAGAATTTTGTTGTATGTTTAAGCATACAATTTACTCTTTTATACTTGGTTTGAGTGTGAGTTCTAAAACAAATTCAGTCGTACAATTTTGAGAATTTAGATGTGGGTAGAGAAAATATAGAATGGAGATGTGATTAAACTAGAAAAAACAGATTTTTTATGCGAGACGGCAACAAAGCCAAAGACACCCTATTTTTATGAAAAGTCTAAGAATAGCGTGGAAGTAGTGTTTTAAGCCGTCGATTTAACGTCATGAATATAATATATAGCCAGAAAAGAAGGCTAAAATATTATTAAGCGACTGGGAAATATTGCTTATAGATTTTCACGGATTCAGCTGACGAAACATGCTTCTCTTGGAGAAGAGATTGAATCCATAAAACTTCGGAACCTGCAGAAGACAGAGCTATATACTTAGACTCCGTGGAAAAGAACCCAGAGTCCAAGACACCATATTGTCACCCAAAAACACACAAAAGGCACCTGTAGAGCACCTTTCATCTGGACAAGATGCCCAATCAGCATCACTGTAACCACAAACATCCAATGAAGCAGATCGACAAAACTGCAAACCAAGATGCAGAGAGATATCTCAGCAAACGTTTCACAGAAAAGCCAGTGAAGATCAGTAGGTTGAGCTATGAATTGGCACAGTTTGTTCACAGCAAATGTACACGTGTACTAGAGTTAGTTACAAGGCCACACTACAATACATTTCATACCCTCCTAATAGTGCTTACTAAGTCCCTTCAATCATATCTCTAGGACGTAGTTATCAATGTGTGGGCACATGCTACAAAATATAATTGCCTCCAATTGAATAGCAATTCCTGGTTAAAAACAATTTTGTTTTCTTGGGCAAAAGAGAACTCTGGTTTGTTGAGAGGCTGACACGCGCAATTATTGAAGTGTTACTTTTGATTTTAGTTGCCTTTATCATACTGGTTTACTGTCCTCTACATCTACCTAACCAAATAGGTTTCTCTGATTTAATTGAAGGTGAGAGCAATGGAATTCAGAATTCTATTTACTTGTGTTAAGTTTAAAGTCTAATGGGTATTTTTGTCATTTTTTGTTTTTGCTATGAAAGCTGTTATTGTCAATTTCGTTGGTTCTCTCTTCCATTTTTTGTTTTCATTTTGTTGAAGCAGTAGATTTGTTTCCATAGTATTTTGATATCAAAGATATGACAGAGTTTTCTCGACCATCAAATTACACCCAAAGAAACTAATGTATTTAACTCGAAAAAATTCCCTTGCAGATGCATAGAAATATCCTAAAGAAGTTTATGGATGAAATTAGTTTTCTTATTAGAGGCTGAGATTTGTAGCTGTAATTGGACTTTTGGTAACAGTTTTAGTTTGATGAATAATGATTCAGTATGAGAAGTATCATGTCTGTTATGGAGGTGAAGAGGAAGAGAGAAAAACTAACTACACTGATATGGTAAGACAGGCTATTTTCTTGGCCTTTTCTTTAAGATCTATCGTATCAACCTTACAAATAACTTTCTTATTAGCTGCATGTTATGCACTTCTGAAGCCATATGTTTTGCGCCATTTCACTAATTGTGTATAAATATTTTTACAGTTACATTATAGCTGTGTGATTAGGACAATTCAGAATTTCGCTAGTCATCTACTAACTTACTTTCTTATATGTGCTTTGAGATTTTTTTCTTTCTTTTAGCTATTTTTATGCCAATCATGTTGTGTTTGAGCTGGAAATTTTTTACTCAAAACCCTGCCTGATATATTGGGCATAAAAAGGATTTCCGAAATTTTTCATGATCATCCACTCCGTTGTGTTATCTCTGTTACATTGTAAAATATGGAAATTGTAGTCACATGTTAGCTGTATTCCACTTGCTAGCTACCACGTTTATTGCTGGGATGGACTGATGGTTTGTTATTTGTCTTATGACAACATTGGTATTTTATCTATTGATCATGAGCTCCTCTTTCAACTGCATCTGCTTCTGTGTACTCAGGTTAACAAATATTATGATCTGGTTACCAGTTTTTATGAATTTGGCTGGGGAGAATCTTTTCATTTTGCACCTAGGTACTTTTCCTCTCAGTCCTTCCTACTTTTTACATAGCCAAGTATTTTGATTATAGCTAAAACTTTGTGATGCTTTTACAAGTGCACCATGAATACTATGGTTATGAATGTGTGCAGATGGAAAGGGGAGTCTCTTCGAGAGAGCATAAAGCAGCATGAGCACTTCCTTGCTTTACAACTAGGATTGAAACCTGAACAGAAGGTTTTGTTTTATTTCCTTTTCCTTTTTTTCAGAGCATGCTGTTAGACATAGCGAGAGAAGTCTACCTTTGTTTTTATGGTTCAAATTGTTGACTTTTGATCTATCTTATTTATGTTAGGTGTTGGATGTCGGTTGCGGAATTGGGGGACCATTAAGAGAAATTGCTCGCTTCAGGTGAAAGATTCTCCTTTTAAATTGTTAAGCCAACGTGAATTACTAGCTGTTCTTCACTTCTTTATTGAAAAGAAAAGAAAAGGAAAAGGAAAAGGAAAAGAAAAAAGAAAAGAGAGAGAATAACTTGAATTATCAGACTACTGGCTTTCAATCAATTGATGGGGTTACATATCTTATGCCAACAGTTGCTATAGGTGGGGTAAGCAACACTGTGTGTAACTACTTGATTTACAGTGTTATGTTTATTCTTTTGTACGATGATGGTTTTGCTATTAATATCAGTATGTCTAATGCTATTGCCACATGGGAGCACTCTGGATTACTAATAAATTGCAGCTTGTTGCAGTTCTTCTAGTGTTAGGGGGTTGAACAACAATGAATATCAGATAGCAAAAGGGAACATAAGTTTTGTTCTATGATAAAGGGAACAAATGTAGCTAGAACAAAGTTTTAACTCTTGTTTTTTATGTTGTCCAAGTCTCAGTAATGATTGTAACATCCTCTATTTATTTGGTTCCACACAAAAGCCTTCTTATAGACTGATGCGAATTGTGTCAGTGTCACAATTAATCAACTTTAATCTTTTGTTGGAAAGTAATACTTATTTCTTATAGCATCAAACCTATACTTATAGGATCAACATGGTTTCAATCTGGTATTGTTTATTCAGAGTTCTTAAGTTTAAAATTGGCTTCTTATCTTACAAGCTTTCGTCCTTTTGAAGGAACTGAACCAGATTGCAGGAGTGGACAAGACTTTCGACTTTGTGAAGGTTGGTTGTATTGCATTCGTATAGATCAATGTTGTTATCTACTTGTAGCCTCCTTTTTTTCCAGCTATTCTGCTATTGAATGTTTTAATAGAATGGTTACAAAACTTGTTCTTATTCTCTTTGATTTAGGCTGATTTTATGAAGATGCCATTTCCTGACAGCACATTTGATGCAGTATATGCAATTGAAGCTACCTGCCACGCACCAGATGCTGTATGACATGTTACTTTCATGGCTAGGAGATCTATAGCTTCTTGATTTTGCTTCATCTGTTTTTAATTGATTAAAAAAAATTCTTATGTGCATCAGTATGGATGCTTCAAAGAAATTTTCAGAGTTTTGAAACCTGGTCAATATTTTGCGGCATATGAGTGGTGTACGACTGATGCAATTTGATCCCAATAATAAAGAACATCAAAAGATAAAGGTCAGAATTGCTAGACGACAAAAAACAATAAAAAATCCTGTAGCTTGACAAGGATTGGTTGCAGGTGGAAAGTAAGTATTATCTAATCACGGGCAGAAATTGAGATTCCCAGACTGGTCTTCAGCCATACAGGTTGACAGGATAACTGTCTTGAAGCTAAGATGCTGAAACAAGCGGTTGTTGAGATCCTGGTACACGGTTGAATTTAACTTTCTTATTTCACTATTTCATAAACTGAAAGGTATATGAAACTTATAATCCCAGGAGCCATTCACTCTGTGTTGTCATTCCTTTGGCTAGAGTCGAAGGTGGAATTGGGAAAGACCTTTGAAGTTAGGATTCACCTCTTGCTTGGTACTTGCCTTTGGACAAGAGCCACTTCTCTCTAAGTAGTTTCCGTCTAACGGCTATTGGGCGCTTTTTCACCAAAAACATGGTATGGTTTGGTCGCATAACATTCCTTGGTTGTAGTGTTTTGTGATATAGAAAACTACCGTATTGTTGATGTTCAGATCATTCCTTGAAAACAGTCTGATTGAATGTCCATTACGTCATCTCGGTAAATGCCTAGTTCAAGAAAGCTAGATATTTGCAGGACTTGCCAAAGGGGAGTTCCAAAGAGTCTAAGAGATTCCTATTGAGAAAGCTGCAGAAGGATTGGTTGCAGGTGGAAAGTAAGTATTATCTTCACCATATTTTTCCCATACTGGATCCATACAACTACATCATACCTTTTAACTAAGATGGCTGAAAAGTTGTTAGATCCTGACACGTGAATTGAAATTTTTTACTCACAACGCCATAAACTGGAAAGGTGATGTCTGTATAATCCCAGGAGCAAGGAAATTTGTTTGTCATTATTTGGCTAGAGTGGGTGAATTTGGAACTTTGAAGTTAGAAACTATGATCTACTTTTATAGGATTAGCTTAGCTTCAAAACTTCCATATATTTATTCCTCCAACAATGTTGATGATAAGTTAAAATTTCCGTTGACATTCTTTCGTATTTGAGTTGATTTAGATTTCCTTGAAAAGTCTGATTGAATGTCTGTTACTTATCTCGGTAAATGCCTTTCAAGAAAGAGATATTTACACCAATGTATTTCTTCTTGGCACGGAAGCCTAGTATAGACAGTCAGTAACTCAGCTTGGTTTCAGAACTATAAACAAGTTAGAATTTGGTTTTCGCCATGCTAGCAACCTCAGTTTGTCAGTTGCTTTCCTTACCGAGTTTTATTTGGACTGTTGTTTCAATTTTTTTTCCCCTTGATGTACGTTTTCTCTGTATTGAAAACTAGAAGTTTTTCATTAAATACAAAGACAAGATCCAGTTACATTCTTCTCAATCCATAAAGTCATTCATGTTTGTTACCCTGCAGAAAAAGTAAAATGTTTCTGCAGTTGATATCTTGCATGACTAAAAATATTTGACATTGCCATTGGAAATCATATTTTTTAACTAATAGTAGTACGTGGCTGAAAATATTTGCTCTAAGGCTTAGTAAGGCAATGACAGTATTTTCAATCTCAAACTTGGGAGGGGTGGATAAGTATTCGGGGTTGCCTTCTCTCATTGGCAAAGCTCGACTTAAGGTTGTTAACTTTATATGTAAGAGGGTAGAAGAAATCGATTTGGTCAACTTTCACCGGGTGGTAGGCAAATCTTGCTTAAGGCTACGCTTCAACCATTTTGAATTATGCAATGCAATGTTTTTTTTTTCTCCCACAAGCAGTTTGTGAAGATTTGAGTGCATCAATATTAGTGGGGAGCATCTGGTGGAAAAAATAAAATTAATTGGCTCGCTTGAAAAAACATTTTGAAATCAAAAACATGAAGGTGACCTAGGTTTCCATGATGTAAGTAAACTTGGAGACTTTGTAAGAGCTCAAAGTTAATGTTATATGAAATTCTAAGGGGAAAATATTTCCTTAATTATCCCCTTTTAGAGGTTGATCTTGGAAATAGACCCTTGTAAGAATGGAGAAGTATTTTTTAGGCAAGTAAGGTACTAAAAAAAGGAATTATATATAAAATTGGTAACAATAATTTGGTCGGACGAGCTTCGACTAATTTTTACAAAGGACATAATGGATTAAGAAAGAAGTGATTGAGATATTGATAAAGTATAAGAAATGATTTTGGCCACTAGGTATTCAAGCAGAACTAAATACTCCTATTTTAGGTGGTTGAGATAAACTTATATGATCTTTATAATACTATGAATTTTATTCAGTCAAGTCGGGTTATTACGTAGCATTAAAATTACACAACTTTAGTGATTGCAATAAGTCAAGAGTGTCAACTAGTTCTTATTTTCCATTGAATTTTAACATAAAAAAATCAATTTAAAAGTGAAATTTTCAAGCACAATGAATTTTTTTTTTCCTGATAATACTTGCATGACAGACTTCCAATTCATTCTCAACTCAATAAATGGGGTGTCAAGATTACTTTACATTATTTGTTGTATCGGTTGAAAGCAGAAACAACATTGCAATTTTTTTTTGCTTGTTGCAAAGTCACCAAAGAGATCTTTAGAGATATAGATTTACTCTACCAATTAAAAAATTTGAAATGATAGATTTTTGGGGGATAATCTTAACGCTTTATTAAACTACTTCAAAGAAAAGAGATAAGCATTTATTTTGAGATAATTATTTTCATACAGTGGCATTTATGAAAAAGTAAGAATGCAGCTATTTTTCAAGATGATAAACTCTTTATACTTTGCTTAATAAGAAAAGCTTTTATTTATTTTCAATTGAAAGAATTGATAAAGGTGTGTAAGTGTGAAGCTATGCCTGTTATATTTATCTATTTTTTTATTTATTTATATGCTTTGTGATTATTTAATTTTAATTTTATATAGATTAATATGACATTTTTTTTTTTTGAAGTTATTGATGTATCTTAAAACTTAATATTTAATGAAATTACTTTGATGTGGAAAAATGAAAATATTGGCTTAGAATTTCGAATTAGGTATATATATTTCTTGAATTATTCAAACGAAAAAATATATTTCTTGAATTTGATCGCAGCTCCCTCACATCACATGGTAGCGATCCGACTGAAGGTTTTGATTCCATTGGCTATTATTACGGCTGTTGTCTGTGCTGATGATGTAAGCAAAGAAGTACGGTGAGGTATTATTATATTTTTTTACTAATTTTATTGTTTCCTCTCTTCAAATTTAAAATATTTTTATTTTAAAAAAATTTAAAATTAGGAAAATTTTTGAAAAATTTCGAAATTTTCTACGAGACATTCTATTAAATTATTTAATATTTTAAATATAATAAAATGGTAAATTTAACCTTTTACTTAAACTTAAAAAATATACCCTACATTCCCCACATCCCACCTTCTTAAACTAATTTCATACATCCCACCTTCTTAAACTAATTTTATACATTCTATCTCTTCTTTTCCACAAACGATGGAGGTGAGTGAGGAAGAAGAGGTGGGATATATGAAATTAATTTAAGAAGGTGGGGTGTAGGTATGAGGTGTATTTTTTAAGTTTAAGTAAAAGGTTAAATTTATCATTTTATTATATTTAAAATATTAAATAATTTAACGGAATATTTTGCAGTAAATTTTGAAATTTTGCTGAGAATTTTCCTTAAAATTATTACATCATTATTCATTACTCGTTACTGACTCTAAAAAATAACGAAACAATTTCAAGACTCACGGGGATGAAAATGATGAAAACATTTCGTTCTTTTTAAATTAATATAAACAAGAAAAAAAGCAATATTGAGAAGGTACAAGTAATGAATAATACCTCTCAAAACGAGAGTTGACGCATCGTTAAATTTTCAGTATTTTCTATTATGATTAAACAACACTATTCTTCACCTTGCTTTGAAGATTCTTAACTTGTTTTTCACAACCTAGATTTAAAGACTTATTTAAGGTCACTATAGCTTAATTTGAAGACTTTAATGGGAAGAAACGCAATACAAATCAGGGCTATACCAACACACACAGAGAAGAGTCCTAAACCTTTACGCAAACAGCCAATAAAAAAAATTGTATCTTGAGCAATTTAACGGATATAAAAATAAAAAACAGATCTTAATAGAGAGAAAGAACTTAGCCACAGAAACGAATTTCAAACAAAAATTATATTTATCACTCACTAATTTCTTGTGAAATAACAAATTGAAAAGAATATTTGTTTGTGAATATAGTTAGAATAATAATCAAAAAGAAAAAAGAAAGAATTCTTCAGACTTGTTCTGAACACCCAAAACTGCCTTGGTACCACAGTGAAGGATCTGAGTCGCCACATTTCGGTCACCGCCGCCGTAAAAAGTATGAGAATCGCTGTCGTTATTGTTGTGGTAGTCAGATTGTAGATTAGCTGGGGGATGGTAGTACTTGCGACTTGTTTGTGGGCAATTAGAATGAAACCTTGCCGCTATTCTCACCCCAGCATCCAATATCTCTACGAACTTCCCCATTATCTGAATTTGATTTCTGATCTTCTTTCTATGGATTTCAAATTTCTGGGAATTGGAGTACAAAGAAAGAAAACCAACAAAGAAATTAAGGGAAAAACAAAATTAGGGTAAAGATGGTGGTGGGGAAGGCTTCCCGAATATCCGCTCCCATGTAAGGGAGAAAATAAGGCCTGAATATGTTGTTGCGAGTGTTTTAGGAGAGAAAGGAGTCTTATTTATTTTGCTTGGCTGCTTCAGCTTCCTTGTCAACTTCGTTTTCTTTTCCAATTCTTTTCACGTTTTTTTTAATTATTATTTTGAGTTTTACTATTAACTACTAATGTATTTGCATTTTTCTCCCTTTTTCTTTTGGTATTTACATATCCTGATTTTTCTTTTCTTTTCTTTTCTATGATGACAATTATGATGGTGCTTTAAATTGTCAATTATTTATTAATCCTTGTTTCTTATAATTTTTTCTTTTCTTACCAACTTATATGATATGTTGATTAATTTTAAGAATTTGATAAAACGTTTCAAAAAAAAAAAAAAAATCATTTGATAAAGAGAATTTCAATTTTCAAAACTACTCTATTTTTTTTTTCTTTCCTGTGATGAGATGCTTGCTGCTAAATTTTATACCCATCACAAAGCTCAATTTAAATTATTAAATTAAAAAAAATTAAATAATTAAATCTATGGTCATAGAATAATGACATCAAATATTATTCTAAAAAATCCTCTATTAATATGGCGAATGTTTGATAATTTTTTTTAAATAATATTTCAACCGACTAAGTATTATAAATAAATTATCTAAAGGAAACAAGTTTAAAAAAAGTATAACTATAAAAATATAAAGGACAAAGTTGACTGGTTAGATTTATTTTATAAGAAAATAAAATTTTATTAATCAAATATCAAAAGATATAATTTAAATAAAAAAATCATCAATTTATATACATCAACAATTAAAATTGTTAAATTAAAACTAAATTTTTTTTTTAATTATATGTTAAGTTTTTATCTTTCTTTCGATCTCAACTATTAAATTTATTTATAAAAAAACTTATTTTAATAATCACTCAACATAAATAAGTGGTGAAGAGATGTAAGGCATAGAATCTGCAAACGAAAATTTTTCTAAAGGATAAAATATATTAAGTAAATAAATAAAATGAAATGTCATAATTGAACAAAATAAACGAGGGATTATAAAAGGAGTAAAATAGAGGGATAGCTCTGCAAAGAAGAAAGCGTCAAAAACAAATTATTAAACTTGTCGGACCGCGAAAACAAACGCGTTATTTAGGTTTGAAGATGGGTACAATGTATTCTACATGCAACAAGAAAAACAAATGTTCGCTGCATTTGACAATAAAGAAAAATTAGGTTGTAAATTGTAACTTACCAACTATGCCCTCAACTTTGAATTGTCATCATCCTATTGCCTGACTGAGCTCTCTTTTCTTTCTTTCTTTGACTTGCTCCCAACATCATCCTATATTGACCTGCCACTACCTAATCCTTCAGTTTCTGGACGGTGTTACTAAGTCTCATGTATAAAATTACTCAAGCAAAAAGTCTTACAATAATCTCTTATTTGACTTTGACCCATAGAAAAGTCCTACAGATACATACACGCAATTCAATTCTAAAACGGAAGAATTACTTTTTACTTGCAGAATTTGACCATAAAGAGGCATATTACTTCTTTTTTTTTTAAACTCCAATTACAAATATAACAACAAAAATATTTATCAAATATAGTACTGAATATTTTAATTTTGAATACAACTCACTCACTCACAAGTGTTACTTGAAATAAAATAAAAATTACAAGTGGAATTATAATTAAGTGATATAAAAATTATTTAAAGCAATTGTTGTGACAATAGCTTTTCCAAATTGTGCGGTCTTATGCTAGCTTTTCTAGTACGCACACTAAGAGATGCCAATCAGTGCTTTATTGCCTTTAGTTAATGATCCAAGTTGTCATTATCTTACGCTATCAAATAAAAATTATTAAAAATAATACTCTTAAAATTTATAATAATAAAATTAATACTTTAATAATATAAAACGTTTAATATTAAATGGAATATAAATTATTGTCGTTCAATTCTAATTAAATAAATGTTAAAAAAATAATATATTAATCATTTTTTTAATTATAAAAATATAAATTGTATCATAAACCCAAACATTAGTGGAAAAACGAAGAATCAAAGATTGAATTGCTACAATCCCAGAGAGCATAACGACATGAAGAGGGATTGAATTTCGGATCTTTTCATGCCAACGAGTGAGTAAGAAGTAAAAAACATAGAAAAATAGAGTAAAATTTGTGATATAAAATGGAAGTGGTAATGCATCAGAAGATTTTGGGCTTTCATTACCATCGACCATCTTCATGGGCTGTTCAATAATGGTCTTATTGTTGGGCTTGGTCGTGTCATCATTTATCGCAGATGTACATCCATTGGTGAGATTAGTCCAAGTGTGAATTAGTCAGAGTTAACTTGAGTTAGTATGGGGGTTAATTTTTTGAAAAGTCGAAATTGTCCTTTAAAAAAGTGTACTTTCAGATTGGTAAAAAATTTGGAAGACAATTATAGCCACCATGGATATATAGCCCTTTCTTGATTCTATGAGGCAAACAGGGGGCTTTGTATGTAGATGCTTCCATGAGTACTACCTCTGCCATTCGAAACTTTAAAAGTCATTTGAGTTAACTCCACCCTTGTTTACTACAATCACAAATTAAAATCTACGAGTGCTATGCTTGCATAATATTAAGCATTTACAGATTAGTGAAAACAATATCTACTATAAATGTTTCAAATCTCTAAATCCAATCTAATGAGTACCTGATTTCATATTTTCAACTGGATGACAATGTACAACCCTTTGCCTTCAGTTTTGATTCTAAACCAAAAAACTTCAGCCCTGACAGCGCCAAATCTGCAGTCTTCTTCTTCTTCATATGTTCAATTAATGCTTCATTGTACACGATCGTTCTGCCTTCTCTTAGAAGTTTGCGCTCCCTTAAATAGGAAAATACCTTCCTTGCCTCCTCTATTGTACCATGCTTACACATGCCTGTGATAATTGCCAAGTATATAACATCATTAGGTACGGTACACCACCATTTGTTGCATCATCTCATTTAATACTTCAATGACTTTTCAGCAATTCAGCATTTCATGATTTGCGGGCATGAAAAATGAATAAATATGGGTTAAATATATTTTTGTTTCAATTTAATTTCATGACATAGTTTACTTCGTACGTATAATTTCATCAAGAGAAGGAAATATATATATATATATATATATATATATATATATATATATATATATATATATATATATATATATATTATTGAAAATTTTAAAAATAAAATTATTTGATTAGGTGAAATATGCATAGTACTTCTCTCTTCTTTTTTTTTTTTTTGTCTCTAATGTAATAATACGTTTGATTGGAATGAATAAAATTAAAAATATAATTATTTTTATACATTTTTATATTTGATTGTGTCAAAAATATGAAATAGAATAAAAAAAAATTACTAAAATATATAAAATTATGGTTTTACTATTTCCATTTAGGAAACCTTATTCTATTTCTTTCACATTATAAAAAAAATGTATTATTTTAATTTTTTAAATGTAATAATTTTAAGTATTAATTATTTAAAAAAATATTTTTTTAAAATTTTATATTCGATCTGAAATAGAAAATGACAATTAAATAATATTAATTCTTTATTCGATTCTAGTAATTAAATTAAATACTACAATAATAATATATATTTTTATTCAATTTAATTTTTATTATTTTTTTCATTCTATAAATCAAATCAAACATAACATAACAAAAAAGTTTGGAGAAAATAATAATTAAATAATATTATTTTTTTATTTAATTTAATTTTTATTATTATTTTTATTATTTTATAAATCAAATCAAATCTGACGTAAGAAAAAAGTTTGGATTTTGTACATAATTTTTTTACTTTAACTTCTTTTTTATTCTTTTATGGTTGCTTTCTAATTTTTATTTTTTTAATAATTCATTTATCTACACATTATTTTCAGATATTTAGTCAAATTTAAGATAAATTGAAATTGAATTTCAATATTATAAAAAAATAATGACTGAGCCCTTGTGTAATGATTGTTTTTGTCAAGCCATGTTGCCACTTGCCACTGAGAGCAGTTCCATACCACATGACTCTCAAAGGGTCAAATTTGTTATCGTCTTGTCCATCAAACTATATACAAGTGATTGGAATTTAATGTTAATTTTAGTTTGGATTTTAAATTAAATATGAAAAAAATAAGGTGAATTATATTATTATATATGAATATATATATTAAATTATAAAAAATAATATTTTAAAAAATATTAAATTTAATTACATAACATAACTATTTATATATATAAAATTTTATTTTTAACTCCCTTCAAAAATACACATATGTAATGTATTAGTTGAAAAACTTGTCACTATATAATTTTTTTTTCATAAAAATTTTAGAAAAATTAAAAATAAAATCACTTAAATAATCAGAAAAAATATTAATAACTAGTTTAAAAAAATATTAAATACATACAAATTAAATGTTATAGTGACAATTTTTTTTTACAAAAATGCTTGGGTTAATTAAAAATTTTAGTTCTTAGCCATAAAACAATTTGTCACTATTTATTAAACTTAAATAATTTAGTTATATTTTTAATGAAATAATTTAATCCTATTATTTTAAATTTCCAATAATATAATATTTATTTTTTAAAATTTGAAAAAATTAAGGACAATTTATAATATAAATTTATGTTTTTATCATAAGATTTCGTTAAGTTAATTGATAGATTGAAGTTTTAGTGCTGGTATTAATTTATCGATGATAATTATTAATTCTTATTTTAGAACAATAATCACTAATTTTGACAGTAATAAAAATATTATTTATGTGCAAATTCTGCACTTAGTCGTTTTATGTTATCCTCAAATGTTGCTAATTTAAAGTAATATAGATTAAATTATTTCATAGTAAAAAAAAAAAGGAGAGAAATTGTCAAAAATAACACTTTTAAAATTTATAATAATAAAATTAGTACTCGAATAACATTAAACGTTCAATTTAAACGTATAATATTGAACGTTCAACATTGAATGAGTCTAAATTACCGTCGTTCAATGTTAATTGAATGATTGTTCAAAGAAAAATGATATATCAATCATTTTTTTTAATTGTAAAAATATAAGTTTGAACACAAAGAGTACTATTTTTGTTATTATAAATTTTGAGTTATGTTATTTTCGTTGTTTTTCAAAAAAAAAAAAAAAAAAGGAATTAAAATGTTTAATTTAAAAAAATAAAAATTATGCAGTACATATATAATTAACTTATTTATATAGATTTTTTTGGGAATTTTTATAATTCAAGTATTAAAATTTTGAATTTTTTTATTAAAAATTTAAATTTGAATCTCACTCGTATGAGTTTATTTTCTCTTATTAGTAAAAATGAAAGAAATTTTAATGCCCCTTAAAAAAATAACTTATTCACACACATATATATTTTACAACGCAATTCAATATATAGTTTTAATTAAAAAGATATATTTTTTTATAAAAATTATTATGTCAAATTTTATGTATAAAATAAATTATTTTATGTAATTAAATTTTAATAAAAAATATTTATAATAATGCTAATTTTTTTGATTTTTTTTTTCTATATATTAGAAATATTAAAAAAATGAATATATTTAAAAAGAAAGTTAGACTCAAAAAAAAAAAAAAAAATTTGCCCTCTATTTTTTAGAATTTAAAACTTTTTTTTTCTATATTAATTTCTTTTTTTATTATATCTATAATTTTTATAAAATTAAAATATATATAAATATAAAAATTATAAGTACAGTAAAATAATAAATATAAATTAAAAATAAAATATGTGGGGAAAAAATATTGAATTTTAAACAATTTCCTACAAGTGTAGTATTAAAAAAACATTAATTTTCCTAGTGATACTATCGCCTCTCCGGCGAAAAGCACGCAGTATAAAAAACTTGACAGTGATTCAATCAACATCCAGTGGCCATTATTGAGCTGTCATCGATAAAGCGACAGCACTGAGTACGCTGGTATCCGCATATTAATGCTTACGTGTTACGTGAGCAATCAAATCAACTCACGTGTTTTGTCAAAAAAACTCACGTGCGAGCGATGAGCGATGAGCCCTTTGGCTCTGGGTAACTCACTCTGTGGACTGTTCTCTATCTTATTCAATGCCCTTCACGTTCACGTTGACAACTTGGATAACGACAGACTCCAATTTATTGTTTTGCACTTTTTAACTTATCGTGTGTGTAACTGTGTATTAATGAAAAAGAAGATAGTTTAAAAATATGATAAAACATGAATAAATTTTATTTTTTATTTTTTATTTTTTAAAAATTTATAAGATATAATAATAAAAATATTTTTTATTTTAAGATTTGATTTGATTTGATTTTATATTTTTTATTATCAATTAATAATTTTATTTTAATTTTTTTATAATTATTTAATAAACATAAATAAAATTAATAAATTTTATATTTTCTTTCCCCTTTATTCCAATTCATGTTCATATTACAAATTAATAAATACACATTTAAATTAAAAAAAAAAACTCATTAAAAAAACCTTAGATAAAAAAAGATATATTTACTATATTATTATAATAGATCTTTTAGTTAATTAAAAAATAAAATAAAAAATTATTATTTTATTCAATAATTATTTGTTACGTGATTGTATTTGTGGCATAAACAAATACTCTTTAATAAACTTTAAAACTTAAAATATTTTATATGTTTAAATAAAATATTGTGATAATTAAAAAATGAGTGTAGATTGTAGAACAATGCAAACAAATACTCTTTAATAAACTTTAAAACTTAAAATATTTTATATATTTAAATAAAATATTGTGATAATTAAAAATGAGTGTAAATTGTTGAACAATGCTAGCTAGTTCAATGATACGTATCAGGTTGAATGGATTTGATGAGATTTTGTTATGTTATATCTATTTTATTATGATATACTTAACCAAGTTATCTACCCTATAAATCCCATTCCATTCATTATTAAAGAAAAACATTATTAAATACTTTTATTAAAAAAAAATGCATTTGTATAAATTAATACGAGAAGATATCACTTAAAAATTATAATGGTAAGTATAGTTATGATTGTATAATGATAAGCATAAAGTATATTTAAACATTAATTATAATTTTATAAATCTATAATGTGTAATAATTTTAATTGCATAACTTTTATTTTATATACCAAATTTTATTTTTATATAAAGTAAAAAATAAAAAACTTTGTAAGTTCACAAAATATGTTGTATATACTTTTTTGTTAATATAAAAATTATTTTTTTAAGAAATTAAATATTAAATTATATAAATAATTGAATTATATATAAATTAAAGCGTATATAACAATGCTACTATAAACAGAATGTGTATCGTTAACTTTTATGTAGATATTAATATAAAAATAATTTTTTATTTTTAAAATGTATTTTTATCGGGATGACTATCTTTCAGTTTTGGCATGACAACCAAATATCTTAAATTTATATTCCTGCAAGTTTTTTTTTTTTTTTTTTCTATTTAAAAAATATATATATATTGAGTTTATATTAGAATTATTTTAAAATTAAAAAAATAAAAATAAAAAATCAAGTCTCACAATCTTTGATACGTAATTTAATGGTACCCATATTTATTTTTTGGTATTTTTTATTTCTCAAGTTTTCAAGTAATATCTAAAAAAATACTTAAGTTTTCAAATTAATACATTTTTTTATCAAAAATTAAACACATGCATCTCACATAACAAAAAAATAAGAGAAATAGGCTATGATGGACTCTTTTCACTAACCTTATTCTAAACTAACCCCCTCTTTATATTTTTTTATTGAACTTCCAAATATACCCCCTGTTATATTAACTTATATTATAACAAACCCTTTCGTTCACCTTCATCAGCAATGGCACTCAGTTACTCTGGCGTTGAATCTTCACACAGTTTGCGAGGAGGCTCGCTGCCCCAATCTCGGTGAGTGCTGGTCTGGTGGCGAGACTGGCACCGCAACTGCTACTCCTCTGCTACTCTGGCGTTTCTGTTCTTGGCGCTGCCTGGTGCCACCACTGAGGTTATCTTCTGATTTTAATCTTCTGATTTTAATTTTCGATTCTGATTAGAATTTATCTTCTTGTGTGGATTTCATAGGGGAATTTCTCCTCTGCTCCGTTTTCGTTCCTAATTCGCCGGTGTGAATCGAGCACTCAGCCAGAGATATCGTTAGCGTAGGCTCAGGCATCATCCTCACAAAGAATTGCAAGTCCAAAGGGTTCCGAGTCAACTCGGACTGATTACAGCTAGCATTAGAGACCGATTGATCATCGGAAACACTAGAATCATGTTGAATTCCTCAGGATTGAGCTACTTACCTATATTTCTGGGGTTTTATTTGGTTTTGTTTAATTTATGCAGATTTTGATAATTATGTGATTTTGGAACATTTAAAGCCTGTTTAATTACTAGTTTTTCTTCAAGAGGAGCTCTCCTGCCTGATCTGGTGGTTTTTACCAGTTCGGGTGACAGCGTCGTTTTCACTTTCTCCCACCAGGTTGACGTTTCCTGGTCGTCCTAGTAGACCGGCGTTTGTGGCTGTTCAGCAGCATTTCTTTCTCGGTTTGGGTGTACTGGTTTGTTAGTTTGTGTGAGTTATTGTGTATTTTGAGTTTTTCTGCAATATTCTGGTATGTTTTGAAAATTGCAGGTGTTATGTGTGCTATTCTCGTATATTCTTTGTCTTGTAACACTCATATTTGTCCAACTGAGCTCCGGCGAGTGGAATCGTCGGCCAATTAAAATTCGATCAGTTGGACATGTGTCCAACTGAGCTCCGTGACTTTTCAGTTTTTAGTTGGACATGCGTCCAACTGAGCTCCGACGAGTTGAGTCATCGGCTAATCAAAATTCGATCAGTTGGACATGCGTCCAACTCAGTTGGACATGCGTCCAACTGAGCTCCGACGAGTTGGGTCGTCGGCTAATCAAAATTCGATCAGTTGGACATACGTCCAACTCAGTTGGACATGTGTCCAACTAAGCTCCGGTGAGTGGGGTCGTCGGCCAATCAAAATTCTGCTAGTTGGACAGTCGTCCAATTCTGAGCAGTCTAGTTGGACATTTGTCCAACTGGACTTCGGCGAGTGAGGTCGCCGGCTCCGGCGAGTGGGGTCGCCAGCCGGTCAAAATTTCATCAGTTGGACAGTCGTCCAACTCTGTTGAGGTGAGTTGGACAGTCGTCCAACTGAGGGGTTATTAAGGGCATTTTTGTCATAATATGTAAAAAAATTAAGTGGAGGGGGTCATATCAGATTTTTAATAAATAGGGGGTCATGACAGCATATAACCCAAAAAATAATAATAATTTAGTTATTTAAAATTTATTATTATTATTTTTTGAGTTTCATGTCACATTAATCATATAACTTTAAATAAGTAAGACGTTGGTCCTGTATCTTTAAAAATAGGTAATTTAGTATTGTAATTTGAAAAATTATTAAAAAATAAAAGAGATTAAATGAAAAATAAAAACATTATAAATTTATTTTTTCTCCCATTTTATCATATCATTTCTTTTTTATTTTTGAGTGAGCTTTTTTTGTTTGAAATTTTTTTGATATAAATTTTATTTAAGAAAACTAAATATTGTTGACTTTGATACCAAACTTATATAGAATAGGGGAAAAAAATAATAAATGAATTAAAATTAAAGATTTATACGAATAATAAAATAAAAAAATAACAAATAATTGAAAGATTAATTAATATTGTATTTTATTTATTTCATATTTAATTTATTTTGGCTTGTAAAATACATAAAATACTAAGTTTTATTTATAGAACTGAAATAACAAAAATAAATAATTATTCGTAAAAAGTTAGATCATTAAAAATTGGGAATGAAAAAAGATAACAAAGATTAATTTTTTTTCTTTTCATTTAATTTTAATAATTTTCTATTTTATTTTAAAAAAAATTCAATTTTTAAAATTTAAATTTGACAGGTAATTTTTTTAAATTACAATATTAAATTAATCATCTTAAAAATTAGGGGACTAATGTAGCATTAAACCTAAAGAATAATAAAAAAATTAAAATTACTAAATTACCTTTCATTTTTTGTTATGTGACATGCATATGATATGTATATAATTAATTTTTAGCTAAAAAGTAAAAATTTAAAAATTTAAGTACTTTTAAAGTACCATTTAAAAATTTAGATAATAACAAATGTAAGGTTTATTTTGTATTGGCAATTTTCGTGGACAAAATGTTTGATTGTAATCTAGAATAGGAATTCAACAATTATTCAGACCACACGTGATGATGGAGTCACCAAGCTTGCAACGCCCATATGACAGGTATAATATTCCATCATGCATACATCTGCACACAATTGAGCACGACACTTAGTATGGATTGTAACGAAAAATGTATTGTGCACATGTTGGTCGATCGATCGAGAGTATTGTTCGATCGATCGAGTGATCGATCGATCGAGACTGAGACAACTTCGATCTAGGTGCTCTTTGTTTGGACTGGATCGATCGAGCAATTGGACCGATCGATCGAACCATGTTCGATCGATCGAGTATAGAACAACTTCGATCCAGGTTCTCTCTGTTTGAGTTAGATCGATCGAGTTTTGTGTATCGATCGATCGAGACCTTCTCGATCGATCGAGACGGCCTGTCGATCGATCGATCCAGTATTATATTCCTACTCAAACTCTATTTCTTAATTCGACCCTTATGTTTCTTTTACCTAATTGACCACATTTAATGTTAAGAACAGTATTCTTATTTGAGGATAATTGTGGTAATTGGTAAATCCTGATAGGAAAAGAGTTATAGTGAATTGCAAATCCTATTTGAACTAGGATTGGACTCTATATAAGTGAAGGGATGTTTATGCATAATTAATCAACTTGAGCATTTAGAATTATACAGCACTAATACTTTCTAGCATCTGAATTGTGCTTATTCTCTTCATCTATTGTTCTTAGGCTTTTTCATGTTTTATTCATATGCCTAATTGATTTGCATGATATTGAACTTAATATTGAATGTTCTAGAGTTTGCTAGCTGATCCTGTTTTTACATCGCATGTTATTGAATCTGCTAGTTAGGATTGTTTATTATTTGAATCCGCTCTAGGACACACATTGCACTTGTGTTTTTGTGCTAACGTTACAGGTGACAGGTTCGGTATTTCGTGTGACTCGAAATTACCGAAGGTGACGGGTTCGGTTGATCTTGTGTGACTCAAGTAGATCGGAACGTTGGTCCGGATCCAGACATCTAACTATTGGAGGCTGTGAAAGGAGCAAGCGGCTCGTAAGTAAATTACAGAAAGGGGGATCTATCTGCGACGGGTAGTTTCTGGACTCTATGGTTGTAATTGAACATTATTTTCATAGTGGATAGTTAGGTGGTCCGGTGGACCGGTGGTTTTCCTCTTAGGTCATTGTTGTGGCCTAGGTTGTTTCCACCTAAAAATATCGTGTGTCGTTTTATTATTCCGCATTTATCTTTACACGCGATTGCATGTCTGGCCGTTGTGATTAGATTATATAATATTTGTTGAAAATTGAAAATAACCTATTCACCCCCCTCTAGGCTTATTAGATCCGTAATTAAAAACTTTTTCAATTGGTATCAAAGCGGGTCACTAGATATACTTAGTGTTGCCTAGGACCTTATTATGGATCATTTTAGAGAGGGTTCTTCTACAATCCGTCCACCTTATTTTAATGGGTCTAACTACCCATATTGGAAGGCTCGTATGAGAGCCTTTTTACGTTCCTTAGATGAAAGTGTATGGAATTCTGTGCTTTATGGTTGGGAACCACCTACGGTTACCAAGGATGGTGTAGTCACACTTAAACCTAGAATTGATTGGACTTCTCAAGATAAAATTGGTAGTGGCTGGAACCAAAAGGGCATAAATGCTATTTTTAGTGCTGTGTCTCCGGATGAATTCCGACGTATTTCTGATATTGAAACTGCTAAGGCTGCTTGGGACACTCTAGAGGTTGCCCATGAGGGCACGTCCCAAGTTAAACGAACAAAACTTCGCATGCTAGCTACTAAGTTTGAAAATCTTAGAATGAAGGAGGATGAAACGTTTTCTGATTTTTATGCTAATTTATGTGATATTGCTAACTCTTCTTCAAATCTTGGAGATAAAATTGATGAACGCAGGTTGGTTCGAAAAGTCTTATGCTCATTACCAGAACGCTTTGAAGCAAAGGTTACAGCGATAGAGGAAAGCAAAGACATTGACACCATGAAGATTGAAGAACTAGTTGGGTCAATTCAAACATTTGAGATGAACTTTCCAGCACCCAAAAAGAACATTGGAATTGCTCTCAAAACCACCGAAGCTGACGATAGTGATGATGATGTAGAAGATGAAGATCTACTCACTCTAGCTAGAAAACTCAAGAAAATGTTCAACAAAAAGGATCTACAGATTAAAGAAAAATCAAGATATCGTAAGGGAAGAGAATTCACGCCAATGAGTTCAGAAGGTAAGAAATCTAAACCCACTGGTCCTAAATGTTTTGAATGCAATGGTTTTGGACACTATGCAGCAGATTGTGCCAACAAGAAGAAGAAAACAAGAAACGCTTTCAATGCTACCCTTAGTGACACAGAAAGTGATGAAGACCAAGCTAGTGGTTCAGAAAATGTCAACTCTAACTACGTAGCTTTTACATCAACTGTTGGTGGATACTCCAGTGAGTCAGACTTTGACTCAGATGAAGAGGGAAGTAAACGAATCCTTGATAAATTTAATGCAAACAGTTTTGAGGAGTTATTTATTGATTTAATTAAATGCAAGAAAGAAAAAGATAAACTACTCATAACTGTAACAAAGCTGAATGAACAGATCAATTTGCAAGACCTTAATTTATCAGTTTTAGAAAAAGAAAAAGTTGAACTGTCTGAGCATTTTGACAAGTTAAGTTTAAGTCTTGCAGGTATTGAACAGGAAAATTCAAAGCTTGTGCAGGAGTTGGAGCAATCAAAGGAAACTGTCAAGAGATTAACAATTGGAGCTGAACGACTTGATAAGATGTTGAGCATTGGTAAGCCTTTCGGTGATACTCGTGGACTTGGTTTCCAAGATGAAAACTGTACACCTTCCACTTCAAAAACTACATTTGTAAGGTCTTCTAACTTTATCTCTACTGCTACAAATTCTGCACAAACACCCACTAAAACTGTAGGAGCTAAAACTGTTAAGTTTGTGCCTGTTTGTCATCATTGTGGTAGAAAAGGCCATATTCGACCTAACTGTAGATTTTTGATGAATGCTTTTCGATTTAATGATCATCTTCATGCTTATAGGTATAGAACTCATAATTATCATCATACCATGCCTATGTTGAATTTGAATAGGAAATATGAGCCTAAGAGTATGCCCTTAAAATCTAATGCAATTAAGTCTCAACCCAAAAACATAAAGAAATCAAAATTCATGAAAATTTGGGTTAGGAAAGATTGCATGTTTCCTATCAATTGATCACTATTGCTAGACCACCTAGGTACTTTTGTTTGAGTGCTTAAATGACCCTAGGTGAGTATTTTTTTTGGTTTATTTCGTTTTTTTATTGTTAATTTTTTTTTGGATTTAAAAAAAAAAAAAAAAAAAAAAAAAAAGGTCTACAAGGTTTTGGATTCAAATGATGCTTATACTTTTACAACCTTATCTTTTGTGGCTTATTTTGATTCTCATTGTATATTCTATGCTACAACTCAAAATTCTGCACATATTTGCATTTTTCTCATATGATGACACTATTGACTGAACTTATGCACACACCCACTGAACACTCATGTATGTCATTTATGAAGTTTATGATTAATTTTGAAAGACTCTAAGACTTGAGCTAATCTTGATTGCGACATCATATTGAGCCCTATTTCTTATTTTTTAAATATTTCATCTTAGGGAAATAACTAGTATTGAGAGGGCTACCTACTATGATGTGTGAAGCTACCGCAGTGAGCGGAGAGGGCTACCTCATAACTAGTGTGAAAGTCATCGTATTAGATTTATGGCTCGTACATGTTTTTTTTTTTTAAAAAAAAAAAAAAAAAAAAAAAAAATTTAATTAAGAAATTCTATTTGGCATGTACAAAAAGAAAGAGCAAAAATGTACAATTATGATTTAGCATGATAGATGAACTTATTTTCTTTTGAGTCTCTTAAAATTGGTCATAAATGAAATTATTAGAATACAAGTGGAGTTCACATTTGTATACTACCTCAAGTGAATGTCAATATGTCATTATATGTGTTAGAGTGTTTATGTGCCCTATTTATTTTGCTAATACAATGAATAATCAAAATTTAAGCAAAAATAATTTTTTCAATTGGTTGTATGCTTATTCGTGTTAAATGAGTTCATTACTTTGTGTGGTAAAAAAAAAAAAAAATTTCTTTTGAATTTATTTTTCGTCTAGAGAGTCATAGAACTTAGGGGGAGTCATTGCATACATATTTCATTATTCTTCTTTTGACTTAATGCAATTCCTCCTACATGCTTTGGACATATACATGTGTGCTCTTATGCATTTTTAGCCCACCTTGTTGAGAGTGACCCTTGTCATCTTTAGTGTTTCATGATTTGTCAATTTCGTATGCCAAAAAGGGGGAGAAAGATTCATGTTATTCATGTTGCTATGGAGATTGAATTTAGGGGGAGATGTTGCATTTATTAGTTGTGGGGGAGAAAGATTCATGTCCACATACACTACATATCTTTCGCACTTTTATGTACACTGAACTAATAAGCAATGAGGCTTTCAAGCCACATTTGTGTGCTATTTGTTTGTCTAATTTCAGTGGACCGAGCGTATCAAGTATCAAGCGAAGATGGTCCACCAGATCATAGACAGTCCACTATGTAATTGATGTAATGATATTTTAACCTTGAGCGTTATGTAGTGAGAGAGTGATTTTGTCACACGAAAATGCCAAAGGGGGAGATTGTAAGGTTTATTTTGTATTGGCAATTTTCGTGGACAAAATGTTTGATTGTAATCTAGAATAGGAATTCAACAATTATTCAGACCACACGTGATGATGGAGTCACCAAGCTTGCAACGCCCATATGACAGGTATAATATTCCATCATGCATACATCTGCACACAATTGAGCACGACACTTAGTATGGATTGTAACGAAAAATGTATTGTGCACATGTTGGTCGATCGATCGAGAGTATTGTTCGATCGATCGAGTGATCGATCGATCGAGACTGAGACAACTTCGATCTAGGTGCTCTTTGTTTGGACTGGATCGATCGAGCAATTGGACCGATCGATCGAACCATGTTCGATCGATCGAGTATAGAACAACTTCGATCCAGGTTCTCTCTGTTTGAGTTAGATCGATCGAGTTTTGTGTATCGATCGATCGAGACCTTCTCGATCGATCGAGACGGCCTGTCGATCGATCGATCCAGTATTATATTCCTACTCAAACTCTATTTCTTAATTCGACCCTTATGTTTCTTTTACCTAATTGACCACATTTAATGTTAAGAACAGTATTCTTATTTGAGGATAATTGTGGTAATTGGTAAATCCTGATAGGAAAAGAGTTATAGTGAATTGCAAATCCTATTTGAACTAGGATTGGACTCTATATAAGTGAAGGGATGTTTATGCATAATTAATCAACTTGAGCATTTAGAATTATACAGCACTAATACTTTCTAGCATCTGAATTGTGCTTATTCTCTTCATCTATTGTTCTTAGGCTTTTTCATGTTTTATTCATATGCCTAATTGATTTGCATGATATTGAACTTAATATTGAATGTTCTAGAGTTTGCTAGCTGATCCTGTTTTTACATCGCATGTTATTGAATCTGCTAGTTAGGATTGTTTATTATTTGAATCCGCTCTAGGACACACATTGCACTTGTGTTTTTGTGCTAACGTTACAGGTGACAGGTTCGGTATTTCGTGTGACTCGAAATTACCGAAGGTGACGGGTTCGGTTGATCTTGTGTGACTCAAGTAGATCGGAACGTTGGTCCGGATCCAGACATCTAACTATTGGAGGCTGTGAAAGGAGCAAGCGGCTCGTAAGTAAATTACAGAAAGGGGGATCTATCTGCGACGGGTAGTTTCTGGACTCTATGGTTGTAATTGAACATTATTTTCATAGTGGATAGTTAGGTGGTCCGGTGGACCGGTGGTTTTCCTCTTAGGTCATTGTTGTGGCCTAGGTTGTTTCCACCTAAAAATATCGTGTGTCGTTTTATTATTCCGCATTTATCTTTACACGCGATTGCATGTCTGGCCGTTGTGATTAGATTATATAATATTTGTTGAAAATTGAAAATAACCTATTCACCCCCCTCTAGGCTTATTAGATCCGTAATTAAAAACTTTTTCAACAAATACAAAAAAAATATAAATATAAGTATCACTAAGGTATCACTCTCCATGTAGATAGAATTAAGCCTTCACAAATCACAATCATCTTTCAAAAGTTCCACCTACTAGAAAATGTAGTTCTTAATTTTGCCCTTATAAAGCACTTCTCTAGACCTAAAATAAATGGATTATAAAAATTAATGCATTTAAAATTGTAATAAAAAAATATTAAATATATATTATTGAATGAATATAAATTATTAATGTCTAATTAGAATGACATTTAACGAAAAATAATGTAATAGTAATTTTTTAATTTAAAAAATATATAATTTAAACACAATAAATAATATTTTTATTATTATAAATTTTATAAGTATTATTTTTGTTGTTTTCTCAATTTTTTCTATACTATATTGGGTATACATACATTACTTATTGAAATAAGAAAAATGATACATTTTTATTATGGCAAGTTTTGAGTCTATTTATCTTTTTAAGATATACCCAAATGTAGTATAAAAAAATTAAAAAAATAACACAAATAGTACTAATTGTATTCAAATCATATATTTTTATAATTAAAAATTATTGTTATATTATTTTTTTAAACGCTTATTCAATTGGACGATGTTCAAATTGAACTGCGATAATTTAGACTCGTTTAATATTAAACATCGTTCAATCGAATATTATTCAATATTATTGAATGCTTTTTTTATTATTAGTTAAAAAATACTTGCGTTACACATGAATTATTATTTTTATTTAAATTTTGTTGTTACTTTCTATAACATATTTGAAATGTATATAAAATTAATTTTTTTATACTTTTAAATTAATTATGAAAATAAAATAATATTTATTATCCTAATAATCATTATATAATTAAAATATTTATAAGATATAATATTTATTTCATTATCATGTATTTAATGTTTTTATCGAATCTAATAATCATCATATAATTAGAATCATTGTTTAATGTGATATTTTTATTATATTATCATGTATAAAAATTTTATTTAATGTAATAATAATTAATATTAATAATTTAAATATAAAGATAATTTTATTAAAATAATATTAAATTTAATTCCAAATTTTATATAATAAATTTTACGAATATTATTTTTAATAATTTTTCTAAAATCAATGGTCAATGACCCGTCAAAATTGAATTGCAGTAGCAACTAGCAACTAGCAACTAGCAACTAGCAAGTAGATATAAAGTGAGAGACGAAAAGCCTACGAAGCACACCCTTATATTCTTTTAAACTGGTACCTAATACCACTTAAAAAATATCTCTCTTCTATCCTAGCTGGGAAAAGAAGAAGCCTAAAGCCAAGAAAAAAGAAACTATATAAACGGACTCCCGCAACTTGAGCCTTCTTTCTTGCCAACTATAACGCGAACTCTCTCTCCCCTCTCGTATTCTTCTTTCTTGACGTTCTTCACATCTCTCTCTTGTCTCTGAAACTCGTATCTCTCTCTCACTAAAATTAATGGATTCCCCTTCTCGCTCCTCCATCGTAGTAATCGGTGCTGGAGTCTCTGGTGAGTCTCCCCTACAGTTGATTTCTTTTTACTCTCTCATTCCTCTCGTTTCTCAGGCAACGTATATGGTTTCCAATGGTTTTGATTTGTTGTTTTTGAATTTAATTAAAATTTAAAGGTCTATCGGCTGCGAAAGTTTTGGCCGAGAACGGCGTTGAGGACATTGTGATTCTTGAAGCTTCCGACCGTATCGGAGGAAGGATCAGGAAGGAAAATTTCGGCGGCGTGTCGGTGGAGCTTGGTGCCGGATGGATTGCTGGAGTAGGTGGCAAGGAATCTAATCCCGTTTGGGAGCTCGCTAATAAATCTGGCCTCCGTACATGCTTCTCCGATTACAGCAATGCTCGATTCAATATTTATGATCGCAGGTCATTATCGATAAGCCTTTTCTATTTAGTCTATTTTAGGTTCGCTTTTTTCCTTTTATTTTCATTCTCACATATGGCTCTTCGAGCAATCAGCAAAGGTTTCGTTTACTTACTCGATTCGTTGATCGCTTTCCGAGTAAATCGGTATATATTAGCATCGATGGTTTCTTTTCTTAATTTTTTGTTCGATGTTCTCTAAAATACGCCGGGAGATATTTTGTTTCCCAAACAAACTCATAGACTTTTTTTGCATATTGTATTTGTGTCTTCCATGGAGCATCACACGGCGTCGTTTAACTATTTCCCTGCTCGCATTCTGCCTCTGAAGTTTGAAGGCTGAAACTCAATTCAACGTTTATCCTTTTAGTCTCTTATATTACCATGGGTGATGCGTGCTAAATAATAAATATTTTGTTTTCCTCTTTTTCTTTTTCAGCGGGAAGATATTTCCGAGTGGAATCGCCTCCGACTCGTACAAAAAGGCTGTCGACTCGGCAATTGATAAGTTAAGGAATGAGGCAGCCAATCATTGCAACGGCGACGCCCCAAAAATGTCCGAGTTGCTTTCGTAAGTATTGTTTTTATATTGGAAAATTCTGTTTTTTTGTTTTGTTTTTTGCAATGTAAGTTATATATGAACACGTACTGATTAAAAAAACTTACATTGTACCATATTAAATTTTTTTAAATAAATTTATATCGTGAAAATTCAAGGTTGAAATATCGATATGTATTTAAATAACATTATTTTTTACAATTTGTTTTTAATATTGGATGTTGCGCTAAATTCAGCTATTAACTATTAGTTAAATAAAAAAAAACTATTAGCCTTTGCGCCGGCATGTAGTGTTTTGAAGAGTTGTATGCATTGTGATTTTTGGATTTTACGCAAGTGTAATTATTATTAAAAGAACTGTAAGCCTTAAATAATTAAATATGGTTTGCTACGCCACGTAGAGCTATTATTTGTTATCTATTCTTTTTAGTCAATTGGTTTCATTTATTTTTCTTACGTGTTTTTGTATTAGTAGTACTCTCAAAACGCCGATGGAGCTTGCAATCGACTTCATCTTACACGATTTTGAGATGGCAGGTTGGTATTCTCGACTAATTAATTTCCTCTTAATTCTTATTTTTTACTGCCAAAGAATATTTTTTTTATAATAGCAAGAAATAGAAAATTTTGAATCTTATATCTTTTGAGCTATTGGAATTTTATGAAATGGGAATTACATGCATTCAAGTCAAACATTCACAGTGCTCAAATTAGAAAATTGGTAGAGCTATTTTTTCCTTTAATTAAAGTAAACATAAGCCAAAGTTTAATTTGTACGAGTTACTTGCTCTGTGCTTTTTTATGATGTTGAGTGGAAATGGGTTTTGTGCAGAGGTTGAACCCATCTCGACTTACTTAGATTTTGGTGATCGAGAATTTTTAGTAGCAGATGAAAGAGGCTACGAGTATTTGCTGCACAAGATGACTGATGATTTTTTAGTCACATCTGGGGGTAAAATTATGGATAGCCGTCTTAAACTTAACAAGGTACAAATACCTCCGCCTGGCCTTTGTATATTTACTTTTCCAACTGTTTGTTTTTCCCTTATTAATTTGATTTGGTTGTTTGTTTGCTATCTATTTATAATTAAATATCATACGAAAAAGTGACAGTGAAAATTCGGATTTTATTTTGTTTCTTTGCATGTGCTGGTTTCCTTGTTGACAACTTGTTATAACCCGCATTTGGAGTTTACTGATAATGACGTTTTCTAAAAGGTGTTTTCTCTTTTCCTTTTAATATTTTATTTTAAATTATTATTATATTATATTCCAAAATAAATCTTCTTTGCTGGTCAATTTATTTTTCTTGCAACTTTTATTTGTTTATTTTAAAGAGGCAGGATTCTCTTATAAGTGCAGTTTCCTAATTTTCTTCAGAGCTAAACAAAATTACTTGAAGTTAAAATACTATCATTTTGGCGAGGATAAGTATGTCTATAACTTATTATTCCATGTTGAATACATGTCATATTAATCATGGATAATCATACTCTTTTCATGTGTGATTTAGTTAAATTTAATTAGTCAATAAAATTATAATGAAAATGACACACACGTACATAAAAAATAAGCATGTGATATATTTTATTTTATTTTTATGTTTTAATTTTTGTTATATTTTTATGATGTTCATATATAACTTTTTAATAAATAAAGTACTACAAATTCAACAAATATTTTAATTATAAAAAATATATTTTTCAAAATTAGTGATATCAAATCTCATTGTGAGAAGCTTAAATTGTAAAAAAAAAAAATATCACAAAATAAAAATTATATGAAGCTTAAAAAATTTACATTAAAAACATAAAAATGTAAATTTCAATTATAAAGCCATTGCTAGTTGATATTTCACCTAGAGATGCCCTAATTCAAATTATCATTCCTAAATATATTTAGATAAAAAAATCTAATACAAAGTAATTAATATTTATATAATAGAATATGTAATGTCAAAATAAAAAATGAAATTAAATTATAAGATAATATAATTATTACCATTAAATAAAAAAAAATTATAATAATTGTAAATTTCTTAATTAAATGTAAAGGTTTTGTCTATTTTTTTAATTACATGTACTACAATTATTTTAAAAGATAAATATTTATTTTAGTTTGTTTAATACTTTTCTTAAAAAAACTAAGATCATGAAAATAAATAAGAAAATTTAAAAATAAAAATTAATTCAAACATATATTATGTATTTTAGAACTTGATGTAAAAAAAAGTAAAAAATAAATAAAATTATTATAATATTTTTCATTAAATAAGTAAAATTAATGATAATGATGATTTTTATAATTAAATTTAAATAATTTTATCCAATTTTTCTTTAATTACAAGTACAAAAATATTGTTTTAAAAAATAAAAATATATTTTAGCTTATTTAGAACTTTTTATGAAAAAAATAAACCATAAATAAAATGTTGATTTTTATAATTAAATTTAAATAATTTTATCAAATTTTTCTTTAATTATAAGTACTAAAATATTGTTTTAAAAAATAAAAATATATTTTAGCTTATTTAGGATTTCTTATGAAAAAAAATAAACCATAAATAAATTTTATGATATTATTTTTATGTCAATATAATGTAATTATTATTATTAAATAAATAAAATTAATAATTATGACAATAAATATATATAATAATAAAATAAATATGACACTAAATAATATATTAATAACATATTTTTAAGGACTAAAATGTTGATGACATATTCTTACGTTTGCAGAAATTACAAAGCTAATATTTTTAGAATATATAATAATAAAAATAACATCTTTAGTAAAATTTTATATTATTTTTAATTAAAAATAATAATTTTATTTTTATTATTATAAGTATTAAGACTATTATTTTAAATAATTTTTTAATAAATATAGTTTAAATTATGGCAATATTTTTTCAGCTATCTTCAGTTGTCGGTAAAACATAGGATTATGTGTTGGGATATGTGTATCGCAGCGGAATGTTGGACAGATTGAGAATACTGAATAATAAATGTGCAGGAGTAATGTAAAATGACACACAATATTTAACGTGGAAAAACCCACTCAATGTGAGAGGAAAACAACCACGGGGCAACTCCGAAAAATCTTCCACTATAACAAATAGGTACAACAATTCTCTCAAGTTTATGCCCTAAACTTGAGGTATTACAATATTACACTCTCAAAGTGTATCTCTCACACTCACAATTGTGTGGTAAACCTCTCACCATTTTCTCTCTACAGATATTTATCACTCTCTGTAGGAATACCTCACTTTTCTCTCACAGCTTAAATTAACTGTGGTATTCTTCAAAGCTGATATAATTTATCAGCTTTTCTCTGCATCTCAGATTTGTGAAATCTGAGGGATCTGAGATCTCTGCGATCTGCCTCCGCTCCTCTTCTCATTCTCTATTTATAGAGAAATATTATAAACGTATGCGTCATTGCATACGTTTCTTAAGCAGTCTCCAGCTGCTTCTTCTTTTTCTTCAACATTGTCTGCACCGCCCCTTCAACAAATTCTGCTTGTCGAATTCTTCTTCTAAGTCTGCTTCTTTCCTTCTTCAACGTTCAATAAAGTCTGCTGGAGGCTTCTTCAAAGTTCCTTATTCAATATTCAAACGTTTCTGCTCTTTCTAGAAGAGAGAAACCAGAGGCAGACTCATCAAATCTCCTCCTCTGCCTCATGAAGGGAGGAATCACATGTTAGCTCCATCATTTGGAGCTCATTCCAGCTATCTTGGAACATAGCTCGAGTTTCTGTTTGAGAACAATCTTTGTCAGCATATCAGCAGCATTCTTGTCTGTATGAATCTTCTTCACTTGAATCAACTTCTTCTCAAGTGCTTGGCGTATCCAATGATACCTTACATCAATGTGCTTTGTGCGAGAATGATATGTGGCATTTTTGCTTAAATCAATAGCACTCTGGCTATCACAGTTAACCACATACTCATCTTGTTTCAAACCCAATTCTTGGAGAAAAACCTTCATCCACAATAGCTCTTTCCCAGCTTCTGTGACTGCAATATATTCAGCCTCTGTTGTGGATAATGCAATACATTTTTGCAGTTTGGACTGCCAAGATACAGCTCCCCCTGCAAAAGTAAACAAATATGCAGATGTAGACTTTCTACCATCAAGGTCACCTGCCATGTCTGCATCTGTATATCCTTTCAAAATTGGTTTTCCTTTTCCAAAGCTTAAGCACAACTTTGATGTACCCCTTAAATATCTGAAGATCCATTTCACTGCTTCCCAATGCTCTTTGCCAGGATTTGACAGAAATCTGCTCACAACTCCTACTGCATGAGCAATATCTGGTCTAGTACAGACCATAGCATACATAAGACTACCAACTGCTGAAGAATAGGGAATGGCCTCCATCTTCTTCTTTTCTTCCTCTGAAGATGGACATGATTTCTTGGTGAGTTTAAATTGACCACCAAGAGGCGAACTGACTGGCTTCGCTCCTTTCATGTTGAACCTTTCAAGAACTCGTTTAACATATTTCTCCTGTGACATCCATAGACTCTTGGACCTCCTGTCACGAATTATTTCCATACCCAAAATTTGTTTGGCTGGTCCTAAGTCTTTCATGTCAAAGACTTTTGATAATTCCTTCTTCAGCTTGTTGATTACTTCGGTGTCTTGACTAACTATCAACATGTCATCAACATATAGCAGTAGAATAACAAATTTTCCACCAGGTAAATGTTTGATATAAACACATGAGTCTGCATTAGTTCTTCGAAACTCATTACTTACCATGAATGAGTCGAACTTCTTGTACCACTGGCGTGGGGCCTGCTTCAATCCATACAGGCTTTTCTTCAACTTGCAGACTAGGTGCTCCTTTCTTTTGACTTCAAACCCTTCTGGTTGCTGCATGTATATGACTTCTTCTAGATCTCCATGAAGAAATGCAGTCTTCACATCCATTTGTTCAATTTCAAGATCTAGGCTAGCTGCTAAGCTCAAAATTACTCTGATTGAGGACATCTTTACAACTGGAGAGAATATTTTATCAAAGTCAATGCCTTTCTTTTGTCCAAATCCTTTCACAACTAAGCGAGCTTTGTATTTGACTTGATTGGTGATGCCATCCTCTTTCAACTTGTATACCCACTTGTTTCTTAGAGCTTTTCTGCCTTTTGGAAGCTCTACTAACTCATAAGTCTGGTTCTTATGAAGGGAATTCATCTCTTCCTCCATTGCTTTCATCCACTGCTTCTTTTCCTTATGAGTTTCCACTTCTTGGAAGCTTTCTGGCTCCCCCTTTTCAGTGATTAGGATATACTCATTAGGTGGATAACGTCTGGATGGTTGCATGACTCTGTTTGACCTTCTCGGTTGTTGTCTATCATTCTCCAGTTCTCTTGTCTGCTCCCCCTGATTATTGTCCTCTTGTGCTGGCATATCTTCTTCAGCATCTTCATCTTCTTCTGCTGGTAAATCTTCCTCAGCATCATCTTCTTCCTGCAACCGTTTCCATACTCGGCAATTTCTCTTTATGTGGCCTGGCTTGCCACAATGGAAGCAATTATTGTCTCGTTCTCTTAACTTTGACCTTCCTCTGTTGCTGAATGAGAACATCCTTCATTCTGCTCTGCCAGAGGGTAAAATTGTTGTTGCTGGTAAACTTCTCAATCTTTGTTTTACTACCAGACAATTTAAATTTGTCGTGAACCAACCTTGCTCACACTCAAATTTTTGTAAAAAAAAAATCTCCTTTGCGAAATAGTGCCACTTGAATAGTACTCGATGAATAGTATCCCTTGAATAGTACCCGTGTGAATAGTACCTCAAGTGTCGGCAGATGTGAATAGTATCCTTACTGTTCACCTGTACTATTCACAACTTTAATTATTGTGAATAGTAGTTTCACTATTTGCAATAATGGCTCTGATACCAGTTGTTGGGATATGTGTATCGCAGCGGAATGTTGGACAGATTGAGAATACTGAATAATAAATGTGCAGGAGTAATGTAAAATGACACACAATATTTAACGTGGAAAAACCCACTCAATGTGAGAGGAAAACAACCACGGGGCAACTCCGAAAAATCTTCCACTATAACAAATGGGTACAACAATTCTCTCAAGTTTATGCCCTAAACTTGAGGTATTACAATATTACACTCTCAAAGTGTATCTCTCACACTCACAATTGTGTGGTAAACCTCTCACCATTTTCTCTCTACAGATATTTATCACTCTCTGTAGGAATACCTCACTTTTCTCTCACAGCTTAAATTAATTGTGGTATTCTTCGAAGCTGATATAATTTATCAGCTTTTCTCTGCATCTCAGATTTGTGAAATCTGAGGGATCTGAGATCTCTGCGATCTGCCTCAGCTCCTCTTCTCATTCTCTATTTATAGAGAAATATTATAAACGTATGCGTCATTGCATACGTTTCTTAAGCAGTCTCCAGCTGCTTCTTCTTCTTCAACATTGTCTGCACCGCCCCTTCAACAAATTCTGCTTGTCGAATTCTTCTTCTAAGTCTGCTTCTTTCCTTCTTCAACGTTCAATAAAGTCTGCTGGAGGCTTCTTCAAAGTTCCTTATTCAATATTCAAACGTTTCTGCTCTTTCTAGAAGAGAGAAACCAGAGGCAGACTCATCATTATGGTCGATACCAAGTCTGGGACCTTGTACTTGGTCCTCCCTGTTGTCAAATGAAACATTTACATTAAGTTCAAAACTTGACTTCAAAAATGTCTTCATATAACTTTAAAATGGAAAGGGACGAAAAAACCATCTTTTATTGATCAGCCATATTGACATGGGTAGCCATTAGTTATCTTGGGGGCTTTTGAAATCTTTTATATGCTCAAATTAGTAGTCCCCAAAGTTCCGATTAATACTACTCACCGTGTCAATTATCATTCATCATGGAAGGGCAATAACTAGGTTAGAGGTCATGTCAGCACAAGAAAGATTTAAGAATATGAAAGTAAGGTGTGGGAGAAGAAGAAAAAAAAAAAAGGGGAAAAACATATAAAGTATGCCGTCCATGCTTTTTATATAGAAGGCCTAAGGCAAAACAACATTTGTGGTCTTTCTTATTTTATTTGTAAAATTAATTTTTAAAATATATATTAATATATTTAAAGTGTAATAATATTTATATTCAAAATTCAGATTACATTTGTTCAAATATATAACAATATATCCTTAAATTTAGTTAATTTTTTTAGTAGTACTTCCAAATTTTTCATCCTTAAATTCATTTAGGAGTTTTAAACATTTTTTTTAAAATTTTAAGAATATTCAATTATAATTTTATAAAAGTGTTTAAGAATTCATAAAAGTTTGAGCATATTTAATTATGATTTTGTAGAAATATTCAAAAAGTTGTTCATTTTAAAATTTTTTAAAAACTGAAATATTTTTATAAATTTTTAATGACTTTTTTAGTTAAAAATTAATAAAAATATTTTAAATTTATAACTCTTTAAATTTATAAATTTTTTAATCGAATACAAGGAGATTTTATTTTTAGAATTATTTGATTGTCATAGATTTATTTAATATTAGATGATAAAGAAAAATAATATTTAGTAATTAATTAAAGGCTAATTAGGCATAAATTATTATAAATATACTTAAAATGCAACTAACTATATTAAATATACTAATTAAGAATATAATTATCATTTCAATCATATGCTAAAACTTTTATTTTAGAGAAATATATTAGGTTATTTTAATAATTAAACTTTTAAAATGATAGTAAAAATATTGAAATACAATGCCCGTCATGGGCTATGTTTCAAGGTGAGACTCGAAGCACGGGCATCCCCTAAGCACAAATAAGAACATGAAAAGAGGGTGACGGAGAAACAAAAAGCAAACATAAAAATGTACGGGTTTGTGTTTCCTTTAAGCAATAATGCGTGGTTGTTTGGAGAAAGTACGATAAATGGCCTTCAGAGTATAAGAATCTAATTTCTTGAGCAAGTTCTCATCGGTTAATCTTCCACATCATTTTAGTAATTTGTGGACATTTCCATCGCGTGTTTGTTCGCAATTTTATGGAATTTTGTTATTTGATATATTATTTACAACTTAATTGTTTTGAACGGAGTTCTTATCTTAATTATCTTTGATTATCTACTTTTGTTTTTTTTCTTTTTCCTGTAATATTCGACCTCTGTTTATGACAATTCGAACGCGATTTCATACTTGATTGGTTCAGGTGGTTCGGGAAATTCAACAGTCGAGAAACGGTGTTACTGTAAAAACAGAAGATGGTTGCGTTTACGAAGCAGATTACGTGATTTTGTCTGCTAGCATTGGCGTTCTTCAAAGCGATCTCATATCCTTCAATCCACCATTGCCTGTACGTATCCTTCTCTTTTATGTACATGTTTGATATTTTTCTAATATAGTATGACTGGATGGATTTTACCTAAAAATGGGTTCTAAGGTGTGCCAAATTTTAAAAATGTCCAAAAGATTCTAAAGTTTAGAAATATGCTCATTAAAATCAGATAATTGTTGACAACAATTATGGTCGAATTTGGTAGTCTGGACACTTTATTACGAATTAAACTTGACACCATCAGAGTGTAGACTACAAATTTGGACGAATACGCTCGTTTTCATCAATTTTATTCGATTTTGTTGCAAATTACACTTTGACTGCAAGCGTAGCTTGCAATTTCTGTCGTACTCGATAGTACACGATATGGTATTCCAAGCTTGTTTGTTATAAATTTTTTTAAATGAGCTATAACTTTTATAGAAAGTCAAAACAATAAGCAAGCATATACATGTCATTTATCCAGCAACCAATAATTCCTCTAATGGGTTTCGAGATCTGTGTAATTGTAAACCTCAGGTTTCCACCTGACCTAAGGAAACTATTTGAGATGTTGAGTTGGTTTGTCCTCTCTTGTCATAGGATTTGGCTGTGGAGTGTAGCTTTTGTTTTTTGGGTGTTCATGAATCATAAATATCTTTTTTTTTTTTTTGGGAGGGCGGTATTCTGCGTATTCCAGCTCATCTCATCTTCTTTTTTCCTTCCTAGTAATTTGGAACTTTTTAATCTAATTTGTTAAATAATGAACAGAGGTGGAAAACAGAGGCCATAGAGAAATGTGATGTTATAGTGTACACGAAGGTCTTTCTTAAATTTCCTTACAAATTCTGGCCATGTGGACTCGAGAAAGAGTTCTTTATTTATGCCCATGAGCGGAGAGGCTACTATACTTTTTGGCAGGTTGGTTTTGTTTTCATGTTATCTTATTAGTTGCTTTGTGTTCTTCATGTCTGCAACTTGTAACATTTCATACATTATGCTGTGATCTAATGAAGGTTATAGCCTCTTGTTTTAACCTCTAAATGAGAAGTACCACCTCTTCCGCTTTAAAAATACTTTTTGAAGTACTAATGGTCTTTCTTTAATTTCAAGGTCTTGTAATTTCCAAAATGAATTATAAATAAAACTTTAGGTACTTATCTTTTTCATCATAGTTGGCTGCTGATCTATTGCCATTTCAACAGCACATGGAGAATGCATTCGCTGGATCCAATATCCTGGTCGTGACTTTGACAAATGGTGAATCAAAGCGTGTTGAAGCTCAACCTGATGTAGAGACTTTAAAAGAAGCCATGGAGGTGCTCAGGGACATGTTTGGGCCAGATATTCCTGATGCTACCAATATTCTTGTGCCTCGGTGGTGGAACAATAGGTTTCAGCGTGGTAGCTACAGTAACTACCCAATGATTTGCAACGGTCAATCTGTTCAAAATGTCAAGGTTTTCCTCACTTGACCTATCTTCATTTTTTATCCGATTCAACTGTCATTATCTTTATCTGATGCTCGCATTTTTTTGTTAAACAGTACATATGAGTTAGATAGTAGTGATGGTTAAATAGTTGAGAATGTCTTATCCTATAGAGTGAAGAGTTCAACTCCCCAGATTCTCTTATCTATTAATTATAATTTACCTTGTTTAATTTATCCTCAAATTTCTACTGGAACCTAATAAAATGTGCACTGTTTTGTGTACGTCTTTTTTAAGGAATTTGTTTTGGAAATCATGGACCATCCTTTTAACATAGCTTATGCTCTTGACCATGTTCATATTCATTCTTATTGTGTTGTCTTCGATCTTATGTCAGGCACCAGTCGGGCGGATACATTTTACTGGAGAACACACAAGTGAAAGATTTAGTGGCTATGTCCACGGTGGATACCTTGCTGGTAGAAATTACATGCTATATTTTTATATAATTTATTTTAGAAATGTTACGGCTCCATGATTCTTATATCTGACTATTGGATGTAATACACAATGAATAGGTATAGATACCGGCAAAGCTTTACTACGTGAAATGGGCATGGAGAATGAGAATAAAAGTGGACGCGAAACGTTTTTGTTAGAACCTTTCATTGCATTGTCTGGTTCATTAACATTGGCACAAAAGCCGTATCAGGTCTCCACAAACGTGATATAACTACACAATTATACCTTAATAGCAATATTAGAATTCAATATTATGACTACAAGGACCACTGTAAAGAAGTTTAAAATACGACCATTGATGAAGATGGCTTCGGATCCAAATTCCGTTCGGCCTTTGGTGCCATTCACAAATTGGAAAGAAGACCTGATTGAATAGCAGCAGGGGCAACAGAGTGGGGAAAATATGAGAGGGGAGAGTGTACAAATTTTATTTTATTTTTTAATCACAATTTAGATGTTGATTATTGGAGTAGACGATTAATCGAGGTGTTAGGTTATTGTGGAAGAGAATTGGGAGAAAACTTAGTTCTAATTGTAATGGTGAATGATGCTCATAAATGAAAATGCCTCGACTTCATTCTTTTTTTACTTTTTTTTTCCCTTCTGAAAATACGGTTATCTTTGCACATACTTTTGTTTATATACTTACAAGTTACAAAGTATACCAAATGATCCAAATTGAACTAATAATCCTGTAATGATGTTGTTAGATAAATTTTATTATCTGATTAAAATGGATTTTTTTCTTTCTTTCTTTCTTTCTATTATCATAGGCAATTGCTTCCCCTTCGATGTTTCATTTTGTTAAAAGTTATTTATTTTCCAACACAATAAAAAGTAGAAAGTAAATTATTTATTTGTAAAAATAAAAGAGTAAATAGCCACGTGGAATTTATCGCAACATTCTATCCTAGTTAACAGTAGACCTGTCTGCAGTAGAACCCTTTTCAGTTTGATTCTCTCGTCAACTAAAACCTGCGTAAAACCCTAATAAGACGGTTCACGTTTTGCAGCTTGTTCGACATTTTGTGAGCGTCACTACAAACGGTAAACTTCATCCTTCAAAAGCTGTAAAACGCATACCAATAACTATAATTGATTGTAAAGAATTGAAATGAGCTTGACTGTAATGGTAATGGAGGTGCTAGCGCCAACGCAGAGAGAGACGGTCAAAAACGTGTTGTGTCTTCTAACTAATCCAGAGGGGACTCCTTTTGGGAGTTCCGATATATTTTCCTCAAAGCACTGGTCCTCAACAGCTCCAAAAATATGTTAATGGTCTTCTCACTAACTTCAGATTCTCTCAACTTTCTCTTCAATACTTATGTATGTATGTATGCATGCATGCATGCAACGGGCTAATAAGGTTGAAGCTTTATCAAAATTGTTTCAGAAACTAACTTTATGTACTTTTTTTTTTTTATAAATATTGTTATGGCTAGTTTTATGATTAACTTTTACAAATATAGCCAATTGGGGACCAACAATTGTTGATGGAATTTTTTGTACTCAACTCAAATAAGCCTCATTTCAATTTCCAACCTGGTGTTTTGTTCCTTTTCACTTTTGCTGAGTTCTTGCTATCATATTTTGCTGATTGACTACGTCATACGAACTTTAATGAATTACAAACATTATTACTGCTTCGTGCCTCATTCTATAAATGTATATGGTGGTTTCTGTAACCCCTCATATGATAAGAGCTGACGAGGTCTTCTTTTGGGGTTCGTCCAGGAGGAGTTACCATATGCTTTCTACATCCAAGATGAGGACTTCTTGTTCGTCTTGGAACTTACTTAGAGAAAAAGAAAGGTTAGTCAAATCTTTTTAAATATGAGGTATAATATTTAAAGTTCTTGATTTTTTATGTTAAGCTTCAGCATTACATTAAACCGAGATCTTCTAATGGTTGTTCATGTTAAATTGGCTTAACAAACTTGCAGTTTCTGTGGAGAAGGTTCTGTCTATAGTTTATCAACCTCAAGCTATTTTCAGGATTCGTCCCGCTGCTCAGCTACCATTGCTGGTACAGGATTCATGCTTTTTCAAATGTAATTTCATAATTGCAAGTTTTTGTGACATTTCGACGTCAAAATACTGAGTATGAGAATATATTTTTTCTTTTGTGGATAGTGGACTACAGCTATTTTCCTTCTTATTGGTCCCTCTGTTCTGTTATTTATCATTGTTACAATTGCCGTGTATTGGGTTTTGATAAAGTGCATGTTTCGTGACAAAATTTCTTTTTTCTCATGCCAAATGTAGTAGAATAATTAATAATATGACCCTCAGAGTCACTGCAATGAAACCTTTAGTTATGTCAACCCAGTAAAATCAGCCATCTGATGAATGGGATTCTTGTCTCAAATTCTAAATTCTTATTGAGCACACTAGTGTACAGCTTCAATCTTGATTGATGCATCTAAATTTTTTTTCCCATAATAATAAAGAGAACTCTCCTGTAATTTATTACAAAACCTTTCAAATTCATTTGAGTTTCTCCTCTCTCTCACCATACTGGCTTGCCCACATGTAGATTGTATGTGGTCATCTCTTCTTGGTTTGGCAATTGAAGCAATACCTTTTCTTCTTTTATTCATTTTTTAATTGTTTATTTTGTTTGTTTTGTGACTGCAGGTCACACAGAAGCTGTACTTTCTGTTGCTTTTAGTCCTGATGGTCGACATTTAGCAAGTGGTTCGGGTGATACCACGGTTCAACTATGGGATCTTAATACTCAGACACCCTTATTTACTTGTACAGGTAAACATTGATTTTTATTCTTATGGACTAGAAACAGAAAATGCCCTTTTGTTTATCAATCAGAAATAAAATTTGCTTGATTTCAGGCTGCTGGAAGTGTGTTAATATTTTGAGGCTTAGGGTCATGGATATGATATTAAGTATTGTTAGCTTAGTAGTGTTAATGTAAGTGAGTTCTTCATTCAAGCCTGTTGTTTCATTTCTCTCATGCATTATAAGTGAGAATAAGTTTGAATTTTCCTTCAACCTTTAATTTTCTGTTAAGATTTCAACATTTATTAATGGTCAGTTCTCTCCATCCTTGTCTCCCCTTAAGTTATGTTGATCATGGACCTTATTTTGTTCAGGGCACAAGAATTGGGTTCTTTGCACTGCTTGGTCACCCGATGGGAAACATCTTGTGAGTGGAAGTAAGGCTGGAGAACTTCTATGTTGGGAGCCACAAACTGGGAAACTATCGGGCAATCCACCTGTTGTAAGTATCTGTACTTTGTCGTATTCCTAATTTTTTTATTTCAGTTACACTCTTGCAGTCATCTGAATTGAGTAATTAAATCAATTAATATACAACTCTGTTATTTCTTTCTTTTTTTCATAGTTATGGAATTTCTTTTTTGGTCATGATATATCTGTCTAATAAAATTCAAATTTTTTTGGGTCACAAAAAATGAATTGCTGGTATCTCGTGGGAACCAGTCCATCTGGGTGCTCCACGTCGACACTTTGTAAGTGCTAGTAAAGATGGTGATGCACGCATATGGGATATTTCTTTGAGGAAATCTGTTATCTGTCTTAATGGCCATACACTTGCGGTGACTTGTGTGAAATGGGGCGGAGACGGAGTTATCTACACAGGTATATCCCCCTAAGTTATTTATAATTCCACCTCGCTTGTTATGGCTTTTGTGGCTGATAATAGTAATTCCAACATTGTTATGATTTCATTGATTAGTGATATTCCATATGCTCAAATTACTCTAGCTAATAGTTTGGAAAACTTCACTTGAAGATGATTGCATCATGATATGATGAGAAAATGAGCATAAAAATGAAGGAAAAATTTATTAGAATATATCATATTTTAGTGGACAGTCATTGCTAGTGACATTGGCACATTACTGCGGTGCCAACAATCTAGTTTTTCAAGTTCTGTTTTTTTTAAAAGACAAATCACGTTCAAGATCTATTTTGTTTCTGGGTTATGCTAATAACTCCAATCCAACTGTTGCAGCTCACAGGACTGTACTATCAAGGTCTGGGCAACTACACGGGGGGAAGTTAATTCGTGAACTAAGGGTAATTAAAATTCTTAGAGCCATGTTTTTCTCTAATGCAATTCTAAAATTTATTTTTGTTTAAGCATCATTTGACTAAATTTGACATCCAAGGTTTTCTTGTATCTTTACCTACAAGTTTCCAATTTTCAATATTTTTATATGGGTCAAATTACAAAAGCCTCCTGAAGGTTTCTTGAAATAGCAAAAAACCCTAATAGTTTAGAAAAATGTCATTTGGATCCCTTATTGTTACTGTTTATTGTTTTATCAAGGAGGTATTTGCATGAAATTCGAGAAATTCAGGAGAGGAGATTGTAATAAACAATAATAGAGGGATGTAATTACTTATTTTCTAAACTTGAGAGGTGTTTTTGTAGTTCTTGATAACCTCAGGGGTTGTAATTTTCTCCTTTTATATTTATCACATTTTATAAGCTCATGAATTTTGACTGTAATTATTGCTAACTAATGGCTCAATGCTGCAGTAATGATACATTTCATTAGTTTTCTTGTGTTATCATTTAAGTGGTATTATCGGGTTCTTGAAGTATGAAGAACGATAGTTCTGTTACTAAGATTGCTAGACATAGTAATTTCAGTAATTTATTTCAAACAATTTTGATGCTATTTATGTTCCATCTATTGTTGATGTCATGGTCTTCACTTTATACATATCATATTATTGAAGGGCCATGGACATTGGGTCAACTCCCTTGCATTGAGCACTGAATATGTTCTTCGTACTGGAGCTTTTGATCACACTGGTAAACAATTTTCATCAGCAGAGGAAATGAAGCAGTTAACAGTTTCCACACTTGATCTTGATCGATTGTTGGAAATTTTCTCATGTATAATTTTTTTTTATAAAGAATGAATATAGTTTTTGGGGGCTTTTGTTGATTATTTTCTTGTCAATTCTCTCTTTCTCCCACTCTATTTATTATGTACGATAGTCCTTTTGCATTACTTATTTTCTTAGTCTAGCTGGAATTCCTAGTTTCTCTATGGAATTTAATTTTACTCTTTTGTATCCACAATAGGTTGCTTTAGAACGGTACAACAAAATGAAAGGAAATGCTCCTGAGAGATTGGTTTCTGGATCTGATGATTTTACAATGTTCTTATGGGAACCTTTTGAAAGTAAACATCCCAAAACTCGGATGACAGGTCATCAGCAGGTATATAAACCATGTATTTTTACTTTTGAAAGTACTTCAAATTGTTGCGCGTGTTAAGCAGATCCTTGAAATGTAACATAACAAATTGCACAATTTTTTTTTTTGGATAGCAAGTTCTTCATTTGATAAATCAGTCAAGCTATGGAATGGTACTACAGGAAAATTCGTTGCTGCTTTTAGGGGCCATGTTGGTCCAGTTTACCATATTAGGTTTGAATTAATTGTATTTCTGTAATTCTGTTTATCAATTCAATTATGTAACTCGTGTAATCATTATACTGCATGCCTTACAGCTGGTCAGCTGACAGTAGGCTTCTTTTAAGCGGCAGCAAAGACTCTACGCTCAAAGTAAATTTTCTTCTCTCTCTCTCTCTCTCTCACATTTTTTGCGGGTGGGGGTAGTTGTCCTTGAAAGTTACCCTGTTACAAGCCGTTAGACTCTGTACTCTCTAGTTGAACCAATGATTTAAAAATTGTGTTATAAACGCTGGTCAAATAAAACATGAGTTAAGGGAGTAGCAAACTATTTGACATGCATAATTTATGGGGATTAAACACAATTGAGTGAGCTCTTCTCAATTTGATTATAGAGAATGACCTCTTTTTCAAGCGTCAAAAGCATGTCAGCTGTTTTTCCTTCTTTAGGACTCTTAAGGTCTTAAAATTCTGTATTGAAGTATTGAATGAATACTTACATTCAATCGATTAAGGACTATGGAGTATTTTCTGATAAATTACTTGCTTTTCAGACCCCTTTTTATTTAGGAAAGTATGTCTTAGTCATCTCAATGTGGATGTCATACTTGTTCAAATGCTGGAACCTGGAGTCTTATCTTGCGCTTTAATTTTCACTAGCATGTTCAGAAAATTGAAGTTTGCTTTTATCATATAGGTTTGGGATATCAGGACAGAGAAATTGAACCAAGATCTTCCAGGCCATGCAGATGAGGTATGTTAGCACTTTGAAATTAAGCAGTTAGAATTAACATTTACTCTCGTATTCTATTGACTGAATTTGAAATCTCGTTTCACTTTGGGAAAGGTTTATGTCGTTGATTGGAGTCCAGATGGTGAGAAAGTAGCTTCTGGTGGTAAGGATAGAATGTTGAAGTTATGGAGGGGTTAGATTGAGTAGAAAGACCAAGTTACAAGAAGTGTATGATTAGAGTTTCAAATGACGAGGTCCTTCAATAGTTGATACATGCATCGAATTATCAAGTACAAAATGGAGATAAACCTATTTAAGGTGGCTTCAAAGGATTTCATACCAAGTGGAAACATGCATTTAAGATGATATGGTGAGAATATAGAGTAGCGCATCCTTAGCAATGGACAATATTTTGTGGTTGGTGGAAGGTTTCAGATCAATATTTGATGCAAGAGTATTATTATGAGTTTTTATTTTTATTTTTATCATAATTGTTATTAAATTAGAACTAATTTTTGGATTATGATAATGATTTTTAACCATTGAGAATTTTGTTATCCAATTATTTGACAAAAAATTTGCCACGTTAGAAGAGGAACGATAAATTTTTATACTGATCTTGGGTGTTCTCTATTTCCTTCCCCCATTTTTCTGCATCACTGATGTAAATGTTAAACTAAATCAATTGGCTTAATGTGTTTTTCAATTATATGATATGCTAAAAGTTGGTACTGATATTTTGCTGGAAATTCAATAAATCATTAAATATCTTGGTTTTTATTCTTTTTCATGCTTTTCTTTGTTGACTTTGTTTCTCTGTTCATCTTGTTTCAAAACCAAAGAAATCTGCCCAGCATTGTTGATAGACGTTGAGGTTGGCAGCAGGTGCCGAAATTGGATAGGCCACTGTTAGATTTTATGCTGCCTTGTTGATTGTTTTATTAGCTTGCTTTCTTTGGTTTATTGTTATTTGCTCTCATCGTCCATTGCTTTTGGAGAAAGATAAATCTAAAAAGAGGAATTCCCTAGGTGAAGCCATAAGATCAGCAACCAGATTTCCAGTGTTTTTGCAAAAAATTGAATGAAAGCGGGCAAACAACATTAACTATAGAAGTATCGGAGTTCTAACTTTACAAACTGATGTAAGATTGAGATATGAAATATGAAGAGCACTACGGATAAAATTTGGAATACTACTATAGTTGACATCCTATCCTCTTCTTATTATGCACTGTTTGTTTGACGAACTGGCCATGCGATATTGTCACGACTTTATCCAGAAAACCAAAGTAGGCATTCCTCCAGGATCTTCTCAGTCCAAGTATTACACAAGGAATCAGAATTCCTGCTGCAAATCCCAACCCCATATTCATGTAAAACCACTTATCAATAAAGCCATCATCGTCATCATGCTGAAAGGCCTCGTCTTTACCATCTGAATCATCATCACCTTGACATTTCACTCCAATGGGAGCACCACAAAGTCCTGGATTTTGAGTAAAAGAGGCAGCATCAAAAGTTGTCATGTGACCCGTATAAGGAATCCTACCAGATAAATCATTGCTTGACAAGTTCAAATACCCCAAAAACGATAGTGCTGACAAACTTTGAGGAATAGGACCTGAAAGCCTATTACTTGAGAGATCAAGACTTGTCAATGCTTTCAAGTTTGAAATGCTTTTAGGAATTTCACCTCTAATATGATTTCTGGATAAGTTCAATATCGCCAAACCCAGCAAGTTTGTTATTTCTTCTGGAAGTTCTCCACTCAATTCATTTCCCGAAAGGTCTAAACTTATAACCAGAAAGAGGGTCTTGGTAAATAGATCTTGCCTGCCTTTTGTATTCACAAACAACGTATCTACATAAGAAATTCCTCTATATACCGCATAAATCAAAGCATTATATCTGTCCTGGACTTTTGTCATAGCTTTGAAATCCCCAAAACTAGTAGGAATAGTACCATTGAAATTATTTTCTGCCAGGTCAAGGACCTGTATTGAACTCAAGTTTGATAGCCCAGATGGAAGTTCTCCAAAAAATAAATTTGACCTCAAGTTAAGAATCCTTAAGCTTTCGAAACCTTTTCCAAACCATTCTGGAAGTTCACCGATTAATCTGTTGTTTCCAAGATTCAGCACTTTCAATGTTGATAAGTTATGGAAAGATGGTGGAAGTTGCCCAGAGAGATTGTTGTCACTCAGGTGCAATGTTTGCAATGAAGATAGTTGAGCCAATGAGGCAGGTATTTTGCCAGACAGACTGTTGTTTCTAAGGTCTAGTGCCCTTAAGGAAGAACAATTCTGAAGGCTTGATGGAATATTTCCTGTTAAATTGTTATTTGAGATATCAATGATTTGAAGCGACTGCACCATGCCTACAGAAACAGGAATTTCTCCACTTAAATGGTTGCCAGATAGAGAAAGAAATATCAAATATGGAAAGGCATGGTTGAATTTCTTAGGAATAGGACCAGATAATTTATTGTTGGCTAGATCAAGTAACCCAACCCTTTCAGTTAGAAAAGGAATGGATCCCTCTAACAGGTTTGAACTAAAATCAACATCTGCGTGGGGAGCTACAGGTAATGGACTTGGTAACTGACCCTCTAACAAGTTAAAGGAAACATTTAAAAGTGACATATTGGAGGAAATTTCCCAAAACCAGTTGGGTATGGAACCTGAAAGTCTAGCATTTGAGAAATCTAAATACTGGACCTTCTTTAGTGTTTTGAGCCAAGCAGGAAATAAAGGACCTAGATGGCATGAACCCATATCAAGATAGCGAACTGCCCGAAATGGAGGGAACCAATTCGAAGTGACATGCAGTGTGAAAGAGTTGGAAGACAAATCCAGGACTTTCAACTTGCCTAGCTTCATAAAATGGTTTTCAGTGATTGTACCATTCAAGTTATTGGAAGAAAGATCTAACTCAACCAATTCAGAAAGTTGTCCAAAACTTTGAGGGATGGTTCCATTTAGTTCATTTTTTCCTAGTCCCAAATTAATCAGATTTTGCAGCAAACCCAAAGAAACAGGTATAGGACCAGATAAGGTGTTATAGTTCAGGATAAGTCGAACAAGGTTCTGAAGTTTTCCCAACCACTCTGGTAATATACCCACTAACCGATTGTTGGATAAATCTAATCCTTGCAAACTAGACAATGGGGAACTGATAGAAAGGCATTGTCTTGATTCTTCAAGGTTCTTAGGAAAATTTCCAGTCAACTTATTACCTGCTAAAAGAAGTTCCTTCAAATTGCAAAGTTTCCCAATGGAGCTTGGAATCTCACCTTCTACATTATTGTAACTAATACTAAAATAAGTGAGAAATGACATGTTTCCAATGGAAGAAGGAAGTTTCCCATCAATTTCATTAGAACTTAAGTCGAGAGTTTCTATCTTGTCCCATCTTCCCTTGAGCAATAGATCACAATTTGCTATAAGACCCGTATTAGCTATAGTCAAGGACTTCAAGTTTGGCAACTCACTGAAACCAAGTGGAATTCTTCCATACAAACCAGTACAATAGCTTAAATCGAGAATTACAAGGCTGCTAATGTTGAGAATCCAATCAGGTATTTTAGATTCGAAGGTGTTAAAACTGAGATCTAACACAGCAAGTGAAGTGAAGTTGACAAAATTAAGAGATGGAATGGAGCCATGTAAGCTGCAACTAGATAGATGCAACTCAGTTATGTACGGAAGTCTATTTAATATCCTAACCCAATCTGATCCTACCATAGAAAGATTAACTTTACTCATTATAACTTGTTTTAGAGATACAAGACCAGTAATCCATTCAACTTCATCAACAAGTAGATAACCATCTAGTTCAACGAAGCTGAGATCAAGATACTGCAAATTAGTGAGGTTTCCTAAACTTGGAGGAACTACACCACTAAAGCCAGCATTTGATAGGTTTAGGTATTGTAAATTCTCTAAAGAACCAAAAAATTCAGGAATGAGGCCATTGAAGGTGTTGTAACTCAAATCCAAGTGTCTTAAGGACTTCAATCTTGTTAATGAAGGGTTAATTTTCCCACTGAGTCCCCAAAATTCATACCTGACAGAAGAATCAAAACTTTGTGAATGTGGGTTGTGAAGATCAAGTGTAATGACTGCTCCTGTATTATTGTCACAGCTTATTCCCTGCCATTGGCAACAGTTGTTTCCTTTCCAAGATGAAAGCCGGTTATTACGATCTTCAAGGCCGATTTTGAAGTCAATAAGCGCTTTTCGATCAGACTCCAAACAACCTATCAATTGAGTCTGGCTCTTGCAAACAAAGAAGAGAATCTGTAACATGAACCAAAGCATAATTACTTTTTCCATTTATGTTCAACTTCCAAGCAAAACATGGATTTGAGTATATAATGAAAAGGCTTGATCTAAGGGTTGTTGAAGTGCGTTTTATGATAGGACCAGAAGAGAAGTCAAACAATTGGAACCAACACAAAACAAAAACAAAAAAACATGGAAAGTCATAGCAAATAGTATTTTCTAATTTAATTTGTGGAAACTGAGATCAATCTGTGGAAACACAGTTTGTTTGAGTATATAATCTTCAGCGTCATGAAAAGTAAGAGTTGAGGGTTGTTGAAGTGCGTTTTGTGATAGGACCAGAAGAAAAAAACAGGAGAAGTCAGATAAATGGAACCAACACAAAAAACGCTAGATAGATTAATTTGTGGAAACACAGTTTTGACGCTAGCTTAAAGACTTGTAATAATAATTAATCCTCTTAATATTCTCAGTTTCGCATATCACTGACTTTGAAGTTTGAACCAGGCTTGTCTACGTCCCGGGTCAAACTATGAAGCCAAAACCTGAAACGTAATAACAATGCAAATAGCCTGCTATGTGCAACTTTTTTATTAATTTTGTGAAGTGAGAGGTTTACTATTATATATATATATATATCACAGTTCACAAATCCGACATAATTATTATAAATTAAATATATTAATAAAATTTATTTAAATTTATTTCAAATAGTCACCTAATTATTATCGATGTAAAAATTTTAGTCATTTTAATCACTTTATTTTATTAATTTTTAACTTTTTTGGAGATATTTTTTTATTCAAACATCTACCAGCCCCCTGGTAGTAAGATTTAATTCGATCAAATTTAAGTTTTTTCATAAAAAAAATCAAAATTGACAAAAAATAACTAAAATATTTATATTTGTAATAGTTAATTGACTAATATATGCAATAATTTAAAGAAAATTAACTAACAAAAATAAAGTGAGCAAAATTTTATTCTGATCATACATATTACGTAACATTTTTAGCTTTTCAACAAATTAACTACTCGATGCTTGTATTTGTGACATTATAAAATGATTATTTGAACTCATTTTAATAATTTAAGTTTTTAAGAGTGTTAATTTTAAATAACTTTTAATAAGACATTAGAGCTAAAAATTCTATAGTCAGCCAAATAACTCTAATGTTAAATTGCAAGTATTTTACTTATATATTGCATATAGAGCATAAAAAGTGATAAATATATAAAACGGTTGTTAAATCTTCACTTAAATATTTAAACCTTAGAGAGAGTTAAGTGAAAATAGGGCCTAATACTTGCCTTTAAAATTTTGATTTTCTCACTGGATAGATTAACGTGCAAACCTCATATATAAGAGTTTAGTTTGGCAAATAAAATGAAAAGGATAGGAACAAATTAAAAAGGTTTCAGGGAATTAACAATATATACTTGTCGACTCAACCTTTTGATTTCTTAAAACAATACTGTAGCCGTGTAGCGTGTGCGTGTGTGCCGATAATGCATACATACAACTCAACAGCAAGTATTGGCTTCTCTGCCACAGTAACTTGAAGGCTTGAAAGTTTCACAGCGTCCACTTCAGGAACTTTTCTGTCTAGCACCTGATGCATCTGCAATTGTGATTTTTTTTTTTTTTTTTTAAGAAATGACAAATCAATTTGGGAGAATCATTTTTTCTCTAAGAGAGAACAGAGACGCTTCTATGAAAGGAAAAAAACAAGGAAAGAGAGTTCGTTTGATATTTATGGTAGCGGGAAAAATATTTCGTTAATACTCAAAAAAAAAAAAAAAAAAAAAAAAAAGTTAGATACATTAGTTCAGAGTTCAGACACATGATAATTTAAAATTATAAATTTAAAAGTTTCATTTTTTTTTTTTAATTTGCATTATCTTTCTTTCATGATAATAGCTTATTAATGGTATTGTTACAAAATAAATGAATAAATTTTTTTTCTGGTTAAAAATTCCAATTTATGATATGATTGGAGCACGGCTCGAAAACTGTTTAACACAATACAATGATTCATCCATTCAACAAGTTGAATACAATACTAAAGTAAATAAATCAATTAAAGTAATATTTTATTATTGATTTAAATGTTAATTATGACACATGATAAACTATCACATGATTCCAATGGCCCCTTTTTTGGCTAAATTATTATTTTTATTATAAATATTTTTCAAGGTTTTTTTGTGCGATCATATATAATAAATATTTTTCAAATTTACAACCCATAAAATACATGAATTTAACTCAAATATTATATACTAACAAAATGATCTTTTAATAAAATTTGCATAATACAAACTGTTTATTAAATGAATTGATACAATTCTCTCTAGTTGCACTCATACTTAATTGAATAATTAATTTCTAAAGTTCATATACAAAGAATAATAAGCCCGTAACTTAAAAAAAAAAAAAAAAAAAAACTAAAATTAAAATATGTTATTCTCGAAAAATTATACCTATATTATGTGTATTATATTTAATTAAGTTTCAATTAAAATATAATATAACTGATGAACTAATTTCTTAAAATCTAATATAAAAGCTTAAAATTTTATAATGTAGCTTTGAAATAATTAAATAAACTTTTTTCTTGCTTCACTTTCCTTCACAATTTACAGTTATTTTCCGCCATACAATAGTAATGAATAGAACAGAGAAAAAAAGGGAGGTAACTAGGGAACGCAGCAAAAGAATAATTTTCTATCTACGCCTCTATATGCAACCATCTTCATGTCCGTACCAATGTATCGTGGAAGCTACAATCCGATAGTTTCTGTTAATAGTATAGAGAGATATAAATAAAGAAAGAAAAATGTATTGTATTGAATTGGTGTGTTTTGAAATGTACATAAGAGACCTTATTTATAAGGTCTATAAGTGTAGTACAAGAGTGTAGTACATGTAATAGTACAAGTGTAGTACAAGTGAAATACAACTTATATATTAACATCCCCCTCAAACTCAAGGAGGAAGAGAAACAATTAACTTGAGTTTAGAAACTAAGTCTTGAAATCTGTCTAGTGGATGAGATTTGGTGAAAATGTCAGCTGTTTGATCTGTGGATAATACTAATTTGAGACGAACAGTGTTTTGAAGAACATGTTGACGAACAAAATGACAATCAATCTCAATATGTTTTATTCGTTCATGAAATACATCATTGTGAGCAATTTGAATAGCACTCTGATTGTCACAATAAAGAATAGTTGAGGTTGACTGAAAAACACCCATATCAGCAAGTAGCCAGCGAAGCCAAAGAAGTTCTTGAGTAGCGTCAGCAATGGCGCGATATTCAGCTTCAGTGCTGGATCGGGAAGTGAGAGAAGAAGATCAGACTTGTTGGAGAAGTGAAGGCCGTGAAACATGGTGCCTTCGATGTAGCGGAGAATGCGAAGAACAACAGCATAATGAGTAGATCGTGGAGCAGATATGAACTGACTAACCAAATGAACAGCATAAGCGATATCAGGACGAGTGACTGTGCGGATCTAGAATGGGTCAGGCAGCGCGGGTCGGTTGTGGAGTGGGTTTAGTTGGATCTGTGTGGGTTGGCGCGTGTTGGATCTGTGGGTGGGTGCGTTAGATTTGGAAGCAGATCTTCAAGCGGCACGTGAGAGCGCGTGATAGGATATATGGTGGTAATTTTGGTGGCGTTGGAATATTCTGGTTAAGACTAGTCTGATGGTGGTATTTTTGTTTGGATTGGATTAGTATAGGTGATGGTGGTTTATTGTGATGTATAGAGGCGAAATTTTGATAAAAATATTAGAGGTGTTTGAGAGGCTCTGATACCATGTTAATAGTATAGAGAGATATAGATAAAGAAAGAAAGATGTATTGTATTGAATTGGTGTGTTTTAAAATATACATAGGAGACCTTATTTATAGGGTCTTATAAGTGTAATACAAGTATAGTACAAGTGAATTACAACTTATATATTAACAGTTTCAATTGGTTGCTCGGTCGAGTCCAACATTTAAAGGGTATGTAGCTTGATATGAACCCAATTAAGTTGCTTTCTCTTGTTCACTACTTAGTTCGCATTAGTGTGTTAGTTTGCTTGTTAAGTTGTTACTTCAAGCAATCGGTGACTTCTTTTGAGTGGTCTTCGGGGTGATGAAAACCTAAATTTAGCAAGCATATTATTTTAAAAAAAAAATTTTGTTCGAAAAAAAGAAAAGAAATTGTTATTAGATCATAAAAGACACAGTACAAAACCCCAGAATATTACATTAACGCTACCTGTGGCCAAAACAAGGCCTCCCTGTCCCCAGTAACGTACAATTATTAGAAGGGAAGCTACAAACAAGTCCCACATTTACTTCCCAAATCACAGACTATCCAGTAAGTACTTTTTAAACATATCAACCTGTTCTTAAAGAGCCGCACCACAAGACACATCTAACACACCACAACCACAACCACAACCACAACCACGTAAAGGCACATATGACACAACACACCAACAACAAACTAGAACAGAGAAAACAAACAAAATGACGTCGTCTCCAAATGGATCAAAATACCAAAACAGAGACGCATGCAAACAAAATAACAATGTCTTCGCCTAATAATAGGACAGAGAAAGACAATCAAAGCACAACAAGAACACATACTAACCTGTAACAACAACACAACAAAAAATAAGAAATAGAAACTAATACAAACTTTAACAAATCTGAAATCTTCATAGGCATTACACTTCATCAGGATCATCATCTTCGCCTTTATCCAGAGCCATGTTCAAGCTAGAAACAGACCAGCACTCACTTGGATAAACCTGCCTTCAAACACAAACTAGAACGAGACGCAATCTGCGTAGTACGATGTCCAGAAAGCAAATGCTCACGAAAAGAAGAGGAACACGCTTAGGAAGTAAGATTCATTCAAATCTGATGAACGATGCTTGAGGTTGATGATGAACAATGGATATAGCAAACTATGGCAAAAATCAGTAAGAAAGTTAGCAGGAACGATGGAGATGGTGAAGAAATTAGGGAAAAGTGAAAACCCTAGCAGAGCGAAATTTTGGTGCAGAGAGAGACAGCTTATTTTTATTTTACTTCAAGTCTAAACTTTCTTGTTTTGATTTGAATTTAGTCTTTAATAATTTCTTTGGGGCCAATTATAACTGTAAATCTTTTATATCTAAATTCTGATTTCTTCTGAATACCTAACCTTCAACCATTTTTATTCTTTCCCATTTTTAACCGCTTTTCTATTTCTACCTGCTACTCTCCTTCCTTTACCCTAATCTCTATTTTTTTTTTTTTTCTGGATTACTGATGTAGATGACTTCAACTAACATTAAACCAAATGAATTGGCTTCAAGTTTTGGCAATTATGGTTTGCATGATAATGATATTTGCTGGAAATACCACAAATTATTAAATAGCTTGTTTTTTGTTCTGTTTCATGGTTTTCTATGTGAGCTTAGATTCAAAATCCAAGAAATTCTCCAGCATTATTAATAAGCACTAACGTAGTGTCAGACCTTATACTGCCCCGTTGTTAGTGTTAGTAGCTTGTTTGCTTTGATGGATTGCTATTTGCTTTCTTGCTGTTGTCCTATGCTTATCTAAGAAATATCTTACATCTAAAAAGAGGAAGAACTGAACGACCAAAGTTTTTGTGAGTGCACAACAACATTAAACGAGACCTGATTTCCAGTGTTTTTGAGAATGGACTACAACATTAAAAATAAAAGCATAATAGTTGTAACTTAAGAAATAGTGATGTGAGATTAAGTTTTAAAATGTAAAAGAGGTCGCGGAAGAAGTAACAAAATACTATCCTCGTTGACATCCCCTTGTCTTCTTACGTTCTGTTGTTCGACGAACAGACTGTGCAATAACTTTATCCATAAAACCAAAATAGGCATTCCTCCAGGTTGTTCTCCTTCCAAGTAATACACTAGGCACCACAATTCCTGCTACAAATCCCAACCCAACACTTGTGTAAAACCACTTATCAGTAAATCCATTATCTTCATCGTCCAGAAAGTTTGTGTTCTTATCTTCTGAGTTGTCCATTATCTTCATCGTCCAGAAAGTTTGTGTTCTTATCTTCTGAGTTGTCCTCACCTTGACATTTCACTACAAGGAGAGCACCACAAAGTCCTGGATTTCCATTAAGAGAGGCAGCATCAAAAGTTGTCAGGTGATCTGTATAAGGAATCTTACCAGATAAATCATTGCTTGACAAATTCAAGTACCCCAAAAATGATAGTGCTGACAAGCTTTGAGGAATAGGACCTGAGAGCCTATTACTGAGAGTGCTAATTGGCAAATCCAACCAAGAATGTCAACCAACCTGAACCTTGTCTGAACTTAATAATGCCTAAAACACTTGTTCCACTTAGCAAAGAGGCAGGGTAAAACACAACCAAGACTCCCCAACCTTGCTGAAACAAGCTTTCCCGGTTATTTCACAAATAACTTGAATCCAGTTATTCCTCGTAATGATTTGAGTCCTCTATCCTGAATAGGAAGGTATACGTTTAAATCCAGTTATGCTTCCTCCAACTTTTCAGTTTTTCAATTCCTAGCTCATAACATCGACATTCAACTGGTAGAAACCAACTGCAGCTAGTTTTGCAGCACCTCCAAAGTACTACAGTTTGTTCCATCACGATTTGGATATTGGACCTACTTGCTGTTACCTTTCTCTTTTGTATCATTCTTAGTAGTACTTTGAACTTGTATGTGCACTGTTTCTCAATAAATGGACAACTGACATAGATAAAATTGAACTTTTACACCCTTTTTTTTCAATAAAAAAATGACCCCTTTTAATTAACTTTTTTCCTTTTCTTCTTGAATATATTTTAAAGATAATATTGAAGTAGCTAGTACTATGGATTACAGGAGAGACCCAAATGGATGAAAATTAGCTCTCTGGACGAATTGAAGTGGATATACAATTTTCCAAACAAGCAATAGTGGAATTTATTGAAGCGTCTTCGTGAGAGTGACTATATTCAAACAAGTAACAGAAAGATGAATGTTCAGCCTTTCAGCAGTAATTATTTTCTACAAAATGAATTCTTGTGTAAATTAAAAAATGCGTTTGCCGGGAGTCGAACCCGGGTCTATTGCTTGGAAGGCAATTATCCTCACCGTTGGACTACAAACGCTTGTTGTATGTCAACATTGTTTTTTTTATATACACAACAATTTTGAGGGAGTTAACTTACTACCAGTACCGTAGCCGAGAGTGAGAGCACTGTTTTTTCTCTTTTGGCGCCAATTTTATCTCCTCCATAAGACTGCTGTTCTCGCTGCTCTCTGTATCAGCAGTGCCACCACAGTTAATATTTACCATAAAGAAATGCTGTGGTTACATAAATTTGTACTTATATTAATCATTTCATACATGATAAAATTATCTAAAAAATTAAATCATTTTTCAATTTTTCAAAATAATTTTGTCATTCATAGAACATGACATGATTAATTGGATGTAAATTTATGTATTATTAATAATTCTTATTTAAAATACTATCAATTGATACTAGCTGCATCTTTTGATGATTCATCCCATTCAATTTACATAATAGATTGAAATAATTTCAAACACACTTGAATAGGAGAGAACGAAGCTTAAGGAGGCAAAAAGCTGAAGTAGAGAGCCTAAAGGCAAGTGAAGATCATTTGTTTTCTTAATAAATTGCTGACCAATTATTAAAACAAATAAAAATAAAATAAATTGCTGACTAATGTGTATGTCAATTATAAATGCTGATTATTTGTTTAATTAGGATCTTGCCAGCTGTCAACAAAACTTGTATTTTTGTCGTTTGAAGAGTTTGTACTAGTATACATAACAATTTTATTTGCAATTCTATTGAGTTACTTGGCTTGTGGGGATTCAATGTACTTCATCTTGAGATATGATCATCTGTAGTCTATACTGATATTTTTCATAAATCTTTGCGAGCAAATGGTCGTTTTGGTCTCTTGAATTTCAAACTAGTTTTTTTAGAACCTTTTAAACTAGTTGATTTGTTCAAAATTATCAAAACATTAGTCAATTTATAACTCATGTTTTACACAAAAATAACGAATTTATAACTTGTTGAAAATAAGGTATAACTAAAGTCAGGGAAACAGAGGCACGATTTGCACAGATCAACATCCCATTCACATCCATCAACCTTGTAAGCGGCCGAGAAACCAACTCACCAGGGCATAGGAAAACCAGGGTGCTGCGTATTATGAAGTACACTTTCAACATCTAGAGATGAAGAAATAAGTGGAAGTATGAGGACCGATAATATTGGTCAAAAGTAGCACAAGGTCTTTATTATACAGACAATTGGTGTAGAGGAAGACACTTTCCTTTGACAGATACAGAATACAAAAATAATGTGGTCTTTCTCTCTCCTCTCTTGTCATCCTAGTTACTCTCCTATGATCTTTTACGAAATATAGGCAAGATCTGATAAACGCACCTACAAAGATGGACATACAACCAGATGAAATGTACAAGTGTATTCAATTATTTGTTGGAGGCTTCGTATCGAGCATCTCCCTTATATTCAACCGAATAGAAGGTCCCATAGACGAGCATACAAAAGCACTTTTCCAGTACACCCCTTTGGCACCAGATGGCTTATTCGCTTCTACTGATTTCTGTAAGATTAAAACGAAAACATGATTATTACAGTGACAAGCAGGTGAATTTTAGGCACATGTAAATAGTGGAAAATTCAGGAAGGTGCATACCACTGCAGCAAGCAAGTTTACAAGAAGATCCTCTTCAGAAAAGTCAACTTTTCCAAAAGGCAAGTGAACAATTCCTGTCTTATCCGCTCTATATTCAACTTTTCCCTGCTTGAATTCTGATATAGCCTGTGATGATAACAAAAGCAGATCCATTTCAATTCGCTAAAGTAAACAACGGTATTCTGGAACTTATCGTTCCACTTCAGCTACCCTAACACAGACAAAAGAGATGATCAACTTGGTTGCTAAGTTTTTTCACTTGCCTTCACTCATTATAACACCAAACATGCCACAGTACTCAACTCGCTAATGGCCAATGATGATTTGAACTCTTTTGTCTCTCTCTCTCTCTCTTTGTTTTTTTAAAATCCGATTTCATTGATCCTACTTTGACAAAGACATTATCCCAAGCAGGTGTTTGATGAGGAAAAGGGGAAAGTTTAAAGACAATAAAAGCAGTTAGAAATCAAGAACAGGAAAACAATCCACTGGAATTGCAAAACGAAATAAAATTCAGGATTATATATACCATACCTGAGGAATGTTAGGCGTTACCGTACCAGCTTTTGGATTGGGCATGAGCCCTCGTGGTCCTAGAATCTTTCCAAGGCTAGCCACCTAAGACAGACAGCAAGAAAATGTGAATGAATACACTGAAATTCATCATAACAGCAAACAAAAAACTTGCAATAATTACTTACATGCAAACATCACATTAGCACTTTAGGAATACTTAATTTCAATTAACTCTATTTTCTATTTCACTTTACAAATAATATTTTTGTTCATTAAGTAGTACAGTACCAGAGTAAGCAACTACTAAAAGTCTAAAACCCGATTTCCAGATATCTTTATTAGAACAAGATTATCAGAGCAAACCTTAGGCATCATATCTGGGGAAGCAATCAACTTGTCAAAATCCATGAATCCTCCTTTTATCTGCTCAATCAAATCCTCTCCACCAACCAAATCTGCTCCAGCATTCTTTGCTTCATCAAACTTCTCACCTGCATATAGAAACGATTCAGCAAGATGATCTAATGAAACATGAAAAGGTTGATGTTCCTGCACTTTATACTAAGAAGAGAAATATAAGTTTCTAGACTTTTGGAATGATAATAAAGGGAAAATTATAAGCAGACCCACAAAGATGCACCTTGTACAAATGTGCAGCGACTATCAATGCCATGCATACACTGAAACAATGTCCTTTGGGTAGCATTTTAGAAGAGCAATCCTATTCATCTTATGTGCAGGCATATTCACAAACTATATTGCAGCCTACAATTGGATAACATAAAAGGTTTTGAATTCCAATTACAATCTATTAATCTGCCATTTAACTCTGGAATTATCTCAAGATGAGATAAACAAACCTTTTGTATTTCAAGATCAAGATCAATGACAGATAGAGTAACCAGCTAGCAGACAAGGTGAACTAAAGTTCTAAGCAAAGTGATAACATCTAAGAGCAGCTAGTTTAAAGAAGGATCACTACCTTGGGTAAGAACAGCTACTTTAACAGCTTGTCCAGTTCCCTTGGGAAGATTCACCTTTTAAAGAAAATGTCCCAGAACATGTAAATAAGGCACAAGCAATGGAAGCTATAGCTAAAGTCAATAGGATCCTAAATATTTGTTCCCATTATTGACCAAAGATTATAAAAACTCACTGTTGCTCTCAGCTGCTGATCATTATATTTTGGGTCAATATTGAGGCGGAAATGGGCTTCAGCTGTTTCTACAAATTTTGAACTGGCCATTTGTTTCATCAAACTTATTGCTGTCTTCAAGTCGTACTCTTTTTTGTTCTCCCTTAATTTTTGAATTTCCAAAAATCTTTTTGACCTCGTCTGAAAGTTCCATTAGACTACAGATAATCCTCATATACATATAAAAATAAAAATAAAAAGCTCGTAAAGGAGACAAGGAATGTTTCCTCAAAAGCCACCAAAAATTCAGTAAGGTGCCTCAACTAAAGCTAATAAAATAAAAATAAAAAAGGTTAGCCAATTGTTAGGGATACTCTGTCACTATGGAAGGCATCAAATTATGAAATTGAAATCCCAAAGCTATGATTAAAACCAAAACCAAGAAAAATTCAACAATCGAATCACTTAGAAAAACACAATTTAACAGAAAGACCCAATATTAACCGGGAAAACGAAAAATAAATAAACTCATACTCTGTCTCTCTTTAGAAGCAGAGCAGCCTTCCCTTTCTTGGGCTTTGGGGCAGTACCGGTAGCGGAAAGAGCAGCAGCTCCTTCCTCTCCTTCGGTCTCTTCCACAGCCTCAGCCACCTCTGCCTCAGTAGAAGCCACAGCAGCCCCAACCACATGGTACCTCCCAGGATTAGTTTCTTTATGCAAATCCCCATTAACCCACTTGCTTAGTTTTATCTGGGTTGGCCTTAAGAGCAATGGATAGGGAGACAAATCCCTGAAGAATGGCTTGGACTTGACAGAGAGAAATGAAGGTGTTAAGTCTTGTGGGTGTACGGAGGATGCGGCGTGTGTTAGCATTAGAGATGAAGGGGTAGTAGTAGTACATGTAGAAGCCATTATTAGACACACTGTGTCTCTATGGGTTTCGTAGAGTGAAGCTTCTCTTATGTCTTATCTATTCATAGAAAATTAGAGATAAGACCAGCAGAGTACACTATCCCCTGCTGTATTGTCAAACGGGTCGATTAGGGTCGGGTTTGCGTCAGCTTCTACTTTAGCCCACTGTTTTTATAAGTTAATCCACCTTAATCGTCCATACGTATTTGTTAAATGAGGTATGGTTAGCAATAATCTCAATATTTTTAAAAATTAACAATTTAACCTCAAAAAATTTAAATCATTTATAAAAATTAATTAATATAATCCAATGTATAATAGTATGTCAAAATTTAATAAAAGTATACACCTATTTAATATATGTTCTTTATTTTGGGGGGAATTTATTTCTTTAAGTGCCTCACTTTCTCCCCCACACTTCTATTTTTTAAAATTTCAGAATTTTTTTGGCACAAATTTCAAACTATAAAGTCTAAAATATACACGAAAATTTCTTCGTCTCAATTTCTTTATAAAAGTTACAAGAAATTAATGTATTAATTTTTTTATTTTTAATCTCAATTATTACGTTTTATTAGTATTTGAACTAAATTAAATAATTTGTTTAAATTATAAGATTTTATGTAATTAATTTAATAATTATAAAAGTAACTTATATTTTATTATATAATTATGGGTCTTATAGTATCTTTTTCCCTCTGTTAAATAGCCTTTCCCATCTTACCCTTAACCTTGAATGTCTTCTTATAATGTTTAATCTATTCCTCAATAGTGAAAGACTCTCTCCTTATCTCTGTCCCAAATTTTCCCCTATTTATTAACAGACAAAGACAGTGAAATTTCATAAATCAATTGAAACTTGCCAGAAAAACGAGTTATCACATCGACCCAGTCAATGACTCAGTAGTCGTCCAGTAAAAAAGAAATGGATAAAGAGAAAAAAAAAAAAATATAATAACGTGTCATCTACATAGTTGGCAACTTGGTAGTATGAAACTCAAAACCAAAGTGATTCAGAAATTAATAGAAAAGGAAATGGATAAGTCTTAATTTTATTTGTCGACTACACAAATTTTGAACATGGCAATATAGGAGCAGTCTAACAACTCCAATCACATGTCACTTTGCCCTTTTCTTCTTCTTCTTCTTCTTCTTCTTTCTTTTTTTGTTTGTTTGTTTGTTTTAAGAAATGACAATTACTCTTTATTTACAAAGTCAACTAGTATTTTGAAGCATAAAAAAATATACTAGTAATCGTCGCATTCAATTTATGAAACAGGAAACCATACTAAGAGGGGGGCATAACGCGTTCAATTTACGAAACAAGAAATCATCACCTCTCCGGTATGTGAATGACAGCAAATATGAATCCTTCCCTTTCATTGCTCCATGGAAGCCAACGACAATATTGGTTATTCTTTTAGTCATAACAGTTGCTCTTTCCTCTTTTTATCACTTAGAGGAATTGCTCTATCATCTTTAATGATTAGGTGATTTACTCGCTACTTAATTATCTAGGTGTCATATGTAATGTGCGCTCCTTTATCTTTTGTGTACATGTATAGTTTCGTTGCATTAAAGTGTTCATAATTTAGTTCAGTTTAATTTTTAATTAAAAAAATTAATTAAATTAAATTATGTATATGAATTTAATTAAATTGAATTATAACAAAAAATTAAATCTAATTTAATTTAATTCAATGTAATTAAGTTAATTTATTTTTCTTCTTCTTCTTTCTTTCTTTTCCTTTTTTTTTTCTTTCTAAGATGTCAATGTCTTATTTACATTATCAATTATACTTTTATGGAAAGTATGTTTTAGAACACTCGAGTTCCTAAATTTTTAATTGATATATTTTCATATACTTTAACAATTTAGAATATTATATATAAAAATAGGTCTTTAATTTTTTTTTTTTTGACACTTTAGTTTCTAAATTTTACTAAGATGAATCACATTAGTCTCTAAAATTTAAATTAATGTATACTTTAAAAAAAAAAAAAAAACTAAAATATATCAATTAAAATTATATATATATATATGCTTTAATTTCTTCTTCACCGGAATTTTTTTTTTTAAATAAAGTTTATTTTGAGTAAATGGATACTAATAACTTAATTCTATTCTTATATAAAAAAAAAACTTAATTCTATTTTTTTTCCCTTCATGAATTTAAACAATGGCATCTATATTTCTGCTCCGCATCGGACAAAATCAGATTAGTGGTTTTCTGTAAAAAATTCATGAACAACATGGATCAGTTTTTCCTCCCGAGAAAAAAAATAAAATTTTCACTATATCAATTTGGTTAGTTTTGTAAGTGTTACCCTCAACTTTCAAAGCTTATTATCATTTTAACTTGACATAACTTTTCATTAACTTAGCCGAACTCAAAAAAATTATTGAAAAATTATTTAAAATAAATTTTTTTAAAATTTATAATAATAAAAATAATTTTATTTTTTTAAATTGAGATAAATATAAGTTAGTGTTAGATTAATATTAAAAATATTATTATTATTATTATTAATTTTAAATATATTAACTATATTTTTTATTTCCTCCAAATTATTTTTCCTCGTATAAATTCTAACTATATGTGTTCATATTTTATTGCCCAGATATAAATTTCATGGCATCTTCTCTCACCATATTCTCTGCGTTTTCTATACCATCATTTCATTAATCATTACTCTTAACAAATAACACGTGGCTTCTGCAGATGTATGAAAATACGAAGAATAACCTAAGTCTTGCTCTTAGGAATGTACTGATCCACAGTCACCATGTACTTAGAAGATAAAAGATTATATGAAAATTATCAAAAAATAATATTTTTAAAATTTATAATAATAAAAATAATATTTTAATAATATTATAAGATGTTTAATTGAACAACGTTTAATATTAAATGAATTTAAATTATTACTGTTTAATTAGAACGACGTTCAATTAATTAAAAAAATTATATAACAATTATTTTTTCAATTATAAAAATATATAATTTAAATATAATAAATATTATTTTTGTTATTACAAATTTTAAAAATTATTATTTTTATTATTTTTTTCAAAATTATATTTAGATAAATAAGTGAATAAAGATGTATTATTGTGATTTGTGAAGGCATTCCACAGCCATATTTTATCTTTTGATATAATTAGAAAGACAAATAAAAGAAGACACTTTTAAGCTTATCTCATTTATTAATTTAACATCAATTAATATTAAACAAATAATATTATAAATATATAAATTTATATTTTTTTTATATTAAAAATATTATATTGTGATACGTGTTAAAATAATCTAAAAATTGAATCATTTTTTGATTTTTTTAAAAATAATTATAGTACGCTTCATAATATAAATAATTTAAATATAAAAATAAGTACAAATTTATATAATTTTAACACTTATTCTATAATGAAATATCATTTCAATTTGTCCTATTTAATGAAAAAATATGTTCAAACTTCAAATTCATTAAGATCAAATTTTTTGTAATTTTAGCCATAGAATGATTTTAAGTGATTTTTTATTGTGCATAATTACTTTGGCTAAGAGTGCACGGTTGTTTTTTTTTTTTTTTGAACAAAAAAAGACTTTTTTGGGGAAGACGGAATAACACCTGCTATTCTCCATTCATTCGAATTAACGCCTATATTGAGAGTACCGATAAGAGCTAGCATCTCAGGATCACATCATAAAGAATCTTTTTGCACAATTACGACTTTTTTACTCCTCGAACGGACGACTTAGTGCATGTAATACCTACTGAACTATCTCACTGCCAATAGAGTGCCAATAGAGTGCACGGTTGTTTAGTGGATAGAAAAAAGTGATTACGTAAGTTGTGACTACTTTGTTATAAAATTACTTATATCTAAAAACACCTTTACAAAGTCGCTTTTAGAAATGGTGCAACTAAACGCATTCTGAAAATATTAACTAAACAAATCAATTGTTTGAACTATTAAAGGTAAGACTTTTCTTCTTTAAGCAAAAAGTGTAAGCCGATTTTGATTGGCATAAAAATGCTATCCTTGTAAGGAACCGGCCAGCTAAAAAGTAAATATTCTTCAAAGCAAATAAGAAAGCAATAATGGTGCTGCGATGTAAAGGATGCAAGATTTTAAGCAAGAGTTAAGACAGTGGAGTGGACCCCAATGCAGTCAAACATTGACAATTTGACCAAAATGTAGAAACAGAGGCAGCCACCCCTCCAACAAAGTCCCAACTTGGGAAGAATTAGGTTCAAACACATGCACACCACTCACGTGTGTAATGCCCCTCATGAGTCAGATAAGGACAAAAGAATTCACTGCCCAAACCTCTGCTTGTTGGCTTGGGTATGTCCTTCTGTCTTTGTCTAATTTCCACCCCTCTTCTTGTACTATTATTATTATCATAAGAAAACTCAACCAAAACTGAGACCTCCATTGAGAATTTGCAGAGACCTTATGTCAGATCAGAATATCCATTTTTAGTCTTACTTCTTCTTTAGAGAAAACAATGCCTGGTAACTTAGAACCGTTGGATTTGGGAGTACAGATTCCATACCATTTCAGATGTCCCATCTCTCTTGAGCTCATGCGTGACCCTGTCACAGTTTGCACCGGCCAAACCTACGACCGAGCCAGCATCGAGTCTTGGGTTGCCACAGGCAACACCACTTGCCCTGTCACTAGAGCCCCTCTTAAAGACTTCACTCTCATCCCTAACCACACCCTTCGCAGACTCATTCAAGACTGGTGCGTAGCCAATCATTCCCTTGGTGTCCAACGTATTCCCACTCCCAAGCAACCTGCTGACCCTTCATTGCTTCGCTCTCTCCTCTCTCAAGCCTCATCTGATTCGAATATTTCGCTTTATTCTCGTCTCTCGGCCTTGCGTCGTCTCAGAGGTTTCGCTCGAGATTCCGAAATGAATCGCTCCGTCATATCTTCTCTCAACAACTCACGAGAAATTCTTCTTCGTATTGTATTCTCCGATTCCGATGAGTTGAGACTCGAGTCGCTGGCGATTGTTGTAATGTTGCTTCCACTCGCTGAGTCTGAGTGCGAATTTGTAGCTTCTGATCTGAACCTTGTGGTTTTCTTATCTCGTTTGCTTCGACATTCTTCAATCGACGTTCGCATTAACTGCGCTGCCTTGATCGAAGCAGTGATTACCGGTACGAGATCGCCGGAGCTACGAGCTCAGGTCACTAGCATGGATGAAATATTCCAAGGAGTGATCGAGATTCTGAGGAGTCAAACAATTGCTGCCTATCCACGAGCTCTGAAGGTTGGTATCAAGGCCTTGTTTGCATTGTGCCTTGTGAAGCAGACAAGGAACAAGGCGGTCGCTTCCGGAGCTGCTGAGGTTCTAATTGATAGACTCGCCGGCGATTTGGAGAAGTGTGAATACGCCGAAAGAGCTTTGGCTACCATTGAACTGCTCTGCCGCACTTCGGCAGGTTGTGCTTCGTTTGTTGCGCACGTGCTGACAGTGCCTCTTTTGGTGAAGGTCATGTTAAAGATCTCTGATCGTGCTACGGAGTACGCAGCGGGGGCTCTTTTGTCGATGTGTTCTTCGTCGGAGGATAGCCGGAGCGACGCTGTGGCTGCTGGGGTATTGACTCAGTTGCTGCTGTTGATTCAGAGCGACTGCACGGACAGAGGTAAGAGAAAGGCTCAGCTCTTGTTGAAGCTTCTTAGGGATTCTTGGCCGGATTACTCTTCTGTTGGAAATTCTGAAGGTTTTGCTTACAACGAGGTGGTGGCACCGTTTTGAGCTAAGCAAATCAAAGATTTTATAATCATTAGAGAAGATATTGAAAGAATCAAAAAGAAAAACTGAATATATGTTTTACATTGGTATGTAGGGATAGGTTTGTAATTTGTCTACGTAATTATGGATCGAAGAAGATTTGTCAGAAGATTTCAAGTAGTGATTATTTAGACAATATCAAGACAAAGCCAAAGCTGTTTGAGAAAAAGTGTACTCTTTTGAATTTGTGTGTTTCTTATTGTATCGCAATGAGAATTCCCTTCCAGTGTTCCTTACCATATTCGTTCCAAATTATTAGTCTTACATTTGGTACTAGATCTTCCTTTTATGACATGAACACGGTCAGAGATTTTTTTCCAAACATAGTTGGGGCGGGAATCGAGTCAGAGAATTCTGTCGGGAAATGCCATAGCCAGATCTCTTCTCATAGATAGGTGGGCAACTCAGACTCTTACCATGCAAAATCATTATTTTCTCAAGTTCATCAATCTACTAATCAGAACAAATTTGTCACCTTGTCTCACGTCCTAACATCATATCATATTAAATTATAAATAAATTATTAGTTGATGCTTAAAAAAAATAGCAAAAATAATAAAACAATATAACTCATCTATTTTTATTATTAAAAATTAATTTATTATTTTATACATCAAATGTCATTTAATTAAATATTATTTAAATTGAATTATAATCTTTAAATTCGTTTAATATTACGGTGGAATTGTATTTATAAGTTTTAGAGTTTCCTAACACATTTAACAACTTGGCAATTGAAGTGTCTCAATGTGGTTTGTGGACAACGCTGTCATGATCAATTTTTCGCAGGACGTAAGATTTGATATTCACAGTAAAATGTAAAGTGTGTGGTGTGTTTTTTTAAATATATATATATATGTGTGACAATATTCATATTATACGAATTCTAAAATTTACTCAAACTAGTTTAGTTCCTGCTGATTCTTTCCACTTGCAGTTTACTAGTCACTGTTTTTAGTATGAATTATGAAATAAATAATAAATTATTCACTTACTCTTTCTTTCTGTTCTCAGTTTCTTTCAACTGGTAGCACACCCATGAATTAATATTTTTGCCTGGTAATACTAGCCCTACATTAGTTGACAATTAATTACATTTCACATGCATATTCCCCAATCTTTTGGGTTTTTTAGTTTTGAACGTCTCTCGTTTTCTACTGCAATTGTGAGAAGTGAACCACATAAATGACTCATTAATTACTTGGGGTTAAACTCTTCTCTCATCCTTATTCAGTATTCTCATTTTTCCCAGAGGAATTACGTTGATTAATTACGAATAAACCAGTGAGGATATGGTAAAGATATATTTTGCACATAATGTCTGCACAAGCCGTACTATGTTTTTAATGCAAAATTTTCCCTTCAAAATATATCTTTACCAATTAATGCTTATATCAAATTTCTGTAGGCAAAAAAACTGAAGTAGTGAGCAGTACATCAGAGAAGACTTACCATTAATTATCAAACCCATAATATCTTATGGAAGAATATTTTCTCTATGTGTATTATGCTCAAATTTAATCTAAATGCTAAACTAGACACCGACTCAGTGTTAATCTTACGCGGTACCCTAACCATAACATCTGTTGACCAGTCAAGGATAATAAAATCTAATAAAAAAGCATCATTCGTACCTGATCAAATTAACCCTAACAAATATTTTTATAACTTTATAATGAATGCTCAAGTATTTTATGCTGATGAAGGTCCTTCTTATGTGCAGCTTATTAGAGAAAGTGATTTTAATTACTTGCTATATATTCATCTAGGTATTGGATGGAACAATACATCTTTTGTTGAACACAATTATTTGCATTGCAATCCTTTTTGTTTGTACCTTACTCTTTCAAAAGTTTGTCATTTTATGTGTTGAACACATAGACCTGAACTCCTTTTTTTTTTTTGGTAAAAAACACATAGACGTGAATTGTTAACTATTTATGGACATGTTAGATTATGAGACTTGAATTGTTTTCATGTCAAATGATATTTGGCAATACTAGATCTAAGATTCCAAGTGGTTGTCATGACAATAATGGTAATAAATGTGCAAAAAGGAGGCAGTTGACGACTTGAGGTGGACCCGAGTCATCAGTTATGATGATCCAGCTTCACTCACCCCTTGTAACGTTTACTTCATCTTACCAAGTGGAGGTTCCATGCACCTTGCAACTTCACCACAGAAAAGGTAAGAAATATTTGTATATTAGGACATTGAAAGTTGTAATTTAAAAAAAAAAATTAGTAACGTTTGATTCCGTTAAATATAAAAATTATAATTATAATAGAATTAAATATAAAAAATAATAATATTATTATAATATTTTTTAAAACTGTAATTAAAATAAATAATAATATTAAAATAAATATTATAAAATTATAAATGATATAAATTTAAAAATATTTTTTTTATTACTAAAAGAGATAAATTGAGCAAAAAAATTATAAATAATTATACAAATTGTGAAGAAAATTAAAGCATTATAGCGTATTTTTAAGAGCTGCAGGCGTAATGAGGATTACTGCTACTGCTATAATCCTTTTACATTATATTACAGAGTATAGTCAAACTAAACACAATAATATCCTGAATGATTCTTATTACGATTATGATTATTATCTATCAAACATACCATTTATGTTATACTAAATTGGAGTGTTCGTATACTCGTATACATGTTCAAGTCAAATCAATTTAAATACAAATATTTTATGAAAAATAAAGTGTACAAATAATATAGCCAATGGTTATAAACCATACGTTTTACATTTATATTTAGTTATTTATACTATAGGACCATCTAAGGAACTTGGACATAGGTGCTGGAAGCTTTTATTTCAATAAATTTACAAGACAAGTATCATAATTGCAATATTAATGCAATTGTCTCTCTTTGACGTAATAATAATAATAATAATAATTCCAGATTTTGCATATTGATCTTTGAGATATATAAACTTACGGTAGTTATCGATAAATACTGCTGTAATGAGAAGTTGAGTCCTTGAATATGATTTCTCTGTGGGAATCGTATGGTTTTTCTCAAAGTATAGTAGTGTTAAATCTTCAATAATACTGATAGTGAGCAAATAATATTATTAAATTATTTAAATTAAAATTTTTGATATGATTGAAAAGTATACAATTCGTTTAAATTCAATTTATATATTTTATAATCGTCGTAATTAATTACTATTAAAATTATAAATAAACATATTTTATTTTATAATGTGTTGGATATTATACATAACATAATTACATTAAATTATCGTTTTAATTTAAAAAATATATAAATGTCAAATATTTATAAGAATTTAATAACTATCCAAACATAGTTATTATTTTGATTATCTTAGTTGTGATTATAAATAATAAAATTTATTAAAAAAATATCAATTTAAAATTTAAATATTATATATATTTTTTGTTTTATATATAATAATAATTTAAAAATAAGTATTAACCACTATATAACCTTATCTGATTTGAAAATATACAAATTCAATTATGATTGATTCAAATTTCAATATATGAAACAGGCTATTTCAATTTCGATCCATAGCTCCCCTAATCAATACCTTCCTTATTTAAGAATTTACATGTTATGTAACTTTTACTATATATCTTTGACTACTTAAAACTATATGTGAATTGTGCTCATTTAAAAAAAGTTAAGAGATGCAAGTGTCAAAAATAAAATTTGTATATTGGTATGCTTTTCTATATATTAGGTATAGTTTTCATTAGATTAGAAGGGAAAAAAAAGGGTATAGTTTTCCCTAGTCTTACAAAATTAAGATTTTTTTTTTGAAATGACTCAAAATAATACTTCAAAACTCATTACCATAAAATATATATATACTTACTTTCAGTTAAAAAGGTATAAATTATATATAATATAATATTTTTATTATTATATATTTTATGAGTATTAATTTTTTAATTTTTTCATCAATTAAAAAAAATAGAAAGGTAATGGAGAGCGTGATTTGTACCAAGGTATTATCTTTAAGAAGTACCAAACATTAGATAATAAATAACAGTTACATATTCAAGATAGTCTTAAATACCAGACTTACAATTAACCTAAATTAACGTATATTTAATCGCTTAAGTAGAAAGCAGTGTTTAAATCCCATTATTTTAAAAAGTTAGCAAACTAAAATAAATGAATTGTATTATTAAAGTACTTATTGCTTGCAAAAGATTCTACTTCTATATGTGATAAGTTATTATTGGGGTGAAGCATGATCAACCAAAATCGACATAAATTAGGTGTTATTGATAGAACACGATAAACCTATTTTTCTCAAAAATAAAGAATATGTGGGTAGACAACCTCAAAAAGTGAAGGACGAGCTTTAGGGTTAACGCACGTGCAACTAGTGGCCGATTGGGCTTTTTCTTTGATCAAAATAGCTCATCGTGGAATTAATAACCTGAACTTGCACCATATTCTTGTCTATTATAAATTTTACCAAATTTGTGCTATGCCATCGTTTTGGCTTAAGAGATTTACATATTTATCCTTTTTGTCCATGCTTTGCCTTCTATCATCACTAGCCTTTTTTTACCTTAATCATCGTCATCCTCTCGATCTCGTTTTGGCTTAAGAGACAAATTCGCCTCAATCTCTCCTTCGATATGGTTTTCTCCGGTGATGGACCCAAAGACCCCAACAACCCTCATGTTACACCCAGATTTTAGTTACGTTCTAAGAAATCTAAAACAATCTACAATTTTTTTAGTTTGGAGCTCCATGCTAGAAGAGAATGTATCTCATAAGGTACACATATTTCTTTTCACCTGTATATGACACTTCCATTAGTCACTGAGAATTTGGAGAAGCAAAGATAAAGTTTGAACATTCTCATTCTAATAAATTAATGTGCTTGTATGTTATCTATGTTTGTATAATATTCTTTAATTTTTGCTAAATTAGAATGCTTTACTTACCTGTGTTTGTATACTCTATTTTACTAAGAAAAAATAGAATGTCTCAGTTTATCATCATATGTTCTTGAAAGATGTATGTAATCAAGTTACATATTGTGTTACATATATGTATATTTATTATATAACCAAGTTATATACTCATTTACATATCTGTTGCATGTATGTAACACGTGTTACATACATTTACATTCAATATGTAACCAAGTTACACACTCATTTATATATATGTTGCATGTATATAATACATGTTACATACCAGATATCATGTATGTAACACATGTTACATACATGCACATTTGTAACCAAGTTACATACTCATTTACATATCTATTGAATGTATGTAATACATGTTACATACATACATATTCACTATGTAACCAAGTTATTACATACATGCACACTCAGTATGTAATCAATTTACATACTCATTTACATATTTGTTGCATGTATGTAATACGTGTTACATACATGCACATTCAGTATATAACCAAGTTATTACATACATACACATTCAGTATGTAACCAAGTTATATACTCATTTACATACCTATAACATCAGTATGTAATTTATTACATACTGATATCACATATTACATGGTTAAGGATATTTTTATAATTTATTTAATTTCAATATAACCAAAACGCACAATTTTGGTTTTATTATTGCTAGTTTTGAAAAATTTAACTTTTAACCAAAATGTAAGCTATTTAGGTAAATCACTATTACTATCCAAAAGTTGAATTCAGCGTCTTAATAAAATAATGTTACATGTAGGAGTGTCCATCGTCCGATCCGATCTAATTTTTAGCCCAAAAAATAATCAAATCGAACCGAACATATTGCTTTAACTAAACCATTGTCTAATAAAATTATTAAATCGAACGGTCCAAATCCAATTTAGTTAACGATTTTTGATGATTTTTATATTTTATTTTTAATTTTTTCTCTAAACTTGTTAAAACTTGAAATAACATAAAGAAAAAAAAATCTTTGAATTTAAACAAATTAATTAATATATATTACAAATATGAATCATATTATATCATACATAAATCATATAGATATCATAAAAATAATAATAAAATTAATTACAATATAAAGCTAAATATTTTTACAAATTCTACAACAAAATATAATAATACATTAATACATAAATAATATATTAAAAATAAGTTACGAAGTTAGGGTTGCATACTTTGATTACGAGAAGATATATAATTAATATATATTTTTTGGTTTTTTTAAAGAATAATATATTAAAAATAATTTTAAAAATAATTATAAATAACTGTTCGATTCGGTCCAGTCCGATTTAAAAAAAAATTTATAATCGAAACGGTTTGAAAAAATAAAAACCAAACCGGACAGTTTGGTCCGATTTTAATCGATTTGCTCCGATTTTTAGACACCCCTAATAACATGTATCAAGTTATTATATACATCAAGTAACATATTATTATTGATTAGATTAAAATTAGTAATATAAAATAATAAAGTAATTTTGTGATATTTACTAAAAATGGATAAATTAAATTAATACATGGAAATTAATACATTTATTAAATTATGATAAATATTATTATTTTTTATTTTAATAAAAAATTTATTTATTAAAATTTATTATTTTTCCGTTACACTAATAAAATGCCAGCTCTAAACAGAATAAAATGACAGTAAATAATATACATTTTAAAAAAATCTAAAAATTTAAAACGGAACTTTTTTTTTTTTGAACAAATTTAAAACGTACTTGTTAGCTTGAAATTGAATGAGGCTCAAAACACCGTTTTTAAAGTGACCACTACTTAGCTTATCCCTATTTGAGCTAACATTATATTATAAATTAAATTCGTCGTCGTCGTATCACTCTCTCCATGCTGTTGTGGATTAAAAATTTATAACATCCTCAAATTTCACGTGTTTTATTATCTAACATCCGAATCATGACATAATGTTATAATAAAGAATCTAAAGATTAACTCTTCACTAATTGGTACGTGTTTTACACTTGCAACGTGGGGCGTTGGTCTCAACTCCCGAACATGTGGGTCCTAAAACTTATGGTTGAAAGAAACTAGTTTACAAAGGACATTTCAACAATAGTCCATTAACATCTTTATCCTTATTCCACCGCACCACATAGAGATTAGATACATAAACGGTGTAAAAAAAATAAAAAAAATTTCAACCACCGTTACATACACCGCAGCTTTCGGAACCGTGTTACTTCGCGGATGGGTATCACAGGACATGTAACTCAATCTTTTTTTATTTTATTTTTTTATTTTTTTGCTCATTTTCATTTCCTTTTGTGTAAACGTGTAAATGTGTTTATAAAGTTTGAAACTTTGATTTGGTAGGTAGGGGAGAGGGAAAGCGATGGTGGTCAATTGAAAGAAGAAAATGAGAAGAAAACAGAGGAAGTGAAGGATGTGGAGAAAGGTGAAGTGGGTTCTGAAGAACGAGGAGTTGAGAGCAATAAACCTGGAGATTTTCAGCTTACAAGTTTGCAAAGGCTCAATCCTACCAACCCTTTGAGGATTGTTCTTAATGGTGGTACCAGAGTTGCAACTCCACCCCCTTCTCATTTTCCTCAGCCTCCTCATCCTTCTCAGCTTGCTCAGCCTCACTCTATTCCTACCCCACAGGTAAGTTGCTATTTATAAGATGAACCATAACTTTATTTTTTTTATTAAGGCATTTCTTTTTGGAAAAAAAAAAAAAAAAATGGTTGATATTGTTCATTGTTCTTTTTATTTTTTTAAATAACTAAGCTTTATATTTTTCATTGTAATTTCTTAAGGACTTTTGTCTAAAATAGGCTCTTATAGAGCCCAAATGTCTAAAAGGGTGCATAGGATCAGTAAAATTGGGTATTTGCTTATAACTGGGTATGAATTATGGTCTAATTTAGTCGATTTTGGTAGTTTCGAACAATTTTGGTCAATTTTGTTGAGATCTGAATTTGATGCCAACGAGAGTTTGAATTGCAATTTTGGTCGATTTTTGTTGTTCTCGTCAATTTTGATCCTACCTGGTAGATTTTGTCGCTAAATAAATTTCATCATTGTAAATTCTATCGCCATCAACAGCTCGAAATCGAAAAGATGGTATTATTTGATGGTAATAGCAGGTGACGACAATGAATGGATGAACAAATGTGGTGCTAATGATGGTTGACGACAATAGTAATTGTCGAAGTATGTGGTGGTAGCTGTTTAATAGGATTGAGAAAGAAGATAAAAAAAGAGCTACCGTACTCGTAAAAAAGAAGCCTATTTTTAAACTTTGCTACTATTTAAGATATTTTTAAGCTTTTGCCATTGATTGAGCCTATTTTTGACGACGTCACTTTTCTTTCTTTCTCTCTCTGGTTTTTTACACAACTCCTCCTGTTTTTTTTTTTTTTTTGGACCAAGATATTTCTTAGAAATGTTTTATATGGATTGCTTAACGAGAAATGTTAAAAAGCTGTCTATATATCAATAAATTTTATTTTATAAAGGGGGTTAATGTTAGAGACATTCTTAAATAAAATCTTAATGTAGCCTTAATTAAAACATTTTCATTTAAATAACTTACCCAAATTTGATCTTTGCGGCCAAAATAGAATGAATATGAAATGACTAGAAATGTTCTCTCTCTTTCCTTTTTCTTTTAAGATAAAGTGTTTGTTTCTGAAAGTAGTCTCATAACTAGTAATGAAAAAATAGAAAGTTTGCTCTGAATTAAATCTTTAATCTGATAATCTTATGTTTTTTTTTCTTTAATAAATTGACCAGCCGTCTGTTATAACACTCAATTCAAGAGCATATACAAACAAAATATCTCTGTTTCTGTTCAGTCTGCATATGGTTGTGGTTATTGGATTAGTTTGCTTTCTTCTATTTAAGGGTATTCAAGGGCTGATAGAAGCATCAGACCCTGTTAAAAGAAAAGAGGTGAAGGTCTTAAAGTATCTTCTACCACAGATTGAAGTTGCTTCTCTTTTAAGCATTACTCTTGCATTTACATGGCAAAAGTCAGTGAGAGAATGGCCCAAATTTATGGTTCATTTCATATTATGGAGCACTTTTGTCATGTCTATATCTGCTGGGATTCTCCTAATTTGCTTCCAAAAGCCTCCGACAGATGGTTTGGGAGTTTGTTTTATTGTCTTTGCAATATGCAATGGCTTATATGCTTGTTGGGTTACGCAACGAGCTGGATTTTGTAGTAAGATATTGATCAAATCTCTTGAACCTGTATCGCAATTCCCTGATTTGAATAAACCCAATTATTGGATGCTTGGGGCTGGATTTTTGTGGATGTCTTTGTGGATTTTAGCAGTTATTGGAGCTATAAATTTCTACTTACCCCCATTGATCATAATTCTATTAGTGTTGAGCTTGGCTTGGACAACTGAAGTAATGAGAAATGTTGTAAATTTAACAGTAAGTAGAGTGATTGCTCTGTATTATCTCAGAGGAATGCAATCCAATACTCAATTTTGCTTCCAAAGAGCGTTGACTAAAAATCTTGGGAGTGCTTGTCTTGGATCTCTCTTTGTTCCTGCAATTGAAGCACTGAGAATTGTTGCTCGGGCTTTAAACCTACTTGAGGGTGAAGATGAATTCATGTTCTCTTGTGCACATTGTTGTCTTGGGGTCATGGAGTCCATCTTTAGAAATGGCAATGGCTGGGCCTATGTACAGGTAAATTTTTCGTATCTCAATAGCTTGTTCATTCATTTAAATTCTCTGGTGTATGAATATCAAATGTTGCTTATTTTATTTCCTTATCTTGCATAATATAGATGGTCCAGTAATTGATCATAACTAAAGTGTAATAGTGTCTTCACTCTTTTCTTAGGATGAAAATTCAAGTCATCTAATATTTGATGTACTTGAATGTGGTTCTCAATCTCGAGTTTCTTGATATGAATAAGAAAAACTTGACGTCTGTATTTTTGCCATTGTCACTTCTGCTAAGATGGTATCTATCTCGATGTATAAGGAATCTATCTCGGTTTATATTGTCAAAATCTATTTTCTAGTTATTGGCTTATCAGTACACTTTATAGTCTTATAACAGCAAAATCACTATCTGAATACTCTTGTAATGCATTTGCATATATAGAGCATTTGTAGTTGGTAGTGGACAACTTTACACTAGTTTGTATGTACAAGACTTTGCTGATATGAAGCCTAATTTAGATTATTATGACCAGATAGCTGCTTATGGAAAAAGTTTTGTGGAGGCTTCACAAGACACTTGGGAACTATTTAAAAAACAAGAAATGGAGACTATTGTTGATTCAGACATGACTAGTGCAATCTGCTTTCTAACTGGAGTCTGTAGCGGTTCAATATGTGCTATTGTTGTGGCTGCTTGGACTGCCAAAGTGCACCAAAGTTTCATAGCCACCAATTCTCTCCTTGCATTCTTCATTGGATACCTTATGGTTAGTAGCAGCCTCACTGACCAGTCATTGAGTCATTTGATTTCTTTCTTTCTTATTTTTTTCTAACCTCCTTTACAAATAAATCAGGACATAAAAGAAAACTAAACCAGTATTGTTTGTGTTAATATCTCAGACCAGGATTGCCATGGCATTACCACAGGCCTGTGTGAGTTGTTACTATGTTTGCTATGCTGAGAATCCAGATAACAGGTTATTTGATCAAACAATCAAGGATCGTCTCAGTATGATTAAATCCGATCGTGATGTGATTGTGCCAACACCAAGATTACCCTACAGGATTACAAGAACTTGAAATGTTTATTTGAGTCCTCATTTTGGTTAAAATTTTAAAGATGAGCATGTTTTAACATTTATTTCTTATCGTATTTTACTGTTGTTACTCTCCGAGAGAGATTAACCACACTAACAGGGCTTGAGTTAAATTGCTTGGGATGGTGGAGGAAGAAACAAATGTGAAAAAGAAACAATTGAATGCACTTGTCAGATGTGGCTTTGCCAGTAACGTGCAAAGTAAATTCCCGATTGTTCGAATAATTGATTCTTCATTTGAGTCCCTAACATGATCACCTCATCCACACGAGCACACACACACCGTACGTAACCTCGACAAACCCAAAAAAAAAAAAAGAGAGAGAGAGAAAAGATACCGACAGAAAATCACTTTTCCCAGTACAGAGCTGAGCAATCACAAGTGACATCAAACAAGTTACAAGTCTTTGCACGCAAAAAAAAAAAAAAAAAAAATTTGTTACAAGCATCCCAGAAACCACAAACCTGTTTGATATTAACAGCCTATTAGACATGTGTAAATAGTTCTCACTTATTTTACAAAGAATGTATTAGATTTGATTGGTTTTATGAGAAATAAAATTTAGGTGCTAATCGAAGTTATCCTAGGATACTTGACCACATAACTTATATGCTCATTTTACGTGAAACCTGCATTATTTGAGTTTTTTTTTCTTCTTCCTGTTTTTTGGTAGAAGTATACGTTTATTGTTTTCAAGGGAAAAGAGAAAAAAAATTATACCTATTGCAATCGCAATTTTCAAAACTCATTGTAACAGCGAGGCTGACAACCATGAACTTGGTCATCTAATGAATAATTCGATTAACGTGGTCCAATATTTCAACTTGGTCATCTAAATGAATTATTTTTCTAGATGCATTAATAGCCAGTGAACATTGAGCCCACTAAGTCTAATTGTAAGTAATTTTTTATTTATTCTTTTTTCTGAGTGGGACTAGAATCCAACGAATAATAACGACTAACGTCTCATTTTCTTGACCAACTGAAATAGGAATAACCAAATAGGGATGCAATAAAGCCCTCCATCATATGCGATGATGACACAGTTACCGTGTTGAGGACCCAAGGTAGTGTAAATTGGATCCCAAAACTCCAATGACAATTTGACCCAACGATTTAAATATTTTACAAATATCCGACCCTTTCAAGTCAAATCAAATATAGACAAAACGGATTAGCTTATTATCCATTTTATTTAAAAACAATTCATTTCAGCTTAGTTCGGATCAAAATTCAGGTTAATTCGAGTCACCATTCGTTTACCCCACTTATTTACTAAAATTTTAATTTAAAACAATTTACTTTTTTTTTCATTTGCAAAAAAATAAAATAAAATGGGTTAACAGTTTCATTTTTTGACCCGCAGATATTACCCTAATTAAATCCGTTTTATTTGAAATAGTTTAGTTAAATTTGAACTGCTTGTCAAAATAGGTCGAGTATGACCGGATCAATCCGTTGCCATCTCTACTCCAACCATGTTTGTGTCGGTGTGTTAGTGATCCACTCAATAGAGGTACAAAATTCAACTTTAGAAACACAACGAGATCGGGAATTAGGAAATCATGTAGAGTATGGTGCACCATTTTAAGTAATTGTAATCTTTAAAATCAATGTTCTATCAGTTACTGGTTGAATTTCCACAATCTGATGTATTTACTATTGTGTGTAGTGACAACCTTCTTCATACCAACAGCCACGCAAGTTATGGGAGGTCGAGCACTTCTAGGAATGCTGTCGAGACAGGTATCTTCTGCAAGCCTTCTTCCTTTCTTTCTCTCAATCGCTCCATGCCTGTCTTGAGAGCTTGTTGTGTTGCTTTCCAAGACAATGCTTGTAAGAACTTCCCCTGTGTTCTGGTCCAGAACACGTAGCACTCCATCTATACCGCCAACAACTAAGGTTGACTTATCATTCCTCAATTGTTGCAAAGAATATACCACGTTTGGACTCACCCGGGTCTCCCATACAGCTCTCATGGTCCTGCAGAGATTGTAAACATAACAGAAGCAAGCAAATAAATTTTTATTCAGAGCTAAGCAAACGCACACAAATATAATAACAATAATAACAATAATAATAGAAATTCAATTCATGTAAAAGTTTTTATGCATCTAATTCATCTTTGCAATTGAATTTTTATCAACGACAAGCATAAGTATTAAAAGAAGATAAATCATAATATCAAGTTGACGTACATACACTGCAGTATATATATCCCTCTATGTTTACTATCATATGCGAAAAGTTCAGAACATATGAGTAAGTCTGTATCTTTCATGAAAATCCATACACAAATACACAATGAGGTGAGAATGACATTTGTCCAGGAGATCACAAAGAGATTAACCCAGTAAGTTGATCCTTCAAATAGCAATAAAAGCTCTTATAATTATATACCTAAGGTCCCAACAAGATGTGTATCCAGCAGTTGATCCAGCAAACACAAGATGAGAAAGTGGGTTGAACGACAAAGTCCTTATGCCTGTTTGGATAAGTTGGAATCAGAGTTTATGAATTATCTTTGAACAAAATGACCTAGTCATCAGAAATTTTTATTTTAATAGAATTAAACAATTCACAGAAGCACGAAATATAAAATATGGAACTTCTATGCAATATTAAGAAAATATCTGTGCCATGAAATTTTCTTTTAATTAAAGATGATCCGTTGAGGACAAAATACCATTTTAACGACAAAGTCAACTACTTATCCAGCAAATTCAAATAATATAATTTAGCAGAACAATGGCACCTGGGCCTAATGGTAAAAATGTCAAAATTTATTAAAAGGGTGAAGCTGGGTGCTATTGTTGCACAGGATTGACAGATGATTATGAATAAATACAGTAGTACTTTCAACTTTTCTGAAAGTAACACGACCAAATACGTAACTCAAAAAGAATATTTGACAATTCAGAGGGAAATAAAAATATATGCAATTCCTGATTCACTATGTCAAAAGAACAATAAATTTTTGAACAAATGTGTCCATGGCACGCTCAGGAAAAAAAAAATCCAAATAGAGCAGGCAATCTGTAATGTGTATAACCTGTGGAATCTGTCAATCTCAACTTTGCTACACGTTCATCAGATGAAAGACCTGATATTGAGATACTACCAAGAGAGGATCCACTAACTATCAATTGGTCATCACCCAAACATAGGCACGTTATAGGACCAGCATGCATCCTGCAATTAAAAGACATGAAGTCTACATTGGAAACAATTACCTTAATTATATTAGAACATCATGAAGCAATCACATGAACATTGAGTTATTGGTTTCACATCAAATAAGACTCTCTCTTATAAGTCAGATATTCAATCAGATGAGTTTGTATTTGCTTATCCAAACAGAGAGTAGAAAAAGACATAATTCAGACATGTGTGAGAAGATTCAAATCAAGCTTTAAAAGCAAACCTTAATGAACCAAACACATATCTAGTGGGGCTTTACCCTTAACAATATGACAAAGGTGAAGAAACAAATATGCTACTTACCTAATTATTCGAGAACACTTCCTACTGTACATGTCAAATACACGAGCTGTTCCATCCTCACATCCAACCACAGCCTCTGGATCTAAATAACTGTAAACATAGAATAAAACAAATTAACAGAATGAAAAACACAACCTTCAAAAAGAAATATAAAACTCTCAATGTTTGACTAAAGAGCACATTTAATCTCAGTTATGAACATGCAGATATACCTACCAATATTTTCCCCAACTAATTACTTGTCTACTCAAGATTACAATTACTGTTCGACAAGCAGGATATCAAAATTAAAGAGTGCATGATAAGTTATGAATTGAAGACAAGTACATAACAGGTCAATGAACGGGAGAAAAGTAATTTGTACTACTATCCCAGGCTTTATATGTTGTTTATTGTAAAGCCAAGTGTCACGGTTTGAGTCAGAACGACATGATTTGTATGAGGGTCAATTCGGTAATTGACAAAATAGTCATTTTGTGGATTATTTTGGGCTTATGTCTCCTCGCGCAAACTGATGTTTGTTCCTGAAACTAGTGAAATGGCTCTAAGAGCTCTATAGGGGGAGGCATGGTGTCAGGCTCTCCACCACCCCCGGCACCCGTGGGCACGGTGTGCTAAGTGAGCTTCCTGTGGGCTAGAGAATGCCCACGGGGCGGGCATTGATGTGCTAGTGGGCATGTCAGTGTCTCCTTAGGACTGGGAGTCTTAGGGACAGCATCGATGATGCGGAAGGGTCGATACTGCGCATGGTTCCCACATGGGAGGCTACATGTGACGGAAGGTATGCCCCGCGGTATATTCGATGTTGGCATGGGAAAGTAGCTTCGTGGGAACGCGGCACGCCTTGTGGGAGGCGTTGCCCAAGTGATGGTGCATCAAAAGAGTAGTGGCATGCATTTGAGGCAGCATTGCTCTAAGTAAGGCACATTACAAAGGTGACAACACTCATGATGGTGATGTCGAGGAGGAAGGTGCGTTGGTCATGGGTTCGGCCAAGCACCAAGGATCCGTAGGCTTGATGGCACGGTAGTGGGCGACAACGTGCTAAGATGAAGGCATCATTGTGGGGCTTCGGATCAGAGAGTTGCTCACTCAGGCAACATGTAAGTTTGGGTGAATGGAACTTACTTGCATGGAGGGCACACTTGCTTGGATGACTTGTGGATAAGTTGTCATGAGTGCTTGTGTTGCGTAATGCCCCAAATGCTAGCTTGTTAATTAAGTTTACTAATGGGCTTAAAGTTGTTAAAGCCCAAACGGATTAAACCCTATTTGCCGTAAGATATATATACATGCTTATATATGTTAATTAGAGGTGATCTCGAGCAGTGAGAGAAGAAGAACTCCAGCGACAGGTAACTCAAGCGGCAGATACAGAAGGCAGCCGAAGAACTTCGCAACTCGAGCAGCAACTGCGCCAACAACACTCCAGCAACAGTTTTGAGGTAGCAAAGGCAGTCAAGAGGAGATCCATTTAATAAACCCATTAAAGAATATTATTCTCTCAATCTATTTGGTAACAGATTTACAGTTACTATTTTTCATTAATTTATCTGTTGTTGCTAAACTGGCAAGACAGATTTATTTATTTATTGTTTTGTGAGAGAGATTAATTTGGGTGTAATTGGGTATTTGGATATTTGAGTGATTTGGCCAATTAACTGTTGGCAAATCTTATTGTACTCCTCTTTGACAAATATAATGGAATATTTCGGTGCCGGCCTCAGCAGTGGATTAGGTAGTTGCATTGACTACCGAACCACTTAAATCTTTGTGTCCTTTGTGTTGATTATTTTCTTTATATTTTTGTGGGTGCTCGTTATTATTATTATTATTTTATCGCTTCCGCATTATTATCTGATCTTGGGTTCAACAAGTGGTATCAGAGCTTGGTTAAAGATGACGAGCACAGAGTCATCCACAAAGGTTGAAAGATTTAATGGAGATAATGATTTCTCGCTATGGCAAATGCGTATGAAAGATGTTTTGATTCAACAGGGAGTTGCAAAGCCATTACAAGGCAAAGATAAAAAGCCCGCTGATATGAAAGATGAAGTATGGGATGAGCTTGATCAAAAGGCAGCAAGTGCAATTCGTCAGGGACTCTCAGATGAGGTAGTTCATAATGTTTTTGATCAGAAAACTGCTTATGATTTATGGAAAACTTTAGAGCAGCTTTATATGGCCAAAAATATGACAAATAAATTATTTTTGAAGAAAGAGTTGTACACTCTTCGTATGTCTGAGAATACAAACTTGTTGACACACATGAATACCTTTAATAGGTTAATTTCTGAACTTGCTCAGTTAGGGGTAACATTTGATGATGAAGATAAAAGTATGTTGTTATTATGTTCTCTACCATTATCTTATGATCATTTGATTACCACCTTATTATATGGAAAAGAGACCATTGTTTTCAAGAGTGTGAAAGAAGCTTTGTTGTCTTACCACAAGAAGAAGAAAGTTGATGGTGAGCAATCACAAGCAGATGGTCTCGTAGTTACTAAGAAAGATAGTAACAATCACAGCTACAGGCGTGGAAGAAGCAAGTCTAAAGACAGAAATTATGATAAAGGTAGAGGAAGATCAAGCTCAAGACCTAGACAGTTTAATAGAGACATGGAGTGTCATTATTGTCACAAAAAAGGTCACATTCGAAAATATTGCAGAATTTTAGCCAAGGAATTGGAGGATAGAAAGAACAAGACACAACCCACTAATTCAGCTAGTGTTGCAGAGGATAAAAGTGAAGACAAAGATGATGATTTGTTATCTGTCTCATCAGGTATTGATTCCTTTGCCAATTCTTGGATTCTTGATTCCGGTTGTTCCTATCATATGTGCCCACATAGAAATTGGTTTGATACTTATACTCCTAAGAGTGGTAATTGTGTGTATATGGGCAACAATGCAAAATGTGAAGTTGTTGGAATAGGAACCATAAAGGTTAGGATGTTTGATGGTGTTGTGAGAACCTTAACAGGTGTAAGACATATCCCTGACCTGAAAAAGAATCTGGTTTCTCTTGGTGGGTTAGATGAGATGGGCTATTCGTATTCTGCAAAAGATGGAGTGCTCAAGGTGTCTAAAGGAGCTTTAATAGTAATTAAGGGTAAGAAATTTGGCAATCTCTACAAGATGATTGGAAATACTGTTGTAGGTGGAGCTGCTTTAATTTCTGAAGATCCCACTTTTGATGATACTATGCTTTGGCATATGAGGCTTGGACACTTGGGTGAGAAGAATATGTTGGAACTCCATAAGAGGAACTTGCTGAAAGGTGTGAAGACCTGCAAGCTCGATTTCTGTGAACATTGTATTTATGGTAAGCAGAAAAGAGTTAGTTTTAAGACAGCAACTCATTCTTGTTCTGGTATTTTGGACTATGTCCATTCTGATGTTTGGGGACCCGTGACTATTGCTTCTCAAAGTGGAGCTTACTATTATGTTACTTTCATCGATGACTACTCCAGAAAAGTTTGGGTCTATTTTATGAAAAGTAAAACTCAGGTATTTGATATCTTTAAGGAATGGAAGGCAGAGGTAGAGAACCAGTCTGGCAGAAAGATAAAGATTTTGAGAACTGATAACGGTACCGAGTACAAGCACAAGGCATTCAGAGAGTTCTGCAAGCAAGCTGGTATTATTCGACATTATACAGTGAGGAAGACGCCTCAGCAAAATGGAGTTGCTGAGAGGATGAATAGAACCATTGCAGAGAGAGCAAGGTGTATGAGATTGCAAGCAGGTTTGCCAAAGAATTTTTGGGCAGAGACTGTGAGCACTGCTGTTTTCCTTATTAATCGAAGTCCTCATTCTTCCATCGATTTCAAAATTCCTGAAGAGGTATGGTACTCTAAACCTGTTGATTATTCTATACTAAAAGTTTTTGGTTGTCCTGCTTTTGTTCATATACAGAGTGACGAGAGATCAAAGTTAGATGCCAGATCCAAGAAGTGCATTTTTCTTGGCTACCAGAAAGGTGTCAAAGGTTACAGGTTGTTTGATCCAGAAGCTAAGAAGTTGGTTATTAGCAGAGATGTGATTTTTGACGAGAAGTCTATGCTAAAAAGTGTGACGGTAGAGCCTATGTCAGAAAGTTCTGGTGAGAAGGATAAAGCTCCAAAGGAGGTGGAGTTTGCATTTAAAAACTCACAGGACAAGGTTTATCAACCGGTCATTAGAGATGTTCAGCAGCAACCACAGGTCCAGGATCAAGAGCAACCACAGGCTCAGGATGAAGAGCAGCAATCAGACCAGTATAGTATTGCTACTCATAGAGAGCCACGCATTCGTAGGGCACCACAAAGACTTGGGTTTGAAGACGACACAGTTTCATTTGCTTTGTTCACTGGTAGTGATGACCCTAATTCTTTCCAAGATGCTATGAGCAGAAAAGACAGTGAGAATTGGAAGGCTTCAATGAATGAAGAAATGAAGTCATTACACAAGAACAAGACTTGGGAGTTGGTTCCACTGCCTAAGGGAAAGAAAGCTATTGGTTGCAAATGGGTTTATCGAATAAAAGAACTGAAGCAGTATAAGAGTCGATTGGTAGCAAAAGGATACTCACAGAAAGAAGGAGTTGATTATAATGAGATATTTTCACCTGTTGTGAAGCACACTTCCATCAGAGTTGTTCTTGCCATGGTCAATTTATATGACCTAGAATTGGAGCAGTTAGATGTCAAAACTGCCTTTCTTCATGGAGATTTGGATGAAGAGATTTACATGCAACAGCCAGAGGGGTTCATTGAATCCGGTAAAGAAGACTATGTCTGCAGACTGCAGAAGTCATTGTATGGGCTGAAGCAATCACCTCGCCAATGGTATAAACGATTTGATTCCTTCATTGTTTCTCATGGTTATTGTCGTTGTGAGTATGATTGTTGTGTTTACTTTAAGATCTGTGATGATAGAACATTGGTATTGCTTACTTTATATGTTGATGATATGTTAATTGCCGCTCAAAGTAAGGAAAAGATCAATGATTTAAAGAATTTGCTTAAAAGCGAATTTGAGATGAAGGATCTTGGTGTTGCCAGAAAGATCCTTGGAATTGAGATCAGTCGTGACAGGAAAGTTGGAAAACTTTGGTTGTCCCAAAAAGGTTACATAGAGAAGATCCTGCATAAGTTTAGCATGATGAATGCTAAGCCTGTGAGCACACCCCTTGCAGCACATTTCAGATTGTCCACGAGTTTATGTCCTAGTATAGAGGATGAGGTAGAGTACATGGCTCAGGTGCCTTATGCCAGTGCAGTTGGATGTCTAATGTATTTGATGATTTGCACTAGACCTGATATTTCTCAAGCAGTAAGTGTTGTGAGTAGATACATGGCAAATCCAGGTAAAGAGCATTGGAATGCTGTTAAATGGATTTTCAGATATTTGGCAGGCACACGTGATTGTGGCATCATGTTTGATAAAAATGGTGCTTCTAATGTTGCCATGGGTTATGTGGATTCTGACTATGCTGGTGATCTTGATACCAGAAGGTCGATGACAGGTTATGTCTTTACTTTTGGTGGTGGCTGTATAAGTTGGAAGTCAAATTTGCAGGATACAGTTGCTTTGTCTACGACAGAGGCCGAATATATGGCTATGACTGAGGCAGCAAAAGAAGGCATATGGCTTATGGGTTTGTTGAAACAGCTTGGTTTCGAACAAGAGAGTGTACCTCTTCTATGTGACAGTCAGAGTGCTATTCATTTAGCTAAGAATCAAGTTTTCCATGCGAGGACTAAACACATTAGTGTGAGGTATCACAAGATTAGAGAATGGATGAATCAAGGGTTGATCAAGCTGTCAAAAGTTCATACAAAAGAGAATGCAGCTGATATGTTGACAAAGTCAGTGCCAAGGGATAAGTTTGAGCATTGCTTGGACTTGATCCATATTAGTTCTTGTTGAGAACCTTGAAGAGGGTGGAGCATTCCTACCCATAAATAGAATGCTGTTTTGGTGCCTATCAAAAGGTACCTTGAGATGGTGATAGTGGAGGCTCGGCGTTTGAAGACTTGGTACGCATTTTTGGTTCAAGGTGGAGATTGTTGCGTAATGCCCCAAATGCTAGCTTGTTAATTAAGTTTACTAATGGGCTTAAAGTTGTTAAAGCCCAAACGGATTAAACCCTATTTGCCGTAAGATATATATACATGCTTATATATGTTAATTAGAGGTGATCTCGAGCAGTGAGAGAAGAAGAACTCCAGCGACAGGTAACTCAAGCGGCAGATACAGAAGGCAGCCGAAGAACTTCGCAACTCGAGCAGCAACTGCGCCAACAACACTCCAGCAACAGTTTTGAGGTAGCAAAGGCAGTCAAGAGGAGATCCATTTAATAAACCCATTAAAGAATATTATTCTCTCAATCTATTTGGTAACAGATTTACAGTTACTATTTTTCATTAATTTATCTGTTGTTGCTAAACTGGCAAGACAGATTTATTTATTTATTGTTTTGTGAGAGAGATTAATTTGGGTGTAATTGGGTATTTGGATATTTGAGTGATTTGGCCAATTAACTGTTGGCAAATCTTATTGTACTCCTCTTTGACAAATATAATGGAATATTTCGGTGCCGGCCTCAGCAGTGGATTAGGTAGTTGCATTGACTACCGAACCACTTAAATCTTTGTGTCCTTTGTGTTGATTATTTTCTTTATATTTTTGTGGGTGCTCGTTATTATTATTATTATTTTATCGCTTCCGCATTATTATCTGATCTTGGGTTCAACAGCTTGCTTGAGTTATGTATGTTTGGGAGCATCATACATATGTGCACATGAGGTGCAAGAGGAAGTAGACCTTTGGGCATGAAGATGGCCCTTAGTGTCGAGATTGCCTATTCGAGGGTGTGCATGAAGAGACCCGACAAGAGGTATGGAAAGCCGACTAGTCTTGGTACTTTGTTGTACTACTTGCTACTAACATGTGTGACATGCACAGTTGGGTGAGCAGTTGTGCGGCATTATGCCTTGATGATGTGGAACCTTACGATGGGGCGAGCGTCTTGGTAAAGGTAACCTTGATGCCGGGAAGCAATCGATAAGTCGCATGCGTGCGAGACTCGCTAAGAGTAGTTCTCGTTGGTTCTTTCTTAAGAGGAGCACCGAAGTCTTTGGACAAAGGGTCATGCTTTGGACTCGATAGGTGATAGGCTGGCCTAGACTTGGGAAGTCTTGGCGCCAAACGGTCGAAATTCCGCTACGCGAACTCGCGGACCGTTACAGTTGGTATCAGAGCCGACTCACGCTCATGATAGAGGTGTGTTGGTGCGGAATGGTGCTCAGTGTTGGATGATGAGTTTCCGTGAACCCGGTACTACTGGTTAAGGACACAGGCTTGGTTTAATTGGTTGGCTCGAGGAGTTCGACAATTTGTGAGAAGCTTGATGTCTAGCGAGCGGGTATTGGTGGCAAAAGGTTGCATCATCCAGAATACTCGAGGTAGCAAACCCTGCATGTTTGAGTCGGTATAGACTTGGGTGTGTAGGTAAGGAAACCTACAGGCAATGGTCATGGAGGCGTTGTTTGTGGGAAGTTCCTGTGGCACAGTTCTTGAAGTGAGAGCTGTGACAGGGTAAGGTTGGTGGCCGTATGGTTTGCTTGCGCTTTGTTCGTTGAAGGTTGCAAGAGACTATAAGCCGTTGTAACAGTTGCATCTCTGGGAAGTTATAAGCCGCAAGGTTGCGCATCCTTCGTCAGGTTGTCAGTTGTGAAGGCGCATTTCTCTTAAGATTTAAGGACTTGTAAGCCGTGGGTTTGATATGTGGTTGCCAACATGATGTTGTGCTTAATGGTTATGATCAGCTGCAAGAAGTCTTGACAACCCTTGTGCTCTGGGTAAGCACCAGGAAGAACAAGCCGGATGCGTCTGGGTGACTGAGTGTCAAGTTTGCCTTGAGAAGGAAACCTTGTTGGGGGTTGAAGTGTATTCAAGACAGTCACAAGAGCTTGCTCATGAAGTGTCAAGGAGGGCACGAGCAGCACGTTGAGAAGTGGGAGGTCACGAGGACCAACCCAAAAGGGGCTATGGCAGCAAGCTCCGACTTTGAGATATGAAGGCCCAGTGGGCCAAGGCAAGAGTGCCTTTGAAGACCAAGTGGGATCTATCAGTATATCCGAGGAGAGACAAAGACCGTTGGTTTTGCCGAAGGGCACGGGTTGCTAGTGAGGGACCAAGAAGGGTCATCGTCGTAGTAGGGTCAGCTTCAATTTCAACCATGAAAGGTTTGGTGACCATGAAGGTCAAGTAAATTTGCATTGGAAGCGCCAATGCTAGTGGGACTGACATTGGGAACGGCCGTGGAGCGCCCATGTCATCGAAGTGAAGCGGAGTTCTACAAAACTGAGGATATTACTTGTGGGATCACCGATTGGTTAGTGTCACGTTTGGAGTGACCATGGAGTGCCAAAGTGATTTGTTTGTGAAGCGACAATGATGAGGGTCAGAGTATGTCTATGTCAGCAGACGGTGTTCAGCATAACAAGGGTCAAGAGGGTCCTGTGTGTGTCAGTTGGTTTTGAGAAGGGCCAAGGAGCGTCGATTGCTAATTTTCTGTCCAAAGGGACTAAGGCAAGTCTTTGGGTAAGACTTTGCCGTGGAGGTGCCGCTTTGGAGTAGCGGTTGGCTGTGAGCCACATCTTGCGGGATGCATCGAAGAGAGCCAGTCCATTGGGTGGACTCGACTAGGTTCTTTGGGTAGAACTAGTCAGTTTGGGTGGCCAATGGTAGGTGGAGATTACTTGTGTCATTGGGAATGACACTTGCTCATGCGGAGCTAAGTTTGGGTGAATAGATGCAGTAAGTCTCAGGCCAAGTCCGGAAGGGCGCGCGAAGGTCATCACCCGGGGTGATTCTACATGGAGTAGAGGGACAGTTGCATGCTAGAAGCCAAATCAGGGATTGCGGAGCCTATAGACTCTTGAGAGCACTTCAACGAGGACGTCGAAGGAATGAAGTGGGGGAGGATGTCACGGTTTGACTCAGAACGACATGATTTGTATGAGGGTCAATTCGGTAATTGACAAAATAGTCATTTTGTGGATTATTTTGGGCTTATGTCTCCTCGCGCAAACTGATGTTTGTTCCTGAAACTAGTGAAATGGCTCTAAGAGCTCTATAGGAGGGAGGCATGGTGTCAGGCTCTCCACCACCCCCGGCACCCGTGGGCACGGTGTGCTAAGTGAGCTTCCTGTGGGCTAGAGAATGCCCACGGGGCGGGCATTGATGTGCTAGTGGGAATGTCAGTGTCTCCTTAGGACTGGGAGTCTTAGGGACAGTATCGATGATGCGGAAGGGTCGATACTGCGCATGGTTCCCACATGGGAGGCTACATGTGACGGAAGGTATACCCCGCGGTATATTCGATGTTGGCATGGGAAAGTAGCTTCGTGGGAACGCGGCACGCCTTGTGGGAGGCGTTGCCCAAGTGATGGTGCATCAAAAGAGTAGTGGCATGCATTTGAGGCAGCATTGCTCTAAGTAAGGCACATTACAAAGGTGACAACACTCATGATGGTGATGTCGAGGAGGAAGGTGCGTTGGTCATGGGTTCGGCCAAGCACCAAGGATCCGTAGGCTTGATGGCACGGTAGTGGGCGACAACGTGCTAAGATGAAGGCATCATTGTGGGGCTTCGGATCAGAGAGTTGCTCACTCAGGCAACATGTAAGTTTGGGTGAATGGAACTTACTTGCATGGAGGGCACACTTGCTTGGATGACTTGTGGATAAGTTGTCATGAGTGCTTGCTTGAGTTATGTATGTTTGGGAGCATCATACATATGTGCACATGAGGTGCAAGAGGAAGTAGACCTTTGGGCATGAAGATGGCCCTTAGTGTCGAGATTGCCTATTCGAGGGTGTACATGAAGAGACCCGACAAGAGGTATGGAAAGCCGACTAGTCTTGGTACTTTGTTGTACTACTTGCTACTAACATGTGTGACATGCACAGTTGGGTGAGCAGTTGTGCGGCATTATGCCTTGATGATGTGGAACCTTACGATGGGGCGAGCGTCTTAGTAAAGGTAACCTTGATGCCGGGAAGCAATCGATAAGTCGCATGCGTGCGAGACTCGCTAAGAGTAGTTCTCGTTGGTTCTTTCTTAAGAGGAGCACCGAAGTCTTTGGACAAAGGGTCATGCTTTGGACTCGATAGGTGATAGGCTGGCCTAGACTTGGGAAGTCTTGGCGCCGAACGGTCGAAATTCTGCTACGCGAACTCGCGGACCGTTACACCAAGCATACCCATAATAACATATAGAAAATTGGAAAAAGAAAGAGAAGCACTTTGCCTAAAGCAACTTATGAAAAATGAGTCTCTCTTAAATCACTTCCCTAATATTTTCTAATCCTTTGTCATGTTATTTGAATATTTTTTTGAATTTGTCTTTCTAGCTTTCTTCCTGGTAAACTTATCAATAATAACAATCAAGATAATAATAACATATAGGCGTACCGCATACATAAACCCTTTGGAAAGGTACCTTCACGTGATGGGAATATACTTTTGTTCCCATTCCGCCTCCATATGCATATGCGCGTACCAATCAGACCAACAATCTAGATAATTTGGATTGACATATCATAGGAACAGAAAACAAAATGAGAAGATATATTTTTATTACAAGACAAACAACCACTAATTATCATGGAAGGCAAAATCACATAGCCTATCATCTTCAGCAGTCATATATCTAAGGAAAAAGAGAGAGACTAAGAAATGAAAATGGAGATTTAAAACACAATCCAAGTCTTTGAAGCAAGAAACATTATCCTACATTCCATTGCATTGGAAGAGGCTGCACTCATATCGGTATTACAGACAAAAAAGTACTAACATTTGCTGAACTCGATAAACAAGGATATACTAATGAATTTTTTTAAGAATAAAAATATGTCAAACAAAAAGCAAACCAATGGTGTACATTCATTATGAGGAGTATGTGAGTGGTGGCAAGGTAAAATGTCACATAAATGGACAACTGCAATTTTCAAATACATTTGTTCAAGTTACCTTGCTCTCATCAAAATCAAAGTCAGCTAAAGGTACATTGACTGGAACAGAATACTCTTCAACACACTTATAACTTTGTAATGACCAAAGACGCATAACCTAGCATCATTTTAGCACAAAGCATTAGTAAAATTATGGTGGAAAAGGCATCTCATGAGAGTATAAAAATGATAGTACTTCCAGCTCTAAAGTTCAATACTGGAATAATTAAAGTATACAGTTCGTTATAATTATCAAAATACAGGAAATTGAAAGTAATATAGTTTCTCATTTTTTCATAACTACATGAAATGATACCTTATCACCTACACCAGTGAGAAGCAAGCCCATCTTCATCCGGCACTGATCCACCCTAATAAAAATTTAGGTTAGAGAGAGGATCCCTCTAAGCATGATAAACTAAAGAGACAAAGATTGATGGACATACAACTAAATTTTCGCTAATAATTTTCAATATCCAAATTTTGCAGCATAAAAATTATTTACAAACAAATGAAACCAAGTGACTAAGGTTCTAGTGCTTAAATGCCGCTGAGTCCCAGTTGAACTGTATTAGAGTTACTTTCATACTGCTCATTAAAAAGAAAGTGTTTGAAATGGCGCCATAAAATTATGCTAGTTCATTTCTGATTCCATATACTGAAGAATACAAATCATTTCATAATCTACTGTCTTTCAAGATAACCAAATTTCAACTGTACTCAGGGGTGGAGGATAGCGGAAGCTGCAGCCCGGCCAACTTTTTTTAAAAGGATTAAGTATATGTATATTTTTAGCATTAAATAAATATTTTATTTGTAATAATATATTGTGTATAATTTTTATTTACATATTTTAAGATATATTGATAATATTTAACAAATATGTAAATAAAAATGATATGAATTGTAAATACAGTGGTTAAATACATATATATATTTTTTCCATGTATTTGTTAACTATTAGTAACAAAAATAAAATTGCAATCATATATTATATAAAAATTCTTCTTAAATGTGATAATCCAAAAAAAGTTTAAATATTTAACTTTAAACTAAATATTATAAAAATAAAATTAAAAAAATAAGTATATGATAAACTTCATATTAAAACTTTTAAGTTTATATTTATTATATTTTATTTCAATCCAAATTTTAACTTTATCTAATATTATATTATTTGACATTTTATTCTAATAATCTTTTAGAATTTATTTGAAATTTTTTTATATAAAAAATTTAATTTTTATTATTATTAGTCAGTTTTATATTGTTTATAAACATATATTTTTAAATATAGTCTTAAGCTTAAAATTCTAAATCATATTTTACTTTTAACATTTTCATATATTTATTTTAGTTTAACAACTATAAATTTTGGTGTGTTTAATTGAACTTTCTATTTGCTTAGATTTTTTAGTTAATACATTTATTTTATTAATGAATAATACTAATACTTATTAACTAATTATATTTTTGTTTGATTTTTGTTATAAGTTAATTATAATATATTAACTCTATATTTTTTTTAGCTCTAATTCTATATCTCTATTATAATATGACATGAAAAATTTAGTATAGTCTATTATAATTCTAACTAATTTATTACATTGTATAAAAACAAAAAAATTCAGCCCCCTTAATTTTTTCTGAGTGTACTTAAAAAAAAAAATGAGGTAAAAAAACTAACTTTTATTACTTTATCCTTTCATGGGAGTCATAACTAGCTCTCCTTAATCAATTGCTTACAAAGTCCATGCAATCCAACCAATAGATAACAACAAATATGTATTTCTTATATGAAAATAAAACTTGAAAATGAAAAATATAAAATTATGACCTTTAAGAAAACAGAAAATGAGGTATTGAATAAAGGAACACAACATAAGATCACCATACTCTCCACCACTTGCTGGAGAACAGCAACCAAAGAAAAAAATTTAACCGGGAGAATAAAAAGAAAAAACACGAAATTTACCCAACAGAATGACCTCTCCATTGATAAACATCAACATCACCCTTTTGCAAAGCCAACCTGTGACGCTCCAGAGCTAGCTCCTCCAGTTTCTTACTCAACGGTTTATCCAAACTACTGGACCTATTGGGAAATCCCAGAGATCCCATTTGCAGCTGCTTCAAGTAGAAAAGTTCCAGCAACTTAGACTTGCTGATGATGGTATTCCTTCATGAAAATAACAAAAGCCCACATGATATTTCACTTCCGACCTCCAAAGGAGAAAATAGATAGATCATAAGATACAAAACTGTACCATAATTTGCAGACAACAGAGCAGTGTACGAGGTCAAATAAGTCGAGGAACGAGAAGATTATACAGAGAATGTCGGTTTCCAGTCGGTGAATTGTGGTACATGAGCTCCGAGTGGTCTTTCTCTTCTCCTTTTCGAGGACGAAAGTTTGTTCCATAATCGCCGGAGAGCTGCCGGCAACAGGAGCCACAGTAAGAAAATGAACCGGACAGGAGATCTAATTTCTCCTATTAGGTCTCTCTGTGTATTGTGTACGTAAATGGCGATATGAGGCGGTAGGAATCTAAATATACCCACTTTTTCTCTAGGTAAACTACATGTAATCCGTACCTTTACAAATTTGCCACTCAAAATAAAAATTAATAATTTTTAGACCAACGAATAGGAATATTTTTTAAAAGCAGAGTGTTTATTAATGGACCAATGTAAATTAATATATAAAAATAGTAAATAAAATCATTTTTTAAATTACTAAATGAAAAATGTAGCTCTCCTTATAGGAGAGAGACTCACTGGATAATTTTGAATAAGAAAGTTTGCTCCAAAATGCTAAAAAATTACCATTTTTTTATTAATCGTACTTTTTGGCTAATCAATCTAATTTAAAAAAAATAAATTATTTATGGTATTAAATTGTGGTTCATCTCGGGTTGAACTAAAAATATCTTTTTAAGAAATATAAATATATTTCTATAATTAGATATACTCAGTCTATTAAACTAATCATCATCATTACATAAAGTTTATAAATTATTTTATGAACTAATTCCTTGCATGATTAATAATTGTCGACTAAAAAAAAAAAATAGAGTAATATTTGCTATCATCAATAAATAAAACTTATTTAAAAAAAAAATCTATAATTAAAATAGTAGATAAATGAGTCAGAATTACAAATGTTTATGCTGACAATGTCCTAAGCTTCCCATAACCATACTAAAATATTATTAACGAAATAAAAATAAATAAATATTATTTATAAAGTTAATTAACTATTTGATTTACTACGAGGAAGAGGAGTGCCATTTAGGAAATGCTTGATCAAGGAAAGTGCTCTAGAAGGCTGGTAGCTTGGCACTTGATGCCCTGCCCCTCTTACAGTCGCAAAAGTTAAGTCTCCTTCGTATACTTCTGTGTATCCACCAACCTAATAAATATATAACCAAACAATCATTATTAATTCTACTTTTGAAAAATTTATTTATTTGTCTACATTTTAGTACAAGTTATATATTGATATTGCTACACTTTTTTACGTATAAAAAATATAATTTAAATCAATTTATTTAATGAATAAAGTAGCTAGAGAGAAAAAATAAAATAAAATAATTTAATTACTTTACATAACCCCTCCATAATAAAGTTTCAATTTTATATAATATTTGTTTGTTAAGATTTAAAAATAAAATAATATAAATAATTGAATTATATATAAAATAGAGTACTATTAATTAAATCCGTTAAAAATACCTCGTGACGAAGGTACCAAGGATGCCATTCAGTCTTCACAGAAAGGTTCATCTTGTTAATTGAGTACTTGGTTGATGTTACTGGTACCCTTCCATCTACATCTCCACTGCAACATCAATACCCAACCGTATATATTATAAGTAATTAGATATAATAGATCCCATTTTAGATATAAAATTAACCTAAAAGGTTAGTTAAAACAAAATTTTATTTATGTATAAATGTATCAAATTGATAAAATAAGGAATTGATATTTTTAGAGAATAAAATATTATCGTCAGAATAATTAAATATTTAACTTATTAAAAAATAAAATTTTCTCTGATAATAGCAATTATTGTTATGAAAATAGAACCATCATTTTCATTTAAATCAACACCAAAATCGAAGCTAGCTATGTTTATTAATTCAAAAGGCTATGAAAATAAAAGTACATATCAAAATGTATGCTTAATATTAATAAAGAAACAAAAATGCGGTAGTGAATATTATATAAAATGAACATTAATATTAATTAAATGATATTATTATATTGTTACCTGAAAATCCAAACACGAATTTCATTTTGAATGAATTCACGTAGAAGGGGGATAATTGTAGAGGGACTATCGTTCCAATGAATAATATTACTGCAAGGTTCCCAATCGTGCCTGAGCCTTGTCACATTTGCATGTAGAGCTTCTTGAACTTCTCGTGTATTCAAATATGCATGTACATAGTGATCGCTACATGGATCAAATTTCCATATCTGCATATAATTTAAATCAAATTTATAATACAAACATTAAATTTTATCATCAAAATTAGTAAAAAAAAAATAATTGAGAACTTACAGAAGCTTTTTTGGGGCGAGCTGTGACGCCATGGCGATGACAAATAGGAGCATAAATATTATAAATATCTAGGTCGGAAGTATCCCTATCAATCTTATTGGTAATTTGATTACACTTATCATATTCAGTGTTTGCTTCGTAATAATCAGAGTAACAGTACTTCCTTATTTTCTCCGCTAATTCATCTTTAATAAGTGCGTGAGTTGCGAAGTAGTCGTACATTCCAATGTCATCTGTTCTATCGTTGATCACTGCATTTCCAATCTGCATTTTTTATTCATTAAAACATTCTTAAATTTTATCATTTATGTGGATGCAATTTATTAGTGGCAAGTCAAATAAGTATTTTAGTGACGTAATTTTTAATCTTAATATTTTAATCTATAGTTTTCAAAATGAAGAAATAAATGATATAAAGTAGTGCATTTTAGTTCAAAAAATTATGCACTTTTATCATGTAATTTTGACTTTATGATTAAGATGTACTTTAAATAATATTATGACTAAAATGTAAAATTTACAAGACTAAAGTATAAATCACATGATTAAATCATTCTAGTCAAAAGTTATAGAATTAAAGTGCTATATGACTAAAATGTAAAACTTATGTGAGTAAAGTCTAAAATCACATGATTAAATCATTCTAGTTGAAAGTTATAAGATTAAAGTGCTTTAATTTAAAATAACAAGACTAAATCGCTTATTTTCTACCTCTAGCGCTAATAAGATGATATATTACACAAATTCTTAAGGACTGATAAATTTGTAAGGCCATTTTTCTAAATTTTCCGTATATTTAGTCAAAAAAGTTGGGAGTGTTAATTAGTACCATATACATGTTTACATGTTCAAGAGAGGAAGAATTAAAGAAATGACATACAATGATACCCTTGAGGTTGATAATGGTACTGTTATTTGACTTTTTATTGTGGTGAAGAATGGTTTGGGCAAGCTGAGGAACATAATGACCAGCATAGCTCTCTCCAGAAATATAGAAATCTCTGTTTTTGTATTCTGGAAATCTCTCTAACCAATTCACCAAGAACACATAGTTATCTTCTGCTGTTCTTCTATCTCCACTTCGATTATAATCACTAGTTCTATTTGAGTATGAAAACCCCACTCCAGCTGGAGACTCCAGGAACAACAAATTTGAAGCTGATCGAGATAATCAAAATAAATTAGACACAAATTTAAAATATATCAATTAACAAAACTTCATTTTCTGAAAGGAAAAAAATATTGTCAATATTATTAATTAATTAGGTCCCAAAAAAAAAAAAAAAAAAAAAATATATATATATATATATATACCATAGTTCCATGCAAATTTGTTATGGAAGAGTGTTTTGCCATCACTGAGGACTCTGAATGGTCCAAGCTCTTGCATGGCTCCATAGGCAAGAGAAGAACAACCAGGTCCTGTTTCAATCAATTTAATTAGATCTTTATGGAAAATGATAAAGAGTTATGTAAAAAATGAGATAATAAGAGAAATAATATAATATAGTGTTACCCCCATTTAGCCAAAGAAGAAGAGGCAAAGAGTCTTTAGAATTATGAGCTTCAGCAAAGTAATAATAAAGCGCACGACCTGCATTTTCATCAACAGTGACATAACCACCATACTGAGTAAAATTAACCAGGCTGGGTTGTCCCGGTAATTTCTCAATCTTATCGTTCTCCTTCAAACCTTCCTGAGAATAAACTTTGCATTTTTACATCCACATTAATATTACTCGCCTTGAAAAGGCTTGTATCCATTCCAGCTTTTGCCTTTGATCTGGACGTGTATGGATGTACATTTGATTTCACATTGATTTTTGTACCATTGCTTTGACCCACCCACCCATAAACAACAATAACAAATAACAAGAGATGACCCAACCAAGGATTATTATTTACTCTCTTCATTTTTATTTTCAGCTAGCTACTAGAAGAAATCAAGTATGAGGTTTATTATATATGACTAGTTACTGTTCAAAATCAGTCTGATATAAACCTGATCCTTTCAATTATTGTTGCTAATAATTTGAAATGATTTAAACATTTTGATAATCAATTCTATAAAAAAAAAATTCAAAATATACGTTTTATTTTTAAATTAAACTAAAATATAAAGAATAAGATTATACCAGAAAGGCCAAAATAAATATTTTTTCTATATCCAAAATTTGTGCAAAATATTTTTTTCTAAGAGGAGGGAGAGAAGGGGATCATAAAGTTTAATATTTTGTTGTTGTGATTTAGTTGATTGATATCTAAATAAATCAGGGATATACAATTAATATAAACTAAAATACTGTTATGAGGAGCTAAGGAATTAATATATTTAAAAGAAAATATATTATCGAGATACGAAAATGTACATATACTTATTTTGTTATTGACATTAGTATATAATATCAAAACATACCTTTTATTTTCAAATTAAATTTAAAAACAAAAAATAAGATTATTAGAAGATTAAAATAATTATTTTGTCTGGAATAAAGTTGAATATTTTGTTGTTGTGATTTCGTTGATTGATATATGATAAATTAGGGATATGAGATTAATATAAAGTAAACCGTTATTAGCAAAAATTAGGGAATATATTTAAAAAAGAATATATTATCAACATATGAAAATGTATATATACTTTTTCAATTTAAACTTAAAGATTAAATAATAAGATTATTGGAAGACAAAAATAATTATTTTGTCTAGGATAAAGTTGAATATTTTGTTATTGTGATTTCGTTGATTGATATATAAATAAATAAGGGATATAAGATTGACATAGAGTAAACTGTTATTAGCAGCAACTAAGGAATATATTTAAAAGAAATATATTATCAACATATGAAAATGTACATATACTCATTTTATTTTTTATACATATATGTAACATGAAAATATACGTTTTATTTTTACATTGAACTTAAAAATAGAGAATGAGATTATCCCCTTAATAATTCGTGAGATTATTCCCTTGATAATATATAACATCAAAATATACGTTTTATTTTTACATTGAACTTAAAAATAGAGAATGAGATTATCCCCTTGATAATTCGTGAGATTATTTCCTTGATAATTTTACAGGCAGACTAAAATAAATAAATATTTTTTTTCCTAGAAAGATGCAGAAAATGTGCAAAATATTTTTATTCTAGAAAGAGTAAGAGATAAAGTTGACTATTTTGTTGCGATTTTGTTGATTGACATCCAAATAAATCAGGGATATGAAATTATAACAGGATATGAGATTAATATTGAGTAAACTATTCTGAGCAGCAAATATGGAATATATTTAAAAGAAATATATTATCAATTATCAATATATGAAAATATAGCTATACTCATTTTGTTATTGATATGTGTATATAACATTAAAAAATATATATATATATTTTTAAATAATTTGATCATTTTGAACGTATGTTGTTTTATACATATGTTGATGTTGATTAGAACAAGTCCAAATTTTTAGACCACTTTTAATATATCAATTTGTATACCACTAATATACAATAAATATAAATGCAATAATTGCTTAAGTAGGAAACAAACTTACTTAAAAGATAAAAAAAAAAATTGTATATTTATTAACTACTTAATAATAACACATATATTTGTACATAAAAAATAGCACAGGTGATCTGTAGCATATTAGAACATATGCCATAAAGGTAGGGGTGTAAGCTTTTGTTTTTTAGGAAGTGTTATTTTTGAAACCTATAAATCAATAATCGATTTATTTAAAAAACTTGAGATTATTTTTTTGAAGTAAGCAGCTGAAGAGAAATTATAAGAAAAAATAAAGCATTTGAGAAGATGCTGGAGGGTGGTTGTCTTAGGCAGAGTAAGAGTAAGTTGAAGAGAATCTATTTGTGCTTGATGAATTTTATTTTTGTTGTTTATTTTACTATTACGTAATGATGAAAATTATGGAGTTCATTTAGTTAATTTTTTTTGTAAAGTCCAATTATATTTTATTCTTCAACCAGGAAAAAAAAAAATGTATGAGAGGTTTTGTACGTTTCTTGTATGGATGAAATTTTAGCTCACACTCGAGAACTTTAATTGCTATAATTGACATGAAATGAGATGAAAAAAATATAAATTTACGGTTGCAAAAAGGCTATGCATACTGTTGTTGAACCAAATACAGTTTTTAATCTCTAAAGAAACTTAATTCAGAAAGTAGCATGACTAACTAGAAACACTTCTTCTCCATCATCTGAATACTAGCGTGTACTTTAGTGTCACCTCTTATTCCTACCTTTTGATGGACTGAACTCTAATTATGGGAAGCCCCAAGCCTGCTTTTTTATTTCTAGATTGCTGTTTACTCTAAATCTTCCTCTTCTAAATTGCAATTGCAGGGCCTATCATATGTCAATCATTGAAGAAGTAAGGCGCATTTAAGAGGGTTTGATTTGATCTAGTGGTGGTTTGTTCATTATCATAAATTGTTATTTGAGGGTATTTGCTGAATGTTTGGTGAGGAAGCCTGAAGGAGTGGTATGAATGAAACATTTTTTTAGTTCGTGGTAGAGATGACAAAATTTAGTTTAGTAATATATTCAAAACAAACACAATCATTTGGTGGTATACTTGTAAGTTTACCCTAATTATTTAGATTCAGAGATAAATCAGAGAACGCATTATCATATCAAACAGACAAACACTACAAATTCCTAGCCAAACATAATAATATACTATTTCAATCCTAAGAGGTAAGAGACCAGGTAAAGAGTAACATTCTTTCTTCCATTCTTTCTTTTTTGTTTTTAATACTGCATTCCAAAGGGTTCATCTTTCTTTTTCTACCACCCCTTTTCTTTATTTTCCACATAAAAAACTAACCTAGCGGATTCTTTGAAGAGAATTGCCATCAGTTACAAACACCCCAAGGATGCTAATGAAGAAATGATACAAATCATAAAAAATATATAAATGTTCGTCATGTATGGAGCTTTATAAGATGTATCAACTACCCTGATCAGTGCTTTGTCGCAAGTCATTGCTATGAAATATCAGCTGTCAATGGATAGGTTGGTTTATTTGGTTATTACTTAGCTCCGAGCCTTCCGTCTTTTTACACACATAAATAAAGTGAGATTCTGGATCTTCCAAAACAAATTCCGGTGATAGTGAACCCTTCTCGGTAAGAGGAACAGGTTCCAAGTATGGATTCGTTGATGAATTACTACTTCCAGGTCTCTCAAAACCAGGTCTAGCTGTGAAAAAAGAAAAGTATAACAACATGGTTGATTTAGCTTCCTTGCATTCTTACTCATATGTCATATCCATAGCCTAAAGATGTAACTAGTGATTAAATGCCATCAAATAAGACCAGATTATTAAATTGTGTATGGTCTATGAACCCTCTCAAGCATCCAAAGAATGGTACATTTCAAGAAGCAAAATTCTAACCATTCAAAATTCAATGCAGTGATTTCATGCATGCTGTGCAGAAGCAAGTTTAATATTGATTTATTCTTGCGAATATAGGCTCTTCTCATGATGCTTATAAAGTAATTTTATTCAAAATATGGACAAACTCCACTGAATTGCCGGTAGGCTAGCGCTAGAAATGAACATCCAATATCACTTTGCCTATAATCTAATTTCAGTAAAACCTTCATACACAAATCTATAATGCCAAGTGTCTTTTCCAACAGAAACTACACTATCCTTTCATATGATATGCCATTAAAATTCCAGAAGTATATGAAGGAAAAAAAAATCCTTAACCATCCTCATGGCCTGATGCTGTAATGAAGGACTATCCTCTAATTTATAAGTCATAACCTTTGTGTGTTTCAGAGCTATAATGTATCTAAAACACCCAATATGGGATCCAAAGGACTACCCTCTAATTTATAACTTACTAATATCCATTTCCAAAACTGTGTATCCTTTAAATTATAAACATATGGATTAAGTTACTCTCTTTTTCATTTTGTGATGTTTCAGAGTCCATACTAGTCAATAACAACTAAATCTTAATACAACAAGTTAGACTATCTAAGAAGACAACATTTATAAAAAATAAAAAACAAATAAAGAAACAGAAAGCAGTCATATCAAGACAAAAAAACAAAGGAACAGAAAATTTCTATAAGATAAATAATTAAATGAACTACATACGTATAATATACAGCAAAATTTTCCAACCATACGCAGGTCGGTTGAGATGTGGCATCCTTACTGTAGGATCACCATAAGTTATCTGTCAATGGAAAATCAAGAAAAGGTTATATAAAATGCATTTCAGAGAGAACAAATTACAAACAACGAGAAATGAGTACATATTACCAACATATAAACCCCTCCAGGTTTAAGAAGCCTGCAAAAAAGGAAAAAACCATGAATTCAAGGACAGAGATGAACTAAAATAAATATACAGAAAGAAAATACATTGTTGCCAAAACTATAGTACAAAATGCAACTTAAAGTATTCAAGTCCAAAACCTGCTCACTTCCCCTAACATTTGAGCAGCACAAATAGGCCCATCAGTGCCACACTACAAAAAGATATCAAAACAAAGGATCATGTGTGTACATCAATGATAGGAGGATAATAAGAACATCAGAACATGGATCATACCATCAACGAATCAAGAGTTCCTAGTTGGAGGTTTACAGGCCATTGTTTAAAAAGAGATGGCAGCAAAAAAGGACAAACACATAAACACAAAATTAGTACACATTATTATACTTAATTTTGGAAAAGAAAAAAAATTAAGGGGTGCACTTATACCTTTATCAATGACACTGTGAAAAGATTCATCTGGGAAGAAGCTCATATCCCTAACATCCATTTGCATGTCTATAAAAACCATATAGGAAATTTTCCAAGAACAAGAGCTTCCCGAAAATGGAAACAATAATTTGCATTAGATTTTCATATATTGCTATTCAATAGGATACATTTCAGCTGAGGGATCTGCTCGTATTTCCTTCTCATCATATCAATAGCAACTGGTGAAATATCGATGTTCACTATATCTTCATATCCATCATTGACCATATCCTCAGACATAACTAAAATTGAAAAAAGAGATATAAAAAATAAATTGTTCCAAAAGAGAGCAAAGTCCAAAGCTTGTATATAAAACTTACATTCATGAGAATAAAGACTACACTAAATTTATGCTTTAATGGTAGCAAACAGATGCCGGGTTGAGGACCTAAAATAAACTACGATCATGATTTTCTTATCTTTGCCGAAAAAGAGACCATTTTGAAAATCTACTTTTTCACCTCTGTAACTATTAGCATGTTTGGTTTACCTCTAGCTAGGACTGAGTAGCTAATTGAAATCATCTGTTTTTCACCAATTTGAAACGAATTTAAAGATATTCAATCCGAATTCAATTCGACCAGATCAAATTCTTCGAATTAGATAAGATTGGATTAAGAATATAAAATATTTTTAAATCATTGTTATATATAAAATACAATATATATTAACATTCAAATTTTAAATTGTTACATCATTAAACAAATTTATTTATTTATAGTAACAAATAAGAGAATCAAAATAATAAAAAGGATGTTCTAGAATATTTTTAAATTATTATAAATGATTAAACATTTATTTTTTTATTTTAAAGCTAAAATAGTAATTTAATGTAATCGTGGTATATATAATATTTAAATATAACAAATTAAAAATAAATTTTACATTTATTTATAATTTTAATAGTAGTTCAATCCGGATCGTATTGCAACGGATTATAAATTTTTTCAATCAAATCTGAATCCAAACAAATTGTATACTTTACAATCCGAATCCAATCTAATTATAAATTTATCAATCTAATCTAATCTGAATTCGACGAATCGGATCAAATCTATTAATTTAGGGAATTTATCGAATTATTTACTCACCCCTACCTCTAGTTACAAGAGATGAACCACTTTGAAACTTGACATCAATAACTCCAACCTATCGATTCAGCCATAAAGTACAACCCTTAAACCACAAAGTTAGTACTTAATTTTATGGCCAAATACTAGAGCTCTGCCACAGAACCCTCGGAAACGAAAGAAAATTAATGAAGTCATAGAAAGTCTCATCCTACACAGAAGGAGAGCTTCATTTTTGGAAATGGCAGACTTGGAAATAGAAATAGCTAAACAAAAACAGAAGAAAGAACATCATGGTTTATCGAATTATAAAAACCGAAACTAGCCGAAATATAGAAGGCCAGTTTCAAACTATACCTCCTTCTTCCAGTTACACGTATAAAGAACCTTGCTTAGAACAAACAAATCAAAAGTTCTTTTTGCTTATCTTACTTTCTCATCAAACATAGTAAAAAAAGAAAACAAAGGGAGATTTTTTATTTGGATAATTCGAACTAAAGGAACAAAATACCCAAGTGGGTAAGCAAATACAAAAGGTCCAAATGCATTCACCGACACAGTTCTATCCACTACCAAGCAGCAAAGCAGAGGAGGTAATTTTCTGCGGTTGGGAACTCAAACCCAGGAGACAATTTTCTAGCACCACGTCCATTTTCTTCTTTTCCTTTCATTATCAGTGAAATAAGAAAATTAGAGAGTCTCAATTCGAAGTTTAAGTTAACTAAAACGAGACGACCCAGTATCAAACAAAACCCTTTTTTATTTATTTATTAGTCACATTTAAAAAGCGGAGAAAATTTTAGAAACAGTTAGAGAAACGGAGAAGGCACAAGTTCCAGGTTTAAGGCAAGCAGTTACCGGAAAATTGAAAACCCAACAAATCCAATTTAATGATTTTCTAATAACTACTAAATGTTTGTCTTTTACCTGAAAGAGCCGAAAGCTTAAAAAGAAAGAGGAAGAATAAGAAGATACCAGCATTGCCACAGCCAACGACGAGGATGCGAGAGGAAGTAGGGATGTACATGCGCACAAAGGGACGGAGAGCAGAGTAACGTTGGTACCAATCGAAAGAACCACCCTCCTGTAAGTAGCGAGTGTCCCAGTAAAGAGCATCGCCATAGTTGTAAGTGTTGCAGCTCGAGACGTCCCTATTCATGTTTTCTGTTCAGAAGAAGGTTTGGTTTTGAGGTTCTAGGTGAAAGACTTGAGAGGACCCTAGGCAGACCGCAGAGACTGTCGACAGTTAAAATGTGCTTTTACAATTGCTAAGTCTATCAATTTGTCTTATAAAAAAAAAAAAAAAAAAATTTTTGAAGAACAAACTATATTTCATTCATTCAAGCAAAATACAACAATAATTAAATTAATAAAATAAAAGCTTAATTATTTCTTTTTTTTTTTTTAATTTTAATTAAATTCACACTTAAATTTTAAATTCAATAATTTAATTCTAAATTTTTAAAATTTTATATATAAATCTTTAAAATTTTAAAATCTACAATTTAATTCTAAATTTTTTAAAAATTTACACACAGGTCATATCTTAAGTACTAAAAAATATATATTTTTTTATTAAAATTTTAGGATTTATGTGTGATTTTTTAAAAATTTGGAACTAAATTATATGATTTAAAAATTTAGGAATCTATGTGTGAAATTTTAAAAATTTAAAAATTAAATTGTATAATTTAAAATTTAAAGATTTAAGTATAAATTTAATTAAAATTTAAAAATTAATAATATATTTTAGCCTAAAATAAAAATATATCATATATTAAAACATATATAATACTATTTGAGTTTTATTATTTAGTTTTCAAAATATGTATAACTTATATCTCAAATTAACTTTACAATTTATATCTCCAGACTTACATGTTTTAAATTATATAAATACTTAAATGAGATATAAGTCTGAATCTACAAATAAAACAAATCAAAATAAAATAAAAAATGTTTAAAATTATTACTAAATTGAAATATAACTGGAAAAAATTACACAACAATCAAAATTTATATATAATACATATATTATAATCTGTATTTCTTGAAACAAACTAAATAAAATAAACGATTATACGAGAGAAAGCTCGTAACTTTTCCTCCGATAAAAACGAAGATAATAGACTGTTATGTTTTTCTAAAATGCTAACAATTGTAATGTTAAAGTATATTATAAATACAAAGAGTTGGAATAATTATAAAATTAATTATATTATAATTTATATATTATATATACATTAAGTTAAAAAAATATTTACAATTGGACTTTTACAATAAAATAATCGTTTAAAATTTGATGAAATATGGGATTTTAATTTTTTTAATGTGTCATATTAGATGTTAGATATATAATATGAAAATATTAATATTGTTTAATTTATCAATAAAATTTATATAATATTTTTTAATTATTAGAATGCTTTGGGTTGAAAATATACCTGTAAATTTTTTAAAGATAATAATAATGTAATTTATAATTAAAAATAATATTAATTATGATATATTTTATTATAATTTTTTTTTTTTTTTTTTTACATTTTTCTTAGTTAGATATTTTTTGAGTTGAACACCAATCAATTATGCATGTTCAAAGTTAAAATTTGATAAATTAAATAACATTTAATATTTATTATAGTATTATTTTGTTATTATATATTTTAAAATATTATTTTGTATAAAAAATTAAAATTACAAAAATGATCATTAAGAACACCTTGTTAAGTATAATTAATTTTAAGATATAATAAATAATTTATAATTTGTTGTTGTGATAATATAATATAATTGTTTTTTTTTTGAATTTCTTTTTAATAATTAAAAGACTTAATTTTAAATTTTAATTAAATTTACACTTAAATTTTAAAATTTTACATATTCGTTCATAAACTTTAAATTTTATAATTTAGTTCTAAATTTTTAAAAGTTTATATATAAGGCTTATATTAGATACTAAAATACATATTTTTGAATCAAAATTTTAAGAACATAAATTTTTAAAAATTTGGTAATTAAAAACTTAAAAAATTGTGCGTAAAATTTAAAAAGATTAAAAATTAAATTATAAAATTTAAGTATTTAAATATAAATTTAGTGCGGTATAGTTTAGCCTAATTAAAAACTCGCGATTTTTATGCCAATTTTTTTAAAAAAAAAACTTGCGGTAACGTAAAGATAAAACAATTGTTTTCTCGAAAGATATCACGCGCGCGCGCACACACACACAGTATCAGTCTCACAGACTCGCACATCGCTGGCGAAGAGAGAATTCGTTTGTATAAATTTCTCAAACACATCATACAGATTAGAAATGATTCTGATCGAACCCTAATTCAATTCCCAAATCTTATTTTTCTAAGAATTCCTAATTGACTTTGGATCCATTTGCCCGTCATACACTCGGTCTATATAGCCTGCACTTAGAAAGGTTGGGATTTGAGTGTTTTAAGCTTCGTCGGATATGGCGTGTTTAAAATGGGTAAATCGATCGGCGTCGGTGGTGCTGGCACCTGACGCCCAGTACATGGCGGCTGGAACGATGGCTGGGGCTGTGGATCTATCTTTCAGCTCATCGGCGAATCTCGAGATCTTCAAGCTTGATTTCCAGTCCGACGATCACGAACTCCCTGTGGTTGGTGAGTCCTCAAGCTCTGAGAAATTCAATCGTCTATCATGGTCCAAGCCTAATGGGTCTGGCAGCGAGCAATTTGGCCTCGGTCTCATTGTTGGTGGCCTCGTCGACGGCAACATCGACATTTGGAACCCCCTCGCTCTGATCCGGTAATTAGGGATTCAAATTATAACTTTTTTTGGGTATTGTTTGGGTCGTAAGGGAATTGAATTGAGTTTGATATTATGATTTTTGTATTTGCGTGGATGGTTGTTGAGTGTATTGTTTGTCTTGGTGTTCAGAGTTATTGTGTGAGAATCTGAGATGGGAATATTTTGACAAACTTTGCAACGCAGTTCAGTACGTTTCCTGAAAATTCTCATTTTCTACCTCTTTTCTACGATGTTATCTTTTAAGTCATTTTGAGAATCCAATTTTCGTGTAATAGAAAATGCTTGAAATTGGCATTATGTATTTTGGTTTAAGATACTCGTTCTTGTGAGTTAGCATTTGTTAAATATCTTTTAGATGCTTTAGCGTTCTGGATTGTTAAATTCAGTTCCTTTCATGGGCTATCGATCAATTCCTAGTGAATTGTCAAATGTGTAGTAATAAAGCACATAGACCATAGGCTTATTGGATATCAGGAAAAGTCGGATTGGTAATTCTCCTTTGATTGGATAATACTGTGCGCTGCTACCGTTGTGCGGGATTCTGTTAGTTTCATAGCCTGATATTTTTTACTTCTGTGACAATTTTGAGCATATGTTATAGCCATTATTGTATTAACTTTTAAGAGCGCATGTTCTTGGTACCAAAAGCCTTTGTGATTACCGTTTAGGAAATTCAGAAATTGATTGATATCAGTTATTTTAAACAAGATCTTTCATCGGTAATTGGATCCTTAACTCCTGTAAGCACTTCCTCATTTTGCTTTGTACGTATCAAGTTGTGGTCTGTGGAGCATACAATAGACTCATGTTTCTTTCTTTTTATTGATGTATATGATCTGTGAAGATAGGACTTTAGCAATGTTCTCCAGTTATTTCTGCACAGCTTTTGCATGCTTGGTCACCTTTCACTGCTTAAGTCGTTTGTTAAGATAAGAAAATTTTAACAGTATTAATTTTTTTTTTCCTCAACAGTTTAGTATGTACAAGTAGTAACTAACTTAGCATTATTTGCAATGATCTTATATTTTCATCATCTTTTTAGCTCTGAGACAAGCGAAAATTCTCTTGTTGGACATCTCTCACGGCATAAAGGACCTGTAAGTTTTCCTCTTTTTCTGCTGCATGCCTGTCATTAAAGATGGATAAGTTTGCATTCTGCAACTTTCTTTCTCTCACACCCTCCCAAATCACAGGTTCGTGGTCTTGAGTTCAATTCAATTGCACCGAACTTACTTGCATCTGGTGCTGATGATGGTGAGATTTGCATTTGGGATTTGGCCAACCCTGCAGAACCTTCTCATTTTCCACCTCTCAAGGTTTGTCTTTGCTCCTTCTTGATCATGGTACCAGGTTTCATGGTTCCTTTTTTTTTATTTATTTATTATTATGCCTCCTAAACACACAAAACGTAAAATAGCTTCTCTATGTTTACTCATAATGTATTTACAATAACTGCTGCTCCCAAGTGAGTGCTTTTGTCATCATTTTTTATCATCGTTTTTTATCATTGTTTAATACTTTTAAGCGAACTGTCAAAGAACCTTTTAATTATAATTGTACACTCTGACATCATAACCTGGAAAGTACACTTGAAGCGCATTTGTTAGTTGTTATTACTTATTAGATACTGTTCTGGCTCAGAAGCTGATGTATATTTTTTTAGACTTGTCATACTGTAAATAGAAGGCGCAATTAAGAAATGATATTTATCCTCAGAATAGCACATTCAAAGCATGAGTAGCGGTTCGAAATTGAAAGTAACACATGGCCAAATGGAAAGTTAACTGAAGCAAAAAAAGGATTTTATCTGAAATTGTCTTATAGACTTGAGTATTGCTATGGTGACATTTTTTTTTCCAGTTCACTTGCTTTGTAATTACCTTTGGTAATAAAGCCTTCCATCTGCACCTCTTTGTGTATTGTAAATTGAGTTAAGTTTTTCTGGTCACCTGAGCTATGGTCAGTATTTATCATGCAGAGTAGTGGTTCTACTGCTCAGGGTGAGATTTCATTCTTATCTTGGAATAGCAAGGTCCAACATATATTAGCATCGTCTTCATATAATGGGACAACAGGTAAGGAAGCATGCTATTCTGATGTACCTGTTATTTGTTAAACTTGTTTAGACTTGTGAATTAAACTTCAAATATATATTTTATCCAGTGGTTTGGGACCTAAAGAAGCAAAAACCAGTAATAAGGTAACTCTTTGTCTTTTGGTGGAGTATTCTTTTTATATACATTTTTACATGGAAAAAAGGTAGCTCAAGTCCGCTATCTTTAACGAAAGTGAACTTTAGACCCATACCTATTTGTAAGGGCACCAGAAGTCCATTATCTTTAAGAAAAGGTTGCAGAAGTCCATTTTGTAAAGGTAATGGACTTTTGCCGCACTTATTGTAGGGACAGTAAAAGTTCATTATCTTTACAAAATGTATTTCTTTCGATAATTTCTTAAAGGTAATGGACTTGTATTGCCCTTTTAAATACATAGGGGTCTAAAGTGTACTGTCGTCAAAGGTAACAGACTTCACTGTCCCTTCATCCTTTTTACATTATGTTATATTTAATGAGTTGGAGTTGTTCATCCAAATGGCTGTTGTCAATTGCCAGCTTCTCGGATTCTGTTAGAAGGCGGTGCTCTGTTTTGCAGTGGAATCCTGATATTGCCACCCAGCTTGTCGTTGCATCTGATGAAGACAGTTCACCTTCTCTCAAGGTAATGGATTTTCTGTTTTTTGCTCTTTAAGATTTTATTCTTAAAAGAGTGCATTTATCATCTACTTCATGTCCTGCAGCTTTGGGATATGCGGAATATATTGACACCAGTAAAAGAATTTGTTGGGCACACTAAAGGTAAAAGAATCTCAACAAAATTGCACACACTCTTGATGCTGTTTTATTGATAAAGTAAGAGCTTAAAGTGCGTTCATTAATGTGTAATGGAAGTTAATTGGATTCGGAATGAAAATGTATCGATTGAAGAGGAATGGGAAAGGAAAAAGCATTCATTTCTATGTGTTTACTAAAAATTATAATGAATTGGAATGAAAATATTAATTTACTGAAATATTATTTTTAAAAATAATAACGGAAAATAAAAAATAAATAAAATACTAGGAGTAGAGATAATTTTGGAATTGCACATTATGAATTTGGGGAGGGGAAACAATACTAAGAGAGTGTGGGAAATCAATCAACAGGAGTGATTCCAAAATTTGTGGGGCTTTGTTCTCTTTCTACTATATTTTTGGAGAATGGGAATGACTCTTTTTAGTGAACACACCCCCTTAGAGTTTTGTACATGATGGATGCATTGTATGCTATTTGTTAAAACAATGTTGGTTTCAATTTCTCTTCATAACTCCAGTTGCATGGAGGTGATCCAACGCTTATTTTGCTTGCCTACTACTTGAATCAAGGATACTCTAGCTGCTGTAAATATTTTTTCACTCCCATTACTTGAAATATTTTTATCATTGGAGTTGTAGAGGTTTGAACAAAGACCTCATACTTTGGTACAATTTATGCTGCTTACCAATTTTCTCATAAACTTGAGCTAGTGGGAGGTGGTTGGCATTTATTTTTTATCATATTTTGCTAAAGGTTATTAACTTTTGCTTGTTATCAAAGTCACCCCCTTTGTTTTTGTTTTATCCTTTTTCTTTTTCCTGTATGAGGTTCCTATTGTGGTATAAAGTTGTACATTAACTCAAGAGAACATATCTGAAAATGGAAAAAATTACTTCATCTACAAAGTTTTGAGAGGTAAATTTCATGAATCAATACCTTAGGGAATTTATTAAACTGTGGTCCTTCAAGCAACTAATTCTTTTTTAGCAAAGCCTTTTATTGCTCTTGGGTTCTGTATTATTTTAGAATGCTACTCTCCATTTTGCTTTGCATACTATTCTTTTTTTTTTCTTCTGTTGGAAACCAATAGCACCTGAATTACATTAGATGAGAGAATCTTCTACACTTTATTGCTTTATTATAGATGCTGTATTTTCTAAGATGAATCATGGAAAATTCAATATGGTTGATTGAAGTTGGGATTGGAGCTACATTGCATTATGAATGTTTTGAGTTATTAATGTTATAGATCTTTTTACTATTCCTGGTTTATTGATGCATGTAAATAACTGAGAATTTGGTATTGTTTTCAGTTTTATCTTATTGGGTTGATAAGCTGATGATTTCTGCAGTTTCCTGTCAAGCATAGATTCATGGCTGTCATTTAAGTTGGAAAAGCTAATAGTTTTTTTTTTTTTTACTTTACCTCCATGTTTAATATTAGGTGTAATAGCAATGTCATGGTGTCCTATTGACAGTACCTATTTGCTGACATGCGCCAAGGATAATCGTACTATTTGCTGGGATACAGTGTCTGGAGAGGTTCTTACTTTCATGGTTATTTCCATGAGGAATATAAATTTACTGTAATGCCTGCTGGTGCTTACCCTCCTACTTGTCTTTCAGATGGTCTGCGAACTGCCAGCAAGCACCAACTGGAATTTTGATGTGCACTGGTACCCAAGAGTCCCTGGAGTGATATCAGCTTCTTCATTTGATGGGAAAATTGGGTTATACAACATTGAGGTATTTCATGTGCTGCTAAAAGAAAGTACTTGGAACATTTTCAACCACCAAATTTACTCCGAAATTTGGCTAGAACCCTGCCTTTTGTATTTGAAAAAATGTCTCCTATGAGCTTCATGATGCTTCTACTCTCTTTGTTCCCTAACAGGGTTGCAGTCGATATGGTGTTGGTGAGGCTGATTTTAGTGCAGGTAGTGCAATTTGAATATTTTTCACCTATTAAAATCTCTGCATCACCATAGCATGCTTTTTTTTTTTTTTCTTTTACAAAAGGTTTACAAGATGTGTTTCTATTCTGTGCTATGCTGCAATTATAAATTTGTACAACATGTATTAGAAGCTCTGACTACCCAATGATTTTTGTATTTCATGCTTCATTATTGATCATGAAAGTGATTTGTAGCAAAATAAGGATATGTTGACACTTAATTATAAACAATACTTCCCAGGGCACTGAATACTTCATACATTTAGCTGTTTCTTTTGTTTTTTAGCATTGATTAACCAATTTAAAAGAGATTTAGTTGGTTTATTTATTCATATGATCATTAAGCGGCCTCTTATAATGTTTCCCCACTGTTTGAGGTTCTTTGTTCTTCATTTAGCATTTAGACTCTTATAATGTTACTGTTTCTGGGATTTATCTCATATTAACCCATTCTATGCAGGAACTCTGAGGGCTCCCAAATGGTACAAATGCCCAGTAGGGGTATCTTTTGGTTTTGGAGGCAAACTTGTGTCACTCCATGCTAGGACTCCTGGTGCTGGTGCTTCACCTTCATCAGAGGTATACTTGCTTATTTGTTACTTGTTGGCTGCTATAATGAATAGCACTGACCATTTTTCTTTTCATCTAGGTTTTTGTACACAACTTGGTTACCGAACAAAGTTTGGTGAGTCGCTCATCTGAATTTGAAGCTGCTATACAAAATGGAGAAAGGTCTTCGCTGAGGGATTTATGTGATAAGAAATTGCAAAAATCTGGGTATGTTGATTATGCTTAAAAATAAGTTTGTTGAAGATCATCTTGTTGAGTGAGCATCTTCCCTTTTTGTGATCTATTTTCTTTGTTATCTAATTAGAGACTAATCACCTTTCTTTGTTTCTTTCTTTTTTGGGCACTTGATAGAGCTGATGATGATAGAGAAACATGGGGCTTGTTAAAAGTTATGTTTGAGGATGATGGGACCTCAAGGACAAAGCTTCTCTCGCATCTTGGCTTCAGTGTACCTGTGGAAGAAAAAGATGGTGTTCAAGGTGATCTGTCCCAAGAAGTCAATTCTCTTAGACTTGGGGATACAACTGCAGATCAAGTGGGATTTGGTGGTGAAAAAGAAGCTATGATGCTCACTTCTGACAATGGAGAAGATTTTTTTAACAATCTTCCAAGTCCTAAAGCTGACACACCAGTGAAAACTTCTGGAGATAATTTAAATGTTGATCATGCTGTTTCTAACACATATCAAAGCAAACAAGATTTAGATGGATTGGAGGAGAGTATTGACCCCTCATTTGATGAATCTGTTCAACATGCATTAGTTGTTGGAGACTACAAGGGGGCTGTTGCAAAGTGCATATCTGCAAAGAAAATGGCTGATGCTTTGGTAATTGCACATTCTGGTGGTGCTTCCTTGTGGGAGAGCACACGAGATCAGTACTTAAAGAGGAGTCACTCACCATACCTAAAGGTAGTGAATGTTTTTATCACATATTCTTTAAAGCATTGAAGTCTTTCATTGTTAACATTTGCCTTTTTTTATTTTATTTTTTATAGCAGTTAATATGTATACTAATCTATTGTTTTCCTGTCATTATCCTAACTCGTTGGGACTTTTAGGTTGTTGCTGCAATGGTGAGCAATGATCTCTTGAGTCTTGTAAACACCAGGCCACTGAAGTTCTGGAAAGAAACACTTGCACTTCTTTGCAGCGTGAGTTCTTCATATCCTGATGTTGAAATATGTTTTGCAAAGATCATTAGTTCTAGATCAATGTTGTTTGGGACTAATGCCTCCTTGATTACCTTCATGTATAAACATTTTAACCCCATCGGTTTGATTTTTGGTCCTATATCATTGTCAAGAGGGTGACATGAGCCTAGGCTTTGTTTCTGGTCCTTTTTAATGACGTTGGGAAAATCTTGTGATGAAACCTTCACTCTATCTACTCCTTCTAGCTGACTCACTTTATTGTCTTCATCACGAATCAACAGTTTGCACCAAGAGAGCAGTGGACCATGCTCTGCGACACTCTTGCTTCCAAATTAATTGCTGCTGGTAACACATTGGCTGCTACCTTTTGTTACATATGCGCTGGAAATATTGATAAGACAGTAGAGATTTGGTCAAGACGTTTGACAAATGAGCGTGACGGAAAATCCTATGTTGATCTTCTTCAGGTAATTTGTCTTTTCTTTCTTTCCTTTCTCGTCTTGAAAACATTTACTTTTTCCAAACCTCTAGAAGGTGCTAGCAATGAAGCAACACAAATTATATTTCCACTCTTGCCAAAAGAGTTGAACCAAAACCCACATGAAGTACGTTTCTAGTAACTTTAATACGTAAACAGAGCATTAAGCATTTTACTTGTAGGCTATACGGCTGACAAGATTTATATAATTGGCTAGGACTTGATGGAGAAGACTATTGTTCTTGCATTGGCATCTGGGCAGAAACGATTTAGTGCATCTTTGTGCAAGCTTGTTGAGAAGTATGCTGAAATTTTAGCTAGTGAAGGTCTTCTGACCACAGCTATGGAGTACCTAAAGCTTTTGGGTTCAGATGAGTTGTCAGCAGAAATTGTGGTATTGAAAGATCGTATTGCCTTTTCCACAGAATCTGGTATGTTTTGCTTCTGGATGTCTTTCAGATGTTAAGCTTTTGTTTTGGGTCTAAATGAATTGCTTTTTTTTTTTTGCTGAACTTCTTTTTTGATATACTATTTATTAAATATAATTTATTATTAATATGATGATAATGTCAGTTCTTAAATTTATTAATAGTATGATTTGTTTTGGTTCTCTCCCTAAATTGGTCATATATGTTCAGACTTGGCAACTTTTCACGATTGTATAATTCAAGTCTAGTAGAGTTAGATAATGACCTGTTGTCGAGGTTCACTTTTCTTGTTCTATCATGTTTAATAACACAAATCAGACTGCTCACTAAGTCAAAGGTATGATTTATTGATCGTAATAATCAATTCACATACCTGGTAACCAAATATTGTTCTAAATAATGACTTTTTTGTTCAATAATCCAGAAAAATCTTTTAATCTGCAATGTATGGTGCAACTTCATGTAATTTTTTTTTTTGTTGATTTATACAGAGAGAGTTGTCAATTCTATGGCTTTTGAGGGCTCTCCTCAGCCAAGTGGACCTGTATATGCTGCTGATCAATCTAGTTTTAGTGCACTTGGGACCACTCCTTATTATCAGGTACTATTATTGCATTTTCTTTTCAGAGTTATTTCCTGCCGGATTGTTGTCTGGTTGCCAAGTACATGTTCACTGTGATTCAACTCTTAATTTTTTTCCCCCTTTGTTTAGGAAACAATACAATCACAGATGCAGCCGAATATTCCAGGCAGTCAATATGGTGAAATTTATCACCAACCTATTACTTCTTATGGAAGAGGATATGGTGGTACTGTTCCGTACCAGCCTGCCACACAGCTGCCTAATATGTTCCTTCCCTCACAGACTCCTCAAGTTTCCCAGGTATTTTTGTTTTATTTATCTACGTACTATAGAGTTATTTGGTTTGTGTAAGTCAGATTTTACTAATGGCAGCAAATTCATTATGTGCTTGTTAATAAGAACTTTTGTAGTTTCATGGACTCATATGTGCTCAATAAGTCAATATTTTATCCCACTGTTGTACCCCTTCTTTTCTTATGTTGCTTAGAGTTTCAATCCTTGTTTTATAAGAGGGTTTTGGTATTAATTTGGTTTGTCTATTATGAATACACTGAAACTGTTAAGTTTCTCCTGGCATATGGTTTTTTTTTTTAGTTCCTGATCCTGCATATGGTATGAGAAATTTGCATTTATGATATTTTTCATTGTTATCAAATGCTTGTTGTAATATCAGTGTTTTTCAGTTACACTTTGATTGTAATTATTGTCGTATTTTGGAAAAACATGACTGCTTATTTGATTTGTACTTTAGGAGAAATTCTCTGCACCTCCTGTTTCCTCTCAGCCTGCTGTGAGGCCATTCATTCCTTCCACTCCTCCCACACTGAAAAATGTGGAGCAATATCAACAACATACACTTGGTTCTCATTTGTATCCTGTCAGTATTCTTTCGTTGATGTTAATCAAATATGTTAACAGGCTACCATTGACACTTACAGTTTTCATTGTGGGTAGGGAACTACAAATCATTCCTTTCAGCCTATGCAACCCGCACCAGGCCCAGCTGCCCCTCTTTCATCACAAGTAAATTCAATTGCTGGCAACAAAATGCAAAATGCTGTAGCTCCCTCTCCTCCTTCACAGCAATTTATGCCTGTTACTGGCTTAGGAGTTGTTCAGGGACCAGGTACAGGTGCTATTCAACCACCTAGTACTGCTCAACCAACACCAGTACAACCTTCTGTAATAGCTGCAGTTCCTCCTCCTACCATACAGACAGTTGATACCTCGAATGTACCAGGTAGTTGAACTTCTTTATTTGTCGTACATAAATTTGATGTTGATGATGATGTTGCTGTCATTTTTTTCATTTATCAGCAGAGCTTTGTGTAATATACCCTTACGATTGTAAATGTTTTATTCTTTGTGTAAACTAAGATATATGCTCCCCTCGTAACATATTTTTGGGGGATGACTTTATCATTTGGCTTATACTTCCATTACTTTCAGTCTGGATTTTATTACATCTATCAAATCCTTATGATATTTATGGACAGGCGCATCTTGTTGCTTTAACTTTTAACCATGGGAAAATCGAGGAAAATCACCAATATTTCTGGGGCCTCTGTTGTATGTTGTAATAGTTAGATATGGTTATCAATAAACCCATTGCATTAAACTGTGAATGATAATGTTTCAATGTAAGTCTGTACTAGTGTAAGGATAACGTGATGTTTCATTTTCTGAAAATCCTCACACTTCATTCTTCTTTTATTTCTATTTTGGAAATAGTTTATTCATTTAGTTTTGTTAACTAGTTTGTTCTATGGATTTTTTTCTTCTTTTTTATTTTTATTTATTGATTTTGAAAGATGTCAGTTTGGTGTTGCATTGTATTTGGGAATATACGAGCACAATTATCTTGTCCCATCTGAGGCCTCGGAAATCATTCCTAACATCCTCTAGACTTGTTTGTGATTTCAATCAAATTTGGCTGGCATATTCTGTGTTCCTGATATTGCACGTTTTATATGCTTTCCTATGCTTGTGGATTTTTGTAGAAAACAATGATATTAATTTTTTATTGTTTCCTTTGCATTGAATTGAGAGTACATTTATAACCCTAATAATAATAATGTTGCCTTTTAACAACATACAATATGCATGCATGAAAGTTGTCCCTCAGTTCTGAAGTTATTGCTTTTTGGACTGGATTACTTTTACTATTTGAGGTTGATTTCCAAATCTCTGTGGTTTTAAATTGATTTGGCTTGATATGGATATTTGATACAGCCCACCAAAAACCTGTCATTGCAACTTTGACAAGACTTTTCAATGAGACATCAGAAGCATTGGGAGGTGCCAGAGCAAATCCGGGTAAGAAGCGTGAAATAGAAGACAATTCAAGGAAGATAGGTGCATTACTTGCCAAGCTCAACAGTGGGGATATATCCAAAAATGCTGCAGATAAGCTTGTTCATCTCTGTCGGGCGTTGGACCAAGGTGATTATGGCTCTGCCCTGCAAATTCAGGTAGGTCAATCAGAGCTTCTAACGTGTGATGCTTGGGAATCATGAGTTAATATGAGCATAATTGGACCTCCTTTTTCTTCTTCTTTTCTTTCTATCATTTGTTGTTTTGATTGATTCACTGTACCTCTTGCAGGTACTTCTCACCACTAGTGATTGGGATGAGTGCAACTTCTGGCTAGCTACTCTCAAGCGCATGATCAAGACCAGGCAAAATGTTAGACTATAAGTTATAATTATGCAAAATACCTTTGATTTGATCCTGGTCTAGAGAGTTTCATCTGCATTCACCGGTAGCTTGATTCGATGCCATTTACCAGATAGAAGTTGCAGAAATTTTGCTCTATATTGTCATTATGCTTTTCCTGGTGCCTTGACTGGGTTTTGATTTATACATATTTGAAAGCAACCACCGAGTTCTAAAGCAGTTAGTGAACATAGTTTCAGGGCATCGGTGGACTTATTGATTCTTTTGCTTTTCCATTTGTAGCATTAACAAATAGCATTGATTTTTCAATAGTGAACCTTTTTTTTATTAAAAAAAATAAGTTAAAGTGAATTGATGTACTGTTTTTTTTTTATGGCCATTAAATTATAGCATCATTTTGCTTTACATTTATTTGACACTGATTTTTTAGATCAGAAAGCTTTGACTACTGCTACGTTCTCTACTTTTTGGGTTTCCATTTAGTTGTTTGGATATGAATGACCTTAGTGTAGAATTTATGATTCAAAGGGCAGCAGAAGGACCACGCTATTTTTAGATGAAATTGCAAGAAATATTTGATGGAAGAGTTTTTACAATGTGTCTCTAATTTACTAAAAAAAAAACTTGGGGTTAATTTTTTGTTATTTATATCTTGTTATTATATCAAATAACTTTTAAATATATTGTAAAATTAAACACAACGAAACAAAAAAAAGATTAAAAAAGTAAACAATTTAAGTGCTTAACACTTGTTTTTAACTAGTACGAGTTAAAATTTTAAGTTCATATTCCTTTTTCTCCCTCCTTGATTAATGGTGTTTAAAATTTATCCATTTTAAATCAACTCATTTAAATCTAACAATAGTGTGAAACAGCATTGTTCCACAATATTTTTTTCCAACCCTATAAAAAGGCAACTCATTTCAAAGACAAACTCATGTAAGGGAAAAAACAATTTTTTTTTTCCCAACAAGGCAAAAACCCATTAAAATATATATATTTTTAAATAATTATAATACTCACACAAATAAGCTTTATACCATTCGGTCGCAACTTCTTGGCACCTAGAAGTAAGTAAATGATCCGATTAATTTACCTAAATTAAAAAATTTGATCCAATTTATCGAATTGAGATCGGATTGAATTGACATATTTTATAAACAAATCATATTCAAATTGTAAAATATACAATCTATTCAGATTATATTCGGATTAACAGATTTTATAATATGATGTAATCTAATTTAGATCGAATTACTATTAAAATTATAAATAAATACATATTTTATTTTTAATATGTTACATTTAAATATTACACATATAACGATTACAATAAATCATTATTTTAGTTTTAAAATAAAAATAAATGTTAAATCTTTTATAATAATTTAATAATATTCAATAACATAATTTTTTATTATTTTGATTCTCTTATTTGTAACTATAAATAAATAAATTTATTTAGTAATGTATCAAATTAAAATTTAAATGATAATATATATTGTGTTTTATATATAATAATAATTTTAAAATAAGTTATAATCTCAATATGACGATCCAAAAAATTTGATATGCTAAGATTTGAATTCAAATTAGATATCTTCAAATCTACTTCAGATCGAATAAGATTCATATTAGTAAAAAATAATCAATTTCGATCCGCTTTATTAACATCAATACAAATGTAATATTAATTATCAATTTAAGAAAAAAAAAAGTGTTAGTTCAAATGTACGTGTTTCAACATGTTACTTAAAATGAAATAATAGTAAGTATTATCGTTTTATTACTTAGATTAATTACGTTTTAACAATAAATATTATAAGCTGACAAATTTACACCAACTATAATGTATCATAATAAACAATTCATTTTTAAAAATAGTTATTTATTTATTTTTAGTTAAATTATACCATAAATTTTAATTAAATTTATAATTAGGTACTCAAAATTTTAAATTATTTAATTTATTTCCAAATTTAAAATTTTACACATATCCTTAAGTTTTTAAAGCTTATAATTTAGTCCTTAAATTTTTAAAAATTAATACATAACTTCTAAAATTATGGTTCAAAAACGTGTATTTTAGTGCTTAAGATAATTTTTAAAATTTGGTGATTAAATTGTAGAATTTAAAAGTTTAAGAATCTATGTGTGAAATTTTAAAAATTTAGAGACTAAATTATAAAATTTAAAAATTTAATAACTTAAATATAAATTTAATTAAAATTTGAAGAATAATAAAATAATTAAGTATTTTTTTTCTTCAAATTATATCATTATAATTGACGAGTTCAGATTTGTGTAGAACTTTAAGTATTATTGTGCTTTTCAACATAAAAATGGGTTTGTGTCTTAGGACCTGAAAAAAAAAAAAAAAAAAAAAAATATATATATATATATATATATATATATATAAAATAATAAATAAGAGAGAAATGTTCGTGAGATATAAATTTATATGAGCCTACTTATAATGACAAAGATATAAAATAATGTGCTTAATTTTATTAATTTATTATGACAATAGTTATAAAAAAAAAAAAAGACAACGACCAAACCCCTATCATTGAATCGGGTTGAAAATTGAACGCTCGCACCTTTAGAAAGATAATTTATAATTTATTTTACTTGTTGTTTAAGGTAGTTATTTTATTCTTTTAAGCTAGGTGTAGAATAAAAAATAGAAAAAAATTATTTAAAATAATATTTTTAAAATTTATAATAATAAAAATAATATATTTATTTTTAATTAAAAATAATGAGTTAAGATTACGATGTTATTTTGGTTTTATAGTTTTAAAAGCGTAGTTTTGAGGTTAAAAAAAGAAAAAAATAATTTAGATGGAAGAAAATCTTTGTCGTGTCGCGTCACGTTAAAGACTCTAGAGTATTATTATAATGCTTCGGCATATTAATTATTAATTATATGTTTAATTAAAATATGATATGATAAAGTCACAGGCTGAAAAATGATACTTATATTTTTTAAAAAGCACTTTTGAAGATTCTAATCAAAGATGAGATGAGAAGCTAAACGTGTCAGATAACAAGTTGATTGTCAAGTCAGACTCCACCGAATACAGACAAATAATGGAGCAAATGATATATTTGAAACCTTTAGTAAATCATTATAAAATGCTATCAGGAGAATCAGAAACCACAATTGTGTACAACTCCCTTGGCTTCAATTTTAGGCATAGATAGGATTCCTTTTAGTTTCTTCCTCTTTTCCTTGTAATTGCAGATCTTGACCGAATTCTCTATAATCATTTTCTCTCCAGCACCAGGTAATTTATTTATTGTTCATATTTTTTTTGATGATTTTAGATCTAGTTTTTGTTTTTTTTTTTTTCTTTTTGGTCTTTTCGTATTTTTCTTAAAATCCACGGAAATTTTTCTGGATTTCCTGCTCTAGCTTATGATAATCGTTTTCATCGCGATCGGTTTCTTCGTACTTTTTCAAATATTTCGGAAAAAAGTGAAATCATATTAAAACTTATAGGTCTAAAACTTGTAGCCACACACAAGTAATTTTTGTTTAAGGGTGCCTATTTGTGGTATGTTCCCAAAATAAAAACTGTTTCCTTTTATGATATAATAAAATGATTAGTTCGTATCTGGAAGTTGGATACTTAATGTATCCGGTGACTGCGTTTTTAGTGTTCCAAATTTGTTCAGCGTTTGATTTAGCAAGTCCTTAATTTTTGCTGAAACTTTTCATAAGTTGTCATTTTCATTACAAGTTGATTGGTGGTTATTGTGACAACTTCTTCTGTTTCTTTTGTAGGTAACATCCATTCATTGGCTCTGTTAGGTGGGAAATAGGAAGAAGCAGTGTGATTTTGTAGAAAAGAACTTGTTTAGGGGAAAAACAAAGTATTGTGCGGCCACAGATGAACAATATTCTATGATGTTTTTAAGAAATTGGTTATTGGTTCTTTGCTACTGAAGTACTCATATAAAGAGCAAAGGGTAAAAGCTTGCGAATTTTTTGGAGCTATGCCAGTATCTGAACATGAAGAGGTTCTATTTTTGCTTCTAAATAATGCTAGATTTTTATATTGTTGAATTCTACCCTTCAGAATATTGTTTAATTGATTATTTGTTGGCAGACTGGGGTTAGACCAGTTATCCGGCAGTCTAGTGATTATTCTGCAGGTATTCCTATCAAGAAAAGGAGGTTTCCCATAGTAAGGCCTCCTTCACCTCCTCCTGAAGAACCGTTGTTTTTGGTTGAAAGTCCATTGAAAAAGGACCAATCTTTGCAATTTTCGGTGTCAACCTCTCCAAATTTGAGTGCTGCACCAAATTCTAAATTATCCAACACAAATATGGATCTTGATTGTGACGTTAGAAGAGGAAGTTATGATATTAAGAATAAGAAGGTCGTAGCAGACAGTGCTAATTATGCTGAAGTTAAAGTTGAGGAACCTAGCTTCACAGTTCAGATGAGGTATTTGGATCGCAGTAACACAAATGTGAAGCTTGAATCAACTGAAAATGTATCACATTGGGTTATTTCTAAGAAGAATGAGTTGAATATGCCATCAACTGAATCTTTTGCACTTGATCGAGGGAACAATGTGGAAATGAACCAAAAGGCTGAAGTGTCAGCACATCTGGAAACTGCTGAATCTTTTTTTATTGTGGATAAACAACTTGCTCCGGTTTTGGTAGGTGAAAACAGCAATATTAGTTATCAGAATCAGGAGAGCTCTGATTCAATCTCACTGAATTTATCCTTAAGTGAAGAAAGATGCAGTAACATAAGTAAAAGTGATGATGTTATGTTGAACCCTAAAAGTGCTCATCTATGTGCTAATCGAGCAAACTGGGATCTGAATACCCCAATGGATGCTTGGGATGGTGGTTCTGTAAGTGATGTAGCATATGATCAATCTTTTGATGGAAGTAAAACAACTGGTGGAACACTTGATATGATGTCTAAGACAAGTTCTACCAGAATAGTTAATACAGAAAAGCATGCTGCGTCATTGATTGGGAACATAACCAATTCTACCATATCATCTGTGTCTTCTGGCGAGCACAGTAAATATGATGATTTGCTTCATTTACATCTAAGGCCACCTTGTCCTCAGTCTAGTATGAGCTATGAACGTTCCCCTTCATCACATGAGTTAAATGGGGACAAACTCGTTTCTACTAGTACATTGCCAAAAGTGTCTGTGTCGACTAGAAATCTGAAGGCAGCAGTTAATGTAAGAACTGTAAAATCAGAACCACTTGACAAGTGCATCAGGCTAGATCCCAAGGGAGCTAATACCTCCAACCTCCAACTATTGAATAGTAAAGGAAAACAGGAATTACTTGAGTGTTGTAGTCTTGAAGTCCACAAGCCTAATACCTGTACTAGTCAATTAGTTGGCACCGGATCTATTAAACCTGAATCATCTTTTGAAGCTAACAAGGATACAGTAAAGTTGTTAGAGGAATCAGCTCTCCAGCTGAATAGACTAGTGGTACAAAACACTGATGGTCATTCCCGTCCTATTACCCAGTCTGTACCCTCCGATATTGCTTGTTCTGCTGAAAAATCTTTTTGTGGGACAGAGTTGACTGTGAGGGATCATTCAGACCATTTTGAACAGTATACTCAGAGTTTTCGACTTCAGCATGATATATCTAGCAAGAACAAAAAGACAGTTGCTAGAGATACTGGTGCTATTTTAATGGGAGTTGTTGGTGAGGAAGATGTCACTACAGCTTTTGATCATCCTGAGAGTTGTAAATTGGATGCTGGGAACAATTCCACTCTTCATTCCAAAAATGGTGAGGGTTCCGTGAGTGATGAGGAAAGGATTAATTTATCGGGTGATATGCTTGAAGAAGATTCTTATGGTTCCGATATCGAATCAGATTGCAATCATGTTGTAGAAGATATGGCTGTTGATACCGAACAAGATGGTGGAGATGATGATTATGAAGATGGCGAGGTCCGAGAACGTCCCAAAAGTACATGGATTGAGGAATCCATGCCTGAGAAAGGGGAATTAGATCAAATTGATCATGTCAATCATGATGTTAAGAAGATAGAGCCAATGGTACCTGTTAGTGATACTGACTCTAATACGACCTATTTGAAGGAAAGAATCAATAAAACTGAGGATACTGCAGAAACAATTAATCAGGATGGAAAAGAAATTTCAGATGCAGTTTGTATGGATGAATCTGATGTGGTATCTGATAAAAATGTGTGTTTGCGAGAAACATTGGCTGTTGAAAAGTCATCAAGTGGAGCTGTATTGACAGGACTTGTGAAGGCCCCCCAAAAAAGATCACTTGATCACTTGGGAGGCAAAGATTTACAGAAGTATCAAGAGACAGGGGTACGATCTGAGCAAAATACTAATGAATGTGAGGATAGTGTAATGACCAATTTTCAGGCGACAGAAGCAAATTTTGATAAAACTGAGCTGGTACAACACGAGAATGTATGTTTGCCTAAAGGACCTCCAGTTGGTGATAATGCATTGAAGGATAACAGTGGTGGGGATCATCAGAGCCGGATCATACATTTACCTCGTTCTTCGAGTTGTTCTCCTGGTAAAACGAGATCCATTTCTTGTAGGTTTTTGCCATCAGAAGTTGGAAGAGATGGATTGCCTGATGAAGATAAAAAACAATATCGAGGGAGGTGATTATTTTTTATTCCTTTTAAATTATTTTTTTCTTCTGTTTTTGTTAAGGTATCACAATGTTAACTGATATATCTGTCTTGTCACTTGTTCCAGAGACGACATACACTTTGATAATAATCCAAAGTTTGCAAGGGAGAGGTACCAAGATAGGTCACCTAGGAACTCTAGAATGAATTTTTTTCGTGGCAGAGGTATGATTGGCAGCCGACAAGACAATCTATTTGGTAACAGGGGATATGATCGAAATTTTGCTTCAGAATTTTATAACAGTCCAGCAGAGTTTCGTGTTCATAGAAATAAATATGCATCTGATGTTTCCAATGCTGAACTTGAATATAGCTCGTATAACAATGACAGAGATGTTGGATTCTCTGGTGCTGGCCGGGCAGGGAGGCGGTCGCATGGTGGTGGTCGTGGCATTCATATGGATAGAAGAATTCCAAGGGATATCAGCCCAGGCAGATGCATTAGTGAAAATAGTTCCGAGTTTGTTAGACTAAGGCGTAGTGGAAAGTTCTTGAGGGGTTTTCCAGATGATAGAATAGATCCTATTTTCTCACGTTCTCAACAGTCGTATGAGGAAGAAGATGGTCGGTTTGTCTGTGGAAATAGGGTTTCCTCATCTGTCCACAGAAAGGGGCATTCTGGAATTCGATCAAAATCACCAGTAAGTTCTAGGCCCTGCTCTCCTGGCACATGGTCTGCTTCTAGAAGAAGATTGCCAGAGGGATTTGGAGGACATTCAGATTTAACGCAACGAAGATCTCCACCATTTTACAGAACGGACAGAACAAGATCCCCTGATCGCCCTTGTTTCCTTGGGGAGGTGGCAGTTAGAAGGCATGATATGAGGGGTACTGAATTTGGATGGGACCATAGTCATTCGAGGTCTGAGATTCATAGTAGAAGCCCCTCTGGACGAATTGAAATCAGAAACAGGAGATATAATGTTATAGATGGTCAAGAAAGGCCTGATGGTGATGAGTACTTTGGGGCTTCAATGCATTCTGGTCAGTTACATGAGCTCAGTGGTGAAGGAATTGTTGATGACCATAGGTATTTTGCAGAGAAACGTGGACCTATCCGAACTTATAGGCCTCCTTATAGTTGTGCTAATGGTGGGAAATTTCATCTTAATCCAGAGGATGTCCCTAGGCCTTTAAGGTTCTGTCCAGAAGATGATAGAGAGTTCCAAGAGAGAGGGAATTCAAGGGTTAGAGAGTTTGATAGAAGGTTTAAAAATCGGCCTGGAAATGCACCTAGAAGAATAAAGAGCATCGAAGAGCAAGATGAAACCTATAGGCATGGTGGACGGGATTGGCATGATGATGGGATTGATGACATATCTAGATTTAAGAGAAAAAGATTTTGATGCTGCAAGGATATTCAGGATATGTTGTGCTTGTGGAAAAGGTGGACTTAGCAGAAAGCGCTGGTGAATTTTCTGGCCAATTGTTGGCATTTTTCATCTCGAAGCATTAAGCATTAAGCATTAAGCAAGACCAGATGCTCTGTGATCAATGTTAATTGGTCTTCCATGTACCTAACTTCGTTTTATTATAATGATAGTTAATGTTTGTGAAGCTCTTTCACTCGGTTCCTTTTTCTTCCATCTGGTAATACAAATGCTGGTAGGAGTTCCATGTACATGCTATTTTGCGTTACTGGTAGGAGAAACCTGTAACATTCTTTGGGTCTACTATAAGTTTCTCGAAAGTATGTTATACTGTTTGGCTTTGAGCTTGGGAGCAAGTATTGCTATGCCACATGAAATCTTATAGTTAAGCACCCTTAAGCCATCATGGAAACAGTAACAAAGTTGGTAATGTCCTCTTTTCATCTGCTTGTTCATTTTCCTCTTCCATCCACTAGAGTTTTTTATTAGCAAATGGTGAGGTGCCTGTTATTGGTGTATGTACTGTGTACCTACCTTGGAGCTTTAGTCTTTCATGGAATCTTTTTAAGTTTTGGTCAATTAGCAAAGAAATAATGAGCAGGGTTCAGAGTGCTAGAGCAACTTGTGCTTTTGACCTTGCAATTGGAAGCCAGATTCAGAATTTATTTCATATTTTCTTTCTGTGTCATGTGCTGTATGAACCCTAGCTATTGGACCAAATCTTTATATGTAGTCCTGCTACTGATTTAGCCTGGCATTTCCTTTTGTAATTATGGCTCCTCTGAATTCTCTATCTTAATCTGCAAACATTTGAGAGGATTGCTCTGGGATGTGCCCTATTTTAATGAGATGAGAGTTGAACAATTCAGTATGTTAGTCTGGTGATACCATTTTTTTGGGGTTGTGACAAGAACAAACTTGAAAGTCATTAAATTGTTGTCCTGCAGAATGTTGAGACAAGACTATGTGATTTGGCACAAGTGAGGAGACCAAGAAAAGTGAATCTTAATTGCACCTTGGTTGTTTATGTTTCAGTTATAGCCTGCAGCTTCATGGGATAAAAGCCACAATTGTTGGATTGTGTAGTTGATTAACAGTAACAGTACATAAGCTGAAAGGAGAACAAAGTCCAGCTTTGATTCTTTGCACAAGTTAGTGTCAAGTAACTTTGAGTGCATAATTTGCTGATTCCTTGCAAAGGATGGGAGGGAGTTTAAAATGGAACTTTGTGGAAATTATCAGAATTGAACTGCAAGTTCAAAGCTTCCTCCGGTGCATTTGATTTAGATTTGCCTTGGTGTTATTATGTGGTTCCAGTTACATCGTGTGATAAAAATGAGTTGTACTTATCTTGCTCTACTGCTCGGGGATAATTGTTCTTGCCTTGATGGCATAAACTTTTATAATCATTTTCTCAAGCGACACAAACATATATTGAAGAAACTGGTAGCGGAACTAGTTAATTTTATCATATCATAAAAATCAAACCAATATTTAGAATTTTTTTCAATTATCATCAAATTCATAATTTCATACCAAACAATCATGACTTATTTAAAGAGCAAATTTGTAGGTTTTTTTTTTTTTTAAGCAAATCCAATTAAGAACCGGTTTGGTATTGGTGGCGAGTAGCCATAGGATTGGTGGTGGCCTGAATAGAACATAATAGTGATCGGCTGACGATGGGTGGCTTGTGCATACTCAGGCTATTCGAACATGAGTAACTCGATACAAAAGTCGCACCGTGTTGTTTAATAAATGATTCAAACATGTGATAACAATCCAAATTAAACCCATTTTACTAATTTTTTTTTTTTAATTTAACAGACATGTTACTAATGGAACTCAATTAATAAACTTCTTTTTTCCATTAAAAAAATGTGTTTTGGTGATTTATTATTTTTTTTTTTTTTGTCAAAAAAAAAAGCTCCTGGAGAGGCGGGATAACAATTGCAATTTTTTTACCTTTTAAATTTATGATTCGTGCATATATTAGCTATCTATCGTCGGTTGATTATTTTTTAGTAATACTATATATTACAATTTTGTGATAATCATAAATTATGTAGTTGAATTTGATTGACTCTTGCTTACACGGGCTACATAATTTTATTATTTATGAATATTTTTTAAAAAATTAATTATAAATTGATACACAATTTGAAATCATCATAAATTTACTATAGAAAGCATTTCTCATTAATTTTGGGTCAATGACTAATTACCGGACATGTACTACGTTCGTAGTAAACTTTCAGATAAGAAAATTCTCTCTTTTTTTTTTTTAATGAATTTCAGAGAAGATAATTTATAGAACTTAAGAGCGTGATTTTCCAAGTTCAAAGTAAGCTTCCTCAATATTTTTTAACAGCCCATTCCCACTCTTCCCTAAACACCTTTCACCAATAGTTAGTTGTGTGTCCGTGCATCGTTGATCTCTATTGATCATCGTGATCAAAACATCTGTTTTCAACCGTACTTGGAAAAAGATCAAAATCAAATTGAAGAAAAATGGAGGAAGAATTGAAAATTTTCATAAAGGTATGGCTCTCCATCTTTGCATCTCTATTCTATTGCCACTCTATTGGCAAAGTAGTTTTAATTGGTACAAAAAGACTCTTATTTCTACTCCCAATTGTTTGCCTCTTCACCATAAATCTTGGAGGTGGCACCACATTTTTCATCTGCCTTACATTTTCAAGCTCTTACTTTTTTCCTTTGGTAAGGGTCCTTTAGCCTCAGATCCACCAATCTCCCTCCCTCATCTCATTACTATTGCTTGCCTGCCTATTGATGCCAAACAAAACCCACTCCAAAAGCACTCAATCTACAAAAATTGAATCAAAATGACCAATTTGAAACATACCCATCTGCTCAAAATTCATATATCAATGGTCAATTGAAACAAAACCCACCTCCAAAACCATCAAGAGAACATAAATCGCCTCTAAACTATGCAGTTAAAATTTTTCTTTTGGCGATTGTTCTTCGTGTTATTGAATGCCGAGACTATATGCATCCAAAGGTAGTGATGGTTCTTTACTGTGGGTTTATGTACCTTACTCTAGAGAACGTCTTAGCCATAGTTGGAGTCCTGCACGCTCGTGTTCTATTGGGACTTGAACTGGAGCCACATTTCAACGAGCCAAATCTCTCAACGTCACTGCAAGACTTTTGGGGCAAAAGGTGGAACCTTGTGGTTCTCTACACGTTTTGTTTGTGCACCTCAAGTGGGCCCCACTCCCAGCGGTATTTGGGACTTTTCTTGCTTCTGGTATCATGCACGAACGCATATATTATTTAATGGGGCGCGTGATTTTCACCTGGGAAGTCACTTGGTTCTTTGTCCTCCATGTTTATTGTTTACCGGTTAAGATTGTTTTGAAGAAAGCGTTAAAGGGCAGGTGTCGGTTGCCGAGTCTAATATCGATTCCATTAACCGTTGGATTTTTAATGGCCACCTGCTTTTGGGTTTTTTTTTTAATATATATTGGATGTTTTGAGGAGTGATTACTTTAAGAGAAAAATAAACTCTAGTTTTTTTTTGAATATTTTTGAATCTTTTACATCAATTATTCTATTTATATCTATTTTTGTCGTACATCTGTAAAGTATAGAAAAATATCTCCTGCTTTTGGCTGTTCTGTCCACAATTCCTTCGATGCAAGGATGACCTTAGAATGTTTGGTGAGTACGCGGCAGTAGGTGCGATATTGAAGAATACCGATAAAGTTATTGGCCAGCGAATCAAACTGCTGATGCTATTTCTCTTATAAAAAAAAAAACTGCTGTTTCAAGTTGATTATGGAAATGTGTCTTCATTATTTTTGTAAGTCATGTTTGATTGAAGTGTAAATGGAGGGGGAGATCAGCAATTTCATAAAGGTATGGCTCTCAGTCTTAATCTCTCTAGTCTACTGCTATATAATTGGTAAAACTATCTCTAAAGGTCCTCTTAGACTGCTGCTTGTACTCCCAATTGTGTGCCTTTTTCTTTTCCTTCCCCTTAAGCTCTACTCTTTGCATCTTGGGGGTGCCACGGCGTTCTTTATTGCTTGGATTACCAATTTCAAGCTCTTACTTTTTGCGATTGGTAAAGGTCCTTTGTCTTCTGATCCATCTCTCTCTCTTATACATTTTGTGGCTCTTGCTTGCCTTCCCATCAAGATTCAGCCGAACCCATCTGCTCAAAAATCACATCAAAATGGCATAAATAAAGGAAACCCATTACCAAAACAACCCCAAGTATTACCATTTCTGAATTATGCCGCAAAGGGTCTATTATTGGCTACTATTGTAAAAATCTACGATTACACTGAGCTCATTCATCCAAAGATCTTGTGGGTTTTATATTGCTGTCATATATACATATTCCTTGAGCTAATGCTAGTAGTAGTTGGAGTCTTGGCTAGAGCTTTGATAGGGATAGAGCTCGAGCCACATTTTAATGAACCTTACCTCTCTACTTCACTGCAAGATTTTTGGGGTAGGAGATGGAATCTCATGGTCACTAGCATCTTGCGCCCTAGTGTTTATGAACCAATCAGGAATTTGTTCACTTGTGTCATTGGCCGCGAATTGGCAGCATTTCCGGCTATCATGGCAACATTCTTGGTGTCTGCTTTAATGCATGAGCTAATCTTTTACTACTTAGGTCGAATGAAGCCCAATTGGGAGGTCAGCTTGTTCTTCCTCCTTCATGGGTTCTGTTTGATGGTAGAGATTGTTTTGAAGAAGTTTCTCAGAGGCAGATTTGAGTTGCCAAGGCTAATTTCAGGGATTTTGACAATTGGGTTTGTGATACTTACCTGCTTTTGGTTGTTTTTTCCTCATTTCCTTTTGTTCAATGCTGATGTTAGGATGCTGGAAGAGTACTCAGCACTTGGTTCCTTTTTGAAGAATATCAGTGGAACCTTTATTCACTAAGCAGATGCTCTGTTATCCTGGTACATATTGGCCACCTACTTTATACCTTAATCGCAAATTTGTTAGGGAGGTTTGTTTTGATTCTCATAGTTACCATGTTGTTAACAGACAGGTGTAAGAAAATAATTTGATATCTCTTATTTGAGACTTGATTTACTGTAAGACAAACACAGATCATAAGTATAGAAAGGACTATGAAGTCATAATTTCCATATTGGAATGTTCAAAATTGGCTTGCAGTCAAATGTGGACGCTAAAGTTAAAACCTATGAAAAAACTTATGCCATTATACTTCTAAGAAAACAAACCTATGCCATTAGGCCACGCCCATCTAGATAGCTTTTGTAGATATAGTCAGAAATCAACAAATAGTTACTCTTTGTTGTGAGGCAAATAATATAAAGAACTAACAATTCAAAAAAGACCAAAAAGAAAGGGAAAAAAAAAATAGTTAAATTTTTACCTAATCATAATATTTTTATACTATATAATACGGTCTAATTTATAGTCAAACGCATGATTGTATATAAATTATACAGGATAACAAATATGCCTTAAATGTCTTGTGAACACTATGCGCAGATAAACAGAGTTCAGGAATAATGAATAGCTAGCTGATGGTTTCACATGCAGAATTACTAACATGGTTTGAGCTCCAGCAGTTGAAGCTAGGGTGGTTTGTCTCCCATTAAACTAGTTAAAAGCAATATTGATGGACACATTCCACTAATAAACTTTATCTTTCCTGTTAAAGCAATTTATTGAACACTTGACAGTGTAAAATTCCGACAAATTTTTTTTTTTTTCTGAAAAAGAAATGGGCATTCCTGTTTATCGACATTGGTTTTGATCCAAACTTTATGTAAATTACAAACAGATGGAATAATTACAACATAAATTTAATGCTACCAAATAATAATTTAGGTACCAAAATTAATGACCTTGTTGTTACTGAATTATACATCGTTATTGACTTGCTAAATATACATAGATTAAAAATCAATACAGAAGGTAGATAGATGCCGTGGACGTTTGATTATCAAGATGGATCCAAATGCCAGTGAATTTCTAAGCGAGTGCAATCAAATGAATCTTTAACTCTATTTAAAGCTGCTTGCCTGTGTTGTAGCAATGGAAAAGAAGAGTCTTCTTCCTGCTTTGAAATGTTATTCTTCTTCTTGTTGCGGGGCAACTTTCTTGAAGAATTCTTCCATTTTGATTCAAATTCACATGCTACAAACAACAAGAGAAATATTATGTCAAATAAGACCAAGATTTACAGAATAACAATGAAATGTCAATTGATAGCTTAGAAACTCCTAGCAATAAGAGTATTGCAGACAAAAGGGAACGTCGTAATTTAACATGTATATCTTATAATGCATCATTAGCATAGTACATCAACACACCCTCAAACCCAATTCAACGGTGACCATAAGAAGCAACATAAGCATTATGTAATATATTTTCAGGGTCTTTCATGGTGTCTTTAGAACATAAATTTATACATACCTTGATTTTGGTCTGCAAAACTCCTAATAAGGCACGCACAAATCCATGGCCTTCCAGCACGGGATGCCTTTGCACCACCTTTAAGGTCCCCATTATGTTGTTTCAAACTGCATAAGAAGCAAGAAAAGGTATTCACTTGATTTTACACATCAGACCTTCCTCAAAAGAGCACACATATTATTCTCATCCACATGAATTTCCTAGGAGGATACAAAATTTATGTAGCTAAGAAGAAGAAGAAACAATAAGAGTTTCTTGATCTAGAAGGTACTTACCATATATGTAAAAATTAAAAAGTTGTTACGGGGATGTCGCATAGTTGCAGGGACTTTACAACAAAATTTCTATAAAGATAGAGCTAATTTGAGGATTAAAAAAAAATCGGCAAATTACCACACTAATATTTTTCCTCAAATTACGAAATTTCCTTCAATATATCTGACCCAAATGAGCATTTGGGTATCTATGTAAAAAAAAATGACACATATAATCAAATAAACGGAAGTGTTACAAAAAGCTCAAGGAAGAAGGGGGGACATGAGAACCCATGAGACATACCGGCGAGAGAAATTGGTGGTGACGCCGACGTAGGTCTTGATAGGTCGATTGGTAGAAAGGATTAGATAAACACACCATGACCTTTCCTTTGCTTTCGATTTTCTGGAAATGGTCGTTGAGTTTGATGAAGAAGGTTCCGACGATGAATTTAAGGGGCTAGTTTTAGGAAGTGATCGCATTATGGAGCGGAATGTGTTGGAGAGCCTTCTCATCTCATCTTTCAGTACATTCTATGATCTCGAAATGGGACTTAAATATGAGCCTTGTTAGATTCGTGTTTTACTTTTCAACTCCTTTGGCTTTTGAGTTTTTTTCCTATGTTTTTTTCCCCAGAAAACTTAGAAATCCGTTATCACCAAAAATATGCACACTTGAAATTCAGTTATTGCATCCAATTTGACCGGGGTGGACTTTGTCTCGCTCTATTCTATTGATTTGCTATAATTACACTTATTTTTCTTCCGGTAAAGTAGCAAAAGAGAAATGTTGTTGTAAAATAAATTTGGGCATATAATTATTATGTAGTACAAATTAATGTATTTTTAGATATTTTGAGTAACAAAAGTCAGGTAGGACATTTCTCCCTGAGTTCTCTGGTTTGATTCACAAATTACGATGCCCCCCAAAACTCAGGACATTAAAAGATGTTTGTAGGGGTGTCAAACAGGCTGAGACGGTACGGTGCGGCCCATCGGGCAGACACGACATGGCACATTAGCTAAAAGGAGTAGCATGACACGGCTTACGGTCCTTAACGGGCTGGGTCGGGCCGATACGGCATGACACACAAATCATTATTATTTTAAAAATTAATTTTGAAAAAATAACAATAAATAAATAATTTTTTTTACATTTAAATAAAATTGAACATAATCTAATGAATTTTTAATAATCTATTAAATGAGAGGTTCAGAGTTCGACTCTCACTTTTAATTTTTTAAAGTATTATTAATAATTTTTTAAAGTATTATTAATAATTTTTTAACTAAATAATTAAATAAATATATAATAAAAATAAAATAAAAGAGTCACGGACCGGACACGGCACGACACGTTAAGGCCCACGAGCCAAGAATGGAGGCACGGCACGCTAATTAACGGGCCAAAGGCCAGCACAACATACTAATTTGACAGGCTAGATCGGACCGACCAGTCTTTTTTGACACCTTTAGATGTTTGTACTGGAGTATAGCTAACAAATGTAAAACATTTAATATATATACACATTTTTTCTCACTTTTCGTGCAACAAATACCACTTGAGTCCTCATTATCATATGAGGGGAAATGATATTTCTTTTACCCCTCAAACAAATGGGTCCTAGTGATTCATCTTTGGCATCTAAATATGGGAACAAATCGGAATTCAAGCTAGGTACACCGGATGATCAGCATAATTAGGGGCGGAGTCGGATAAAAATTTTAGGGGGTTAATTTTTTTTTATACAAAATAAAAAATTAGTAAAAATTATAATAGATTATACTAATTTAATATTAAATTTTTTCATGTCATATTATAGTAAAGACATAGAGTTAGCACTAAAAAATTATAGAGTTAACACTTTATAATTAATTTATAACAAAAATTAAACAAAAATATAATAAGTTAATAAGAATTAGTATTATTCATGAATAAAATAAATTTATTAATTAAAAAATTTAAGCAAATAAAAAGCTCAATTAAACACATTAACATTTATAGTTGTTAAAACTAAAACTAAAATAAATATATAAAAAGTAAAATATGATTTAGAATTTTAAGCATAAGACTATATTTAAAAATATATGTTTATAAATAATATAAAAATGATTAATAAAAATAATAAAATTTTTATATAAAAAAATTTCAAATAAATTTTAAAAGATTATTAAAATAAAATGTCAAATAATATAATATTAAATAAAGTTAAAATTTAGATTGAAATAAAATATGATAAATAGAAACTTGAAAGCTTTAATATGAAGCTTATTATATACTTATTTTTTTAATTTTAGTTTTATAGTCTAAAGTTAAATATTTAAACCCTTTTTGGATTATCATGTTTAAGAAAAATTTTTACACAGTATACGAAAATAATTTTATTTCTGTTACTAATAATTATCAAATATATGAAAAAAATATATATATATTTAATCACTTTATTTACAATTTATATCATTTTTATCCATATATTTATTAAATATTGTTAATATATACTAAAATATGTACATAAAAATTAGACACAATATATTAATATAAATAAAATATTTATTTAATATTAAAAATATATATATAATAATTTTTTTATAAAAAAAAATTAACTAAAATTGCAGTCCACACATAGATCTGTCCCTTAGCATATGCCAAGATTTAGGTCATTTTGGTGGACTGATCAAGCACATCCAAATATGAAGACAATAGAGCACAAGTATTATGAATAAATATTGAATTTTGGTTGAATTAAGACTTGTTACGTTCATTAATTATTTGGCATATATTAAATTTTTATACGTGATTTGATTAAATGACATGACAAGTCTTAATCTAAAAAATATGCACACTTTGATATATGATTTAAGTACAAGCAATTCAACCATTTAGTTGGGTCCAATTGGGCCACCATAAAACCCATTTAGCATCAAAATCCTCCCACAGTTACCTCATTAAAAGACATCCCTGCCCCGGGCCTTATATTTTGAGAATGAAGTAACAACAATTCAACCATGAGACAATGAAAATAACTACTCTTTGGAATCAATTTCAAGCAAATGTGTACCTCAAATTGGTGGGGTATCTAAATAGCTTGTCGAAATAGGCACAAACATTAAACACTTAATAAATTAAAAATATTTAAGCAACGTTTTGCTTCAAAAACATAGAAAGAACGTTATTATCAAATGAAATTGAATTGAATATACATATTATTTCTATCAATATGTTTAGTTAGAACAAAGAAATCAAAATGAGGATAAAAATAAAAATAAAATTGTAATATGTTTAAATGAGCATAAAAGTATAAAATAACAATTATTATATTTCAAATAAATAAATATAATATTCAATGAATTTCATTGGTTGGTATATATATGGTAAATGGAAAGCGTATTGGTATAATTAATTATTTTCATTTTGTTTCTAAAATTCAAACCAAACAAAATAAAGTGCAAATTTTAATTTAATTAGGTTACTACCAATAGAAAATGACCTTAAAGTCTCTGTCATAATTTATTTTAAGGGTTGACACATTTTATCATAAAGCTGCTTTCTTATAAAAGTGATTCTAATATTTAAACAGATTTTATAGAAACAAATGAACCCTTAATAATAAGTCAAGTACTGCTCTAGAGTTGATAATGTAGTGGAGATTGAAATGTGGCTTCTCATATTGGGAGAGAATGCCCAAAAGAAGTGGCCTAATTCTGGGTCTTAGTATCACTATCGCTGTCACTATCACACTTAAGGTACGGACAAAAATCACATATCCATTGTGTTTCGGACAATGAGAACAGAGGTTAATAATGCATAAAATGTTTACAATAAGAAAGTAAATAATTTATTTTCACAGTGATGCTCATGATTTGGAGATCTCATTCATGCATTTTGAGATTTTGTTGACAAATAATAATAATAATAATAATAAAGTGTTGGATAAGTTTGCTGCCTAATAGATGACATTTTAAAGGATTTAATTATAATTATGAGAACAGTAATAGCAAAATGGGAACAGACAATAACAGCAGTGCTTAGTCGCATCCACCGAATCAAAGCAAATCCCTCTCTCTTTTAAAAGAGAAATTATTTTGATATTTTAAATTAATAAAATATAAAAGTAATATAATTATTATTTTTAAATAATTTTTAACAAAGTGAACAATGAATAAACTAAACACTTGGAGCTGAGGACCCATGTAACTCATTTCATGCCAGTCTTTGTCCCATAGGTTACAGGTAACAACAGAAAAGCACATGGCCTTCAAGGCTCCTTTTCTTTCTAACGGCTTCATCTGGATCAAAGTTGCGGATTAATTAAATGTTTTTAAATGGGTGGAGATAATAACTATAGAGATAAAAAAAATAATTATTTCATATATTAAAAAAACAGTTGGGATAATTTTATCATTTTTATAAATTTACTTTTTTTTCTTCTAATTACAACTCAAGTTAAAAAAATAACATATATACAGAAAAGAAAGTAAAAAATTCATGTACAGAGAAATTTGTATTATGCAATTATTATTATTTTTACTGTGCCAATAACAACAACCTAAAAATCATGAATAATTATTGCACAGCTTGTTTGTAGGACCCCTAAACCCTCTCCTCTCTTTTTGATTAAAAGCTTCTCTCTTTCTCACAGCTAGGTAGTCTCTTTTGAAAGGAAAAAAAAAATAGGTATAGCCGTAAGAATAGAACCACTCCATGTATAAAAGCTATAGTTCATGGAGATTGAAATGGACGTTGTATGCACAAACGACAAAGCATAATTTCAATATGATGATGATACCACCACTCAGCCACATGCACAGCCGTGACATCTTTTCTACTTTCTAGTAATCAATAATGATTTTGATATATCTCATTAAGTTAATTATATATGGGCTCTTTATTGGAGTTTATTTTATTATTGTTTCCAAACCAGTCAATTTGTCTCCAACAGATTATTAGCCCTAGTCTTAATGAAATGATGCTCTCTGGCTAGTATTTGAAATTCATGCCAAGTCCGACTGTACATCAATTTCAATATTTTCAAAGCAGATCAATCAGTTCCTCAAAGTGGGTAGAAACATCATTACTTAATTAGAAACAATATTAAAACTTAACATTATTATAATTAATATTCAAGTCTGTTTTTTCCTTTTCCTTTTCCGTCTTGAATTGATTTGCATTATTTTTATTTTTATATGGGTTGTAGATGTTAGAAAAATATATATTTTAAAATAAATAAATATTTTATTTATTTATTTATTATTATTATTTCTATAAAATCAAATATAATTATGTATTAAGGATTATGTTTATTGATTTAAAATGTATCTTTTTAAAAGAAAACATTTAAAAGAGAGTTATGTTTCTTTAATATTAAAATAAACATATGAAATAATGTTATACATGTTTATTTACTTATACTTTCACAAAGAGATACAACTTAAAAATTAAAAGGCATAAATAAAATAATATCATTCATCCTACTTGAAATTAAAAAGTTACTTAGATTTAATTAAGACAAGACTACTTATTCCATGGCCAAAAACATAATATCAAAAGTATTTTAATTTTAAGAAAATTATTTTTTTAAGCCCTATTCTAACATTCTTATTTCTATTTTTATTATGAAATTTAGATATTTTATAATACTTGTAAATATTATATATTATAACAACAATTCTAAATTTATTATATCATGGTAACATATTGCTTATAACTCTAAATTATTATTATTATTAGAAGGGTGTCAAATTTATTTTTAAGATATCGCATTTTGATGGAACCTAATATTCAAAATTTTCATCTTTTTTATCTCCATTTTTATTTAAAAAAATAATTTTTTATTTATATTTTCTTACACCTCTTCCAACAGTAGACTCATTCTTGTTGATCAATATTTTTATTTAATTATTTATTTCTATTTTGGATGCGTGTGGCCCATTAAGCCCCACGACAAGAAAAGTAATTAATAAATTAATTAGAGATTATCAACTTTCCTTCAGATAATGAAAGGAACAAAATATATATATATATATATATATATATATATATATATATATATAGTTTGGTTGACAAAATAATGATAGTATTGTTGTCTGTAATTGTTCGTGATTTGATGTTAGAATTCGAGACTATTAATAAAGTATCAATTTGGTAATCGCAAAAGAGATTACTAATAAACTAAGTAATTTATGGAAATTGTTTCAGTTTAGGTGCTAAATACTAATTAAGTGATTCCCACGATTAATTAGAAAATGTCAGTTTGTTGTACCTTCACCCACCCACGTATATAAAAAGGAGTTCCCAAAAGAGTTAAATCAGTTCATAAAATATCCAATAAAAAAGAAAGGAAATTGGAAAAACAGTACATTCTCACTACCAGTTGTAAAGCATGTGCTGCAACACCATGAGCAACAATATTGATAGTTCTTGGGCAAAATTAAAAGAAAAAATTCCTACCTTGCTTCAAGTTATCTCCTATATCAAAACATCTTCAAGAGCTAGATAAACCCCTTATTGGTTAACCAAACCAATTACTTGTAGACAATCAGATTTAAAACAAACATTCATCTAATTTCTTTCCAAAGCAAGTTTACACGCTACAATTAACGTATGAAGCTCAGCATATAAGGAAAAGATTATACATTTGAAAGATTGCAGCGCATCCCTAACCAAGACACCATAAGAATTTTTAGCAATTGTTTGAAAGAATCTTAGTAAGAGAGTTACAACAAGAGATGGTTACAACTCCTATTTTATATTACACTGTTCATATATTTATAATAATGAATTTGTCCATATGTCCTTTATTCATAGGTGTTTGTAAAGTATTGGAGGTGCGCCCATGATCCTTGTACAAAAAAGGTGCAGTCAAAACTCTGATATTCTAGAGAGTATACACAAGTACAAATTAATGGTGCCTCATTCCCCTTTGAAGCCCATTGATCAATTAGAGATTGTTGTTACGATTTAGATTATGTATAGAAATTGAAGAGATTTCTTTTGGCTTGACTGATGCTTAAAAAGCCTAAAAATTTCTTTCGATCTGATTGATGCTTAAATTGCCTGGAGATTACTTCTAGCTTGACTGACGCTTAAATGGCCTGGAGATTCCTTCCATTCTGAATGATGCTTAAACGGCCTAGAGATTCCTTCTAGCTTGACTGATGCTTAAATGGCTTGGAGATTCCTTCCGTTCTGAATGATGCTTAAACGGTCTGAAGATTCATTATGGACAGACTAATGCTTAAATGGCCTAAAGATCCCTTCCGATCTGATTGATGTTTAAACGGCCTAAAGATTCTTTCCGATTTGACTGATGCTTAAACGGCCTAATTGGTGCATATAATGATATTTGCTTCAAGTACACTTTGAGGTTGGAATGGGCCTTATATGGTGTGTTTATGGTGGCTAGGGGCCAAGTAGTCTTATACCAAACATCAATCATGCCTAAGCCCACTTTGCACATCTCCTTCCATAAAGCAACATCAATATTTAATTTAATCCAATCATTATTAGGCTTTTCCCACCTCTTGTTTATACTAGGAATATGTTTCAACTTATTAAACAAAGTCCCACAAACACCTAACGATTGAGCTTTAAGGAATTCTTCAGTTAAGATATTAACTCAGCTCAGTAAACCATTAATAGACTTTTTAGTTTTACCATGTAGTACGTCATTACGATTATACCAAATAGCCCAAGTTATGTAGTAAAATATCAACAAAATACAAATTACAAGACATACCTTCATGAAATTTTTGAAAGATTAACAGTTGCCACACTTTTTTTGCTATCTCACAGCTCCAAATGACATGTGTGACATTCTCAAAGCATTCGTTGCAAAGCTTACACTAAAAATCACACGATTTTTTTTTTTTTTACAAAGTTAAGCATAAACTGGAAATATTCCATTACAAACCTTCCATATAAGAACCTTTTCTTTATTTGAGACATTAAGACTCCATATATACTTATGCCAAGTTTTATAAAACAAATTGGTACAACCAACACCTAAGTCATCTCGAGCCTGCAACTTTCTTTTCACCTCAGCCAACCAGTTGGCATTTTCAATTGAAAAAATTTCATTCTTAGACCTACCCCATATAATCATATTCCTATGATATTGATAAGGGGAATCTTCATAATAGCTTCAACATCATTTTTTAAAGATTTTTCTTGATTAGACGTTCATCCCACAAACCTGCATCATTAATAAGTTTTGTAGCAAAAATGTTTTCAAGGAGCATCCTAGGAGAAATGACTTTAAAAGGTGTTGAATACGGCAGCCAAGGAGAAACAATATGTTCCTCAGATACCCTTAATCAATTATTTTTCTGGTAAGAAGATTCTAAAAAATTACATACATAGAATAAAAGGTTAAAGAATATTCAAACTTAGTATTCAACTGTATGGACGTATATTAAGTGATGAGATAAATTTGATACATATAAAACATTTTAGAGCTATAAAATTAGGGTAATACGAACTGGCACTATTCCTAATACAGGAAAAAGCTTCACCATGAACATTTGTAACATAAGACATTGCTAGGGAAGACAAATCAGTAAAATAAGATTTATTATAATCGTTACATATAAAACATAGAGCTGTAAAGTTGGGGTAATACGAACTTGCCCTATCCCTAACACAGGAAAAAACTTCACCATTAACATTCATAACATAAGACACTGATGGGGAGGACAAATCAGTAAAATAAGATTTATCATAAGTCATATGATCAGATGCACCAGAATTAATAATCTAAGTATTAAATCTAATAGAGTGAGAAACGTTTGAAACCATACCAATCTTATCACGACCAACTATAGAAGCTGTAGGGATACCTCTACATATCCCATGATGATCATGTCCATTTACTCCATAGTAATATGGTACTGGTGATTTTGCTTAAATGGTTAAGCTAGATATTTCATTGGTCTTAGAATGCTGATTTTCTTTCAAATCTTCCATTGAAATGGACAATAATAATATGCAGCAAAATAAATTTTTTTTTTAATTGATTGGACCTTGACTATTGATCGTTGATTGGGCCTTGACCAACTGTTGACTAGGCCTTGTCTTTTAAATGGACTTATCCCTTAAATGAGCCTTTACTATTCACTTGGGCTGGTGATATAGACTTTTGGATAGATGAAGGAGGATTGAAGCACCCAACATAACAAATGAATGGCACTGAAATGAACATTGTGAAGGCTAATGAAGGTGCAGCAGTGCTGGCTGAATTGAACGGTGCTGCTGAACCTAGATTTGGCAATGACAGATGATGGAAATTGGGCCTGAATGGGCTTGAGTTGGAAACTTGTGGGGATGGTGAAGCAATTGGTGTGCGGTTGAGTAGTGATTTGATACCTGATGATGCTGGTGCAACAGCAAGGCAATGAATGGGCTATCTGGATGACGATTGCGTAGGAGATGCGAGAACAAGGAAGTCGCGTGAGGGTGGAACAGGGACGGCAGAGACAGAAGTGTACTGGAGATAGTTTGATATGGAGACAGAGCCGAACTGCGTGTTGGAGACGAATCTGATGGTGAGGGAGATCTACTGATGAACCTAAAGGTGAAGGACGACGGCGACGAGGCCCAAAAAGAGGGAAAAAAGAAGATCTTCATTTTTTTTCCTACTTTGATACCAAGTTAAATATATTGAGAGTACATTATTGTCTTATGATTTACACGTCTCATAGTGGAGATATATATAGAAAAATACAATAGTTCTATATGAACTAGAGTTCTATTACAGATGAACAAGTACTAATTATATATTAATTACATGACTCACGTTAATACCAAAGATCCTTGTAAATATGCACCATCTTCCTATTACCTATCCTCCACTTAATATCAGCTTCACAAATTTCCCTTCCCCAAATTTTTCTTCTCCACATATAGGATGAGAATGAAGGTAAATATGTATTTAGTATATCTTCGGCTGAAAAATACTTACCATGCAAAGCGTCTCAAAGCATTGTTTGAGACTCTTATAGAGTGGTGATAGTTTAGTGGCACGTGTTTTGCGTGGTACAAATCTCTTTTTTAAGTGGACCTTTATTTCTGTTTTTCACTCGTTAAAGATGAATGTATATTTATTTAAAAAAAAAAAAATACATGTTGCTAAAATTTGAACTCTTTTTATAAATTTTATGGGGATTAGAAATAATTGAAAAAAAGAATTATAACTGAAACTAGCTATATAAAGGAATGAGGTACTCAGGAGTATGTAATGTGTATATTCTGCTAAGAATACATTTGGTGTGAGATTGACGTTTCATATGAAATAAAACGCATTTCAAGAAGTTCATATCCCTAATCATTTACCTAATCAGCTTGAGTACTAAATCAATAAGCAGTATTACTCTATGAGTAATAAAAATACTGAAAGAAAGATGGGAAATTTATAGATTGTCATATATTGCAATGAATTTGTTATATATGATCGTAGCATGAGTTTAAGCTACATTAATAATAATAAAATGAGTGTCGGAGTATGAATAGCAAAATGAGAGTGTAAAGCCTATGGTTGCTTATAATTAAAACTCATTTCGTTACAGAAGTGGAAAAGATTAGAGTAACAAACATTTCAAACTTGTAAAAAAAAATTCAAAGTGATGAACTAGTGCCGTTAATTTCTTTCATATGGAGGAGTCGAGGAGATCTACGACCAATTAAGCTAATTAAATTGAAATAAGAGCTACAATATTATGGTTTTTTTTTTTTTTTTTTTTGAAATAACTCAATTCATACAAAAAAATACCTGAGAACAAAAACACTCGATAAAAAAACACTTTTAATTTCAATAGATATGTACAGGAAAAGTACATATCTATTGATATCAATAGATATGTACAGGAAAAGTACCGGACAAATTTAATAACTATAGTAAAATTTGCACTTTAATTTTGCGATTAAGAAATTAGGTTAATTTAATCTCATAATTTAATAAAAATGTTAATTTAATCCAATTCATATAACATCATTGCAGTTAAGTATTAGAAATAGCGGAATATTTTTTATTTTAATTTTAAAATTAAAAAATAAATAAATAACCCTTCACCTCCCTCTACCCCAACACCACTAGTATGCACCACCCCCTATCCTACCCCCACCAGAACCTTTCAAATCTTCGATCTCCCCCCTACACCGTTCACCCTTGACTTTGCCCAACCTGTTGGGTGGGGGTGGCATGGTGATTTTTTTTAATATCAAAAAAATAAAAAATATATCAAAATATAAAAAAAAATATAATTTTAACAAGAAAATGTACTTAGTTAACTTTTTAATAAAAGAATTACAGGACTAATTTAACTCAATTAGATAATAATAGAATTTATATTATTTATTTTCATAAACAACAAGATAATTGTCCTCTCGTACGTTTTATACAATAGCATGTAAATCGCAATGTGTTAAGAAACATATATCACTAGTATACTTCCCTTTTTAAAACAACCCAAACAAGATAATGTATATTTTGAAGGAATATAAAATAATAAATTGTATTATGGTATCAAAAATTTAAAAGAAAATATCAAAAACTAACAATAAATCATTAAGAATGAAGCATATGTTAAATAAAAAATAAATTTAAAAATTTATGAATCTCATATTACAATAAATAGTAGTCAAGATAGACGTTGTTATAATGGTTTTTTTTTTTTTTCACTTTTTATCATTTATTAAGTGTAAAAGTGAGATAATTGCAGCTTAAGGCTAATTGTATGACAATAAAATAAAATCGTAAATATATCAATAGAATATAGGGTGCAACATTAATGTCTAGAGAGATTAAATGGCTAATTATTTAAATATCTTTAATTATATTTTAAAATCTTACTATTAATGAATGTAAATGAAAAAAAAAACTTAAGGGAGCTTAGGTCATGTCAGGTCTTGTAATAGCTTCGTCTTTGCCTATAATCATAGATGATAAAAAATTGCAAAAGTTACAAATTTACATTTTTTTTTTCTCTCTTTTTGTTATTTTTCACATTAATTCCATCATAAAATAATCAATATTTTCTCACATCACATGCCGATTCAACTTTTTTTCTTATGGGAACTTTAATTTTAGTGATGCAAGCATTATGCTTTTAGGGAGATTTCGGCCGTCTCCCTCATATTTTATAGAGATACATCCATAAAGATCTTAAATTCATAACATCCAAATTGAAATAAACTAAAAAAAAAAAAACTAGTTAACCTAATCGGTAGTAATAAAAACGACGCTTTTGGTAATGTTATCTGTTTTCTTTATTTTCTCAAATACAATTTTCTTATAATAAAGAATTTTGTAATATTATTAACAGAAAAAATAAAATAAAGCAACTGAAAATAAATGGAAACTCGGGTACGTCTAGACTCTAGAATGATGAATGTGGATAACAAAAAAAAATTGTAGTTTAGCATTTGAAGCACTAATATGATTTTTCATTACGTAAGGTTGATGTTAAGATTCATCCAAATTTAGAAAACATATAAACTTTTTCATATACTTTTCCTTAAGATTGGGAAACTAGTAATAGCAATAGAGTCGGTCAAAGATGATGACATAATTTCACATGTATAGTCGAAAGTGGAAACACAAATAGTTCACCAGAAGCGTGCAACTTAAAAGCAGTAGTACTAGTGTACTGACTAAAAGGGAGCGTTTTGTCTATGTTGGGTAATTTAACACCTCTTATCTAGTATTAAAGCGTCTTGGGAAACAAAAAGTGTCTTAATAAATTTAAAAAATGGGTATTATTCTAAGCAAATATGGAATCTCTATGCAAACAATACTAATTAAGAGTACAACTAATGAGACATTATCTTTGTTACTCTGCAATACGAGGAGAAATTATTTATTATTTTTAAATAAGTTATAATATAATATTTTAAATTAATTAAAATTAAAAATAATGTAAATATTTTTTTAAAAAATATAAATATTTAATAAATAATAAAAAATAAAGTAATATATTAATAAAATATATAATCTATAAATAATAAATAACATCTTGCAATATTAGTAGGCAAATCAACTTTCTAAGGATGTGTCTTATGGGAGACATAAGACTATTTGTCTTTTACTCTATTATTTAGATAATAGGATATCTATTAATTAATTCTCATGTATTTAAAAGTTTTTTGTTTAAGAAATAATTGAATACTGATTAAAAAAAAAAAACAATTGAATATTAAATTATTATAATAATGTTTAATTCACAATTTAAAGTTTGCGTTTTGTATAGTTTCATATTTGACGGATAAACTTGTGTATTATTTTGTATAAAGTTATAGACAGTCAAAATTTTGATTAATCGACTTTAGAACATTATGCCTTGTATTATCGGCGTTTATTAAAGTGCTTTTATTAAGAAACAACTAATTGCAGATAACATCTTTATTGCACATGAGTTATTTAATCATTTGAAGTCAAGGAAAAGAGGGAATAAAAAAAAAGCTTACGATTGAATTGAATGGAATTTTTTGCTGACAATGTTGAGAAAATTGGGATTTCAACCTAAAATTGTTGATTGGATTGTTGGATGTATTATGTCGATTTTTTTCTCTTGTGTGGTAGGCGGGCAAATTACGGGTTTCTTTAGATCGGGACGTGGCCTACTTCATGGTGATCCATTCTCTCCGTATTTATTCATCTTATGTGCAGAATGTTTATCTACTCTTCTTTTGAAAGTTGAAAGCAACAGAGAGTTACAAAGACTCAAGGTTAGTTATGGAGGACCATCAATTTCTCATCTTTTCTTTGGAGATGACTCTTTAATAATTTGCAAGGCAACTAATGTGGAACTTAACAAGGTATATCAACTTTTTTCTCTATATAAAAAAGTTTTAGGATAAGTCATCAATTTTCAAAAATCTTCTATGTTTTTTAGTTTAAATACCCATTAAATAGAGAGGCTAGCTTTAATGTAAGTCTTGGGTACATTTAATATGGGAGGAGTTGACAAGTACTTGGGCCTACCATCATTGGTGGGAAGTGCTAGACTTAATGCTTTTAGTTTTGTTATTGAGAAAGTTAGAAAAAAATTGATTCATGGTCTTCCAAGTTTCTTTCTTATACGAGCAGAAAAGTGCTCTTAAAATTTGTAGCCCCTACTATTCTTAATTATGTGATGCAATGTTTTCTACTTCTCCCAACTTTATGTAATGAACTTACAAGAATGATGTCAAGATTTTGGTGGGGTGCTTCTAATGACAAAAAAAAGATACGTTGGCTTTCTTGAAAGAGACTTACCACTAGAAAGGTTTGTGGGGGCCTTAGTTTTAAAGACATCAAGTTGTTCAATATGATACTTCTTGCCAAGCAGGCTTGGAGACTTTGCACCATGCATGACTCTTTGTTGTATCAAGTTTATAGAAGTAAATATTTTCATAACTCATCTTTTTTGGAAGCAAATTTAGGAAACAACCATTCTTGGGGATGGAGAAGCATTGTTGAGTCTAAAAAGCTACTCAAATGAGGTATATGCCGGTCGGTTGAAAGAAATAGTATTTTGAAACTTTGAGAAGAACCTTAGCTTAAAGGTGCTGCTGGTTTCAAGCCTATTACTAAACAAAATAGTCATACTTTATTAGTTCGTACCTTATAGGATGTTATTGTGGAAAAAGTTCTTAAAACTCCCATTATAGAAGAAAGAAGCCAACTGCTTTAGTTTTTTGAGAGCTATTGTGCCTATTCAGTCAAGTCAGGTTACCAATTGGCAGAGCCTATGAACAAGGGTGGATTGTTGGGAGCAAATGTGACTGCCTCCTCTTCTAATTCACATGGAACTAATTTCTCATCAAATGTTGTATGGAAGCAAATATGGGATTTGAAGGTGCCAAGTAAACTAAAGAGTTTCTTATGAAAATGTGGGAATGAAATACTCCCAGTAAGGAGCAACTTACAAAATAGAAAATTAAACATTGCTGTTACATGTACTTTGTGTTCACAAGGGCCAGAAACTGTGGTACACCTTTTGTTTAAATGCAAATTTACTTGTAGCTTAGTTGAATGACTCCAATTTTGTTTCTCATTAAAGAAGTGTGCAAGTACTTCCTTTCAGGCAAGTTTTTATATTTTATGGACCTATTTACAACACCAAATTAACCCCATGAGAAACTTAACGTTGTTAGTTTTTGCTTGGTGCTAACTCTAGAAGACAAGAGATGCTATGGTGTTCGAAGATAAGAAATTGCTTATTTATGTTGTAGCTAAACAGGTTGTTATCTTTTTTGACTTAAATTGCCAAGCTTTTAATGGTGTAAGTCAAAGTGAATAGCCAATTGAAACTCTTTTGTTATTTCTTTTTTGTCTTAGCCATTTCTTTTGGTAGTATTTTTTTTTTGTAATTTTGATTATCAATCTCTTCAATGTGTTTGTAATAACAACAATTTATATAAAGGAAATTATTTGACTTTTGGGAGGAAAAAAAATTCTGACGCTTTTAACTTTGTTGTCGTCGATGTTTATACTAAACAACTTCACGTGATTTATACTTTTGTTAGAGAGATGACATCAAAATTTTAAAGAAAACACATTAGAAATTTTGAAGATTTGAATGTAAGTGGTATCTTTTAAGTGATAAGTAATCATTCTATGTTTTAGAAGAGAGGACGTAGATCGTAGTATCGTACGGATTAGAGATGATAATGTCGATAACAAGTTAACAACAGAAGGCTAAAATGTTCAAAGTTAAATTAGGGTGAATGAAAACTTTTTAAACGTCCATGGGCTTAACGGTACTCTTAGTTTACAAGTAAATCTTTCAATATTAGTGATTAGTGTATCATTGTATCTTAAATTTGTATAAACAAAAAATTGGGACAAAAATATGAGAATAAAGAAAAAGAAAGCAAAATATAACATATTATTATGAGGGGAAAGGTAGCCAAATTTTATATTCTATTACAAAAATGTACTTTAAATTTATATTTATTTAAAAGAGCATTATAAATCTACTATATTTACAAAAATAAAAAATGTAACAGAAATTTATTTTGTAAAGATAATAAACTTTTATTGTCCTTACAAAAAGGATATATTTACAAAATAGACTTATACGACACTTTTTTAAAGATAATAAACTTGTATTGTCCTTCTAAATAAGTACAGATCTAAAATGCATTTTTATTAAAGTTAACGGACTTGAGTGTCCTTTCGTTCTTGTTATGAGTTGAATACTATATGTCAAAATTGATTGCATGTATACCGCATTTTTGGCACGTTAACCTTGCATATCACTAAATAACTACATCAGAAAGAATGATACTGTGAAATGTTGTATCTACTCTGATATTTGAGTTAATTTTTTGGAATAAATGATTAAAAAAGGAGAAAATTTAGAGAATTTAGATATGAACTTGCACTTACTTTTTCATATCATAAAGACATATTTATAGATTTTTGTTAAATGACATTTTAATAAATAATTTATATTAATTAATATTTAAATTATAAAATAATAATTTAAATATCTAAGTCATTAATACAATTCATTTAATAAACATTTACTTGACTGTACTATTTTAAATATTAATGTAGACCAATAGTATCATTCATATTTGATTATTTTACTATCCAACATTATAGAAACAAAAAAAAAATTAAATTTTTTTAACATTATTTCTCTCTTAGTTATGACCCTTTATATTTTTCTTAACATTTTTTTCATGCAAATATAAAAGTCAAAATCCCTTTGTTAGAACTTCAAAAATTTAAATACATATTAATTTATATCATTATACGAAATTAAAGGTTTAAAATTTATAATAATAAAAATAATTTCGGTTATAGTTTAATGTCATTGATAAGAGTTTAATTTTTAAATAAGTACAATTAATCAATGTTTAATGTTTAATAGGAAATGTTTGAGTTAAATTTTTTTTTAATAATAAAAAATATATGAGTAAGTTAGTTTTGTAATTCTTTATTTTTCAAGCATTCTTAACCCATCAACAAACTTATTCTTGATTAATTATAACAATTTTTTTTCCTTGAAATATTAGCTCTGAGAAAGCAACAAGTGTTATTTTTTGTTATAACTATTTTATTTTATTGTTACAGTTATCCTCTCAAGTCTCAAGAAGCAATATTAGTTCTCTAACATACTAACATCTTAAAATTTTGGTTAAATAAAATTAGGATACCTGGTAGCAACTATCTATTTAATTATGTTTACTGGCCAAGAAAAAAACTATTCCTTCACTTTTTCACTAATGAAAAGTGCTCGAAAAAAATATTTTATTGATCATTTATTTTTTTAAAATTAAATATATTAATTATTATATTTAAAATTAATATATATATTTATCACCTTAATTTTAATAAATAATATACTTTAATTATATTTTATTATACTTTGATCACATATTATATTTTATTATACTTTGATTAACTATGTGATTAAAATATTTAAAAATAATTTAAATATATTATTTATTAAAAATTAATATAATTAATATATAGTAATTTTAAATAAGATACCCCCCAGTATAAAACTGGTTATCTGTGATTTGAAATGTGAAATAAACTGTGAGGTTTGAGTTGATGAGAGGGGGAAAAATATGAAAAATGTCAATGTATTACTATTTTAGTACTGTTTTATATTATTACTTTATATGATTATTTATTTTATTTTATTTTTATTTAAATTTAATAATTTAAATTGAATGTGATATAAAACATGATTTCTAGAATCCTGCTTACTTATAAGTGTCGTAATGATTAATATGAGTAAAAAATATGCATGAATTTTTATTACCATTACATTCTTAATGTGTGTGTATATGTATCCAGCAGAGTAAAGGAAAGTTTCGGTAATAGTTGATTTTTTTTTTTTGGTCGAGGTAATAATTGATTTGTTGTGGGGGGCAAAAATAATTGCCCTTCTTACTCCTAAAGAAAAACTTGTATACCCAGTGGTCCCGTGTCACTGTCCAGGTATTGTGGGGCCGTTAATCATCCCATATGTCTGATACTTTCCATCTTTTTTAAGCTAAATGTCAAATTAAGGGTATGGATCACTCCACTCCCATGCTGTAGCGATGTACTCGGCTCATGGAACTTTTTACTCTATCACCTATATGGCTGTATGTACAAATCCTACCATCAAAGAACCAAAAATACGTTCTCTCTCTTACATGTTCAGGTATTATAGTATCATAACCATCATCATAATGGCAATTATTTTATAGCTAATGAGCGAATGCATCATTGAAAGTGAAGAGAGCGGAACATAATCTGTGGTGGGACATGACCGAAAATAACCCCTAATGATGTGTTTGTATGATGAGAAAATATAAAATTTTGGAAAAGCAGAGGAAAGAATTATAGAATTTGGAAGATATGAGAAAGTTGGGACCTTTTACAATTGATGTTAGAGATAAAGCATAATTAAGTTAAGCTGTTTAGCACTATTTAGTTTTAAAAAATTGATATTTTACCCGATGTAAATAGTTAAAAAAAAAAAAAATTGCATACATCACTGAGCACATTCACACCACTAAAATAAAATTAAAAGTATCATTAGAATATTCAACGATTTATCATTCATTGAAACTTGAAAATGAAATATTGAAAACGATAATTATGTTGTGAGAGGAAATTTATTTGATAAAAACCCATTAACTATAAAACTTTAAATAATAGTAAATCATGTCCAAATAAATTATTATTGGCCTGAAAATCAATTATCTAGTCCAACGGTAATGTTGTATTAAATAATTAAATTTAAAATTAAAATTATAAAATAAATAAATTATTAATTTAATTATATCGTGGATCGATAAAAAGAATTATTCTTTTCATAACTCACAAACTGAAGCTGCATTGACTTACCCACAGAAACGCACGATCAGCAATCAGTCAAATAGTGCTGGAGTATATTCTACCCCACGTTCCAATCAATATCATATACTATCGCGCCAGCTGGGTTCTCTAGTTTCCATCAGAGCCTTGTGTAGTGCGTATGATACATTGCATTATATGGCGAGTGATGAAAATATAATTGTCACTATTAAAAGGATAGAGTTATTACCTATAAAGAGTGTCAGACGATTGGGGCAAGAGAACGTGCAGTATTTGAAGCATAGATCTAGATCCACTCAAACCCAGCCCCCCACTCCCATCTACAAATACTTTTATTAACAGTTGAAATGACTAATTTAGTCCTAAGAGATTTCTGGTTAAACGTAATAGGAGGCAAAACTAAAAAACAACACTTGTTTTTCCGTCTTTCTTTCTCTCGCTTTCCACTGCCACTGTTTTCAATTTTTTATAAATAATACATTTTGATAGTTTAAAACATTTTATTTTTATAGTAATAAATAAAATTGATATCATCTTTTTTGTTTTTTTTTTATTAAAAAGATATTCTCCTCAATTTAAAGATAATAAAACTGTTTCAACACAATATCATACTATTAATAATTATCGTTATTTTTATTTTAATACCAATTAAAGAAGATATGTTGAAAAATTGGAGTCCGATAACAAAATACGAAAGATATTTGTGTTCGAGTGTCCTTTAAAAATAACTCCAATGTGCTGAAGGTTCAAACTTAAAACTTGTCATATGAGAACAATAATCCAACGCTCTAACCCTAATGCCTAAATAATTGAGCTGCCTGTAATAATAAATAAACACATGTAAAATAAATTTAAATTTTTTAATTTTTAATTTTTTAAAATTTAATTATTTTTTCTCTCTTATATTTATTTTTTATTTATTTTTATACTATTCTTTCGCATAAAAAAATAATCTCCATTTTGATAACTAGATTAAGGATATTATTTCCATCCTCATTTGATTTAGACAAAAAAAAAAAAAAATCTTTTAATATTATCTTTAAGAAGTTTGTTAACTTATAGTTTTCGGTAAAAATATGTTTTTCTTTTTAATCTTATAAACTTGACAGAGAGATGAAAATCTAGTGCCAGTGAGAGAGAGAAAGCAGAGTTCTTTTTCTTTCTTTCTTCCTTGGCTCCACTGACCACTTGCTCAGAACCCAAAAAACTCAAGAAGCAGCAGAAAAAGCAGTGAATTAAAGTAATTGATGGTTTCTTCATCTATTGCCTACTATAACAACACCGATAAGAGCCTTCAAAGAAGAAAAGAAAAAAAAGGCGGTGGTTTAGCTTTTGTAGTAAAGTTTGAGTAACAATATTGAATATAGCTCAAGTTGAAGCATAGAGACTCAAGAATATTATTAAATCTTAGGTATAATCTTTCATGGGTATGCCGTACTTTTATGCTCAGAACTGGGTTTCATTTTTGATTTGGGAAAACACTAGGAGAACATTCAAAAGAGAGGAGTTACGTATTAGTTTTTGTTGTCTTTTGTTTCTGTTTATGACTCTTTCAAGATATTGCTTTCTTTGTTTTTCTTTTATGGACAAATTCAACCACTAACCTCTTTTTTCTGTTTTCGTTTTAAGAAAGGCTTTGGCAACTCTTTGCATCATTTTTATTCATTTATAATTTCTCTGTTCTCTCACACAAGTCTCCTTTTACTCGACCACACGAGAATACTACTTTTGAAACCCAACTTTCTTTTATAGTGGGTTTTTCTTTTCCTCTTTACTTTTGTTTAAATCTATTTCTGGGTTTTACAGGAATTGGAGAGAGACAGAAAGAAAGTCCCTTTATCACCATTCGTCACAAGTTGGTACCTAAAAGTTCTTGAGCGTGGTTGAGAAAATAAATTTTACTTGTTGATACAGAGCAAGAGCCAAAAAACAAAAAGAGAACTTTAATTTGCTCTTACTAAAAAGCAAGCACAATCGAGTTTTACAGGATTGGTGGGTTTAAAATTGTAGCACCAACCACCTTAATTAATCTATCCTAACTTGTTCATCGGTCATGGATTCTTATGAAGCTACTAGAATTGTGTTTTCGAGGATCCAAAATTTGGACCCAGAAAATGCCTCAAAAATCATGGGTCTTCTACTAATCCAAGACCATGGTGAAAAAGAAATGATAAGGTTAGCTTTTGGTCCTGAAGCTTTAGTTCACTCTGTTGTTCTCAAAGCCCGAAAAGACTTGGGATTGCCTTCAAATTCTCCTCCCACTCCTACTACGCCTTCTTCTCCTAATCCATTCCTGTTGAGTACTAATCCTATTGCTATTTCAAGACAGAACTCTTCCTTTAATTCCTCTTCACGGCTTTCGAATTTTTTACCTCCAGCTCTTACTATCCCAAACCCATCTTCTAATTCTGCTAGTTCAGCTTCTTGGGCTGGTTTATCTGACCTTCGAAATAACCCAGATGAACTTATGAGTCCAAACAACTTCGCACTTGGGCCTTCTTCAGCTTCCATGAATTCTTCTTCACTACCCTTTTATGGAACTGGGACCACTGAAGTTATGGATGATTTTCAACTACAAGACCAACTGTCTTTCTTTAACGATGGACCGAAAAACCCAGATTTGTTCTACCATCAACAGGACTTGTCGTCTAGTCCCAACGGAGCTGTCAACTGGGGAGGGTCGAATCTTCACCGCCGAAGCTGCTCATTTAACGATGTTTGTTTGGGCTCAGATGATCCCAACTCTGGGTTTGGTTGGAAGCCATGTCTATACTATGCTAGAGGCTTCTGCAAAAATGGAACTAGCTGTAGATTTTTACATGGAGGACTTGGAGATTCTACCACCATGGTGGGGTCAGATGGTTCAACTGTTGTTGGTTCACCCAGCAAGCTTGAGATGATGGACCAGACGTGTCATGAGCTTCTTAGATCTAAATCGGCTCAGCAACAAAGAATAGCTGCAGCTTCTCAGCTCATGGCATCCTCTGCTAGTTCATTTCCTTACTCACCCAAGTGTATGAGTTTCCTTCTTCAACAGCAACAAAATGATACTCAAAGGTATAACAAACACTTGTTCTTCGTTTAATTAGAATTCTAAGTTGAAAACTTTGGAGTTTGTTTTCTGCTAGATGTTGACTTTTAATTTTATTTTTATTTTTTTTGTAGGGCAGCAGCAGCTTTGATGATGGGTGAGGATTTGCACAAGTTTGGCAGATCACCAAGAAATGAATTTTCAATTAATGGTGGGGGTGGTGGGTCGAGTATGGTGAACCCAGCTTCTAGACAGATCTACTTGACTTTTCCAGCTGATAGCACTTTCAGAGAAGAAGATGTCTCCAACTATTTCAGGTACTGCTTCATTACAGAATTACAGTTCCAATTGGTTTTGCCTTTTTTATTTTTTTGCCTAATTTGATGGCTTATTGTTTTGACTGATATGGTTTTGTTATTAAAATTGAAGCATTTATGGACCGGTCCAAGATGTGAGAATTCCATATCAACAAAAGAGGATGTTTGGGTTTGTTACTTTTGTTTACCCAGATACTGTGAAGATCATATTGGCCAAAGGGAACCCCCATTTTGTCTGTGATGCTAGGGTGCTTGTTAAGCCTTACAAGGAGAAGGGCAAAGTCCAAGAAAAGTACAAGCTTAAATCTTTCGATGTTAATTTATTATTAAGCTTGTCTCTTTTATCTGGTTGGAAGCTAATTCTGTTTCTTGTTGTTCCAGGAAGCAACAGCAACAAGTTGAAAGAGGGGACTTTTCACCATGTGGTACTCCTACTGGGATGGATTCTAGGGATGCATTTGATCTTCAACAACTTGGTAGACACCCACCAGAAAAAAGTCTTTCATTTCGTGTATTACAGATGGACTGAATTTAAGTTGATGAGTTATTATTTTTCTTCAATTGTAGCACCTAGGATGTTTTACAATACTCAAGACATCCTGTGGAGAAGGAAGTTGGAGGAGCAGGCTGAATTGCAACAGGCTCTTGAACTTCAAAGTCGCAGATTGTTGAATTTGCAGCTTCTTGACGTTAAGAAGCATCAAGGTGCTCTTTCGACTGGAAGTCCAATACAATCTCCCATTCAGTCTCCTGGTGTGTTTAACCAAAGCCTCATGCTCTCTTCTTCAATCCCACAAGGTACAAATTTTTATATCATGTACATACAATTTTACAATGTGTGATTAATTACTAAGTAGTAGTAAAAATTTAACTGATACTTCAAACATGTGGCTGCAGAGAATAATTCATTGACAGCTCTGAATCCCGGTGTTACTTCTTCCGATCAGACATTGCCGCCAGCAACAGCTTTGTCGTCTGGTAAAGAACCAACGACCAATGTTGAGAATACCAAGGGGAAGGAGAGTCCCCGTGATGAAGTTGGCGAGTTGCTTGAAAAGTGAGTTAACTTAAATATCTGTTATGGACTATTTGGTTTTAATTTAGCTTTCCAACTTATCGTATTCATCATCTTAAAAATTCTGAGAATTTCATTACTTGATACAGTTTGGAGCATAACCTTCCGGATAGTCCATTTGCATCTCCTACCAAAGCTGCAGTAGAATACATGTCTGGCTTCTCAAATTTAGCAAGTGAGGCTGCCAATGCTACTGACTCAGATGCCCCACCTAACACCAATTTGGCTACTTCACTACTTCCTGGTGCTTCTACATTAGAAGTTGGAACGTTCAAGTCCTTCAACTGTCAAGTTCCAGGGTACCCACTTTCAACTCTTTAATTATCCTAAATGAGCTTAATTTGGATTATTTCATGTGTATCACCATCTTAATCTGATTATTAATCTTAAGTGCTTTCAATTCAGGTTCTCATCTGGCCATGGAGCCATAGGGATGTATGCCGGAAACAATGGGTCAAAGTGCCCCGTTGGAATATAAACTTCCTACACTTAGGTACATTGCGTGTAGCATTGATTATGAATTTATGATTCTGCTCTATTAAAATGATTATGCAACTTTTTCTTTTAATGAAGTTTTTTTTTTTTTTGTTCTCTATGTGCTGATCTGTTTGTTTGATGTACTATTGCAGGAAGATTAGCAAATATAACCCAACAACCACTAAATTAAATAAAGTAAAGAAATATGTAGAGAATCGCTACCTCCATCGCCATCGATCATGAATACCATACTACTTACTACCATACAAAATGCATACGTGAAAGGCAGTACAGGAAGTGGGTCAGCTGTTCCTTTCATTATTGTTGTACTCTTCTTTTAGTTTTCTTTCATCTTTAGTTTTTCTAGTTTGAAGTTGAACCACAGGTAGAAAACAAAGACAGAAAAGTTTCACAGGTTTAAAAATATGGTTTTACTTTGTAATTTCTGGCGCTTTAAGCTTTAGTAGTTCTCTTTTCCTCTTCTTCTCATTTAATTCTCTCGATGAAACAAAGTGCTCAAATCTAGTGGTAGTAGTCCTTTTAGTACATTCTCTGTTTTTAGGGTGTAATCAAACTTTGTATAGCAGAAGCAGATATAAACAAAGGAGTGAGTAATGAGGTAAAGAAGAAAGCAGGGTATTTATTTACTACACAAGGCAGATACATAAGAACCCTAATAAAAAGGGTAGTGGAAGAGGGCTTGAAGTATAAAAGCTAGCTAGTGCAGCTGGTAAGGAAAACATAGTGGTAGTGAACTCGAGAACAGTGTGAAAAACTAAAAACCCATAAATGTATTGAGTTGCTGCTATTTTGTAGTAGTTATATTTAAAGAGTATTGTCCACTTTTTAAAGGCATAAAACAAATTTAATTTAGGAAGAAAAATCAGACAGAAAAAGAAAGTTGGGAGTTTTATTTATTCTAATCGGTCTTCGTTTCTTTTCTTCATGTATATCTTTTAATTTTGAGTAAATTTGTCGTTATGTTTATCGATATTTGGTGGGGTCTGTTTTTCATTTTTGCCTTTCATAGAGGAAAAAGGTGAAAAGGACCACAAAGCATAATGTCACATGGCGTTTCTGACACAGCTAGTATGGGGCCTACTTTTTTATCTAATTGCCAGTTTGTGTGTGGGACCATTCAAATAAAAAATCCATACATGTGAGTGATGCCACTTTATTTCTATATTACATCATTAAAATACTTAATATAATCAACGTATTCAAAATTTGAGTAATTAGTTCAGGAAAATTCACTAGAAATAGCGCAGTCGTGACTTCGTTTTCAGTTCATGTAATCATTAAAAAAATTATATATATTTTTTCTTGCTTATTATAATAATCGGGATTAATATAATTTTATATTTTAGGCAAATTTTAGTTTAATTGTATTTTTATCGGGTAAGGCTTGTTTCACAGGAGCGGAGGCAGGCGGGAAATAATATTTGGAGAGGCTGGATTTTATAGTTATATTTATACTTATTTTTTATTTTATTAACAAAATTTATTAATTATTACTATAATATAATAACAAAAAGTTTAAATTTTATAAATTAATGTCACTTGCATTTATTTTTTATTTTATTAACTTAATTGATTATTATCACACTATAATAAAAAAAAAATTTAAATTTTAAATTTTATAGATTAATCTAATAGTTGTATCGTAATATATTATGTAAATATATAATTAAATAAAAATTATTTCGGCTTATATATAAAATGTAAATTATTAATACAATAATATTTTTAATATTAAGCATATTATTCAAGAAAAAAATAATATATTTTATAAATTAATAAATTATAAGTTATCGGTGGCTTTGGCTTGTCGCTGACGAGTGATGCCTGATTGGCTGTTGTAGTATTGTTGGTGGGAGGTGGCCGGTAGTGAGTTGACAGCTGGAGCCTGAAGTAGAGTTGTGGAGACGTCGTGTGAAAGTTTATAAGAATCATGAGTACTTTAATCTTAAAAGGTTAATTCAATTAGTAGAGATATTTATTTTTTTTATAAATTGTTTCATAGTATTATCTTTTATTAATGTGTGACAATTTTTCTAACATCTCCCCTCAAAGTGTGGGTCTTTGTCTCTTGCAAAGTCCATCACTTTTTATTTTTAACCTATTTATTACTTCATAAGGTCCATTCATTTTTTTTTCCGAGTGGCCTATTGATCGACTCAAGCTTTGATACTATATAAAAGTTTATAAGAATCATGAATACTCTAATCTCAAAAAGTTAACTCAATAAGTAGAGACACTCATCTTTTTTATAAATTCTTTCATAGTATTATCTGTTATTAATATAGGACAATTCTTATAACACGTTAAACGGACAATAGTTGAAGGCTGGAGGTGGAGGTGTTGACGGTTGGAAAAGTTTGCTGCTTCGGCGCATTGCGTGGAGCTATGGCCTTGGAGTGGTTGGGGCTGGGGGCAAGGCTTGGGCAAAGCGAAATGCAAACCTGGAGGCGGAGGTGAGAACACGAATAAGCGATGGAAGATGTGAGCCCAAAAAAATGGATATGTGATAAGCAAGGGGTTAAGTTATATTAGGTTAGTATAAGGGGATAAAATAATAATTTTACATTATATAAAAAATAATAATAAAAAAAAAAAATCAATCATAGCTGAAGTCCTCTGCTTATTCATGATGTATTGGCATGTCTGTATCATGATGTCGCACCATTATCTCATATTTTTCATTAAAAGTGACACATGTTACACTCGTATTGATTGCAATTTAAGTGATGTAAAAAATATATTTGTACAGGTACTTTTATTTTCACACTATGACGTATGTATGATAAAAATACACGAATACTAGGGAATCTTTTGGGCGTTGTGTGGGGAGTGAGCTTTGTGTGTGCATTAGATTCAGTAATTAATTTTTTTATTAATTACTATATGTATGTATTTATTTGCACGTAAATGATCGTATTTTATTTTATTTATTAATATCATCATCTTAAATTATTAAAGAACTCAATGAACCTGGCTATTACTTTTTCATTTTATTTTATAAATAAGCAAACCCTGAATTTTGAAAAATATGATTTATTACTAGTAAATAAAGTAATAATTTTATTAAGATTTATATAACAAATAAAAATTGAACATACATCATGCCTGCAAATTAATTATAATAATTAGCTGTAATAAAATATTACTTTTTTAAAAAAATTAAAAAATAGTACTATTTTATATACTTTTATTATTAAAAAATATTTAAATGCCGTCCATGTATAATTTAGGATGTCATTTATATGACATTTTAGAAAGAAAAAAAAACATGTTGCTTAATTTGGAGTTTGTAGAAGTGAAATGGATAACTACAAGCCGTCAAGTTGGTGGTAGTATTTGACTAACAATAAGAAAATATGAATTGATGTTTCCCTCAACGGTGGAGATAGTTTCTTGACCCAAAAAAACAACGGTGAAGATTGGTTTGGTTTATCTGGAAACTTATGATTAGGGTTTTTGGCAATCATGGACGGGTTAACAATTTTTTCAACATTATTTAGGGGACGGTCGGGAGAGCTATTTTGATAATGATCATGTTCTTGTCTTTATTAGTCTAATCTTGCTAGCGTTAAAATGGCTTACAGTTAATTAATTTTTTTTTTTTTTAAATGTATTAAAATGATGGGGAAGAAGAAGTAAAAAAAAGCAAGATTGTGGATGGGTTTGCTTTAATTATTAAGCTTTAGATTGGGTTATCAATAACAATCATGATAAGGTATAATTTTGATGGCTAAACAGCAACAAATATCAAATAACTTGTCATGTCTCTTTATTATCAAAGAAAATTGGTAATAGGGTATTCCAATTGAATATTTATTAAAACAAATTATTAAATTTGATCACTTTATTAGAGAGCGATTAGTTATAAGTTGTCAAGTTTCACGCATTCTTTTGTACATCTTAACCTTAATTACATGGGCATATGACACACAATAATTTAACAAAGCTATAGTTTCTTTTTAATGGATCGCTTGTCAATCAAAGAAGGGATATTTTTCACATAAAGATGAGTATTAATTGGTCTGTTTGTTTTGGAATGTCAATTTGTTTTGCTATTTGCTTTGTACTTTGCAAGACTTGAAAAGAAGAAAAGATGGGTAGGTGGACATGACCGGCCTTGAATAATTAAAAGAGTAGTATGGTATGTATTAATGATATATCAGTTATTTATTAAATATAAAATTATAAATATATGATAATAAAATGATTATAAAATTATTTATTAATAATAAATTAATTAAATTATATATTATATATATATAAATTAATGTATGTTAAAAAAATATTTTTGATAATTAAAATATAGAAAAAAAAAAAAAAAAAGGTGGGCTGTTAATCATATATGGATCATGTATTGAATATTGGGGTGATTGGATTCAAAAGAGAATCCTAAGTGCAAGAATCGGTGGAAGGACAGGTGTCACTTTCTCTGCTAAAGACTAGCCTCCTTTTCAAAGGAAATGTCTCCTCCAAATCCAATATACAAAATTTCAAGATTCTGTTTGCTTTTTTATTTCCATTTATTATTGTTGAAGCGAAATTTTTTATATAAAAAATTCAACAATATTTTAATCAACAATCACAAAAATAATAAGAATTGATATAAAAGATGGCAAATATTCTGATGCCTCAAATTTTTTTTATAAAAAAAAAAATTAAAATAATAAAATAGAATATTAGATAAGATGAAAAAATATCCTAATATCTATCGATATAAAATATTAGATAATTACTGCAGCCTATTTAATATTCAATTTAAATATATAAATATTATATATTTGTTAAATTAATTTATAGATACATGACATTAAATATTAAATATTTAATAAATATAGAAGATTAGATATTAAATATTAATTAATATATTTTATATGAGACACTATACATGCAATAATTTGGGGGGAATATTTTTTTGAATATATATATATATATATTAAACTTTTTATGCTAATCGAACAATTTAACCAATTAAATTGAAGTGGGGAACAATGGAGAAGCGCCACCTGTTCTAGATTATTTTTACCCTCTAACAAATATATTATGGGGTAGTAATTCAATCAAAAAAGACACACAAGTCGTAGATGTATCGCACTATATTTCTACTAATATGATCACTATTACAAATTGATAAATCTATTTGAGAATAGAGCTCTTTTATTGCAGAAATTAGATCTATTATTAATACTTATTTGTCAATCATGTCTAGTTTGCTACTCGGTTGAAAGCTACAAAACAAGTTTCCAGCAATTCAAAACTTAGCACAATGAACCTTAACTCATACACTTTTCAATTAAAAATAAGAGTTCAATTTTTGTTATTTTAAGTTTTAAAAGTTTTATTTTAGATAATTTTCAAATAATGTTCTGGTTACTATCCACAATGTACAATAGAATGACAATTTTTTCTTATGTGTGTGTTTTTTTATTTTTTTGGCACGGGAAGTTTTACTCATTTTTATTTTTCTCAGTTATTTCCTTTTTAAACAATTGAATTGTATATGTGATTTTTTAGAAAAAAATCTGCATTGCCGAAGGACTTTCTTCAATTTAACCTAAAAAAGTAGTTACTGATGATAAAATCCTCCAAGTTTGGAAGACCTTTCACTCTTTCAGTTTTTTTTTTTTTTTTTTTAAGAGAACAAAAAAGAGCGTCGATAACGCATTTTTAGTATTTAATTGTTGGTTAATTAATAAAGCAATATATACTTTGATTAATTGTTATTAAATATTCAATTATTCTTTAATGAACGTTTTAACGTTGATGTATTACTTAGTACACTTTTTTCTTTCTTGTTGCTAAATTATTAGGTTCGTGCTACCTTATATGTATTATGACTCAAAAGAAAAATTTAGGAAAATTACTAAAAATAACACCCCTAAAATTTATAATAACAAAACTAGCATCCCAATAGCATTGAACATTGAACATTGAACGAGTTCTAAATTATTGTTATTCAATTCAAACCCGATTCAGCTCAAGGTTATGCACATCACAATGCCCTAGTAAAATTATAAAAAGAAGTCAGATACTCCATATTCATGCAACACTACAAAAATATTATCAATTTTGTTCTCTATCTTCTTTCTTTTCATTTGGGTATTATTCTTCTTTGGGCTCAATATTTGGTCTATGTTAGCCCAGACTGTTAATTTATCTATGAGTTGGCAGTTATCCTCACTCCTAAGATGCAAGGTGATTTCTTGGATCTCATTAAGCCCATAATGTTTTACAAAGAAGATTGAAAACTTAGTTTGTTGGTTTTGCAAGAATGGGCTTTTGACATAATTGCTATTTGCTAACGTGTATTGACAATTCATATGCAACTACATAAATTCGTTGGTTGTCCACCAAAATAGATTAGTGATATTTATTAAAATAATATCCTTAAATTTTATAACAATAAAAATAATATTTTAATAACATTAAATATTATCTAATTACCCTCTACCTGATTCCTTTTGAAAGAACCAATTTCCTAGCAATTATGCCTTTTCAAATAAAAAAAAGATGAATTTTTCGATGGTAAAAAAAAAAAAAAACTCATTTGGATAATATTTGATCTTCAAAACAATTGCACAAAGGGAAAACGTGTTAGATACTAATCTCCACCCCAGCTTAGCCAAAAGAGCCGAATTAAAAGACTCAAAATCTCTAAAACCCATATCCCCTTGTGCTTTTAGGTAAACATAATTTATCACATGAAAGCCAATGTAAACCTTTTTTGTCTTAAAAAAAAATTAATTAAATGAATTTGGTATGTGTTATTGTGTTAGTACTAACTTGGTTAATTTGTGATCATTTAAAAAAAAAAATGCAACATAATATAATCCCTCCAATTCGAGACTTTCTAGACATTTTGGGTAAGAAAAAAAAATCTTAAATACAATGTATTTTATGTCATCTTTTAGTAATTATGTTGATCACCTCCTCATTGTTAACATTTTTTTTTCTTATTTAAAAAAAATAAAGGGTTAAGATGAGTATGTTTCACTATTCGTCAATATTTCTATTGTAAATAAAAATCTCACTCTTGGGCAATAATCTACTTAGACCCACTAAATTCATTTCTAAAGAGAATATATAAATACGTTTAAATGTACTATTTTATTAGAATTATAATAAATCTGACAATAAATATTGCCTAATATATCTTTTAGACAATTAATCCATATTAAAGTTAGAGTATGAATTGAGTAGGTGCCATAAAATCAAAATTATTTGTCCTAAATTCAAGTAATAAAATTTGAGCATTTAACACCCAACTTTACTAGCTTATGAGCATGGACATTAACTTTTCTAGAAACATAAGTACATGAAAACGAACTAGTTTGCATAACTAACACAAGGAATGCACCCACAATATGTCCCTTAGATAGCCAGGCCTATTATTTACCATTTGCACCGCTTTGTAGACAAGAATTTTAAGATCACCTTATTAAAGCCAATATCCAAGCAAAATTTCAGACCACAGCACATCGCCTATAATTCAGTAGCCAACATCGTCAGCACTACACCTATTCAATTTTCCATAACATAAGTCATCATACTTTTATAGGTGACATATAAGTCTTCAAACTTTCACTTATAACATTTAAGTCCTTAAATTCTTAAAAAATAGAGTTCAATTCATTATAAAAAAAAAAAAAATAGAGTTCAATTATACACTTTAGATGATTAATTTAATATTAAAAATTTTGATATGCACATAATATTTTAATTAGAGATATGGTGAGTCATTTTAGCAATTTTATTGTATTCCTTCCATTTGTAGTTGGTTTACTACCATTTTTTTTTTTTTTTTTTCAATTTCAGAATTTAAGTCCATTTTTATGGCTGTATATGTCAAACTTTCTTCCTCAACCATCTTTCAAATTCTTCATTTTCTTTATCTTCTCCTAGCTCACTAAAATTAAGATTAGCAAAGATATTTCCATAACATCATGTCATCAACACATCTTTCATTTGTCATTGTTCTTCCTATTACATTTTTTCCTGTCAATTTTACAATCTAATTGCATTTTTCCTTCATCTTTTTTGGATTAGGATTGAATCCAAACACATACATTAGTAGTTATGGGGTTGAAACTCAAAATAGATAAATGATGTTAGGGGCTTAGGGTTGAATCATTGTTTTTTTTTTTCCTCATAGGAATGTAAATTTTCAATTTTGTCTTTTAACCACGTAGTCATATGATTTATGTAAGAAGTTTCTATTATTTTAATAAGTCTTAAAAAATAATTTAACTCATATATACTAAGTTATTAAACTTTAAAAACTTATGGATATATTTTAAGAAATTAAGTACAAATGTTTTCTAATGTTATATGTTTAGAGGCTGTATGAATACTTTTCTCTTTAAAATTGACTTAGAACCTAACTTAAACCATTTGTTTAAAATAAAAATATAACATTTTGTATCTATTAGTCACTTACCTTGTCAAATGTGCCATTACTCCCTTACTTTTTGTAAAATGTTTGAAAGGAGGACAAATTTTATTATTCGCTTAATATTTTAATAATTTTTATTATAAAAGTAACATCTGCATTGCATATGTTTTATTAATAAAGAGTAATTAGGATTATTTAAGTTTTTTCTCTTTTACTTGTTTTTTTACACTAAAATGAAGTCTATTTTCAGGGAGAGAGGGGCTGTTTTTTTCCCTACTTTTTTCACCGGTATTAGCAGTTAAGTCACCACTCTACAGCTATTTTAGCTGCCACTCTACGACCCTCTAGCCACCAGTCCCCACCTTCTGCTCCACAACTCGCTCCTGTTGCCTATTTTTTGTTTGTTAAAAAACTCTTGTAAAAAGTCTATTTTACCTTATCTTTTTTAACTAATAAAATAAAAGATAATTAAATAATATTATTTAATTATGGACTCTAATATATATATATATTTTTTCATTCTTTAGCATTTTTTATAAATGTAAAGGATCTTATAATAATTTTTTTTCAAAAAGACTAAATGACCCTTCGATCTAATATAAAAGACTTGTGTTACATTTTTTTTTAATGAAAAATGAAGTAGAGTCTTTGGGCATTCCCGCCATCTACGGCGACGTTTGAAACCTTCCAAAGAAAATCAATCCATATATGACTGACTACATATTAAAAATCTGATTTGTCTATCAATATTCGAGCTCATAGATCCATATAACCAAAACCAATTATAACAATTATTTTTTAGGAAAACACATGATGGCAATTAGTCCCAGTTTTTGAAGCATAACAATATTAATAATGGAGGAGTACTTGAGAAGGAACTTTGAGGTTGAATCCAAGAGACCTTCTGAAGAAGCTTTGATGCGATGGAGAATGGCCGTCTCCATCGTCAAAAATCCTCGCCGTCGCTTCCGTATGGTTGCCGACCTTGCCAAGCGTGCCGAAGCTGAAAAGAAGCGCAAAATACTCCAGGTACGTTATTCATTTATTTACTTTAGAATTCATTTATTTTAATTGAATACGTTATTAAACTACTACTAATATTTAATATGGTATTCTAAATTCTTAACTTGCTTTCACAAAATATATAAACATGTTTTAATTGAGTTTCTCACGCGATCGGTTCTCTCTCTGTGTTTTAGAGGAGTATAAACGGATTGTCTCAGATATCTTCTAGTCTAGTAATAGCATGATAGATCAGTCCATTGCTTTAAATTTTTAACATCTGATTGTGTTTTCTGGGAAAATTTGTAAAATATAAATGTTAATTCCATACTGTAACGGTCACATTATCAGCCAAAACAAGAAAAGTCAACTTATTGACTTGTCGTCCAAACGTGGCGTGGCCGGTGCGGTCTAATTATTTGTGCGATGCATTACGTGTTTTTGAATCGGGTCAATTCGGCGACTTTGATTTTCCGGGCAACATCTGTCTCATGATTTTAGTCAGAGTCTCTGTTCGAAGGTTCTTAGAGGGGCTTTCATTAGTTCATGCTCTGCACCAGTCAGTATATTACTAATAATATAATGGATTTTTTTTTTTAGAAATACTTTGTATTATAAAAATTTCAATCCATTTAGCTTAGTAAAACACTGCATGCTTTTATTTTACCGCATTGAAATTATATTTGTTCACGTTGATTTGAGGAACTAGTTTGTTGATCTTGGGCCGTTTGGCGTATTCTTCACGGCTACATGCTCGTCAAATTTTTTTCCCTTTTGGTCGGTGTGTTCACATGAAAGACAATTGTTTTTTTTCTTATTTTTCTGTAAAAGTCGTTGTAGGTATCAAAAATTTGTCGTCTTTGTTTATAATTAGTTGGGATCCGGACTTCCAACCAAAAGTTAATTTATTAGATAGAATATTTTATTTTAATTATATATTTAATTTATTGTTTATTTTTTTTTTAATATAGTATTTGTTTACACATTTAACAACTTTCCACATATTTGCCTCTCAAATTTCAAATAAACACCAATACCAAAGACCAACCATTAAGCTGTATCCACTAAAAGAGCATCCATATTTATCGAGTTCAAATGCGTGATAAAAAATAGACAAAGAACTCATACAAATTTAATCAAACCTCAAGGAGTCCAAATGAGTTTAGAATAATATCGTAGAATTTTTAATGCGATTCAATAGGTCGCCCACGTAATGCAAATCGGATCCTGACTCTGATACCACTTGTTGAACATGGATTCCAACCCAACTGGATTGAACATCTTAATGACCGGCTGATAAACCTTATCCTAAGAGTTTTTAAATGTAAACTCCACCTCATTTGAAATTTTACCCTTCTCACAAGAACTTTTGAAATAGGTTCTACCGTCACACTTTTCAACATAGATTTCTCGTAAAAAATCATAGCTCTACTAATAACCAACTTTTTAGCTTATGAATCACATATCCTGTAATATTTGACACCTTTTTGGTAGCCAAGAAAAATACACTTCTTGAATTTGACTTCTAGCTTTGATCTCTCATTACTCTGTATGTGAACAAAAGCAGGACAACATAAATTTTTTAGCACATAATAATAGGTTTAGAATACCATACTTCCTCAAGAATTTTGAAATCAATGGAAAAATAAAGACTTTGATTGATGAGAAAAATTGTAGTGCTCACAATCTATGCTAAAAAATTCTTTAGCAAACTTGCTTGCAATCTTATGCACAATGCTCCCTTTGCAATGATTCAATTCATCCTCTCAATAATTCCATTTTTCTTAGAAGTATTCCTTATTATATAATGTCGAATAATAACAACTTTCTTACAGAATTCTCTGAATGTCTTGTGCTTGTACCTGATATCGTTATTATTTATCTTTCTTCCAGACTAGTTCTCTACCTCTTCCTTCCATTACTTAAAGAAATCAACACCTTACTTTGATGCCACTTACTATGTCCAAGATCGAATAATAATGCAAAAAAATAAAATAAAAAAATAGTAACAAGCACCAACAAAAAATATGTGAAAAATAATCAATACAAAGGACACAAAAAGATAAGTGGTTCAATAGTCAGTGTGATTACTTAATTTACTATTGAGGATGAGGTCGGCCCAAAAAAAATCTACTATACTTGTTAAAGAAGAGTACAATTAGATTTGTTAACAATTAATTGGCCAAATTACTCGACAAAAAAAAATTCAATTACACCCAAATCAACGTCTCACAAAAGCAATACAGTAAATAAATCTGTATTGTCAGTTTAACAACAACAGATAAAGTAAAACAATAACTATAAATCTATTACCAAATAATTAGAGAGATATATCACTAGGTTTTCAAACGACAAGTAGGGTAATTAATTTTGGGCCCAGCAACCCATTAATTGATTAATAAAATTTTGTATTGTTGGGCCACAAATGCATTAATGTTCACCTTTGATAAAAAATGCTAGTGAGTGTCTTCAATTATCGAGCCTCTAATGTCATCACCTTAGACAGCTCTTAATAGGCATCAAAACAATATTTTATTTATGGGTAGGAATGCTTTACCCTTTTCAAGTTCTCAATAAGAATTAACATAGATCAAGTCTAAGCAACAACTTAATCCTTAACTAAATGAATAGTACTTTGATTATAACATAAAAGAGGCACATTCTTTTGTTTGAAACCAAACTATTTTATCAATCCCATAAATCATATGCATTTTTTTCCGCCTCAATCATAGCTACATATTCGACTTCTTTCTTAGACAATGCAACCATATTCTGTAAATTTGACTTTTAACTAATACAATCACCACTAAAAATAAAACATAACTTGTCATCGACCTTCTGGTATCAACATTACAGGCATAATCAAAATCCACATAACCTATGGCAACACCAAAAGCACCATTTTTGTCGAACATAATGCAACATTCAAGTGTGCCTGTCAAATATATGAAAATCCATTTACAATATTTCAATGTTCTTTACTTGAATTTGCCATGTAATTTGATAAACTCATTTACAATCAATAGCTTTATTTCTTTTAGACAATGGAACCTGCTCCTAAGTTTTTCTCTTGTATAGTGACTTCATTTCTTTATTCATTGAAATCTTTCACTTTTCACCGTTTTTTCTGCTTATAATATCTTGGAAAGAAATAAAGTTATTATTACTAGTGAACAAAGCAAATGAAATTGTGTCATCTTTAAACCCAAGTCTTTGTGGTGCCCTATGAATGCATGACTCTCTATGAGTAGCAATGGTATATTGCTATGATACTACTTGATGGCCTGAGATTTCAATCCAAAAGGTTAACCTATTAAGATGAGTTTATCTTACTTATATACCTAATTTACTATTCATATTTTTCTAACATGAGATTAGTTTGCACACCTATCATAATTTATTTGATGTTTTTAACTTGCCATTGATGAGTGATTAAAAGCATCCGGATGAATTACATGAGTCTGATAAATAGCCAAAGGGTTCGGGTCCTTTGTTGAACTAAAAATTAATTAGAGTAGAAAAACGGATACGACAAGGAACACGCGATTGTATTTTAATTGGTAGAATAAGGCAAGAACATGCTAAGAGCAACTTTCTCAGTCCATGTCTTATCTTAGTAATGAAAGAGATATAACCGTTCATATGTAAGGAAGACAATTATAACAAAAAAGCAAATCCGCATGTCAATGATGCACGGTCTCTTACACGATTTTCAAATCTATTTCTCTTTTTGTTAAGATTTCTTCATTGCTTATTTCATATTTTCTACGTGTGTTGAATTCAAAGCATCTTCTATATATTTTGATAGCTTTAGAAAGCAACAGTTTAGACTGTTTATCAAATGAATAAGCCTATAAGATTTTCCTTCTGATATTGAAGCAAGAAATGTATGGTCTATAATGCTATTAAGTATATCTGAATGTTTAATAAGCCATCGCTGAAGGGCATTATCACATTTGGGTATGTAAAAGGTCGAAAGTCACAAGTACCTGAGTTATAGTTATTTTATATGTGAAAGTTTAATAATAAATAAAAATGACATTTTTGAATCATAATTTACCATTTTAAGATTAAAGAAAGTACATTTAAATGTATTTACTGTTTGTAACCATGATCCACACGGCTTCCTCAATTAGGAGTCCTTTTTGCTGTCCTTACTTGGTTATTAAATGTGCCCTCTACATCTAAATTTTATGCATGTATGCCTAAGGTTTTTTTTTTTCTGTGTTTTAATATATTTAATCTCATAAAATTTCCTATTCGTGTCATGCAACAAAAATGTCATCTTTGAATATACACAAGGTATTCTTCCACCAGGTTCTTCTGATAAGCGTACATGTTTTTGTAGCTTTTTTCAACAACTCGTGGAAGCTGACTGATTTTAGTGTTCTTATTGATTCTACTACTGCTTTTGTCCAGGAAAAGATTCGGATAGCCTTGTACGTACAGAAAGCAGCACTACATTTCATTGCAGGTACATCTTCTATCTTAATATGATAGGATCACGTTTCATCAATTTCTTTTTCTTTAACTCGGTTATGCATTCAATCAATTTCAATCTCATATAGCTGGAAATCGAGTTGAGCACAAGCTAACCAAAGAAGTAGGGGAAGCTGGGTTTAGCATTGAACCTGATGAACTTGCATCGATTATTCGATCCCATGATAACAATGGTTTAGAACAACATGGAGGAGTCTCAGGATTAGCAAGAGAAATCCGTGTCTCTTTGGAAAATGGTGTTGTTCCAAGTGAAATCCCCATTAGGCAAAATATTTATGGCCTAAACCACTATGCTGAGAAACCTTCTAAAGGTTTCTGGATGTTTGTATGGGAAGCCTTACAAGATACAACTCTAATTATCCTCATGGTCGCTGCTGCTGCTGCTATAGGTGTTGGTATTGCAACAGAAGGTTGGCCAAAGGGTATGTATGACGGCTTAGGAATAATACTTTGTATTTTCTTAGTAGTGTTTGTCACAGCAGTAAGTGACTACAAGCAGTCTTTGCAATTTAAGGACTTGGATAAGGAGAAGAAAAATATTATGATTCAAGTTACTAGAGATGGCCAAAGACAAAAAGTTTCTATCTATGATTTGGTAGTTGGAGATGTTGTTCATCTCTCTATTGGAGATCAAGTTCCTGCTGATGGTGTTTTCATATCTGGCTACAGCTTATCAATTGATGAATCAAGTATGTCAGGTGAGAGTGAACCGGTTGACGTGAACAAAAAATGGCCATTTCTTTTATCAGGTACCAAAGTGCAAGGTGGTTCTGCCAAAATGCTAGTAACAGCCGTTGGCATGAGGACTGAATGGGGAAGGCTAATGGCTACATTAAGTGAGGGCGGTGATGACGAAACCCCTTTGCAAGTTAAGCTTAATGGAGTTGCAACAATTATTGGCCAGATTGGTTTGTCAATTGCAATATTGACATTTATTGTTCTGACTGGAAGATTTTTAGGGAATAAGGCAGTACGTCATAAAATGACAAGCTGGTCTTCAAGTGATGCATTGACACTTTTGAATTACTTTGCTATTGCTGTAATCATCATTGTTGTTGCAGTACCAGAGGGGCTGCCTCTGGCTGTGACACTAGGTCTTGCCTTTGCAATGAAACAATTGATGACTGAAAAGGCACTTGTGAGATATCTCTCAGCATGTGAGACAATGGGTTCTGCTACTTGTATTTGCACTGACAAAACAGGAACTTTGACAACAAATCATATGGTGGTGTGCAAAATATGGGTTGGTTATCAGACTAAAGCAATTACTAGCAATTATAACGAAAATGTATTGAAGTTCTTTGTTTCTGAGACGGTTTTGAAATTATTTTTGCAGTCTATATTTAGAAATACTTGTTCGGAGGTAGTCAAAGAAAAGGATGGAAAGAATCAAATTATTGGTTCTCCAACAGAAAAGGCTTTATTAGAATTTGGGTTGCATATGGGAGGAGATTTTAAAGCTTATAGTGAGAATTACAAGATATTGAAGCTTGAACCTTTCAACTCAATAAGGAAAAAGATGGAAGTACTTGTTGCTTTACCTAATGATGGTGGGTTCAGAGCACTCTGTAAAGGGGCATCTGAAATCATTTTAAGTATGTGTGACAAGGTTGTAAACGCTGATGGTGAAGCTGTGACTCTATCTGAAGAACAGAGAAAACTAATATCAGATGTGATTAATGAATTTGCTTGTGAAGCTTTGAGAACTCTATGCACAGCTTATAAAGATATCCAAGACTCATCTAACATTGATAGCATCCCCGAGGATGGTTATACATTAATAGCTGTAGTTGGAATAAAAGATCCTGTGCGTCCAGGGGTAAGAGAAGCTGTTAAGACTTGTATAGCTGCTGGGATTGCTGTACGGATGATCACTGGGGATAATATCAATACTGCTAAAGCAATAGCTAAGGAGTGTGGTATTTTAACAGAAAGTGGTTTGGCTATTGAAGGGCCAGATTTTCGAGACAAAAATCCTCAAGAAATGGATGAGATTATACCAAACCTACAGGTTTAACAATTTCTATATTTGAAGCTTTAAAATGGGAGTGTGCTATTTTTTTATTTGTTTAACAACTCATTAAATCTGTAGGTAATGGCTAGATCGTCACCTTCAGACAAGCACATCTTAGTGAAGCATTTGAGAAATGTATTTAAAGAAGTTGTGGCTGTGACTGGTGATGGACCAATGATGCTCCTGCTTTGCACGAGGCAGATATTGGACTTGCTATGGGCATTGCAGGAACCGAGGTTGTATTACATTCATGACCAAGAGATTATACCATTCAACTTAACAATTAATATGTGACCGTTGTGTGTTATTTGAATAATTTGAGTAATATCCCTCATTAATCTGGTTTGAATATAACAATACTATCTAACCATCTCTTATAGGTAGCAAAAGAAAATGCTGATGTAATCATATTAGATGATAACTTTACAACTATAGTGAATGTGGCTAGATGGGGTCGAGCCGTCTATATCAACATTCAAAAGTTTGTACAGTTCCAGTTAACAGTAAATGTTGTTGCTTTAATGCTCAACTTTGTTTCAGCATGTGTATCAGGTGTGTTTGTATGTGTTTGCTCGGGAAGTAAATTTAAAATTTTCATTTTTTCCAAAAAAAAAAATTCATAGGGACTGTGGCTTAGAGGGTATTACATAATGGATCTTAATTTCTGAAAATGATTTTCAGGGTCTGCTCCACTAACTGCTGTTCAGATGCTTTGGGTAAACTTGATCATGGATACACTCGGAGCTCTGGCACTGGCTACAGAACCACCAAATGATGCTTTGATGAAAAGACCACCAATAGGAAGGAATGTCAAATTCATTACTAGAACAATGTGGAGGAACATAGTGGGACAAAGCATCTACCAATTTCTAGTCCTTTTAATTCTTAAGTTTCAAGGGAAACACCTCTTGAAGTTAACAGGTTCAGATGCTCACTTAGTCCTCAATACAGTCATATTCAACTCCTTTGTATTTTGCCAGGTAGAATCCTAAATCCTTCTAAAATCACTTATTCAGACTGGATTTTCCTGACCACAAAATTACCAACTTAACTTATATTTCCCTCCTCCTTTTTACGCACATAATATGTCAGGTATTTAACGAGATAAATAGCAGAGACATGGACAAAATTAATGTTTTCAAGTACATGACCAATAGCTGGCTATTCATAATGGTCATGATTTCAACAGTTGGTTTCCAAATCATAATAGTTGAATTTTTGGGCACTTTTGCATCAACAGTACCACTAAACTGGAAGTTTTGGATGATCAGTATCCTAATTGGAGCTGTAAGTTTACCTGTCGCTGGTGTCGTAAAGTTCATTCCTGTTCCAACAAGAAAACCTGATGGTCCTCATGATGGCTATGAAATTCTGCCCAGTGGTCCAGAGATGGCATGAAAGAACAAGTATATATTTTGGAAATGACATACTGCAGAATCTCATGGACGGCGGTAAATAAGTGCGTGCAACTCTTTGTGGATCATGTCGATAGTGTTTTTCGAGGCACAAGCGCTTCTTTATCTTTATCATTGGGAGTGAAATATAAAGCACTCATATGTATGTGGGACCACTTTTAAAACGGTAAGAGTGCTTTTTCATGAGTAAATCTTAAAAAAAAAAAACTTTTAAAAAACGATTTTATTTAAAGTGCTTTGCATTGAAACGTGCTAAAATCAGTATGTTGGGTGACGATAGCTTAATATTTTTGCAGATATGCTTATTGTATTCGTTGAATTTCAGAACCAAATGCCTTTAACTTTGAACTCTATTTCTATGATTTGCCATCCTAATACGTAGATTTTGATACTCTGGTGAGTGGTGATTATGATTCTAATTTGATCATTAGATTTTCAGAGTAACAAGTCAAACAAATGTAAGTTTGCAACCTCCCGCTAACTATGCCCAGCCAAAAAAGCCCGAGTCTCTCTTTAGATTGGACAGTCTTATTGACTCAAAAATAAGTGATTGTAAATTTATAACTGATTATGAAGCAGCAATTGATATTGTATTTTGATTAATATTTCAATGAAACACTCTACTTTGACCGCCCAAAAAATGAAGCAGCAATTAGTCCATTAGTGAGTCCAATGCAACTGCCATAAAAGCTAAGAAAGCTAACGTTCTTTACATCCTACAAGAGCAAATCTCTATCGAACTTTATAATTGTCAAGGAATCAAGAACGGCCACCAATGGCAGATACTCTAGCAGAATTAGGGGTCAGCTTGTTTTTTGACAAACAGTTTGCTTATATCCTCTGTGACGTTACACCTGGCAACATCGAACCAAAAATCATTAGCAGTACTACCTATTTACGGACATTAAAATAAGCCCCTTAAGGGGTGGATACCAAACTTAGTCAATCTTAATATTAAGATAGAATAAAGAGTTAGAGTTAATGCTGAAGCTAGGAAGTTAGCTAAAAATTTAGGTTAAGGCTACATTAATGTTTTATTTAAGATTTCTTAAAAGAATGTTGCCAATACTAATTAATACTCTTTCTTCTAACTAGTTAGTTAGCTTTTGCTAAAGGAGCTAATAAAGGGGTTAGTTAGGTTAATAAATAGGGTAGTTAGTAGTTATTGGCAGGAGTCTGAACTATCTGCCCTTGTTGGAGCTCGTCCATGCTTTTCGGGGAATTGGGTGATCCCTTGCTCTCACGTTCGAGTGTTTGCTCGTCGTTTAGGCCGGTGAGTGAGATTTTTGCTCATTGCAGTCACCCTTTTGTCGGGGTTATTCGCACCTGGATAGTACCAGGACCCTTGTGCTGCCCCTTGATCAAAGCCCACTATGACCCACAACTAAAAGGTGAAAGTTAATGAGCCTTGCGACAAGACGCGGACATCCCCCCCCAAAAAAAAAAAAAAAAACCCAATCCCTTAAAGATGAAAAACACTTCTACATCTAATTGTCACATGTACTATGTTACTTATGATCCATAGGTCATAGGCTTTGAGGAAAATATATTGCTTTCCCTGAGATCCTAAGTAACCTTGATAGCAATACCAAGCATTTCCTAACTTCAATTTCAGTCATTAAGTACGTATTAAATGTATTCATATGTGCAAATGATATCATGTATTGTAAAATGCTTTCACCTACATCAAAAACAATACCACAAAGTTAAATTCCTTTTTCAGGAGAAGTCAGGCACAGATGCAACTCGTGGAGTCAAAATTAAAGAGGATATGCAGCAAACATGATCATACGTTCAAGAAACCAAAGCCATTATGTCAAGACTCCAAAAGATATCGTCTGGGTAACATGAGAGATGGAGACTCATATTGATTAAACCCAGACAAATCAAATAAAAGTGCCCTTTTTTGTAAAAAATATTTTAGGAGTTAGCAAAAAAATGTCAATTTTGGGGTCAATTTTTTTATGAATTGCAAATTTATTGGAGTCTTTCTCAGCAAAATTTGTAGTTCCCATCCCTGAATTATAAGGAAGAATGCACACTGCTGAATTCAAACAAGCAACAAACACTTGAAAGACAAACCCTTTTTGACCATGGAAGGAAAACAAATTTAAAATTTTCAAACCCTTCCATGCCACCAAATCTTGTGCAAATGCATGAGTGTGCACACTGCACGCATGCAGAGCAAGTGTGGGTGAAAATATTTATCAAAAAGACATGTCAAGGAGGATAGAAAGAAAAACCAAACAGCTAAAATGTTTGGGACTAGGAATTATTACTAAAGCAAATGTCGCCATGTTAAAACTAACCTTCCCCTAAGCTGGGGTGGAATAAGCATTCCACCACTAGTTTCTGGAACATTCTTTGAATGAGGCAATGATCCTTTAGGAACTTTACTGCATGGATGAGAGGAATTCAATCCCTTCAAGTCTCTCTTCCGTGATGAATTTTCTGCCATAGCAGCTGCAACTCGAGAAATATGGTCACTACCACTCGACATACTAGATGAGAAATCAGGAGAGTTTAAGTGCATTGAAACATCAGGAAGTTTCTCAATCAAAGGTTCAGATGAATGGGAACTTTCAGCTGCTGATGTAGCTCAAAACTAGGTTTCCTGGACAGAGAAAATTAGGGAAACAAATGCAACCTCATATCTTAGAAACTAACATACCAAGTGAATAAAAAGAACAACAAAAACACAATGCATCTCTTAGTTCTAGGTGAGTTTGATAGATTCTTGAAAAAGTAATTATGTCAAAATATTAATCAATTTAAGTGTTAAAAAACTGGTATTATATACCTTTTTAATAAATAGGAGTTGGATAGCAATTTTGGGATCTAGTGGAACCATCTTTTGGAAGTTTTTCTTTTTACCAACTAGTACAACGGAAAGGGAAAAACTTAGTTCCCCTCCTTGGAGTTTCACTTTTAATATGTATAAAACAATATACATTACGGAAAACATAAGTTTTTTATGGAAACATTTGTTTTTTGTATTTTACATTGTACGAAAAATAACATATATTTTATTTTCCCGAGGGAGTTAAAAATGAAATCATGTGAATAAATGGAACATATATGCAATGTAAGGAAAAACTTATAACAATCAGTTCCGTCTTCGAACTTGCTTCTGCATATTGCATCTTATGGAAGTTGATTACCTATGTTTCCCCATATAACCGTGTTCTCATTTTTAATTCCATCTATGGATAATTGTTGTACTCGAGCGTATCTCCCACATGCATCTTCATCATTAAACAAAGCAAGACCTTAAATGTTTTAAACTTCTGAAAGCTAAATGTTCATTTTGCACATATTGTACCAAACAATGCTCTAATTTTGTCACAAGTAGTCTTTTTTTTCTACACAATAGTTATAGCTGAATTAAGAAGGCATATGAATACTAAAAAAAAAACTAATATCAGAAGCCTAAAAAGCCATTGTAAATTTGTAACCTCCTTTTTATCCACATCCAATGTGGAATAATAAAATGAAGTTTGGAAAGCAAATTTAAATGCTCTTCGTGAAACTATTATCTCAATGATATTCTTATTGGTATAGAACTTAAAGGATGTACATTCAGAAACTTGCTCATCCTTCAAATCAGACTCTCATAAAAGTTCAAAGATCGATAAGGTTCTACCTCAATTACTCCAATTGCCCAAATCAGAACCCATCATAAGCATGGAGCTCCAACTCTCTAACATAGACTTATATACATGAATCGCATCTATAAGTTTATAACATAAAAGTGGCATGTTAAGTATTTACTGATCAGGACCATTTCAACTGAACTTCATAAAAAAAGAAAGACCATTTCACCTAAAAATTTAAAGCCTCAAATTTCTTACAAATGAGAAGGAAAAAAAAATCATCCATTGCAGCTTCCATTTGAGCAAAAAGGAGTTACAATATAAGCCGGAGACATGCACACCAAAAGACATTTCAGGAATAGAAGCCCTTGTCTTCCAAATGAGCAATAAAACAGGGCCGTAATTAGAATATCAAATCAGTGATAAAAATTGGAGAATTTAAAAAAATAATTGAAAGTTTTTAATTACGGATCAAATATACCTAGAGGGGTGAATATGTTATTTTCAATTTTAACAAATATTAATTATGTAACCTAATCACAATGGCCAGACATGCAATCGCGTGTAAAGATAAAATGCGGAATAAAAAATAACACACGATATTTTTAGGTGGAAACAACCTAGGCCACTCCAATGACTTAAGAGGAAAACCACCGGTCCACCGGACCACCGGTCCACCGGACCACCTAACTATCCACTATGAAAATCAATGTTCAATTACAACCATAGGTCCTAGAACTACCCTTCACAGATAGATCCCTTTTCTGTAATTTACTTACGAGCCGTCGCTCCTTTCATAGCCTCCACAGGCTAGGTGTCTGGATCCGGATCAACGTTCCGATCTACTTGAGTCCCACAAGATTAATCGAACCCGTCAACTTCGGTAATTTCGAGTCACACGAAATACCAAACACGTCACCAGAAACGTTAGCACAAATAACACAAGTGCAAAGTGTGTCTTAGAGCGGATTCAAACAATGAAAAATCCTAACTAGCAGATTCAACAGCATATGATATAAAAACAAATCAGCTAGTAAACTCTAGAATTATCATGCAATTCTAAATATCATGAAAGACAATTAGGCACGTGAATTATTCAAATATAACCACACAATATGTTTGAACAATTAAAAGATGAAAGTGCCTAAGATTGATAGATGAAGAGAATAAGTTTTTTGTTTAAAAGCGCAATCAGATTTATAAAAACTTATTTCAATGTGGTGTATTTTATGCACAAACAGCCCTCACTTATACAGAGTCAAACTTTAGCTCAAACAGGAGTTGTAATAAACACTTATCAGGATTTAGCAATTACCACAATCATACTCAAACAAGGATTTTGTTTTTTAACATTAAATGGGGTCAATTGGGTAAAAGTAACATATGGGTCGAATTAAAAGAGTTTTAGTAGAGGTGAAAAATTGACTCGATCGATCTAACAACTAGCTCGATCGATCGATCCAATGCGACCAGATTTCTCGATCGATCTAGCTCAACCCGAGAGCACCTAGATCGATGTTGTTCCAGAATCGATCGATCGAACAGGACTCGATCGATCGACCAAAATTATCGATCGATCTATCTCAACCCGAGAGCACCTAGATCGATGTCGTTCATCACTCGATCGATCGAACTATATACTCGATCGATCGACCAACATGTGCACAATATATTTTTCGTTATGATCCATACAAAGTGTAGTGCTCAATTGTGGGATGTATGCATGATAGAATATTTTACCTGTCATATGGGCATTGCAAGCTTAGTGACTCCATCATCATGTATCGTCTGATTAAACGGTGAACTCTTACTCTAGATTACAATCAAACATTTTGTCCATGAAAATTATCAATACAAAATAAACCTTACAATAATAATAATAATAATAATTTGAAAAAGTAAAGGAAAAGAGAGAGAGAGAAAGTACTGATTTTGAGAAAGAGCTGAAGGCTGAGGATCTTCTGAAACAGAAACGTCTTGGGTTTTATGCAAGAGCTGCTCCGGAACAACGTCGTCGCTAAACACATTTTTTTCGGCTTACCTTTGTTTCGTGATTCTTCTTCCTTCAACTGCTCTAATTCACTGTTCTTACAGCACCGCCTTTGCTTTTATCTGATTTTTTTTTTTTTGTATTCAAGTATTATTGATTAATATAAAATTAATAATTACTCTATTTTTATCCTTGTTCATAAAATCATGCATTAATTTAAAATAATTTCAGACGAAGATTAAAAATCATCAATGATTAATAAATAAATAAATAACTTGTTTAACCTTGTAACAAAAATATGGTTCTATAAATTTTAAGATAAAAAGAAAAATTACAAAAAGGAGTACATAAAAATAAAATCACCGTATTAAGGGATAGTCCGATAGGGCAAATTGTGAAACAGAATGTAATTTATATGTAACAAAAAAAAAATTGTATTTTTCCTCGCTGAATTGAGTTATTATTATTATTATTAAATTTTGCTCGCTGAATTCATGAGTATATAAAGTAATAAAACCATATTCACATAATAAAAGTAACAAGAAAAACATATTCACATAATAAAAATAATATGAAAAAGCTTTCAAGGAATGATGTCGATGAAAGAAGCACGCCTTTCAGGCCCTATATAAAAATGCTGTTTTTACAGAACCGATACGGCTGTTCTTCCTCTGTATCTTTATTTTAGGGGTCAATTTCTGGGAACTAGTATTAACTTATTCCAGCTCTACATGTATGTTTGATAAACAGTTGTTCTGAGTGTGTTTGATATAAGACTGCTAAGGCATCATCTATGCGACTTTCTCAAATTCCTATTGTTGGTTTTAATGGGTTTTGGTTTATTATTTCATACTTCTTGTAGAAAAAAAATGCCAAAAATACGAAAGTAAAACTTTACATAAAGTTTCAAATCGATTTTGTGTACTTAGAATAAAAATATTTAAAATTTAAAAATTGAGCTTTAAAAACAATACATCCAATTCTAATATTATGTTATAATTCGATAAGATATTATCCAACAACTTCTAATATAAATAGCTAGAATTACTTGCCTTCCCTATATCTTATTTTCATCTATATTCGGATGCTTGGTGTAAAACCTTTTCCTCCTAGTTTATTTACTAGTTTTTCAAAGATTTGAATATGGATTGCTTATTCCACGGTGAAATATTTTATACTTTCTCTCTAAATCTTGAAAACAAGCACAACTTTATTTTTTACAATCGATGTTACTGGCAGTTTAGTCTAAGGGGAATGAGTATGAGACTTTTAAAGCCCTATTATTACCACTTCGATCCTGAAAGTTAATGGTTGTCTTGGATGTAAATTCTTTATAATGTGTGCTACCTAAAAGGACAACCAGATCTCAATTGGGATTTTTGAAACGCATCAATGAGTTAAATCATTATCTTCTACATCATGAGTCATGATTGGTAAAACGATGTTTCATGAAAGTTTCTCCAGTTATTTAAAAAAAAAAATCATACTCATATAATTGGGACTTTTAGCATTTCCTTGATATACTTCTCAAAATTATATTTAAATTCTGTAAAATAAGTTATTTTCTCTTGGTATGTAGAGACACCGAATAAGTACTTACTGGAGCTGTTTGTAGCCTATTCTGCCACATTGGCGCCGGAATATTTTTGTTAGAAGAAAGAATAAATTTTTTTGAGTTTACTTTCTACCTTTGTCTTGATGTGACTGTGGATGGTAGTTTAGCTGTTGAAATAGAAAAAAATCATTGTGCTGCTGATGACAGTAAGTTGAAATAGCTACTGTACATTGATAATATCTGGCTGGACTATTTAAAGCACAAACCCAACTGTTTCTGTGGTCAAACGAAAAACAAAAGGTTTAGTTTTGTCTAAAACTCAGGTTTTAGGTTATCCCAGAATGATGAGAATGTTAGTATTAAAGAAAATTCTATATACCCCAATTAATAATATTGTTAATTTAATTCTCACTTTTTACACTTTATCTATTTATTTATTTTAATAAAGATAAATTTATTACAACATGGGTTAATGTCCTTGGTATGTGCAATAATCTCTATTTACAAAGGGATCAAATAAGAAACAGACCCAAGAGACTTCTCTTTCTGTTTAGCTAAAACATTCTATTAAATGACATTTTTGGAACTGGGAATAAGTCGTTATTGACTCTTTATATATGAAAATGTCTTGATGTGGTCTGTGTGATCCCCTAAGAATTATCATCTAAAACATCATAAAAAAATCTGCATTCCATGTGCTTCCAAATTCGACTTGAGCCAATTTAAAGATTAATAATAATTTAATTAATCTTTTTTCTGAGATCATGGCTTGGTTATATCTTCCATAGTTTTCACGGGTTCAGAAAATGATTAACAAATTTGTTGTTTTTCCTTTTCCTTTTTAGTTTAGTTTTGCTATTGGCTCTAGACATTTTTAGAAATAATTTTTTGAAATCTTACCGGGCCTGTTGATTGTATAATGTACTTTAGGCTACATCTTTTTAAAAGTAGATTTTGCAAATAGAAATTTGGTTCTGTGTTTACATAATTGAAATGTACATCATCTCTGGATTTGCTGTTCTCCAGTACCTTTTCTTACTATGATTATCATACATATATGAAAACATTTGACGACTACTTTACACAATGTCAACCAGAAGCTGCAGCCTCCTCAAGACTAAGGGCTCATGAGAATAATAATTTTTTTGTTTTGCGGCTGAGGCTCAAGGAAGTCTTCGTTTTTGAGCACGTTGTCACTTTCATGAGAAGGGTATTGCCTTTTGAAATACTCTTTGACCTGGAGCGAATATTGCTAAAGGATCATAAGAAGATTTTCTCCTTACAAAGACTTCCCAGCGTGGCCCAAAATGGTCTCTCCATTCTTGCTGAGAGTTGTAATGGGGTAAATATTGCTTCATCCCTAGATGCGCTTTTTCACAGAATTGAAGGATTCTTTTGTTCTGTGTTAAGATGTGTTCTAAGCCATGAGTTCCTGTTGAAGAAGGAAGTACAGATGTGAGAAATGCCACTACATAGAAAATATCTTCCTCCGGGATAACCACAGATGTTCTGTTGTCCCACCTGAAGTCAGAATCAATTAGTGAGTTATTAGAAGCTAAAAAATAAAAAAAAACAGATGGATAATTTACTCGTTGTATGAAGCTGTTACTTTGATTTGTTAACTGGGTAGATGAGGATGGGGCCATTGCTTGTGTCTCTGAGGATATTTCCAAAAACTTCTTCAGCAAAAATGTGTATTTTGCTTTTCGGTATAAAAAGATTGAGCCATGGGTGTGGAAGCTCCCACAAGCCTTTTGAGCGCAATTTGACCTCGGACACATGAACCCTGTTGAGGAACTCTACATACATCACTTCAGTTATGAAAAGTGTTGAAGGTATGTAGCTCAAGTGAGCCAGCAAGTTATGGACTTCCTGCATATTTGAGAAAGATATGGATAAGTGCAATTTTCATTTATGCATGTGTTAACAACTTTCAATTTAGGACGTCTGATCCGATCCCTCACCTGATTTATCATTTCAGAATTGTCCAGGTTGAAGTATTTTGCCAATTCCAAGCAGAAGAGCTTTCTTCCATCTGACTTGAAATGGCTAGCTTGAGCTGGGTCTTGTGGATTGAAGGATGATCTCCAGTTATTTAGCAGGCCAGTTCTGTTTATTATCACAAATCCTTCAATGTAATCAAATGTATTTCCTGCAGCCATTAAATGCTCCTGGTCTCGGGTGAAGGTCGCAAAATCTGAGTAGAGGACTCTTATCCATTTTACCTGTTCAGAAAGAGATTGTGTGTTATGACAACTGAAACTTAAGCTAGTTCTGATGGCTTGTTTTTGAACTTTTTTTGGATAATAAAATTTTCCTTACCATTGCAGGAGCTACTTCCAACGAAATTCGTGCCCTGGTTATGATGCCAAACTGACCTAATCCTCCAAGAACGCTGTGAAATAGATCCTCATTGTGTTCATTTGAGCAATTTACCACTTCGCCTTTCCCTGCACTCGTTTTCAATTGCATTTTGTTAAAATATTGAACACATACATGCAACGAACAAAATACATAATTGTGGGCACAATCAGGTGTCTTATCAGGAGATCATCAAGGTCAAGCAAGCCATGCAACCTTTGTTCTGACTATTGGAGGAGGATAGTTTTTACGCTAACTTCCCTGTCTAAACCCTTGACCCTGGTCTCATTTCCTGTCATTAAATATATCAAAACATGTCGGGTTTGTATTTTTCACAAACCTGTAACAACCTCCAGATGGTGGACATTGCTGATTTGGGGACCATGCCTGAATGCTTGTCCACTAACCCCAGCATTAGAAAGAGTGCCTCCAACGGTGAGATATAGATAGTCAGTCCAAGATTTTGGAGCTAACCCATATTTCAAGCTTTCATGCAGGACATTTATCCATAACTCACCACCAGAGACATCGACGTACGCAAACTGTCCCGTGTGAACCTGCATTTTAGGGTCCTTGAGAGATTCCATGTTGATGACGACTCCTTTATGTGCTTGTGACTGGCCATGGAGTGAGTGGCCATGACCTCTTGCTGCAACTGTGAGTTCTGAGGTAGGACCCATATCCCAAATATGCTCGACCGTCTTGGCTATATCAGAAACAGATTTTGGATGTAAAACTGCTAGAGGGAGCAATTGATACCTATTGCCAAAATCCTTGGCTGCATGATGAACTTCATCAAAATTAAATTGCCCGTCAAGGTGAATTGTTTTCAAGGAAAGGATATTGGAGAAGCAAAGCTTTACTCTAGCAGTTAAGCAACTTAGCAATATGATTAAAAAGCCTCTTATAAAACAAATGTTGCTCCTTTTAGAGTTAACTCTTGGGTATTTCATTTTTGTACAGAAGAAATGAAGAGGAAGCTGAAGATTAAGCTGACACTTAAAGAAGATTACTTCAATAGCCGTTATGTCTTTGAATTTTGAGAGCAAGGATGTGAGAAGGGTATAGAAGAGCAAAGAAAATGAAGAGTTGAGGAAGGAATTTAAAGTGGAAGATTTTGGGTGGCTGAGTCAACCAAACTATTTCAAACGTGAGAATCCGTATGAAGACTGCCTACTTTGGTGGAAGAGTTTTATTAATTTCTTTAAAATTAATTAAAATTTTAATTAAGACTGCCTAACTATTGTCCTTCTTTTTAGTCTCTTCTTTTCTGGGAAAGTTTTTAGTGGTATATTAATAATACTCATATTATTTAAAAAATATTCATTTAATTAAAATTAACTTTTATACATAAAAATTGAAGGACAATTTAATCATTTTTATTATTTATTTATTTTTTTCATGTCTTTTTTTATCTTTTTTCTTAAATCTTTGACCCTAAAACATAAATTATAAACCCTAAATATTAAATACTAATTACATATTTGGTATACCATATTAAATAAATTAAATATAATTATTTTAGACTAAACTGCATTAAATTATATTATAATTATTAGTTTGTCCAGCATTTAATGACAATTATATAATATAATAGGATAAAATTGATTTAAATATTTTAATAAAAAATTGTATTTAAAATATTTTTTTTGTTATAAAAAAATATTATTTTTAATTTGAGATAAAATAAAAAGTTAATACATATAATTTTACAATTGAAAATTCAAATAGACTAAGTTAAGTACCCAATACGATTTAAACCCGCATTCTCTTGTCGTACAAAATTTCTATATAATTATACTATATGATACAATCTAATTTTACAATCAAAAATATGATTATATAAAAATTATACAGTTAGTGTATTTAGTACTGTGTAATAAATAAGTCATAAACTCTTAACCCTAAATCATAAATCATAAATATTAAATACTAAAATATAAACCCTAAATCATAAATACTAAATCCAATGAGAAAATGAGTGAAAGGGAAGAAAAAAAAAGAGGAAAAAATAGTAAAAATAATAACAAAATATTTAAATGACTAAAATATCCTTAAATTTTTTTGCATATATTTATTTTTATACTAAATGTGTACCTATCGGACAATTATGATACTTTTAAGGTACCACTAGAAAATTTGAGCAATAAAAAATACTAAAACAATAATGAGAGTACTGGCGAATTTAGGATGTATATCCGGGACATCATTTACAAAGTAAAAAAATAATATTATATATTTTTCAATTAATATTTTTTTAATTGAAAAAATATTATATATATATCATTTTAATGAAAATAAGTGTAAATTATTGAATTTATAATAAGTTATTAAATATTAAAAATCTAAAATTTTAAATATAGGTGGGGCATAATTATAATTGTGCATGTAATTTATCTATAATTTTATAAATATTATACCAAAAATTTTACTTATTAAAAATGAGGTAGGACACGTATCTCTTCTCCCAGTCAAGTAGATCCTCATATGAATTAAACACCTATTATACCAAAAATAGTGTAATGCGTCTTTTGAGGTCCCCTGTGTAGCTTTTTTTTTTTTTTAGAAATGAATTCTTATTAAGTTTTAATATGCTAATTAACAGGTCATTTGTATAATCGATTAAACGTCAATATGATAAAAATATTAAAAATAATTATTAAAATATTAAGCAATAATAAGTAACAAAATGATAATAAAGGTATTAATAAAATACCTATTTTGTTTTGAAACATCACATGAGGTCTCTTGTGTGATTTTTTGTTAAAAATAAATCATCATTAAGTTTTGATTTGTTATACCATGTCATTTTTATAATTAATTAAATATAAATATTGTAAAAATGTTAAAAATAAGTTAAAAAAATTGATGATTAATAAAATGTCAATAAAAATTGATATTTAATCAATATTTAATAATCATTTATTATAGTTTGTAAATTTTTTTTTTGCCAGAATTTTTTTTTTATCGGATTAGGATTATTATTATACTTTTAATTATTAAAAATTTGATAAATTTGTCAATCAATAAATGCTTGAGATCGTATTTAGATATAATATTAAACATGTGTTCCTTACCTACTATCCTGCAAGTAACATGAGCCCAAATAGGCTTCTTGCTTATGGGAATAAGTCTTTATCTATCCGGCAAGAACACGAACATACGTATGCACGGGCAAAGTCTTTACCTGCTGAATGTTTCTTTTTAATAAATTATCAAATATGATATTTTTTTTCTTCTTCTTCCCATTTTAGAAGGTAAAGACTTTGCCAAAATGCTTATCTCGCCCATGCCCTGTGTCTCACTGACAGAATGAATGAATGATGAGTATCTTTGCTAAAATATCATTTTTGTCGGAATGAATTAATGTTGCGTATCTATTTGCAGATTGGCCAAGAGAGAGACTAGACCCTGTAGTGTTGTCCTTTTGGATTATGTTAAATCTTAATAGAGGAGACTCTGCGGTGACTTCGGCCTCGGTTGCGACTGTGGGGTTTTTATGGGTCCCTATACATAACATGTGAATCGTCTGGATTTTTACCTCTGTTTGATTTATGTAGGCTTTCTTAGGTAAGGAAAAGAAGTATCAACCTGGGATTGAATGCGTATAAATTAAATTAAGGTTAATTTTGATTCAGTATAAATGCACCGAATTTTTTTTTTTTTTTGACTAACATTGACCTGATTACGACTCCATTTGTTCAAAATAAAAAAAAAAATTAATTTTTTTTTTAAAAAAAATACTATATTAAAATTAAAATAATTCTATGTCTCTTTTAATCCATTTCTTTTATAATATATTAATTATTTTTTTCTTTTTTATTTAAAAAATATATTGATAATAAATAAGTAAATGTAATTTATTCATTTTATTACATTATTATGTTACATTATTTGATATTAATCCTTTTACCATTCATATTTACCTATATCTTTAAACTTAAAAAAATATGTTTATTTTTAATTTTCAATTAGTATTACGAAGTTTCTATCTTTAAATATAAATTAGGCATTAACTTTTGTAATAAAATTCCAAACTTTTTATCAATTATGTTATTCTCTTTTTAAGTAGTTTACTGAGAATTATATATTATTTAATAGTAAAAGTCGTATTCACGTATGATATTTTAAGTCACATAAAATATTCATTTTTTATAAGTATATGTGTTTAACATTATATGTTAGGAGTTTATTAACAATTTGAGTTAATTTGAACAATTTATTTATATTTAGTTTGGGTTCAAATTCATTTTTATTAATTTAAATTGAATTTAATTTAAGCTAAAATTTGATTAATTTAAATTTTTCTAATCCAGACCAAACAAATTTTCATCCTTAATTGAGGTCCTTGAAAAAGCTCTGAAAGGCTAATTGCTTTTGCCCATGTAAATGCTATTACTACTGTCTACTGTTACTGCCTTCAAATCTTAGCAGTTGGTTTGTGTATATATATATATATATATATATATATATATATATATATATATATAGCATTCAAAAGTTAGAGAAATGGATACATACGTGAAAGCGTCGGCTTATAATTGAGTACGAGATACAGTTAGATGAAAGCTACATGATGAGAGGTATTAGGCATCTTAAGAGTCAGCAACCGCTTAATTTTAGTATAAATAATGTGTAAAATAGATTTAATTATATACAATAATTTATTTATTATAGAGTTTATTTTGAAAAATTATTAAGAATAACACCCCTAAAATTTATAATAACAAAACTAGCATTCCAATAATATTAAACATTTAATTTAAGCGCGAAATATTGAACGGGTTTAAATTACCGTTGTTTAATTCCAATTAAGTAGATGTTCAAATAAAAATGACATATTAGTTATTTTTTTAATTATGAAAATATAAGTTTGATTACAAGGAATGTTAGTTTTATTATTATAAATTTTAAGAGGTGTTATTTTTATTATTTTTTCGTTTATTTTTAAGCCAAAAAAATTACTTATGTTGTTTTTCCTATGTTTATTTTTCTTAACAGATTTACTTATGGGGTTATATATGCATCGGAGGAAAACTATCAATGTTAATATTTGTGTAATCTTAAATTCTACGAAGATGTTGAAGAAAAATTTACAAAAAAATTATAATACAAAATTATGAAAATTTTAATAAATTTTCAAAAATATTAAACTAATTAATTATTTATTTTTAATACAGTTTTCTTTTTTATTAAAAATGTATTTAATATTTTGATTAATAAATTAAGATTATAGAATATATAGTTAAAATGTTTCAAATAATTATTTAAATTAATAATTAAAAAATTCATAGTTGTTTACAATAAATTTCATTGACGATATAAAAAGTTCTAAAACTAGATACAAAATATTATTCCAATTTCAAAAAATTACTAAAAAATATTAAAAATTAAATTATATAAAAATATTTAATGTTAAATATTTTCAAAACTAAAGTTAACCATAAATGATTAACGACATTGTCATTGATAATATCTATATAAAATCAATGGATATTCTAGTAGTATTTTTTTAACATTGAAATTTTGCAGATATTACAATGTATATGAATGCGAGAGACCTTTAAAAACCTTGACAACATTAAAACATATTTATCCTACAATGTATATGTTGCTTGATTTTTTCGATCATTCAAGGTACATTTCTTTACTCATTTCAGATATATAAATGGCCAAAAATAGTCGTTCAAGACCTAACAAAAATCATTCGTAATTTCTTTTGGTCGAGAAAGACTGATACAGTCAAACAGGTACAAGTGGCTTAGAAACACTGTTGTCGTCCAATAGATGAAGGAGGTCTTGGTTTGCGGGATATCCGTCTCCTAAGTGAGGTCATGCTAAGAAAGTTCGCATGGAGGGTAATCATAGGGAACTCTAACACTCTGCTTTACTTACGTAACAGATATCTAGCAAAAAGTGGCTCTCCACGGAACTATTATGTCTGCTCATTAGTTTAGCCTGATTTGCGTACTCACTATTTAACCCTATTGGAGGAGTCCAGGTGGTTAGTGTGAAGAAATTCTACAGTTAAGTTTTGGACAGACAATTGGTTAGGTATTTCACTAATTGATAGGATGGATAATATACCAGTGGACCCTCCGATACATTCACTAGTAGGGGACTACATTCGTGAAGATGGTTGGAATTTACCGCAATTCTTCAAAGACTCCTATCCAGATATTACCTTAGAAATTCAGTCAACAGTTGTTGGCATTGGTTCGGACATCAGAGTTTGGACACACTCATTTAAGGGAGATGTTACAGTCAGTGAAGCTTATGATTCACTACGTGTAGTTGGAGAACGCAAGATTTGGGGTAAGGCCATCTAGGCTCATTATATACCGCCCTCACGATCTATTTTGCTATGGCGTGTTATTCAGAATAAACTTCCAATGGATTGTCAGTTAAAAAGGAGGGGACAATCGTTTCCTTCCCGTTGCTCGTTATGTGGATCCAAGGAGGAAACTCTGTCACATCGTTTTTTAAGTTGTCATTTTGCAAGTGTTCTTTGGGACTTTCTATGCTTCTTCTTTGAAAAATGACCATGTACAGACTCTTCGATCCTAAATCTATGGAAGACTACAATGGCAATAGAATTTGGATCACAACTCGCCAATCTAAGGAAAGCAGGAATTGTTTCAATCATCTAGGTGATTTGGACTACTAGAAATGACTAACGATTTAACAATAAGAGGACGACACTGAGTTCGGCCTTTGCCACAGTATGGAGTTTTATCCGCGAGTCAAGTGTCTCAAAGAGTGGTTGCATGCGAAATACTGTGGATGATCTACAGGTACTTAGGCGACTTCGAATAACAGGCATTTCAAGACGGGCTCCAAGGATTATAGAAGTTAATTGGAAGGCACCACCATCGGGATGGATAAGGTCAATACAAATGGTGCAGCTTTTGGAGTACCAGGATTATCTGGTTGTGCAGGTATTTTTCGAACTTCCAGATCATTTGTTAAGGGTTGTTTTTGTATTCTGCTTGGAGTATCATATGCTTTTGAAGCAAAACTAGCAACAGCCATTTATGCGGTAAAGTATGTATATATATTTCGGTGGAGGCGTCTTTGGTTGAAATTAGACTCAGGATATGTTGTTGCTCTCTTTTAGACTCTGTCTTCTTCAGTTCCTTCGAGATGGCATTCTGCTTTGACGGATTGTTTAGATAAAATTACACATATGGAGTTTCACTACTCACATATATACAGGGAGGGCAATGCTGCAGCTGATAGTTTAGCTTCTATGGCTCCTAGTTTATGTACAACAACTTGGTGGTGGAATGCCCCATCTTTCGCTAGCTCTTTCATTTATTCAATGCTAACAACAAACTTAATTACAAGTTTTGTTGAGAATATTTATCTGTATGCTTAATTTTATTAATATTTAATAATATTAATAGTTGTGATTTAATGAAGAATGTGCTAAGAAGGTGCTAACTTAATTAGGATGTCCCGGTACATCCACTGAAAACTTCTAGCTACAACTTTATATATATATATATATCCTTCGATGTAACTACTACTCATTATCGCCTTTGTCATACAAATATTGCATTGCTCTTGTGGTCCTCAAACACAAATGCTTTGGCCTTTTCTTTATCTTGTATAGAGGAAATAGTCATAAGTGATGGACTTCAAATCTCCTGACGTCTTATATATTTTAAGATCCTCTCTGTAGTATATATAACAATCATATATATATATATTGGATATCAAAATATCCATTTCTTTCGGAAAAAAATATAATGATAAAAAATTCTTTAAAAATATTAAATTTTAGAAATTTTATGTTGAACTTTCAAAATTTAGGCTAATATGATAAGTTGGTCTAATTCAATCCGATTTAAACTGCTACTTTTTAATTAGTTTCAAATTACTGTTTGGATTAATTTAGATGGAAAGAAAATAATAATAAACAGAAATTTTGATTGAATTGTGGATTAATATTTCATAGAATAGATCAAATTTGATTCAATCGAGTTGTATTAAATTATTTTTATTTAGTTTATATCATTTTTTTTAGTGTATTATAGTTTTGTTAGAGGTTCAAGCACCCCTCAATCTCAAATTTTTTTTGTTTATAATTAATAAAAGTATGTTTATATTACAATTTTTTAGTTCATGTAAAACGCCAAATAGATTTGAATAATGATAAATAATTATACTGTGAACAGCTATAGTAGTCACAACTCACAAGTTTAAAATAATATTTTATTTTTTATTTTTTAGGAGAAGACTATAAAGCTTATAATCAATATTTACCAAATCAATTCAAATTTTTATTGGATTCGGCATGTTTTAAACCAAATACTTATTGCAATGGTCTGGATGAAACACTTCAAATTTGATAAGCTATTGGACTAAATTTAAATTATTTCAAAAAAGAGAGATCTTTATTTTTATGTCAATTCATGAGAATTTGTTTTTCTCCTATTAATAAATGAGAATTGGGTCATTAGAAGTCTAGATCAAGTAGAAGCAAGTAAATTTTCTCTTTTTAAAAAATATATATATATATATATAATATTTAATTCGAGAGCCCATGAAATAAAATTTCCATTATTATGACATGAAATATTGAAATCCCTCTACCAGAAATGTTTCCTTGATCTTAAATTACACTGTTTATATATATATATATATATATATATATATGATATTAGAGAACCTAATTTAAGAAGAAAAAATAATAGTCATTATCCCTCTTCTTGTTTGATTTTTTTTCACTATGTGATAACCAGAGCTATCTTTTACTAGGGTTTGGTCTTTCTCATAAATTGTGATGCTTAAATCTTAATTTAGGTGGATATGTTTCTCCATAAACTCGTTTTAGTGTGAATTTCGTTAAGTTTTTGATTAGTTTTCTGGCATGTTTTCAATCTAAACATAGATTTAGATTTATTATTTTGTTTTATTAGAGTTGTTTTTATAAGACCACATACATGGACTCAAATAGATTAGTTGAAGACATGAAAGTGATGTTAGGAATAATCTAGAAAACAAATGGAAACCATAATAGAGATGATCATTGCCAGACTAGAATGATAAAGAATGATGCTTATGCATTGATGTGTTCATCATTTTTTATTTATTTGTGCCATGTAATTGGGTTTTTAGTGTACTAGAATTTTAATGGATTAATAAAATTTCCATTTAAAAAAAGTGTGAATGAAGTTATTTCATAAATTATTAAAAAAATTTATATAATTAACAGTGGTACTAAACAAATTAAAGTTTGTTGGTACATAACACAATCAAAATGAAGTTAGCTTCATTCATAATGCAGACTCATTTGTACTTAAATTTTCAGATTATATAAACTAGTAGGACTGTTACACACACTTGGAAAAGCCTCTTTTTATGTATGGTTTTAAGTGTGAACTCAAAAGCTTAGTCTACCTATTGTGGTGAAAAACCTAATATCTTCAATTACATGTTTTCTAGAAGGAGACCGACCACTAATAAAGAAATTAAAGGCCCGCAATAAATGAGTAATGATAATGCAAGAGAAACCAAAACCCACATAAACATTTCAGAGGGCCTCTCCTTGTCTATGTTATGCTTCAATTGTGGAATGCATCAAAATCACTTTGGGTGAAAAATTAATCACCGAATTAAAATAATTAACATATGTCACTCTTTTGATCAACGGGCGGTGAGAGGGCCGAGCATCCCAGTGCACTTTCTATGGTCCTTAGTGTATGAAATTAATGCCTTTTTTTTCACTAAATAAATTAATGCCTTCTTATTTATTTATTTATTTGCTTTGCTGATCCCAAAAAAACACTTTAGTATCAAACTTTAAAAAAAAAAAAAAAATTGTAAAAAATATTTTTAAAGATTAAAAATATACACTTTATGATTTTTGACAAAATCACATCATAAAATAATTCATGGTCAAATTTAAATGTGTTTAAAAATAAACTTTATTTAAACATATATTCAATTATTTAAATTAAATACTTGTCATTAGAAATAGAGTTATTTGTAACATTCTTCACGTATATTATATGTATTTATTCCACTTTCTTGTAAAATTACTTTTTTAAAAAATCACACTCAAATGAACCTTCAATAATAATAATAAAAAAATTATCAAAAAAATTAACCCTTAATAATTTGGTATGCATGGAATGCCACATTAGGCCATTGTGATATTCTATTGGCAAGTCGGAAATCTAAAACCCACGAATCAAAATGTGGCACTTGTCCACTAGAAGGAGGAGAATATAGGTGGGGGTTGCCACGTCAGCTAGGGTCCATAGCCATCCATATTATCATCATGTAAATGTAAATTAAATAAAAGTAGCGTGCTTGGAGAGGTTGGTAGATACACAAATTTAATTAACAATAATAATATAATATTGATAAATAACCTTTATATGATAATATGAGATTAGAAAAGATTATTCTTATCATGTTCCCTATCCCACTTTCATTCCACTTCAATCAACGTCTACTTGTCCCTTCTCTTTAATATTCATTCCCTCAGATAAAATCTATTCACTTTAATGCAAATCCGAGAACAAAGATCTTATAGTCATAAATACGATTCAGTTTAAAAATTATAAAAAACAAGGTATAAAATTTGATACGAAAATGAAATTAATACTTAGGAAAAAAAGCTCAAAAATTTAGCACATATCTTGACACATAGATATTACTCATTACGATACAAAATAATAGAAAATATCATAAAAATTATTAATTTCTTGATAAGTTGATTGGAAAGAAATTTAGAGTTTTTAAGCTTTTAATCTAAATTGAAAAATCAATAATTTCATTTATGTCAAAAATTATGAGGCAATTGAGCCTTAAAGAGTAGCACTGAAAAAATCTAAAAATAATTAAATTTTTCGTTGATTTTGATCTATTCGTTAAAATTATACAGAAAAATATAAGTATGTAGTGGTGATGAAAAACATGTGCTAAGGCACAAGTAGCTCAAATAATACAAAAACTACGAGAGCCGCAATGAATAAAAATTCATGCCATGGCGCAGATGCCCAACCAAAGATCCGAAAGCAAGATGCTGCGCCACCCAAACTTTCATGTCGCAGCACGCAAGTCTCCCAACCAAAAAACTTGAGGGTCTGTTGTCACAACAGCATAAATCCCATGCCACGTCATGCCTGTTTGTGTTGGTAATACACCCTTTTCATGGCATGATCCTAGGTACGTGTTGTGCTTTTTTTATAGCATACATTGGATTGTATCATTTCTTCCCTATTCAAAATAAATTGACCTCGAATTCGAACCTCATCATGGGGTAAGTTTTGGAGTCCATCCTTATAATGCTTCTCATCATGATAGCCTTGTAAGAAAGGAAGATTAGAAAATAAATATTCTCTCACTTCTTTTTTTTCATCCTCAAAAACTTTCTTTGGAGTAAAGGGTACAAGAGTTATGTTGTTACCATTCTTTTCAAACGTGTACCTATTCTCAAACCCATCATAAGTTATCGTACAATCATATTGCCATAGCCTTCTCAACAACAAATGCCCAGCTTACATTGGTACCACCTTACACAATACTTCATCTTGATATTTGCTTATGGCAAAAGACACTAATACTTGACCATCTACTTTCACCTCCTATTTATCATTCAACCTTTATAGCTTGTAAGGTGTAGGGTGTTTAATTGTAGATAACCCAAATTTCTCAACTAGGGTAGTACTAGCTATATTGGTACAACTTTTTCCATCAATTATTAAGTTACATACTTTATTATTCACATGACACCTAGTATGAAAGATGTTTTTTCTTTGTTGCTCCATGTCATCTTATTTAATGTGACCATTTAATTCTCAACTTATCACAAGTAATTCACCAGTAATAAGACCTATTTTCTCATCACAAGCATTATCTAGTGATGGCATCTCCTCATCTTCACTCTCATTATCGGTTCTCACCTCCCATTTGCTTGTGTGATCATTGCTCTCTTATTTGGACATTGAGATGCGATATGGCCCCTTTCAAGTCAACCAAAACATTTAGCATCATGATTACGAAATGAAATTTCATTGTTACCTTTATCCTTGCTTATGTCTACCTCTTTAGTTTTAGCTGGTGCAGATTTAGGTTTGAAACTTGTTCTCTCGTTTTTGCTACAGTCTTGCAACCAAGGTATAAGAGCACTTGGCTTTTGTGGTAGTGACCGGTTACTTTTTCTCTTGAACTGTCTTTCCATCTTAATTGCCATGTAGATTATGTCTTCCAACTCCACATAATGATGAAGTTCCATAACTTTGAAAATATCTTGATTTAGCCCACTCAAAAATCGAGCCATTATGGCTTCCCTATCCTCATCTATGCTAGCCCTTACCATGGCCACTTTCATCTCCTTATAGTACTCATTTATTGACCTAAATCTTTGATTAAGCCTTTGTAACTTTTGATAAAGCTCCTTATAGTAATAACTAGGAGTGAACCTCTTTTTCATGTCTTCCTAATTGTCATTGGCCTTTCACGATTCCTTCTCTTACTAATCACTAATTGATCTCATCAATTGAATGCATAATTAGTGAATTCAATGACAACAAGTTTTACCTTTTTTTTCTTTTGTATAGTTTTGACACTAAAAAATGTGCTCCACCTTTTTCTCTCACTCCAAGTGTAGTTTTGGGTCATCCTTTCCTTGGAATGATAGCATCTTCATTTTAATACTCCCCAAATTTCTATAAACCCCATCGTGAGGTCTAGGTGGTGATCTCCAGATGCTTCACGTACCATTTCTACCTCCCTTATGCCTATGTCTTCCTCCTATGGGTACCCTTCTTTCTTCTTCCTTAAAGTCTTCCTCCCAACTATCTTCTTCAGGTACTTCTTTTACATAGGCCCCTTTCATATTTGGAACGGTTTGTGGTGCTCATTGCTGTAAATTGGCTATAATAGCTTTTTGTCTTTTCACCCATTCATTCATTCCTACCATGACAACGTTCATCATTTTAATTGATTGTTGTAATATCCTCATCATGAATATTGTATCCGGTCTTTCACTATCCATGTTAGTCATATTTTAACAACTAACACAAACAAACCATTAGTAGTTAACAAATGAATTCTACTCAATTCCCTCTCGTGTTTAGCACTCAGATTAGTTGCTCAAGCACTCTTAATTCCTTAGCATATCAAACTGTTTGAAATTTTCCAAACAATTGTAGATTTCTCTATCAAAAAAGGTGGTTCACAATATCCTAAGAGTCAAGCACAGATAGAAACTAACTCAATGTGTTTTGAGACTCCTAACACCAGAACTGACAATAATTTTGGAACAAGAACTAGAATATAACATATTTCTCTTCTTCTTTTTATATATCAAGAGATATTTATCCAAGGATATTTATCCAAAGATATTTTTTTTATAAATAAACGAAGAGATATTTAACATGAGATATTTAACTCAAAAAATTACGATACGAATTTTGAATAATTTATGATACACAAATAACACAAAAAGTTCCAAAAATTGCCCATAATTTTACGAACAAAATTTGGGAATTTTTTTTTACCAAAGCTGCTTAGAAAATTTTAGGAAAAATCAGGAAACATGTTGAAATTTGTAGAAACAAACAAGAACGAGTAAGAAATTGAATAAACAAGCAAAAATTGCTATAGAGAATGTGAACAACACAATTTTTTTTTATATCAAAAAAATTAAAATTGTAAGAACACAAAGATAGGAATCTAAAATTTATAATATAGGGCTTTGATACCAATTTATGCGAATCCAAGAACACAAACTTTATAACCCATAAAATGCAATTTGGTTTGAGAACTATAAGAGACACGACCTAAGACTCGATACGAAAATATAATCGATTCCTAGAAAAGAACGTTCAAAAATTTAGTACACACTTTAACATATGGATATTACTCACCATGATACAAGATGATAGAAAATGTTACAAAGGTTACTAATGTCTTAATAAGTTAGTTGGAGAGAAACTTAGGGCTTTCAAGCTCTCAATCTAAATTAAAAAATCAATAATTTTTATTTATGTCAAAAGTTATGAGACAGTTGAGTCTTAAAGAGTATTTATAGGTTACAAACAAAGATATAGAATAATTAAATATTGTCCGTTGATTTTGATCTAACGATTAAAATTACATAGTAAAATATAGGTGTGCCACAGCAATGCAAAACTTATGCTACGGCACAGGTAGCTTGGATAATACAAAAACTACGTGGGCCACGACAAATTAAAATTCATGTTGCGGCGCAGATGTCCAATCCAAGACCCGTGAGCAGGAAGTTGCGGCAGCCAATCTTCCATGTTACATAGGAAAATATAGGTGTGCCATAGCAATGCAAAACTTGTGCTACAACACAGGTAGCTCGGATAATACAAAAACTAAGTGGGCCACGACAAATAAAAATTCATGCTGCGGCACGGATGTACAATCCAAGACCCGTGAGCAGGAAGTTGCGGCAGCCAAACTTCTATGCCGCATCACACACGTCTCCTAGTCAAAAATATCGAGGGTCTGTTCCCATGGCGGCATAAATCCCATGCCACGGTGTGTTTGTTTGTGTTGGTAGCACACCCTTTTTATGACATGATCCTAGATACATGTGTTTTTTTGTAATAATCTTTGGATCGTATTGCACATTTTATTTATTTTTAATTTTTTTTCATAGCATTATTTTTTTTTTCTCCCTCTTGAAAGCTAGCTAACAATCTTTTACTTAATTAATAACCAGTATTAATGTCTACTATTTTTCTTGGGGATTGCACTCTCATATAGTTTGAATTGTGATCTTAATTAAGATGAAAAACTTTATGAAAAAAGAAGAGGAAAAGTATTATTATACTATTAGGCGAACGTCGAACATTTCAAACTTAAATGTGCTTCACGTTTGTTTTGGTGGTATTTAAATATGTGTTCATCTTTGTATATTTTAAGATAAAGAAATGTTTATTTCGATTGAAGAATTGACTCAAAAGAGATTATATGTACACAAACCATTACATTTCGTAAAGATGAATAGAACTAGGAGCTATGGGCTATTGTTGAAATGGAATCCGCTTGTAGCCAAATGTCGTAATTGGAAGATATAGGACTTATTCGGGATTGTTGTGTGGTTTAAAAAACTAATACTAATACATGGTACTAAAACTATATCAAATTATAATGAAGTAGGTGGTTGAATATATAATGTCATTTTCTAAATGATATTTAAAGAATGAAAATCTTCCTAACCATATATGGGTATTAATGTGTAGTTTAAATTTCAAATTCTATGATTGGTTTACTCATGATTGTGATATAAAATTGTTATAGCTTCTTCATCACTTGAACTCTTTGAAATTAAAGGCAGTCAATTTGCGTCGTTTTCTGTCGGCCGCATCTATATATGCATCTTAACTTAAGAAGCTCGTGTGCTCTGTATATAAAAGATATTGGTTTGGTCTATATCCAATGACTACTGCCAAAGTTGGCTACATTCATGAATTCAATGTGCCATTTTTTTTTTTTTTTGGCTTTCAAATATTACATTGAGTAGTGTTTCAATGATTTTTGAGAAGGATGTAAATGAATCATTTGAAAGTCTTAATTTGATGATTTCACATTGTTATATTCATGCCATTCATGAAAAATATAAGAATTCTTATGGCTCGAGCTTTGGTTTATTGTTTGAAGCTAATTTTCTATTTTCTTTAATTCATTTAGAAAAAACAAAAACATCTGGTAAAAAATTATGTTTTCTTCTTTGACAACCAAAAAAGAAAAATTTGAAAAAAAAAATATGGAGTATGATTTTCTAAACTTTTTTTTTTTCGATTTTAACAAAATAATAATAATAATAATATAGAGTACTTAATTAATGAAAGAAAAAATTAATTTAAAATATGGTCTTCAAACCTTTTTTTAGTTTCACAAGCAATAAAAAGTCTGTAAAAATGAAACTGATTTTTACCCTAATTTTGAACTTGAAAATGAAATTAATTATCAAACAACACTAGTTTAAAATTTTAAATTAAAAAACAAAATTTATTACAGAACATCACCTTATTAGGTACTAGAAAATTCCTTCTTTTTTCCGTCAAAGTTGTTCTTAATTTCTATCGCTCAAATCTTTAACATTTATCACTAAACTAGTTGGTCATGAGCTTAACAATATTATATAAACCTTACAAAATGTGAATTATACTTAGTTGGTAACATTGTGGTGCCATTTTTCAAAGACTTAGTTTAAATCTCAATTCAAACATTTGACACCCTGAATGAATGTTAATTATTTGAAAAGAAAGAATAAAATATAGTTTTATGATAAATTTACAAAACTATTCTATTAGCAAATAAAGTACTTCAATATTTTAATTATAATTAAATTGTATGGTATTTGTTTAAAAAAAATAACAATAATTGTTCATTTTGAAGGATTTGTTACTCTTTTCATTTTTTACAGCATTAAGCATGTGTTGTTATATGTACAATCTTTCAACTATTATTACAAATAAATAAATGCTAGTAATTCTATGGTATATCTTATATATTTATACTTTAATATAATTATTTGTATTTAACGTACGTTCATAATAATTTGACTTTTCTAAAATTCAATCGTGATTTGTCCCTTTGACTTTAAAATATTCCATATTAGAAACAAAGAAAAAAAAGTGAATATATATTGATTAAATAGTAATAGTGTAATTGAATTAACTAAGATCTATTGATCTGTAGCAACTGAAGTACGAAAAATAAAGTTAAGTCAAACTATTTCAATATTTAATATTTTTTTCATTTAAAATAAGTATACTATTCATATATTATTTCAAATATTATACATTATTTGATATTGAATAGCCAAAATGGTAGGCATACGTACAATAGATTTTACGTTACTTCACCGCAATGCATCTTTGTTCCAGACGTTTAAACCGCTTATGACAATCCACAAGTTGTTCTTTCTGATTTTATTGAACATCTTTTTAGACCAAAATTAGGCACCGCATCTTTAACCCTCTTAGAATAAATTAAAGGAACGAGTTGTACACTTCTTAATCTTCTACGTTAACTTTTTTTGTTTATCGATGATGTTGAGGTTAGGACAATGTGCACACTCAGCTCTCATCACAATTTGGCTTTGAAAAAACTGCAGCTTTTGTTTTCCTCAAGAGCATTTCCGTTCGTGACTGCCAAAACATATTCTTCAGAATCCTCCTCCTGCTTGAACAAGCTCAGGTCATTGTATTGCAGATAATGGGAGGAAATCATAATCATATAACAAACTAAAAATAGGATTGACTAACTTTACTTTCCAGTAAACTAAATATTTAAAGTTTGTTTGCAATTAATTGCTCTGTTTCACAAGCTCAGCATCTTTTAATCCATTTCCCGACAGGAAAAAAAACTTTAATTTGTAAAACAATGGCCATTATAGTTTTATAGTTCATTTTCCTTAAAACCACAATTGTTTTCCAGTAATTTGAAATTCAAAAAATTATTAAGCACACAGTAATTTATTTATTAGACGAACACAGACGGCAGATCTTAATAAAAAACTGCTCAAGTTATTAAAATAGGAAGCTTCAGTTTATCATAGACTCCTCTGAATAATAGAGAATAATTGAGTTTTAATGTAAGTTAAAATTTAGAAAATAAAAATAAACTTTTGATTTGGACGAAGGAAGAAATACAAAAAAAAAAAAGTAAAGGTGGGAGTTTTTTTTTTTTTTTTTAAATGTATGAGATTAAAAAGTGTGATTAATAAAAGAAAAAAAAAAAAAAAAAGTTAACCTCAGTTGACTTGGATTGGTGGAGTTTAATTTAATAAAAAAACAAAATTATACTTTAAAAAATGTCACATGCATGTCATTTGGTTACTTTCAATCAACTAAAAATTTTTGAACTATTTTTTTAAAATTAACAAAATTTACGTAATATATTCAATAACAACCAAGCTTTTATATTTCTGTTATTAAAGCAAGCAAAAGGATTTGGGCCGCACTTCACCCATATTTTTTTTTTGGATAAAACTTCTTTAATATTCTTGGGTGGTTGAAATCATTATGGGTTTGTAAATATCTATCGATACGGCCTTTTTGGCCATATTAGTGAGAATATTGAAGAAACTGATTGTTTTTATGGAAGAGCCCATTGGGCCTAAATGAACCCAAAAAGCTTCTATCATGAGTGAATTAGCAAAGATATGCTAAAAAGTGTCAATTTTACCTAAATATCAAATTTAGGTAGTAAAATGGTGAGTTTCACTTAGATAGTAAATATATTTTTATTGTATATACATCTTATATTTTTGTATGTACAACTTATATTTTTGTATGTACACTTTATATACTTTATATTTTTGTATGTACACCTTACATTTTTATATGTACACCTTGCCTTTAAGTTTCAGCACCAAACTGTTCATCAGATTCAACTCCGCCGTTAAAGAGTTCTTTGAGTCTCGACAGAAGACCAGTAGTGAAGTGTATTGTATGTTATGATCTGTTCTCTTTTATTTTGTAAAGTTCTTATATCCTTTCTTGGATTTTAACCCCAAGGATTTCCTGCAGTACTCGAGTATCAGGATCGAGTGTCTTCTGGCTATGGATTTTAACCCCAAGAATTTACGCAGACATAGCAGATGTTCATATGGGAGAAAAACAGAGAAACAAGACGATCAGAAAAACAGAAAAATAGAACGACTGTATTTTTTCAAAACACAGTTGTTTTGCTATTTTGAACAAAAAATCAGTTTTTATCATATATATATCTTTTTAGGAAATTAAATCCTATCATTTATCCAACCATTGGGTCGGGTGGTTAGACGTTGCTATCCCGCTAGCGCTAGGGTCGGATTGAACTTAAAGCTTATCGTATATAACAACTATAATATATATTTAAAATTTATATTTTCTTATTTACAATATTATTTTTTTGTGTGATTGTAGTATATTTTAATAGCTTACTAAAAAAATAAATAAAAAATTAATTTCAAAATTGTTATCAAATGCAGCCTAAAGTAACTCAAAAATTAAAAATTTGTCAATTTCTACGATCTTCTAGCAGAAAAATAAAATCACAAATTTAAGCAAGCAACTAGAAAAAAGTACTTTGATGCTCAAGTAAAGTGACGTTTGGTTCACTGAATATAAAAGTAATGAGAATTTAATTGTAATATAATTGAATTGAATGTAAAGGAAACAGTATTACTATTACAATATTTGTTTAAACAGTGTAATAAAAATAAATAATAATATTAAAATAAAAATTATAATATTATAAATGAAGTAAAATTAAAAAATAAATTTTTTTTATTACTAAAAGAGATAGAATAGCAAAAAAAAATTATAAATAATTATACAAATTTTGAGAAAAATAGAGAGGATTGAAGGAGTAATGAGAATTACAGAGGACTCCAAGCGTAATGAGAATTACTACTACTGCTGTAAGCCTTTACATTCTATTACAGGATAGTCAAACCAAACACAATAATATCTTGAAAAATTTTCATTACAATTACTATCACAACTTACTTGTCAAGCATCTAATGGTAGCTCTAATAGCTGTTAAATTAATACTGACCAAGACAAATGATACATACATATATATATATCCACTATTTTTTCCATTCAATTCACTAGTAATTTACAGATGAATTTCAGAACTCTTCCAAAACCATACACACAAATTAAATCATCTTAAGGCATTTTGCTTATCCAAGTATGAAAATGAGCATTCTGAATCAATGCTTAGATCCTTGGTCGAATGACATGATTTTACAGGACCTTTAACACCTTTCATGCTTGGAGATCTTTGTTGGTATCCACTACTCCTTCCAATCCAACCATTGTTAGGCAGTTGTTCACTATTAACTGAAGATATATGTAAGAGTTTGTTCTTACATGGTGAATAGCTTTCAGAGTAAGTATCGAAATTCCCTGGCCTTATTTTCGGATTGCTGATAGATCTTGCTCTTGCCTTAGCAGATTCTGTTGCAGCCATGTAAGTTGGGACAACTGTAGGAGAGCTTGCCAAGGAATTCTCATCTCCTAATGAACGTTGTCTTCTATGGTGATATGATCTTCTAGGTACCAATACTGGAGACTCCAATTCTTGATTTTGGGATTGGCTTTTAAGATGTTTAAGCCTAAGTTGTTTTCCTCCAAACTCATTGTCTCTTGGTTTTGAGGCCAAAGTTTTATCCAAGTCTTTTTCTTCTTTATCAAAACTTTTGGCAACTTGGTTATCTACCCATTTCTCCAACCAGTCTCTAAATCTACCATTTGCTTTGTCCCTTTCTGACTCTGCTGATTTCTGCAACAAAATATAAAATAAAAAAAAAATAAAAAAATTATATATAGGTAGTTGACAATTCATGATGCTCTAACAACCATGAAGCTCGAATGTTCGAAAGCTTACCCGATGAATATACGAGTATTCCTTTATTCGTTCTCGTTTAACAGCAGCCTCTTTCTGCTTCAAATACATAGAATTGGCTTCTTCTTTTGACATAAGGCTATCATCCCACCTTCTTTGACTGTTTGAGTCGATCTAAACAATTTTACCAAATTTAGTAACTTTACTATATATGTCATTCAGCATAAATTCATAGGACTAAAACAAAATGGAAAAATATTTTTTAAAAGAAACACACTAGCTTTATAGATGACTCTCTATCTAATGACAGTGTTTTGTATTGCTAATATACCAAAAAGGCAAAGTTTTGTTGTACTACCTTTATTATGTTGTCTTCCAAATCCTGCAACTGATTGTTATCATCAAATTGGTAATTGCATTCAGTAGTTTGGATTCTCCTTGCACAAACCTTTGATTGAATGTTTATCATGGATTGCAGGTATTTCAGAGTAGTAATAGCTTGGCGTCTCACAGCTCGGCCCCGAATAATAGCTTGAAGTTTCACTATTCCCTTCAGTGCCCTCAAAGCTTTCCTGGCCTGCAATTCTCATTTACTTATTGTCACTCACAAAATTGTGGGGGCAGAAATCATAATAAAATCATCTTAATGAAATGAAAGTCACATACTTTGTTTTAACAGTCAAAGTTAAATAATATATAGTTCTTTAATTTGCCAGGTATCAAGACGTTGTAATTTGATACAGAAACCACATTACAATTGGGATCACACCAATGTCAAGTATTTTAGTACTTTTTCATAAAGAGAAAAAGTTTGAACAAACTCACAAGGTAACCTCTAAAGGCAGTTTGGATTTTGATAGCAGAAGATTCTTGTATTTCAGTCTCATTTTGCTTTGTAGATTGAATAGTCTCGATTTGAGTTTCAACAACTAGTATTTCTTTTGTTTCTTCGAGACATGGATGGTCAGATTCAACAGTTGCTATATCATCAGTCATAACATGTTTGCTCTGTTCTTCCCCTTCTTCACTTGGAGTCCTTTCTTTTAATTGTGCTGGTCCTGTTATTAAGGCCAACCTTTTTATCTTAAGCCTTCCAAAAACCCATTTCCTTCTCTTCTCCTTCTGAAACATTGTTTTTAAAATTCATCATAAAAAATAAAAAAAATAAAAAAATAAAAAGAGTAAGAAAACAAAATAGCAGAATAAGCAGATTGCTAACTACCTTTTCTTGTTTTGATTGTGAATCTGAAGCAAAGAACCTCTTTACTAAATTAAACCAGCCCTTCTTCTTAGCCATTGAAGAACCAATAAATCACATCATACTAAATTCAGATGATTCTGATTGGTTCTCACGATTTCTAATAAAAATTGAAACACATGATCAGTGGTCATCAAAACAAACATAAAGAGAACGAATCCAAAACTAAAATTTACAAGTCTGAAAACAAGTAACTATTTGTACTCGTCAAAATACTAAAGTCTATGCAGGTACTGTACTAGTATATAATTAATAACTTACCCATCTCACTAAATCCTCTGATTTTTTTGAATCAAATAACAATCACTTGATCTCTTGGGAACTTGGATACTACTTTTTATGAGAGTCAGAAGGATAGCTTTGAATACAGTTCATTGTTTATAATATCAATAGCCAAAAAGGAGATCCAAAAATAGTGTTCTTCTTGAGAAAACCTTAGAACTAATAAATAAGAAAAAGCTCTCATTAAATATAATATCAGATTATCATAATCTAGTGTGGTATTTAATTACTTGTGCTAGGCTGAGAACATGAGATCTACTCAATTATTCATGTTTTCCTTCTAGTCGATGATGAGCCATCATAGTGAGTGTGTGGGCCTCTAAGTAGGCAAGTGTATAGAGTTAGGCTACTTTGCATATGTGGAGGGAGCTAAAGCTGTTTATCAATTATGTTAAATATTCTTTTCAGCTTCCTGGGCCCTTTCAACCTTCTGCAGCTTTCAATTTTCTAATGTGGAACTGACATGTTGGGTACAAAAATACTTAACTACCCTTTTAGTCAGAGAGTTGATAGCTTCCTGTAAAGGTGATACGATAGTTAAATCAATCAAATACAACCTTTTTTTTTTTTTTGAAAAATATAATTATTAAATGTTTGATAAAATAAACTTAATAGAAATTCAATTTAAAAGGTTCAATAAATGAATAACATGTCATGACTAAGTGTTTGTATTATAAAAACTTAATAGAATGGATAAGGTAATAGAAATTTAATTTAAATAAAAATAAGGTTATTATTAAGTAATTAAATTAAAATAATAATAAATATTACAATAAAATTTATAAAATTATAAATAAAGTAAAATTTGAAAATAAATTTTTTTATTTTTAAATAAAATAGAATAAGAAAAATAATAAATAACTATAATGTGTGAAAAAAAATAAAGTATTTTAATATATTTTTCAAAATTGTGAAAAATAAATAAATATTTTTACTGTCTTATATTTTATTGCATATTACTAACTAAACACAAAAATATGTTAAATCATTCTAATTGTCATTTTTGTAATTTTTAACCAAATTTCACCTAATATCCTTTATCGTTTGTCATCAATAACCATTCAAATATGCTATAACATATTGAGTGAGAATAGCAACTCATGTTTTTTACTAATCATTACTCATACTCAAATATATGTAATCGAGAATTCAACACTAACTTTTAACATTTTTAGGTGCGTTTGAGAGATAACTCCCATATGTATTTCTATTTGTTGAAAATATAATGTGTATGTTGGTATCTTTATTTCAAAAAGTTTGTGCCCCCTCTAGGTGCATATAAATTTAATGTATAATGAAAACATGGCCTTTACTTTTATTTTTTGTATCACGTTGCATTTAATTGACTATTGAGTGTTATTTTAAGAAGAAAAAAATTAAAGAAATTTACCAAATTAAAGCTATCTTTGAATATAAAAAAAAAGTAAAAATTAAAGCCATATGCATCTTTTTTAAATAAGGTGCAATTTATCAAAAAAATGAAGAAAAAAAAATACAAAAAATAAAAAGAAAATAACTAAATGTAAAAGATTAAGTCGATATAAAGGATACTATGTCGAATAGATAGTCTCTTTAGTCATTTTTGCATTAAATTGAACCTTCTTAGAAAGCTTCTTTTAAGTCAAAAGGATGATGATATCATCTATTCTCAAGAATTAGTGATATTCTTTGTCACTAAAATATCTGAAAAGAGATTGTTGATAGGGCATGCTCTTATAATTTTCAACATTACAATCAAATCTTATTTTAAAAACTTATATTTTTACAATATTTACATCTTGTTCAATATTATTCTTCATTGAATTAGTTGCAATTTAATTATTTTCGTCCCGTCTTGTAAAGCTATTTACATCTTTAAAACATGAGGAAATTATTATATACATTTTTCAAACAAAAGAACCCACAAAGTGTATTTTTAGAAAACGAATACAACTGAACTGCTCCATACCTAATATAATAAAGGGTGACGATGTTCAATGTTTTACAATTCTTACATAGTAGATGAGTTGAGGTGGACACTATGTTAAGTTTTTTTTTTTTTTTCCAAACGTAAAGTACTTGTAGATGTCACCATCTATATGTTTGAAAAATGGAAGAGCTTTAATATTGCAAATTTCTTGCTAGTGCCTCGATATAATTTGCCTCAAGTCCTTAAAGTCAATTTATCCTCATTACCTAAAGTTATAAGAAAATCAATTAAAGAGAGACATTATTGAGATACATGGGGAAGTCACAATGTGCAAGAGATGGGATGAGAGAATGCAAGGAAGAAATAAAGCAGCCTCTGGTTGTGACTGTGAGAGCAAGGAAGACAGCTGTAACGGGACCCAAAACAGAAGAATTGCCATGTTACTTTCTCTTTCTTTCAAAAAGAAAAAAAATAATAATAAAAAAAATTCTTTAAACTAGAGTACTTGACAAGTAACTGCACGAAAAATGCAAATGTAAAATAACAAAAAAAAAATGTTGAATTAGAATTAATAATTAATTCTTTTACATTGAAAAATGCATTCTATTCATATTATACATGATAAAAATTATTATCTAATTTTTTAAAAATAATTTAACAACTTTAAAAAGCATACGAATTGTTGTACAAAATTACTGCTTCTATATATATATATATCATAAATTTAAATGAATATCATTCTTCTTCCTTTGTTTTCTTTACGATTACCGAGTCTCGAACTTATGTTGTATCTACTAGCCAACAAGAATTGATCCCACATGTTATTGCTCCTCTCTAACCAAACAATGAAATGAAATAAGTTGATCTCTCTAGTTGTTTTCTGATTGAAAATGGAACAAATTAAACCTTGTTATTTGTTATCCAACTTCTACTGCTGTTGATAGATGTTTTCTTCTCCGTGGAGAATCTGGAGATTATTGTTTTCCATAGCGAACACAAATACAAATGACAAAATATTGAGAATCTTGTGATTAAAAAAAAACTGTTCAGATTTCAATTTTTTTATTAAGAAAGAATGTCAGTGAATTAAATTATCTTATCTTTTATATATATATATATATACTGGGTCTACCACCACATCCACAAATAATAAGTCGAGGTTCAGATCTAAACGTTTTGTCTTTGTGTTTGTATAATATAATTATAATTTTATTTCAGATCTGCTGATGTTGTGATAATGGATATATTTAGGTCGGTTCCTACCCATCCCAGAATTCTTTGAAAAATAAACCTAAAAACGATTTTTTATTGAAAAACATTAAAAGAAAAAAATTAAATTAAATAATTCAATGTAAGCAATTTTTTATCTAACCACACAACTCAATGCAACAAGAAAAAAGCAGAACCTACAAAGCATGATTTTGTTCTAATGTTTAACGTCATAAGTGATTTGATAAAATGATCTTTTTGTTACAAGAGAACTTCTCAATTAAGCCTACTAATTTCATAACCTTCAAAATCAAAGCTTCCAATAAATATTCACTAAACTAGGGATGTCAACTAGTCGGTTCGTATTAGGCCACATGTGACTTAAATTGAATTGAATCATTTCAAATAAAACAAGTTCAATTCGGATAATATTCATTGGTTAAAAAACAAACAAACAAACACCCCCTCCCCCCCTCTTTTTTTTTTTTCTCAAATGAAAATAAAAATAGTATAATTTTTTTATATAATTGAAATTTTTAATAAATAAGCAGGTATTAGAATGGTACCCTGAGTCGACCATTTTTTTTCCCCTCAAATTGATTTGACTTGAACTATTGTAAATGAAATGGATAATGTCCGACCCGATTCATCTCAACTCGATCTAATCCGAACTGTCGGATCAAATTAACATTCTTACACTAAATCGTGAATGTCACTGTAGATCTGAATAGTTCAACTTGTTTGTTCCAAAATTTTCGTATGAAGGTAGAAAAATAGAGGGGGAAGGTAAAAGGTTCTTTTAAAAAATGAGCCCTAGAGAAAGCCCATCCGATAATGGGTCAGATTATTTTCAACCAAAGGGGCCTAAATTGCTTTTGTTTTAATGAACTTTTTTGAGGTGAAATTTGTTTTCCTTTTTCGGGAGCCTTATTCATAAATGGAATACTACAACTTGTAAATATTTGTTCTTAGCAAACAAAAACAAAAACATATTGTACCTATTTGTAAGTAAAAAATGCAACGTCTTAGTTACTTTTATGTCTACGTGGTAGCAAGGTACAAGTATGAACAAACTTGTTCCATTTATATAATCTTATTCTGATAGAAAAAAATTTGCTACATTTATAAAAGCTTTAAAAGCAAAGATAAAATAATTACCTTTAATAGATTAAAAAAAAATAAAAATTAAGCATTTCATCCTACAATTGTCACTTGTTTTTTATAATAAAATAAACAGCTAAAAATAACAATACAAAGAACAGCAGCTAAAAACAACCACTTACATCGATTATTGAGTAGATTTTTCTTATTTAATTCAGACAATTATCACGTAATTATTTAAATTTTTATCCTCATGAAAACTCTTAGTATGGCTTGTACTAGACCTCCTAACAAAAGTTGGATGAGAGGACGATTATTTACATAACCATTTTACATTTTTTGCTTTAGTTCTTAACAAATAATATACTTAAATTATTTGTAAATATTTTAATCATATAAATAAGTTGATCAAAATATAACTAAAGTGTATTACTTGTTAAGGCTAAAATGATAAATATGTATCGATTTTAAATAAGATGACCAATATATCTAATTTATAAAAAATAAATAACTAATAAAATACTCTAAAAAAAAAAAAACCATTACAACCATTAGAATATATTTTCATAAACGACAATAATATACGGTAAATAATTCATTCATAAAATACGAAAATTATATTGGACTTTTGAGTCTATTCTCATTGAAAATAGAATCAGACTGAGTGAACCAATATCATCTTCTTTTCATACACTAAAATTTAAATTATGCATAATTTATTCTCCTTCATTAGCAATAAATAAATACTCACGTCAAAATTGAACTATCCCTCAATCATCTAACATGTTCTATAGCGACTCTTCTTTCTATTTTTCTAGTCTAGCTTTCAAAACCTTTGGAAAAAAAAAAAATCGTTTAAAAAAGATTTAAAGCAAAGATAAACCAATTACCTTTAATAGATTAAAAATAAATAAATAAACATTTCTTCCAACATTTATCACTTGTTTTTTATAATAAAAAAAATATTTGTCACTTGTTTAAAAGAAATAACAAAGATTCTTTTATATTTGTCCCCCTGAAAACTCTTAGTAATGCTTGTACTAGACCCCCAACAAAAATTGGACTAGCAGACGATCATTTACATAGCCATTTTATATTTTTAGCTTTAGTTCTTAATAAAAAATATACATAAATTATTTGTAAATATTTTAATCATATAAATAAGGTAATCAAAATATAACTAAAGTGTATTAATTGTTACGGTTAAAATGATAAATATGTACCGATTTTAAATAAGATGATTAATGTGTCTAATTTATAAAAAATAAATAACCAATAAAATACTTATAAAAAAAATTCCATTACAGCTATAATATAAAGTATAATTCATGTATAAAATACGAAAATTATATTGGAGTTTTGAGTCTATTCCCATTTAAAATAGAATCAGACTAATTGAACAAATCTCATCTTCTTTTCATACACTAAAATTTAAATCACACATAATTTACTCTCCTTCATTAGCAATCAATAAATACTCACCTCAAAATTGAACTATCCCTCAATCATCTCAACATGTTCTATAGTGACTCTTCTTTATATTTTTCCAGTCTAGCTTTCAAAAAATTTGAAAAAAAAAAATCGTTTAAAAAAGATTTAAAGCAAATATAAACCAATTACCTTTAATAGATTAAAAATAAATAAATAAATATTTCGTCCAACATTTGTCACTTGTTTTTTAAAATAAAAAAAAAAAACATTTGTCACATGTTTAAAAGGAATAACAAAGATTATTTTAGATTTTTATCCCCTGAAAACTCTTAGTATTGCTTGTACTAGACTCCCCAACCAAAATTGAACTACCGGACGATCATTTACAAGTCCATTTTACATTTTTCGCTTTAGTTCTTAATAAATAAAAATTTTAAATTATTTGTAAATATTTTAATTATATAAATAAGGTTATCAAAATATAACTAAAATGTTATTCTTGTTAAGGTTAAAATAATAAATATGTACCGCTTTTTAAAAAAGATGACCAATGTGTCTAATTTATAAAAAATAAATAACCAATAAAATACTTTAAAAAGAATCCAATACGGTCATTAGAATATATTTTCATAACGACTATAATATAAAGTAAATAATTTATGCATAAAATATGAAAATTATATTGAAATTTTGAGTCTATTCCCATTTAAAATAAAATCAAACTGATTGAACCAATCTCATCTTCTTTCCATACACTAAAATTTAAATCATGCATAATTTACTCTCCTACATTAGCAATCAATAAATACTCACCTCAAAATTGAAATATCCCTCAATCATCTAACATGTTCTATAGCGACTCTTTTTTTTTTTTTTTTTTTTTCAGTCTAACTCTCAAAAACTTTGAAAAAAAAAATCATTTAAAAAAGGTTTAAAACAAAGATAAATCAATTACCTTTAATAGATTAAAAATAAATAAATAAACATTTCTTCTAATATTTGTCATTTGTTTTTTATAATAAAAAAAAATTGTCACTTGTTTAAAAGGTATAACAAAGAACAACAACTAAAAATAACAACCACTTGCACCAATTATTTAGCAGACTTTTCTTATTCAATTTATCCTGTGACACGTATATTTATTACATCATATTAAATAGATTAAATATAATTGTATTAGACTAAATTATATTATAATTAATTTTTATATTGTTTGGTAAAAATATGTATAATATAATCGAATTAAATTAATTATATATATTTTATTAAAATAATTTATATTTAAAATAATTTTTTATTATAAAATTTATTTAAGTTAATATTTAATTCATTTTTATATTGTTATTATATTTTTAAAAATAAAAAAATATTATTTTTAATTTGAGATAAAAGAAAAGATTAAGACATATAATTTTACAATTAAAAATTTATAATCATATTATTTTTATACTGTACGATACTATCTAATTTTACAACCAAATACATGCATAAATTATACAGTTAAAATATTTAGTATCATATAACAAACTTTCTGTTAGATTTTTATCCCCCTAAAAACTCTTAGTATTGCTTGTACTAGACCCCCCAACAAAAATTGGACGAGAGGGTGATCATTTTCATTTTGTAAATTGGGAGGTATTAGCCATTTTGCATTTCTCACTTTAATTTTTAATAAATAACATACTTAAATTATTTACAGACATTTCAATCACATAAATAAGTTGATTAAATATAATTAAAGTGTATTATTTGTTCATGATAAAATAATAAATATGTATTAATTTTAAATAAAATGATTAATATGTTTAATTTATAAAATATAAATAACCAATAAAATACTTTTTTCAAAAAAAAAAAAAAATCCATTACAGCCATTAAGATATATTTTTATAAACGGCTATAATATAAGGTAAATATTACTGATTGAACTAATCTTATCTTCTTTCCATGCACTCAAAATTAAATCATGCATAATTTACTCTCCTACATTACCAATAAATAAATACTTACCTCAAAATTGAATTATTCCTCAATCATCGCAAGACTCTTCTTTCTAATTTTCCATTCTAGCTTTCAAAAACTTTGAAATTATCCTTTCTAATAGTGTGAGAAAATATTCAAAAGAAAAATCCTAAATCAGGCCCCATAATTAGTGAAGCAGATATTATGTCGAAAAAAAGAAAAATAGAATATCGGCCGGTTGTCTCAGTGATGCAAACTTGAAAATGAAATGGGCACAAAGAGGAAATTAATAAATAATAAAAGGATCGATCATATACATAAAGGAGAAAAAACGTGTTAATATTGATTTTTTTTTTAAGTGGTATTATATTACCACTATTTACATAACTAATTTCATAAATAACCTCCTCCTCCTCTCCTCTCCTCGCAATTTCTCTTCTTTTCTTCTCGCCCCTTCCTCCTTCCTCCTTCCTCCTTGCTCTTTCTTTTTCTCTTATCTTCTTCTCCCCTATCCCCCAGCAGTTTTTTTTTCTTTTCTCTTTTGTTTTATTCTTATCACTTTTTTTGTAGTATTTGTTTGGAATATTTTTTTTATAATGTCTTTTTTTATTTAATTAAATATATGTATTTTTTTATAATTTAACACTTTCTACTTCATAAAAAGTAGGATATATCTTTGAAAAATATAAATGCTTATACCTATAAAAAAAAAAAGTCAAATATTGCATAATAGAAAGAAAAAATATATATATATATATATATCATATCATATGTGTTACTTTAAAAAAAGAAAGAAAGAACATATATGCTAAATACTAAAAAAGAATATATATGTCATATATTAAAAAAAAAATATATATATATATATATATATCTCAAAAAAATATATGTGTTATTTACTTTAAAAAAAAAATACATATATTTTATATATCAAAAAAGAATAGCATGGAAAAGAAGATAGGGGATTATTTTTGTAACAAATTAAATAAGAAGTATATAAAATTTGGAATTTTTTTCCGAGAAATTAATATATTTTAAAAGAAAAATAAACTCAAATTTTTTAATTCTTATTTTTTAAAATTTAATATTTTTCTATCTCTTCATTTCTCTATTTATATCTATCCTATGTGTTGTACTAACACAAAAAAAAAAAATTCTACTTTATAGACGTAACATCAGAAGCCACTTTTGTCCTCTGATCCTCAGTCAGTCTTCTCTACTTCTTCAAATTTTAAGCTTTATTTCTTTTCTTCTTTTTCTGCAAATTTAGTACGCTTTACTTCGTTTAGTTTATCACCAGCTTCTTTCAGATGAATAATTAGAAACTTATTATAGAATTTTGAAGGCCTTTTCCCCCCCTCTGATTAGGCTCTATTTGGAAATAATGGTCAATTGGAGAAATCGTCCCACGGATAAAATCTACAGCCAATTAAAGCCTTGGCAATACCACACAAAACCTTCCTTTCCACCTAAAGGTAATTCCTTTCACTTTTTGAAAAGTCCTGTTAGAAATGTTATATTTTTTTTTTTATCTTATGGATTTTTGCTTTAGTCTTTTAATTACAGTTCTGTTCTTTAGGTTGGTTTTTTTTTTTTTTAATATGCATTTTTGCTTAGTAACATGTTTATATATATGCAGATCTACTGAGTCATATTAATTATTTTGGTCAAATTTATCCCATGTAATTGGTGGTTGGAGATTTTAGGCCTCAATTTCAATTTTTTTTTTTGAAGACATGATCTGATGTTTTCTAAAGATGATCATTTGCATATAATGAATAAATCATACATCAATTCCATGTCTCTTCTTTCACCGAAATCTTCATCATCAAAGCATATATTACTGTTGTCTCATATTAGACTTTGTTAATCTTGTATTATGTTGTATAATGCTTGCTCCAATAACGATTAGAAAAATTCTTACATTCTTAAGTTGGTTTTTTAAACTTTGATATCTTATTGGTTTTACAGAGGATAATGTACCTTCATGGGAAAAGATATTTTGTACTTTGATTGGAAGAGTTCCCTGGTGGAAGGTAGTAGATACCAAGAAAAATTTCTGTTTCTACGACAATGTAATTGATTGGGATGACAGTGCTGCTGAAGAGGCATTTCATAATGCGAAAAAGAGGTTTTGGGCAGAGATTAACAACGTTCATTGTAACATCTTACTCCCTGATCCAGATACTTATATTGATGAGATTGATTGGAACCCTGTTATTGATCCTGAACTGATTAAGGAATTGGATCGAGAAAATGTTCCTACCGATGAGGAAGCACAGAATGACAAGGTTGGGGGGACAAACAAGAAGACTATAAGCTTGGTCTCAATAAATGATCGTGGAAATCCTCGGGATGAGCGTCATGATTATTATATGCAGGTTGGTGAAGCTTTCCAAAGTAGAGAGAACAAATGGAATAATGTTATTGATAACTCAAACGTTTTAGACAATCATTGGGAGTTTCGCAGAAATGAGCATGTGGAAGGTAATGTGGATGCCAATGCTTGGAATGGTGGCTATCACGATTTCGTCTCAACAAACGATCGTGAATGGAATGATTCTTGGAATCAACCGAAATCCAAGAATATAGAAACTGACAACAATCTCTGGGGTCACAGTTCTGGTCAAGATAATGGAGTTCGAAAGAGAGACGGTGGAGGTGGAGATACAGGGCATTGGAGAGATCGGGATCATTAGAACAACCATAAAACGGATCATATCTGTTTATGATCATTTACTTTTAGTTAAGCTCTTAGATAAGTAAAAAAAATAAAATAACTTGTATTATTATTTTCTAGTATTTGTTCTTATAAATATCAATTATAATCAATAAAATATCTAAATTAGTTTTTTGTTCAAAATTCATAATAATTTACCATTTTTATTCGAATTCTTCTTTTCCTGGAATTTTTTTTCACAATTTTAATTTTAATACTAATATCAATCTTTTTAAATTAAATTATTAATTAAATATTAATTTTTTATTTAACATAAAATAAAAATAACTTGAATTTATTTTTAGAAAAAATAAGTAGATTTAAACTGTAAATTAAATATGTCAAATTGCTATAAATAAGTTAGTATAATATTTTTTTGAAGAATATATTATAAGTTAGTTTTGCTTGTTTGTTTAAAAAATTAATATATATCAATTTTGTTAATATTTTAAATAAAATTTAATTAAAGAATAATAAAAAAACTTACTTTTTTTTTAATAAGTAATTTAATCTCTAAATTGTTAGTATTTGTTTAAAAGGAACCAAAATAATGTAAAATATTAATCGTTGTTTCATGCGATTTTTTATTAAAAATACTCTTAATTGATTTTATTACATATAATCATCGATCATTAAAATATTAATTTTGAATGATCATTATTTTTTAATCTATTTTTAATATTTTGATTGTATTAACTTTTCATTGAGTCTCTTATTAATTATAGAAGTAATTTGTTATAGCGTATCAAAACTTGATGATGGTTTCTTTCCGGTAAAAAACCACACATGAATCTCAAGTAACATTTTACACCGTCTCTACCTGTTTTAGGCTAATACCCAAAAGGGATTTTGTCTAAAATAGGCAAAATCCTTAATATAGTTTAAAAAAGAGCAACCTTGTGTAAAAGTTTAGAAATAGGTAAAATTCTATTTACTCTCCCGGTAGCCGGTTTGGTTGGGTCATTTAGTTTCCCACCAAAATAATTTTCTTTCTTCTTCTCCCTCCAACTACGCACCCTCTCTTTTTCTCTTCACTGATCTTCTCACCATTGTTGCGTGTCATCGTGGAAAAATTATAAAAATGAGGTTAGTAATATCTTCCAACAATATTTGCAATTTTTATTAAGATGTAAATGTTGCAATTTGTACCAGGATTTTTAAATAATAACTACCAGAAAAATGCGATTGGGACTGATATATTTTCGGAAAATTTCCAACAATTTGCTTCATACTTTCGCGAGGAACTGATATGGGTATTATTTAAACAGATTTTTGGTTGAAAAACCGTATTAAACTGTTACCCCAATTCAATAATAATTAATAGAAACATATATTTTTGGCCGCGTGTAATCGAAACATTTATGAAATGCTATATTCAGTTTTTTATATGTGGGGGTATATGTGGTATATCTGAGGGTATATCTGGTATATCCGGTATATCTGGGGGTATATCTGGTATATCCGGTATTTCTGGGGGTATATCTGGTATATCTCATGGTATATCTGGTATATCTCAGGGTATATCTGGTATATTCGGTATTTCTGGGGGTATATCTGGTATATCTCATGGTATATCTGGTATATCTCAGGGTATATCTGGTATATCTCAGGGTATATCTGGTATATATGAGGTATATCTGGTATATCTCAGGGTATATCTGGTATATCTGGTATATCTCAGGGTATATCTGGTATATCTGGTATATCTCAGGGTATATCTGGTATATCTCACGGTATATCTGGTATTTCTGGGGGTATATCTGGTATATCTCAGGGTATATCTGGTATATCTGAGGGTATATCTGGTATATCTCAGGGTATATCTGGTATATCTCAGGGTATATCTGGTATATCTGAGGTATATCTGGTATATCTCAGGGTATATCTGGTATATCTCACGGTATATCTGGTATATCTGGTATATCTCAGGGTATATCTGGTATATCTCACGGTATATCTGGTATTTCTGGGGGTATATCTGGTATATCTCAGGGTATATCTGGTATATCTCAGGGTATATCTGGTATATCTGAGGGTATATCTGGTATATCTCAGGGTATATCTGGTATATATGAGGTATATCTGGTATATCTCAGGGTATATCTGGTATATCTCAGGGTATATCTGGTATATCTGGGGTATATCTGGTATATCTCAGGGTATATCTGGTATATCTCACGGTATATCTGGTATATCTGGTATATCTCAGGGTATATCTGGTATATCTCACGGTATATCTGGTATTTCTGGGGGTATATCTGGTATATCTCAGGGTATATCTGGTATATCTCAGGGTATATCTGGTATATCTGAGGGTATATCTGGTATATCTCAGGGTATATCTGGTATATCTCAGGGTATATCTGGTATATATGAGGTATATCTGGTATATCTCAGGGTATATCTGGTATATCTCACGGTATATCTGGTATATCTGGTATATCTCAGGGTATATCTGGTATATCTCACGGTATATCTGGTATTTCTGGGGGTATATCTGGTATATCTCAGGGTATATCTGGTATATCTGGTATATCTGAGGGTATATCTGGTATATCTCACGGTATATCTGGTATATCTCAGGGTATATCTGGTATATCTCACGGTATATCTGGTATATCTCAGGGTATATCTGGTATATATGAGGTATATCTGGTATATCTCAGGGTATATCTGGTATATCTGGTATATCTCAGGGTATATCTGGTATATCTCACGGTATATCTGGTATATCTCACGGTATATCTGGTATATCTCAGTGAAATTATGGTATATCTCACGGTATATCTGGTATATCTCAGGGTATATCTGGTATATCTCAGGGTATATCTGGTATATCTCACGGTATATCTGGTATATCTATGTATATGTTGGTATATCTCCATCTATTACACATTTAATCAGGTATATATGTTATATACTAATAACGCAGTTCAATATGTTGTATATTATTTGATATATCAATTAAACTTTACGTATTTTTGAATGAGATAGACCTAATTATTTATAAACATTTTACAGAATGGATAGCCTTAGTTTTCTAATCATTCACAATGGTAAATGGTCATTGAAGGATGGTAAAAAAGTATATCAAGGAGGTGAAGGTTTGGTGATGAAGATAAAAAAAGGATGGTTGTATAATGAACTTAAAGAAAAGTTGTTTCTCAAGTTAAAGATGGATAAGTTCAAGTATGAACTTGAAGTGAGATACTTCTATAAGAATGATTTGACATTACCATCTGTTTTAATAGGTGATGATGAAGAATTGGAAGAGTTTTTTGACCTTCACGTTGAAGATAATGAAAGGAAGGCTGTTCTATATGTCACAAAAAATGTGATAAGATCTGTAGGTACAAGTAATTCTATTTGCCATGAGCAAGTTTTTAATACCGGAGGCCGTAATGTAAATTTCTTGAGCGATACTAATATGCAAGAAGGATCTCAAAATCCAAATGGTGGTTGCGATAATGTACTTGATAGTATACCAGATGATGTAGATCACAATTTAGTTCCGCCGCAAATGGGTGATGAAGGAGATATTGATATGATTAGAGAATATGAATTACCAGATATACCTGTCAACGAAAACGTTGATCGTGATATGTCCTCAATGGGAGGTTTGCATGCAATTCATAATGAAAGGACACAAGTTGAAACAGAAAGGGTCATTGTTAGAAATCATGAGAATTATGGTTTATCCCAGTCTGAAGGAAGAACTGTAATTAGAAACAATAATGAATTAGGTATCGGTCCATCCAGTACACCCACAGAGATTATTTCTAATGGTGACGTTTCGTCGTCTGTGGCACATGTTGAGCTTGATTTGAAAGTTGATCAAGTGTTTGACAATAAGATAGATTTCACAACACATGTCGGTCTTTATGCCATAAGAAACAGATTTGAGACGAGGACACTGACTAGTAGGAAAGACCGTGTTCTAATACGTTGCATTCAATCTACTTGTAGTTGGATGATTAGATGTAATAGGATCACTGGATCTGATAGGTTCAGGGTAAAAGAATACGAATCAAGACATACTTGTGATCCTAACAATTACATGAGGAAGAATAGGACTGCAACCTCAAGAGTGATAGGAAATGCCATAAAAATGAAGTTGGTCCGACCAGGAAGAATTTATAAGCCCAAAGATATTATTGATGATTGTCAAAATGAGTTTGGGATTGAGATTGGTTACACCACAGCATACAGATCGAAAGAGAAGGCTCTTTATTTGCTACGTGGCAGTGAAGAGGAATCATTCCTGAAGCTTCCTTCCTACTGTCATGTTTTGAAGGAAAGAAATCCTGGTAGCGTGACACATATTGAAGTTGACCAGTCCGGAAGATTTAAGTACTTTTTTTTGGCACTAGGTCCATGTATCAGAGGTTTTTTATCTTGTATAAGACATGTAATTACAGTCGACGGTGCATTCCTATCAGGTAGGTATGCTGGGACATTATTCGTAGCAAATGCTTCAGATGGAAATAACAACATATATCCATTGGCCATTGGTGTTGGAGATTCTGAGAATAATGAAGCCTGGGAATGGTTTTTGTTAAAACTATCCGGTATATTTGGGCACATTGATGATCTTGTTATTGTTTCAGATAGACACCAAAGCATTATACAATCTGTTCCTAAGGCATTCCCCAATGCTTTGCATGGATATTGTGCATTTCACATGGAGATGAATTTGAACCACAAATTTAAGAATCCTGATATCACACCTTTGTTCAGATGTTGCGCAAGGGCATATACGAAGCGTGAATTTGACAAATACATGGGGGATTTGAGACTGATCGATCCTGATATAGAGAAGTACTTATTGGAAGCAGGTAAAGACAAGTGGTCAAGATTTCATTTTCCTGGGAACAGATACGGTATAATGACCACAAATGGTTCAGAGTCATTTAATAATGTCATGAAATCTGCTCGTGAGTTGCCTATAACCATGCTTGCTGAGTACTACCGTAGCAAAATACAACATTGGTTTGTCGAACGTAGGGAGGTTGGGATGAGATGGGGAACTCGATTACTTACCGATGAGGTCGACTCAATTATGCGTGCAAATCACAATAAGTCCTTAAGGTACAGGGTTTTCAGAATTAATGCACATGTTTTCCAGGTATGGGATCGTACATCATTATATTGTTATTGAATTTTTAAATATGTCAATTTAATAGCGCATGTGTTTTAATTACTTCTAATGTTTAAACCATCTATTTAACTAGTTCATTTATATGATGTCAGGTTGTACACGGTGATACTAGTCAAGATGTTGATCTACTGAACAGAAGTTGTAGCTGCAGGGAATTTGATGTTCACAAAATCCCCTGTTGTCATGCCATTGCAGCGGCCCGTTTTCAAGATGTTGATGTCCAGTCCTTGGTTGACCGATTATACACAGTCAATTGTTATATTATCGCATATGCGGAGGCAATTTTTCCAGCAACTGACAATGGTCAGTGGGACATTCCAGAAGAAATCATGGACCTAGTTGAACTTCCTCCTAACACAAAGAGAAAATCTGGCAGACCACGAAAGCGACGCATACGTTCACATGGGGAAGTAATAAAGAAGTTAATGTTGTGCAGTCGTTGTGGAATTAGTGGTCATAACAGAAGGACTTGTAATGTTTTTCGTCAGATGATTGTAGAACCTTCCCTACCTTCTCAAGAATAAAGATTTTCATGTACCCTGTAATATTTTATGCTGATTTCAAGTTGAACATTTATGTATCTGAATTTTGCATTAATGATAGTGTTATATTATGCCCTGTCTCTAAATTTTCATGTACCACGTATATGAGATATGTGTTGTTATATTATTTTATAAGATATACCATGAGATATAACCCCATATACCATGAGATATACCATAATTACCGTGAGATATACCATAATTTCACTGAGATATACCAGATATACCCTCAGATATACCAGATATACCCCCAGATATACCAGATATACCCTGAGATATACCAGATATACCCTGAGATATACCAGATATACCCTCAGATATACCAGATATACCAGATATACCGTGAGATATACCATAATTTCACTGAGATATACCAGATATACCAGATATACCGTGAGATATACCATAATTTCACTGAGATATACCAGATATACCCCCAGATATACCAGATATACCCTGAGATATACCAGATATACCCTCAGATATACCAGATATACCCCCAGATATACCAGATATACCCTGAGATATACCAGATATACCCTCAGATATACCAGATATACCCTGAGATATACCAGATATACCCTGAGATATACCAGATATACCAGATATACCGTGAGATATACCAGATATACCCTGAGATATACCAGATATACCCCCAGATATACCAGATATACCCTGAGATATACCAGATATACCATGAGATATACCAGATATTCACTGAGATATACCAGATATACCATGAGATATACCAGATATACCGTGGGATATACCAGATATACCATGAGATATACCAGATATACCCCCAGATATACCAGACACAACACAAAATATACCAGATATACCAGATATACCATGAGATATACCAGATATACCCCGAGATATACCAGATATACCCCCAGATATACCAGATATACCATGAGATATACCAGATATACCAGATATACCGTGAGATATACCAGATATACCCTGAGATATACCAGATATACCAGATATACCGTGAGATATACCAGATATACCCTGAGATATACCATAATTTCACTGAGATATACCAGATATACCAGATATACCCTGAGATATACCATAATTTCACTGAGATATACCAGATATACCCTCAGATATACCAGATATACCGTGAGATATACCATAATTTCACTGAGATATACCAGATATACCATGAGATATACCAGATATACCAGATATACCGTGGGATATACCAGAAATACCCCCAGATATACCAGATATACCATGAGATATACCGTGAGATATACCAGATATACCCCCAGATATACCAGATATAACACAAAATATACCAGATATACCATGAGATATACCAGATATACCGTGAGATATACCAGATATACCCCCAAATATACCAGACATAACACAAAATATACCAGATATACCAGATATACCAGATATACCATGAGATATACCAGATATACCATGAGATATACCAGATATATCCCGAGATATACCAGATATACCATGAGATATACCAGATATACCGTGAGATATACCTCATATATACCAGATATACCCTGAGATATACAAGATATACCAGATATACCCTGAGATATACCAGATATACCATGAGATATACCAGATATACCGTGAGATATACCTCATATATACCAGATATACCCTGAGATATACCAGATATACCAGATATACCCTGAGATATACCAGATATACCATGAGATATACCAGATATACCCCGAGATATACCAGATATACCATGAGATATACCAGATATACCAGATATACCCTGAGATATACCAGATATACCCTGAGATATACCAGATATACCCTCAGATATACCAGATATACCCTCAGATATACCAGATATACCAGATATACCGTGAGATATACCAGATATACCCTGAGATATACCAGATATACTATGAGATATACCAGATATACCACTGATATACCCCCAGATAATGTTATTCATGATTAACAACCAGATATACCAGAAATCAGATTATCCATCCATAATTACAAAATCCCAATATTACAAAACCTACATTTTACATAAACATTTAACCTTAAACCAACATTTTACAAAAAACCATACAAAAATAAGGGGTTTTCGTTGAGTTTCAACGAAAACCCAATTAAAAACCAAACTGCATAGCTTCAAAAGGTGAGTAATGGTCGAGTGTTTTCGTGCAAGGAAGACAAATTTGTTTAAAATACTTACCGAATAATGCAGAGCTTCAAAAGTTGATAGTAATGGTCGAGTGTTTTCTGCGTTGATACTGTTCGTCTTCTTCCTCAATCGAAAATGGGAGAGCTTCGCTAATACCAGATAGTGACGAGGGATTCTTGAGAGGTAGAGTAATGCTAGTTGTGGGTTTGTTTGAACTGTTCGATTTCTTTATTTCAAACGGTTTAAAGAGTTACCGGCTACCAAATGGGTCTTTGGGTGGGCGGTTAAAAAAAGCCCATTTTTAAACTTTTACGTAAGGTTGCCCTTTTTTAAACTATATTAAGGATTTTGCCTATTTTAGACAAAATCCCTTTTCCTATGAAAGTTGAGGCTGAGACAGAGGTGACGGCTGTAACTGCGTCTTTTGTATCATCGGTTTTTCACCTTCTTACCGTCTCTTCCACCTTGTACACCACCATAGTTCCGTAGCCTATACTAATAACTCAGTCCAAAACAAAATCGACGTCCCTACCCTTTGCTCGAGGAAACATCACAAGGCACCGCCTAAACTCCATCACACCACCGTTGTTGAGGTATGGTTTACAAAATTGTCTTTCAAAATTTTGGATTAGAGATCTTGGGTTTTTGAAGTCGCATGCCGCGAAAAACAAAGGAATGCGAAATCAGACATTTTCTTTTCTTCTCCGACACAGACGACCCTTTTTGGTTTTAAAAAATAAGAACGGGAACTAAGGAACAGATCGGTTTATACCTTGTTCAGTATTTAGTCTCAACCGGCTAGTACTGCATTTGTAGAAGAATTTGGTCGTTTTTGAATCTATTAACATTTTTTCTCCTTTTTCCAATTGGATTCAGAAACAAAGTGGAGAAACAAGCTCTGCTATCAATGGTGACTGTTCTCTAATTGCCATCCTCCTCCGTCATCATGTTATTAATTGACGTCTGATCGCACAGTTCAATGTTACCTGAAGTTGGGATCTTTTGAGCACAAAATTCTTGGCAATCATATCAAAGTACTAAGTGCTGGGAATTTCCAACTTGGTTTTTGGGTTTACTCTTCCTTTTTTGGTTGTTACGAAGAAAATTGTCCAAGCAGAAGAATTTGTTACCAGACTAATGAATTATATCTCCAGCTGAATTAAAACATTGATGTTGCATCATTCAATTGTTATTCTATTTACTTTCAAGTATTCTCTATTTCCAATTTGTTTCACAGGGCAAGAAGACAAACCCCAAAATGCCAACACCTTCCCCAACACCAAAACCCCAGAAATTCAACTACTTTAATGGACACCGTAAGCCCTCCCATAACCAACCCACAGTCCGGGGCGGCATCTTCTCTAACCGCCTCACACTTCCAACAACAACAACATCCTCAAAACCCAAAACTCGCCATCAATCCCAGCCTTTCAATCTTGCCAATTGGCACCCAGACTACCCACAAGCTCTACATCATAAACCAACCAGCTCTTCCAGTCTCTCTTTCCTCTCACCTATAGCTCGATTCATAGTTGATGCATTTCAAAAGAACCAAAATAAATGGGACTCATCTGTGGTTGTGGAGCTCCAAAAGCTCCGGCGGGTAACCCCTAGCCTTGTTGCTGAGGTCCTCAAGGTCCAGAATGACCCTTTTCTTGCTACCAAATTCTTTCATTGGGCTGGTACGCAAAAGGGTTACAAGCACGATTTTGCTTGCTATAATGCTTACATTTATTGCCTCAACAGGACTAATCAGTTCAGGTCTGCAGACCAAGTCCCTGAGTTGATGGTTGCACAGGGGAAACCACCTAGCGAGAAACAGTTTGAGATTCTGTTTAGGATGCACGCTGATAAAAGTAGAGGTCTAAGGGTATATTATGTGTATGAGAAAATGAAGAAATTTGGGATTAAACCTGGAGTTTTTTTGTATAATAGGATTATTGATGCACTATTTAAAACAGGCCATTTGAATCTGGCTTTGTCGGTATATGAGGACTTTAGGGATGTGGGGTTGGTTGAAGGCAAAATTACATTTATGGTATTGATAAAAGGCCTGTGCAAGTTTGATCAAATTGAGAAAATGTTGCAACTTTTGGCAAGAATGAGGGAGAATTTATGCAAACCTGACGTGTTTGCTTACACAGCTATGGTGAAAGTGCTGGTTTTAGAGGGGAACTTAGATGGTTGTTTGAAGGTTTGGGATGAAATGAGGAGGGACCTTGTGGTGCCTGATGTTATGGCTTATGTGACCGTGATTACAGGGTTGTGTAAAGGAGGGAGGGTGGAGAAAGGGTATGAGTTGTTTAAGGAGATGAAGGAGAAGGGACTTTTGATTGATAGGGAAATTTATGGTGCATTGGTCGATGGACTTGTGGAGGATCAGAAGCTTGGGTTGGCTTGTGATCTGTTGAAGGATTTGGTGGATTCAGGTTATAGGGCTGACTTGAATATATATAGCTCTCTTATTCGAGGATTATGTAAAGTGAAGCGACTTGATAAGGCATATAAGCTTTTCCAAATGATAATTCACGAGGGTCTGAAGCCAGATTTTCTAATTGTAAACCCCATTCTAGTGTCCTATGCAGAGTTGGGAAAAATCGATGACTTTTGGGATATTCTGGGGAAAATGCAAGAATTAGGATATTCTATTATTCATGAACTTGAAAAGTTCTTCTCCTCCGTGGTTGGAAAGGAGGAGGAAGTGGAGATGGCAATAGAAGTGTTTGAGAAGCTGAAAGTTAAAGGGTATTACAGTGTTGCAATCTACAATATCCTTATTGAGGCTCTTTACAAACATGGGAAGACAATGAAGGCACTGTATCTCTTCAGTGAAATGAATGATTTAAATGTTCAACCAGATTCATTCACTTACAGTGTTGCGATTACATGTTATGTTGAAGATGGGGATGTCAAGGGTGCTTGTGAATGTTTTAATAAGATAATTGAGATGTCATGTGTTCCTTCAGTGGCTGCCTATTGTTCTCTTGCAAGAGGGCTATGCAAAATTGGGGCCATTGATGCAGTTATGATGCTTGTTCGTGATTGCTTGGCCAGTGTAAATAGTGGACCCATGGAGTTTAAGTATTCTCTAACCATTCTTCATGCCTGCAAATCTTGTAATGCTGATAAGGTCATTGAAGTGCTAAATGAGATGATGCAACAAGGGTGTCCACCTAATGAGGTTATATACTCTGCAATTATCTCAGGCATGAGTAAGCATGGTACAATAGAGGAGGCAAGGAAGATATTTTCCAATTTGAGGGAGCACAAACTTCTAACAGAAGCTAGGATGATCGAGTACGATGAAGTATTAATTGAACATACGAAGAAGAAGACGGCAGATTTGGTGATGTCAGGGCTGAAGTTTTTTGGTCTAGAATCAAAACTGAAGGCAAAGGGCTGTATATTGTTATCCATTTGAAAATATAAATCAGGTACTCATGCCATTGGCTTTAGGCATTTGAAACATATGTAGGAAATATTGTTTTCACTAATCTGTAAATGCATAAATTATTCAAGCTTAACTTCTAAATTTTAATTGGTGACTGTAGTAAACCAGTGAAGTGCTGAGCCCCAATTTCAATGGTAACTCAAATGACTTTGAGTTTCGAGTGGCAGAGGTATTACTCAAGGAAGCATCTACATGCAAAGCCCCCCTAATGGCCTCATAGAATCAGAGAGGGTTTTATATCATTGGTGGCTGTAGTTGTCTTTGGGTGAACAAAACTTATAGTCCCCAAACTTTTACCGTTCTATACTTTGATCCTAAGACTTTTTTCCTAAGATTTGGTGCTTAACTTTTCAATTTTAACTAATTTAGTCTAAATTTAGAAATTATGTTAAAATTGCACAGTAGCATTCTGAATTTACAAGTTAAATTTAGTCCCTCGAAGTTCTCATTTTTAACACATTTATTATATTTTAGACTAAATTTTTTAAATTTAAAAAGTTAGAGAACTAAATTGTAGAATTTGTAAAAGGGGAGCATGGGTATTGTTTACTCGTTTTATTTTAATTAACAGCTAAGGACAGAGTAACTGCCCCAGGTAGTGAAGAACTGGTGTAGATCATCAAGCCATTATGTGAATTACAATTTCTTTTCCTTGGAGTAAATGAGATGGAGCCAAATGATTATTTGTAGATTGCATGGTTGAAGACTTGATTTGATGAAGAGCAGAAAGGGTTAGCTTAAACTCTGATGTTTGCTATAACTCTTCTGCCTTAGTAACCAGATTCATCTCATTAAAATTCTACATGGGAACGGTACATTGGCTGTGCTGCTATTTGTCTATTACTATTGTAAACTTAAAACCATAATTGAAAGTATAATGTTAGTTTTGCTTTTCTGTCCCCATGCACGTATCTATGTGTTTATTCTTTTGTGTTTCTGCTATATGTGTTGTAGTTGTCTTTTATTTCAATGGATCACCAAGGACTGAGCTATATACACAGCTTTATGAGGTCACTTAGCCCCTGATGCTTCTTGTAATTCAGTTACCAGATTCATCTTATTGATGTTCTGCATTACAAACAATACACTGGTCGTACTTAAATGTAAGAATGAGGAGAATTCATTGCCCAAGTCCGTGAAGAGTCGAATTCTTTCAGATGTTCATTGCACTATTTTTTCATATAGCGCAAAAACATGGATATTTAGTCTTATAATTCCAAAAGAAAATGTTAGTTATATATAAAGTATAAATATTTATGTAGACTCTATAAATTATATACGGTGCGTATATATATTATATGTGCGCATTATATACAATTTTTTTTTGTAAAAAAAATATATATATATATTCCAGAGAGAAGATGCTTTGCAAACATATTGGTACGTCCTTTTGAATCCTTAGAGATTATTGCTTTAACAGTTCGCATTAAAAGATTAGCAATTCAGTAGAGTTTGATTTACCAACTCGGATGACATTATATAAAATTGATTGTTATTTTAGATATAATTTGATTATGTATTTAGTGCCCGAGCTCCAAAAACGTGGAAGCATCCAAGTAAACTTGAGGAAAAGTATTACATTATGAGTAGGCAAGAAGATAAGAACCTAAATAATATCAGAAGTGTTTTTTTTTTTGCTCTTTTCTCTTTCTTTATAATGCTTTTGGGTACAGGTTCATGGAACGTAAAAAAGTTAAAAACTACAATTCAAGCAATCTGAATAGAGTTTAAACTTATCTTATGGACGGTTGCAAGTAGGTGTGGCAATTCGTGCTTTTGAGCTACCGTGGAATTATAAAAGCAAATGGACTGTTACAGAAAGCTGGCTATAAGATTAATGAAGAGAATGGATTTTTTCTATCTGCTGGCAAGACATGCCTCTCTTTTCAGTTTCAGCTTGGAGGTTTGATTAAGAAGATTGATAATTTGGTTTTTTTTTTTTTTCCCAGTTTCTTTCTTTACTTAAATATCATACAACCCCACCCCCCCAAGGGAAGGTGTATGTCAACAATTAGACGATCAATGCTCAGAAAGACATACAAGACTTCAAAAGCTACAAGATATTTTGAGTAGTACACCACATATTGTAATAATTTTTCTTTTTTATTGTAGCTATTTCTTTATGTATAAAGCATGTGGTTAATCTATATATCAAATCAAATACAATGCTGATCAGCTAGCAATAAGAATTGTGTAAAGAAGTTGATTCCAAGTGTCTGGAACTCCAGCAATGCACCAGTGAGTGCAGTCCATGCCCTTAAAGCCATTGTAACTGCTGGGATGTCCATCTTTTCTGAGTTGTGACAGTGTTGTCATGTCAAGCAAGTTTACTGGCTTTCTTATTCCCTTTAACACTTCTTTCACCACCATTGCAGCCTCAGGCAAACCGCCTGGGTACTTCGATCCGCTTATGGGTTCCGTCTCTTTTCCACAGTTTTTCACACCTGTTTCATTCCAGTCCATGCCACTGAAAGTGAAGTTCACAGAGAAGTATGATTAATTATTTTCCCTAGTATGAAAATAAAATGAAAAAAAGTAGCTAATTAAACAGAATTATTATTTAATTACTTGTAATGAGAAGGTGAAATTCCTTGAAATATGACTCTGGTTTTTACTGGATTCACAGTTGAGTCAACCCATTTAGCCCATGTTGTCAAAGCCTTGCGAAAAGCAACCATACGATCTATGTCTTTGTATATAGCATTACCATCTTCAATGTAGTCCCATCTACATTGTTTATGATCAAATAAATAGTAGTTCAGTCATGGTCACATAATAGTTGTATCATGTATGCTAATTTTAAGGAAGTACTAGTTCTGTTTTGAGAGATTATAAATCTCTTACGGTTGCTTAGGTCCTCTACGGTACCACCAAAGCCAGGTGTTAAAGATAAGAACATCCATGTCTTTCCATATGTTTCCATTTTTAAGAGAATCAAGTTTCAAAACGCGACCAATCTTTTCTTCGTCGACATCCACCAAATAATGTGAATCGAATAGAAGCAATGAAACATCATAGTCCTGTGAAATTCAATCCTTCAAGTTAGTTACTTGGTAGTATTAGTACATAATTGAATGTCTTTACAAATAAAATATATAAATAGGAAGTTCTCAGACCTGAAATGTTATTGTATAAAATGAAGAATTTGTTTGCTCTATGATTTTGGAGTAAGGCACAGCAGAGTGAAGCAAGCATATAAGAGATTCATACTGGTTTAGACTCACAGAGTCCCCTACGAACATTATCCTCTTTCCCTCGAGTCTTTTTAAAAAAACTTCTCCATCAAATCTGCAGTAATTCCAATATCCCAAAAATTTATAGAAAATTTGATAACAATAAGAAAATTATTATTATTAAAAAAAAAAAAAAAAAAACTGCGCCAAATTATCCTCTTTGAACCCTGAATAGGGTTTTTTTTTATTATAGATATTTGACCGAAAATGTCATAAAATAACCTCTAAATAGCCGAAAAAAAGTGCAGCTTTTGTGGCTCAATTTGCAAATATTGTTGTCCTAAAGCACACTTGTGTGATTCATGTGATTTTGATTATATATCTTGAAAATTTGCGTTTCTGTAGAATATTGATACAGTACTTAACAGTTAAGAAGACAGTTTCTGACAAAGCTGGTTCTCTATTGCTACATTGGCATACAAAGTATATATAGAGACATATAAATGGATGAAAAATAAATGTCTGTAAACGTACCTTGGCAAATCACAGTGCTTGGGTTGCCATCTATAATTGAGATATTGATGATCAGGGCGACCATATTTTAGGCAGTTAAACTCCTTGCGAATGAAAGGACAAGACAAAGAATCATAGAGAGGATAAGAATCATCCAAAACCCAACAACCTTCATATATATTACAACTTCCCTTTTGTTTTGATCTCCATTTCATACTCAATACTTCATCTTTGTCAACAGAGTTTGCTAAACAAATTGAAAATGTCACACAGACTGAAACTATGGATATGAAGGAAGTTGACATTCTTCTAAAATTTCTCAACTCCATTTCTATTCCTTCACAGACAGAGTGAGAGAGACAAACAAAGATATCTCCCTCCTTTATATACAATTTTAATTATTGGGTGTGATGTGTTTTGCAACTGTTTTGGGAAGAATAATTGGTTTATCCTAGACCAATCTTATGTGACAGCCTGACAGGCCAAGGTTTGGCTACAAGGAACACTGATTTTTATCTCTTTTTATACCTTTTACTATTTTCTCAAGTTTTGATTGACCTAGATAACGAGGGACAACCAATAATTTTCCTTTTTGGGTTAATTTTCTTATAGTTTGTTACCATATAAAAAAATTTGATTCGTTAGATATAATTCCATTAATGTCTAGAATAAATTGGGTGACACCCTTTATGGTATATTTGTATTTAAACAACCAACCAACCATAAATAGCCTGCAGGTATGAGATTTGTGGTGTTGATTTTACCAATTTTTCACATGCAACACATGGTTAACACCTCATTCATGAAACATATTCACAATTTCTTATTCAACTCCTTCTTGCACAAGACAAAGGAACCATGTGTATAGCGTTAATTAAAAAGTGGAGGACTTAGAAAGTGAGAATTAACAATATGTCATGGCTTGTGTATATAAGGTAAACCATAATGCATGCATAAAAAGGTAATGTTATAGAGGGAAATACTAAAGTGCTTTATGTATTGTTTATTTCATGTTAAACGGTACATAACATTGTATGAAACGTTTTCATCTTTCTCAAATCCATGTTAACTAAATCTATATCCTTTTCCTAATTTAAATTATTTACTTCATATTCTAATTTTGTCGATTATGATTTATGAATATAATATTATATTATTTCTACCTTAACAAGTGCAAGATCGAACGAATGTAGTTTAACTATAATATTGAATCATTTAAGTAATACACACACACACATATATATATATATCTACATATCTTATGGATGCAGAAAAATTGATATTTGTGTTCGACCTGCAATGATGAATTCGAAGGACTTTGAAAAAATGAATTACTCTTAAATGATGAATTCATCAACTTTAATGATGTGTTTGGAATTTGGACTTTGGTGAGGAAGATGAATTCTTCCACTTCAATATTTTTTTTTTTTTTGGGTCAATGAATAGCTTCCATTTCTATGTTTGATGCTGGAAAAATAGAAGGGAAAAAACTATATTAAGGGAAATGACTGGAAAATTTTATTGAAGGAAAATTCCTTAGACTTTAGCCTGAAGTAGTGGAAACTTGTGAAATTTTAGGGAAGGTACGTGTAATGGGGAAAATTTTGAAATTCTACGGAAAATGTATCGAGTTGGTTCCCGCATTTTACGTAAACTAATCCAAAACCAATCATGATGCCCCTTTTAAGGTTAATTTTCACACTTTTATCTCTTTCATATTAATTCAATATTTGACTCAATCTCTTTCGTGCTATATTTAATATCTCTCTACTACCATAGTATAGAAAAAAAAAAATCTCTTTTAACACTTTTCTCCCTCCCACTTCAACACAAGTTGGCAATTATTTCTCGTTAAAGCTCCTCTTTCTTGTACATTATCAACTATTCTTTCTCTCTTTTTTATTCTATTCTCATCTCTTTTTTTTTTTGGACAAATTTTTAGATTGGATATCGAGATGGTCTTCTTGCGAGAAAAGAAGCTGCAGTGCAAGAAGGTTTTAATATTGGATTTAAGCAGTCAGTCGTAGATGGGTATTATCAAGATGAGAACATAATACCATTGCAGAAAGCAAGAAGAACGTAGAAAAATAACTTTTACTGAAAACTTTTACTGATATATTTTCTGATCATTATTTACATTACACAGTTTATGATATTTATATTGTAAACAAGACAATTGCAAAGTCAAGTATAATAAGCGCAATACACAGTATAAATGCAACATTGGCTATATTAGCTATAGACCGACTATAATAACTTGTAACAGCCTGCACTAATTCCAACTGCCTGGTGCCACCTTAACATTATCTGATTATCCTTGGTACACGCGCATCACCAAGAACTCACTATATCTTCAACACCCCTTCTCAAACTCAGTGACATGCAAATAACATTGAGTTTGCTTCTATGAAACAAGAACTGCTGAACGGACAAGGGCTTTGTAAAAATGTCAGTCGGTTGATGTGTACTAAGAATATGTTGAACAAGAACAAGATTAGAAAGAACTTTCTTACGGACAAAATGTAAATCAAAATCAACATGCTTGGTACATGCATGATAAACAGGATTGGTAGCCAAAGAAATAGTGCTAAGATTGTCACACCAAATGATAGGGGACTAGGTAAAGTAATATTAAATTCATCCAGTAAAGAATTCAACTACATAATTTCAGAAGTTGTATCTGCAAGAGCACGATACTCAGCCTTTGTGCTGGATCGTGAAACTGCATGTTGCTTCCGAGAATACCACATGATAGGATTAGAGCCAAAATACACAACCACACCAGAAGTAGACCGACAATCATCCAGATCAAAACCCCAATCAACATCAACAAAACCATGAAGCTGAGGTTGGGAGGAAGGTTTGAAAGCCAAACCGTAGTGAAGAGTACCTCGTAGATAACGTAGTATTCTTTTAACAGTTAACCAATGGGGAACCAATGGTTTTGACATGAATTGGCACACCTTGTTAACAACATAGGTGAGATCAGGCCGAGTAAAAGTGATATACTGCAAGATGCCAATCACACTTCTATAATAAGTAGGATTATCAAATAATTCACCACTTGGGTAGAGAGAGTGTAACTGGTAGACATGGGCGTGGAACTTTGACTGATCCATATGAGTTTTTACAAGCAATTCTCTAATATATTTGCCTTGATTGAGCATAAGATCACCATTCGGCAGAGTAGATGCCTCAACTCCTAGAAATTAGCTTAACAAGCCAAGATATTTTAAAGCAAATCGAGAATGAAGAGTGGCTATAAGAGACTGAACTTCAACTTCATCACTACCTGTAAGAATTATATCATCAACATAGACAAACATATAAGTAGTGGAATGAGAAGTGATTCTAATGAAAAAATAACTATCTACAATGGATTTATGAAATCCCAAAGTCATAAGTGCTACAGACAATGTATCAAATCAGGCTCTAAGAGCCTGTTTCAAACCATAAATTGCTTTATTTAGCTTATAAACATAGTTAGGAAACTGAGAATATGCAAAGCCTTAGGCTGGGTCATGTAGACTTGCTCACCAAGAATACCATTCAAGAAAGCATTATTGATGTCAAGCTAATAAAGAAGCCACTTCCTACTTAATGCAAGAGTAATAATGACCCGAATAGTGACTTATTTAACCACAAGACTGAAAGTGTCCGTAAAATCAAAGCCAGGGCGTTAGTCATAACCTTTAGCTACTACCCATGACTTGAGTTTTTCCAAAGCACCATTAGGGAGTCTCTTAGTCCGAAAGATCCATTTATGACCAATAACTTTTCTGTCTTGAGGAGGAGGAACTAAGGTCAATGTACCATTTTTAATGAGAGCATCAAATTCCAACTGCATGGATGATTTCCACAAAGGATTTGCCAAAGCTTGTTTAGTGGAGCTAGGTTCTTTGAAGACCAGATCGGCTTGTAAAGCCATATACATTTTTGGTTTAAAAATTTCCACCTTTGATCGAGTAACCATTGGATGTGAGTTAGTAGGAACTGATAAAGAAGTAGGAGAAGAGACAGGTAAGGTATTTGAGGAGAAATGGAAGAACTAGAAGGTAAAATATGAGAAAAAGGTGGAGAGGAAACTAGTGGAGGTGAGATTGTAGATGGAGAAATAGACAAAGGTGAAGTAGATAACGGTAAACTAGGTGATTGAACACGTGACTGTAAAGGTGAACTTACATTTGCACTTAAAGGTGAGTGAGACGTCTCACAAGATAAAGGCTTATCAGAACCTAAAACAAAAGTAGAATCAGATGCAGATGTAGGAGCTACAAAAGGAGCAGATGCACGTGACTTTACAACAGTAGGAAGAATGGTATGATGGACAATAGTTTGGGTGAAAGAAATAGAAGAATTAGAAATTGAAGAAAATGAAAATTGTGACTCATCAATTATAACATCTCAACTAAGAAATAGTGTCCCTTCAGGAGACAAATATTTATACCCTTTGTGTCTAGGACTATATCCCAAGAAAGTACAAGGCTTAGAATGAGGAAGAAACTTGTGAGTGTTAAATGATCTGAGACAAGGAAAACAAAGACAATCAAAGACTTTTAAGAAAGAGTAATTCGGTGTTTGATTGTATAAAACTTCAAGAGGTGATTTCTCATGTAAAAGAGGAGTAGGTAAACGATTGATGAGGAAAGTATTGAAATAGAAAGCTTCATCTCAAAAATGATGAGGTAAAGAAGCATGAGATAACATAGCTAAGCCAAGTTCAGTTATGTGCCGATGTTTTCTTTCTCCAAGTCCATTTTGCTCATGAGCATAAGGACAAGATGTATGATGAATAATTTCCATGGAAGCTAAGGTAGAAGTGAGCCCTTAAAACTCACCTCCCCAATCACTTTGTAAAACTTTAATTTTACATCTTGTTTGTAATTCAACTTTAGATTTAAATATTAAAAAGGCTTGCAAAAGCTGATGACTTAGAACGAAGAAAATAAATCTGTTGAATTAATGTACCAAAACGGTACAGTTTTATTTATAAAGCTCTTGGGCTTGGGCTTGGGCTTAATCAAAGCCCATTAGGTTAATATATATGTATATATATATATATGTATTCCATCAGCGAACAAGAATATATATATATATATATTAATATAACAGCGGCACAGGAGAAGTAAAAGAAAAGAGGCGGCAACAAACAGAGGCGGCAACAGACAGAGGCATTCGGTATACAACCCATTAAAGAAATATTATTCTCTCAATCTATTTGGTAACAGATTTATAGTTACTGTTTTAATTTATCTGTTGTTGCTAAACTGACAAGACAGATTTATTTATTTATTGTTTTTGTGAGAGAGATTAATTTGGATGTAATTAGGTATTTGGGTATTTGAGTGATTTGGTCAATTAACTGTTGACAAATCTTATTGTACTCCTCTTTGACAAATATAGTGAAATTTTCGGTGCCGGCCTCAGCAGTGGATTAGGTAGTCACATTGACTACTAAACCACTTAAATCTTTGTGTCCTTTGTGTTGATTATTTTCTTTATAATTTTGTGGGTGCTCGTTATTATTATTATTTTATCGCTTCCGCATTATTATCTGATCTTGGGTACAACAAAATCCAAGTAAAGCGACTAAATTCATCAACAAAATGAACATAGTATTGATATCCATTCTTAGAAACAAAAGGTGCTACCTAGACATCTAAGTGCACAACTTTTAAAGGAACAGGAGCATAACTAGTTCTAGGCTTATAGGATAAGCTGTGACTTTTGTTTAATTGACAAGCATTATATAGCATATTAATAGCATCATCAGTAAAAAAAGGAAATATTACTACTAGTAAGAGCCTTTCTAACCACAGGTATAGAGGCATGGCCAAGGCATTGATGCCAAAGAGACAAAGGAGACACTAATCCGCAAGTAGATGCAGTGTGAACAGAAGGAGGCAGAAATGGAGTTGACGTGGTAGAAGTTGAAACATGAGAAACATTGGAATGAACAGGCTTGGTGAGACCCAAATCAAATCTATATAAGCCATTATGCAAAGCACCCTTGAGTAGCACTATACTTGTCACCTAATCCTTGACATAACAGTGAAAAGGATGAAACTTAAAAATGACACTATTATCCTGTGCAAATTGTGACACACTAAGCAAGTTTTTAGTTATATGTGGAACATGTAAAATATTTTTCAAAAGAAAAGTTTTATTAGAACAATGTGATGAATAAAAACAATTTGAACCTACATGTGAAATGTTAAGACACTTACCATTACCTACCATCACCTTGTCTGGACCTATGTAGCAACTAACATTGGCAAGATTATTAAGATCATTTGTCACGTGATGACCGACTCCTGAATCAGGAAACCAATGTGGCTTAGCTGAAAAGGATGGGACTTGTGAAGAAAAAGACTGAATTGGAGCTATTTGTTGTGGAGGGCAATACGGTGTGTACAATGGATAATAGGTATGTGAAGGTTGGTTCAAGGCATTAGGAACTATTCCAAATGTAGAAGGTTATAAAAAGTTCTGGTGTATGAGCAGATGAATTAAAAGTAAGTGGAATAGGTACAGATGTAGCTAACATTGCTTGGGCAATGTGTGGGTCATAGCCTCGTGAAGGTGCATGAGGCACTTGCACAAAATTAGCAGTATTGGCGTGTTGTGGTGGAACAACAAGAGGTCTATTACCATTAATGGCTTGAGTTGGTGAAACAAAATTTCTATCAAAACGAAACCAGCATGTAAACACAATATGACCAAGCTTTTCACATAGTTGACATTGAAGTCTTCCTCTACCTCTATCAAAGCCACGTCCACTCCTTCCTCTGTAACTTGGAGAATATTGACTATAAGCATTACAACCAAGAGGTGTTATAATATTTCCAATCTATGAATCATTTGGTCGTAATGCGTGTGAAATATTGACTGTTCTAGGATCTCTGAATGGGTTTTTATTAAGTTCATTTGCAACACTCATATTAATCGAAGGTAGTGGTGACATTACTACAGTATTTCTACGTTCCAATCTACACTCATGACTAAGCAACAAAGCTTTTGCATCATCAACTGTTACCTTTTCACTCATCATCCTCTCAGTCAACATTGAGAACACATTATCATAGTTCTCATCAAGACCTCTTAAGACTTGCATCAACTTTTGTTCTTCTGTTAAAGGACAATCAGCGGCTTGTAATTCATCCGTTAACACCTTTATTTTTAATAGGTACTCAGATATTGTCAAATTGCCTTTACGAAGGCTTTGTAGCTCTTCACGTACCTGAATTGCTCGTGCTCTTGACTTTGATGCATAAGACTTTTCTAACCTTGTCCAAGCATCTCTCGTTGTATCAAAACCTGAGATTTGTTTCAGCACATCCTCAAACACACAAGACATAAACCAATAGCTTAACATTTCATCTTGTTTCCTCCAATTCTTGTATTCTGGATATACAGCTCCATTGTTGAACACCTCTGGTGGTAGATCTTGAAGTACATGATCATCCAATTCAAGACATCTTAAGATCTTTAGAATTTGATGTTTCCAGATTGTGTAATTGCCAGTATTCAACTTAATTGACACTAAAATATTACTGTTATCTTGTTTCCTCCAATTCTTGTATTCTGAACATGACAGCTCCATTGTTGAACACCTCTGGTGGTACCGATCTTGAAGTACATGATCAGTCCAATTCAAGACTTCTGGTGAAGATGCTTTATAATTTGATGTTTCCAGATAATGCTGTAATTGGCACCAGTATTCAACTTAATTGACACTAATAATATTGTGAGGTACATATCTAGTCGATCTTCGCGTGTATCAAGGTTGTATTATGATAATGCTAAGGTGGCTACTACAGGATCATCATATCAATTTGAAAGTCACAGTGCTGTTTCAAGTCTGTATACAGCTAGTCATGATGAGAACATAATACCAATGCAGAAATGTAAGAAGAACGTAGAAAACAAATTTTACTAAACTTCATGATATATTTTTGATCATTATTTACATTACACAGTTTATGACTGTTTTATTGTACAATAATAACATATCATAAACTGTGTAATGTATAATAAGCGCAATACAAAGTATAAATGCATCAGTGGTATATTAGCTTATACTAGCTTAACAATTTGAAACAGCTGCATAATTTCTAACTGCCTAGTCACCTTCTTTCTATCATTCTATAACGCGCATCACTAGAAGAACTATATATGTTCAACAATCTTGATCCACCTCAGATTATGATCATCCTATACACGCACTGTGAGCTTTCAAAGAAATTCACTGATATCTCACGTGTAATGGATCCTGGTCATGTAGTAGTCTTACCAAGCTAAACAAAAGTGAAAGAGATCGTGTATTTAATTTTTAACTATATTCCTTTCAATTCTGGCATTATTACAAATTCAGTGATAATTTATTTATTTATTAAATCTGTCTATGTACATCCCTGTGAAGTGTAGTGGCTTCACTTTCTGATGGCATGAAAGAGAGAGCGATAGAAACACAAGAAAGGATATCTGAATTCCAGAGATTATATGAATCTACACTCTCTTTCAACCACAGATGCTCTTAGGTTATTTAGTGATAGTACCCTACAGAAAAATGCTGCCAAGCAGGGTGTAAATGCTGAAGTTAGTTCCAAGATAGAAGGCTTGCAAGGGCAGAGTTCGAACGGAGATTGTCTTGGAAAGTACTCTGGAGAGCTCCAGTCCCTTCTCAATCAAAGTCCCGCAATAAAAAGTGCAGTTCTTGTAGGGGTTTAATTATTATTTTTCATGTTGTAAGTAATATTTTGGAGCTTGAAACCAGACTCTTTGATTTCATTGCCCCAGCTTTGAGTAAAAACTTCTCTCATAACCTTTATTTGTTTTGTTCTTATTTTAGCTTTTGATTGTTCTCCTTTCTTGTTATTCATGTATTTTATAACCTAACAAATGTTTTTAAGATTTCTTCTGAATTTTTTTTTTTTTTTATCTTCCACAACTTTATTAGATTTAATTATATATTTTAAATTTACCATCCGATAATGTACCATAAAGATGACAATAATCTTATTCTAGTTGTAAATGTTACATAAATATCTCATGAACGGACTACTAGAACAAATTACCATTACTTGGAGGTCTAAGTGCCTCCTACAATAAGGATTACATCAAATAAAGGAAACTCAACATCATATCTCATACTTTCATTTAATATTGTTACTAAATAAATTACTCTGGCACTCTAGCAATACCTAGTTGTTCTTTTGATCCAATGCAGTAAGGAGAACACAAGAAGTTGGTTGTTGTTTGATCCTCTAGACCTGGCATAGCTAGACTGGTGCCTCTAATTAAATTGATTACGGGTGTAGCATTACAGGTACCTGTCTCCATTATCACCTGCATAACAACAACATTAGAAATGAAGTTCTTATTCTATCTGTATCAAATACCAACTAGCCTCTTTTTCCCCGTAATATTTGTAATCAAATGAATAAATAAGACATTATATGTTTAACAAAGAGGTTTATAGGTCTTAAATATAGTCACCAGCCTACCTAATTTACCACCATCAATTACAAGCTTGAATAGTTCTTGTATGTGAAAATGCTGCAGAAGGATGCCTTAGATGGGATTCATTTTTGGGAATTGGAATCACAGTCTCAAAAGCTTCAACAAGCAATGCTACCTTCCTCTTCCTGGCGGGAGCAAGTTTGGAGACAGCCTGTTGGAGTGCATGATCAATCATCCATTCCTCTGTATTTTTCTTTTCATCCATCATCTGGTGCCTCAGATCAATCTTTTCTGCTTCTGGATCAGGAACCAAAGGCAGGTAATTGGGTTCTCTTGGATTGAATTTCCTTGGCTCCTCCATATCATTAATAGGTCTCTTGCACCTCAATCCTCCTTTCCATTTGTTGCAGGTGTCGGATAGTTCTTGATCTCCATTGCCATGTAAGAATGTTCTCTTCTTCTGTAAGTTCATTTTGTCAACCTTGAAGAATGTTTCAGATCCTTCCGACTTTGTATAATTTTTCACTTCCATACTGTCAGCATTGCTATTATCATTTTGCGCCAGACCTGATGAGTTGAGCCTTAAATCACCATCCTCCTCAGAACCAGTGTAAGCATCGGATTTCTCAGCCTCACCTTGATTTTCTTCAAATAAGTTCTGGACCCAAGCAGAATCAGTACTGTTGGCATTGACACCAGTAACTGTAGAAGCAGCCTCTGATGACTCAGAAGTTTGAACTTGTTCCGATAATTTAACATCAGTGTCTTGCTCTCTCTCTTCTAATTTATCAACAGAATCCAAATAGGTGAGTTCTTGATCCAAGAAAAAATAATCAGTACTGACATTTATATCTTTGTCTGTGCTCTCTGTCTTCTGGCTCGCATTGGACCCTTCATATATTTCATCTTCATAGGAAAATTGACGGCCTCCACATGCGCTTGTTCCATCATCTTGAGGATTTTCTAGATCTACTTTGACACTTTTCGCTTCACTTGTAAACTCAGTTCTAATTGTTTCAGGAATTGTTGCTAGATTCACAATTTCTGATCCAGAATCCCTGTTTTCCTCTGCTGTTTCCTCACTGGTTGCTTTCGTTTTCTCATTTTGTTCCTGAAGTGGCTTCTCTATTGAACTTGAAGTGACCAAGATGTTGACAGCATCTACTTCAGCTTGTTCATCATCTTCTTCAGTGGTACTTGAGTCATTGTCTTTATAGGAAACCTCATCAATTGATTTATTGGATATTTTTCTAGATTCTTTAATCTCAAAATTCCAGTGCATATTGTCTTGTACTATGCAACCATAGTCAAATTCTTCTTCCATACATGCACTTTCTTCTTTGTATGGCCTTCTTGTACTTCGTCAACCTGTATCATATCACTGCAGTTACTAACAATGTCATATGTCTTGATCACAGATTCTTCAGACAAATGAGCACATTCAATTTCCAAGGAAAACCCAAAAATTGATTTCGATTCATCACCAAATTTGCTTGAACTATTGGCTTCATCTTCAAGTTCTGCATCAGAAAATTGCCCCTCATCCCAATCCATATCAGTCGTTTCAGAGCCAGTTTCATCCACTCGTATGCTTGCTGACCTTTCGAAGTCACTCATATTGGAGAACCTCCCTGGGGTTAGTTCTTTCTCAGCCAAGACTAGTGGATAATATCTGCCACCATCTTTTTGTTTTTCATCATAAAAGCTGTGTTTGATCTCCATTTCTGCCAGAAAAGCATCAGAGTAGCCTTCCATAGATTCCTCAGAGTCGATCTCCGACTGCAGTGATTGGTCTGAAAGGCTCTCAACAACTTGCTCTTCAATGTGACTTTCTAAAGCTTCTTCTTTGACTCCACCATCTGAGGGCAATAATTCAACCAATTTCCCATCATCGTCAGGTGTTATTCCAATTTCTTCATTGCCATGTTCCTTACTTTTGGCAAAGATTTCAATGAAAAAGCCCATTCCTTCCTCTTTAACTGAAGAAGGCATGACCAAATGAGTCAAAGCTTCGTCTTTCATTGCTGGTCCTTCATCAAATATCCCTGAAAAGTCACCAATCACTTTCACTCCAATACAAGAGGGTTTTGCCTTGCGTGGGCTTAGAGCTTGCACCATCATTTTCTTCTGGGTCTTCAAGGATCGCCTTCTTGCTGATAAGAAACTCTTCAATGGAGGCAAAGGAGTATGATGATGACCGTTAAGAGAACAGTATGTATATGGGCAAACCTTCATCGCTGAGGTTCCCTCAGACTCAGTACCTCCAGGAGTAAGTGTCAAATAAGAAGGGAACTTCGAGTCCTTCAGAATTGAAGAACAGGTAGCTCTTTCAACATTCATATCTGCACAAAGAGCCATTCTAGAAGATTTCTTTGCTGAAGCTCTTGCAAGCTTAAAACTAGGGGTCTTTGTTAAAGTCCTCACTAGTTTCAAACTAGATGATCTTATTAAATTTTTTGCTGGTTTACTATTAGAAGCAGAGAAATGATCGGAAGTTTTGGCGTTTCTTCTTAGGGGACTGTTACCATGAGAACTAGCCTGAGAATTCCGAAGACTCACCTGGGAGTGCTCTTTCTTAGCATCATAACAGCTGGTAGACTTCATGTAATTTGGTGATCCATCGATTGATTTGATCAGAGGATGCTTCTGTGGGACTACTGCTGTGGTTGGAACAGGTGAAGGTGGTGGCTTTCCTGGTTGGTATTTGTTCTTTTTTAGGGCTGATGATTTCAAGCTCTCAATATCTGAAAGCTTAATTGATCTTGACTTCTTCATTTTTTTCTTTAAATCAGCTCCTCTGTTTTTTCCATCTTGGTATTGAGAAGAGTTTTGTTTCAGGTTAGCCAAACGGTTCTCATGTTTTATGGTCTCAGCTTGGATTCCAAGCTTGTTTGTTACCTTCCTTTGAACCATATTCAAAGCTAACCCAAAAACAAAAACAAGTAGCGAGGAGAATATTCGAGGTGGGTTTTCTTCAATTCAGATAGGCAATTGGTAAGAAAAGTAATCCTCTTATGGAATTTGCGTTTGGGTGGAAATTTACATTTGAAAGAAAAGGAGTTATTGGAAGAACCCCAAGAATCAGAGATTCTTCATCCTTGGTTTGGTTTTGTTGTGGGTGGCCTTTTTGTCTATTTTCATCCTTGTTTTGGTACGGTAGATGAAATTTGAATAAGGCCGAGACTAGAGTTTGATGCTGACTTGCGTTAGCAGGTAGCTTTCGGATATCTTTCCCATTATAATACTTTACTCAATGACATAAGCATTCTGCACGTGGCAATTTTTTTTTTTTCAACAGACTTGTTTTCTCATTGCTCAATGTATTATATTACTGTGTTCATTAGGTACCCTAACTAATTCAACTGCAATTACAGAAATACCCTCCATTATTTTTTTTGTCCGGGGCGGTGCCTGTCATTGTTTGGATAAGAAAAGCATCAATTGGGAATGCATCGTCTTACCTTCTCTATTTAAGATAAGCTTTTGTGAGGTCTATTCAGATTCTCTTGATGTTCAATTACTTTGCTTATTGATGATATATGTTAATTGATTTAAAAATTAAAGATGGATTTCTGTACGGAAGATCGAATTAAAAATTTGAGAAAAATGAATGAGGGTAATATTGTAGTCATGTTCACATCACTGAGAAGAAGTTTTCTTGCTTATATAATCAAAGTGGACCTTTAAACCAGAAAAGGCGGTTGGGCGGTAGCAGTTTACAAAAATGGCCGGCAATAATGGGCTTTCTATGGGGGTCCACCACTGGTCTAATCCATTTACGCATTTACACATACGCTCCTCATCTCAATTTTCTTTACGAAGCAATGACGCATGCTTTTTCCCGCCCCCCGGACCAATCTGAAAGAGAAGCAATGAAGCATGCTGCTATAAAAGGCAAAAATAATTATAATTATAATGGTCCCAATATTTTTGCATAAATATTAATTCTAGGTTGCATTAATATTTTTCCACGAAGAAATACTCAAATTTGTTACTTTTCGTAAAAAATTACTTTAAATTTATATTTATTTAATAACGATGTATATTTATTATCTTTACAAAAATAACATATAAATAATTATAAAATTTTATTTTATAAAACAATTGAAGTATTACCTTTTCAAAAATGATAGTATAAATTTATAAATAATTGACTTGTATAAATTTATTATCTTTACAAAAATAACATAAAAATATATCAAAATTTTATTTTATAAGATAATAAAAATCAAATATTTTTATAAAAATTTATAAGTAAGAGACTTGTATTATTCTGTTTCATAAATATGGATCTAAAATATTAAAGATAATGAATTTGAAGTAACAATTTATAATATTCTTTAGCTCATGCTTCAAAAGTGATGTGTGTGGATTGTGTTACACGACTGCATAATTATTATTTTCAAAATATATTGCAAATAAATCTAATTTAAATTATATCGTAAATTTTTACCAAATTTCAAGCTTACATCAACACTTTTTTCTTTTTATTTTTTGAAAATGTTTAAGTTAATTTCTCAATATATATATATATATATATATATATATATATATATATATATATATATATATATATATAATAATAAAAAAAAAAAACCCAACAACATGTGTACGACATAAGAAAAGTTCAAGGATAATTATATGCTCGTGTAACAGTTGCTTTGAGCATGAAAACATTCTTTACCAAATAAAAGCTTCAGATTTATGGATTGCACGTCACATATTCTTCATTGGAGGCTTGGAGCTACGAACGTTTTGAGTCAACTCAAGAGGACAAGACATGACATATTGACATCACATATTTATTTACATTGCTCCTTTGGAGCAACTAATAGTATTTTGATTTTAGACCAAATTTTAATCATTTTGATATTTTAATCTTCTTGGCATAAGTTTATTTAGTTTAATAATTTATAAAAAAAAAAAAAAATTGTATAACAATAATTTTAAATTTAAGTCATTTAAAATATTTTTCTTAAAAATAGCAAAACAAAAATTATTAAATAAAGAAATTTCATTAAATTGAAGATAAAGAAAGAAAGAAAAAATAGTACACCATATATTATCTCTTTACTCTAAATAAACAAATTATCACTTAGCAATTAAAATATAAAAGACTGCTACCAACCCAAACCAAGTTCTTCACACTAAAAACAACACGTTGTTTGTGGAAGATCTCAAAATTAAGATGATATTCCTATGTTTCTCCGGATATCTATCCAATATAAGAGCAACTAAGCTTAGTTTTTCTAATAAGGTCACATTCTCCATCATTACTGACCAAGAAAAGGGCGAAAAAATACCACCAAACTAGCATCCCAAACAATACAGAGCTTAGATGGAAATTAAAAACAAACACATACATTAGATAAACAAATAAATAAAAAAAAAGGGTCTACGGATTTCTCCATTGACCTAGCACCAAAAAAGAAGAGGAGAGTCTACTAGTACAAACTAGGGAAAAAGCTGAGCTCTAGAGATCTTCAAAGACACTTGGAGGAAAGTGGAAGTGTTGTTGGGTTGAGAGAATGAAGGTGGTGGAGGATGGAGATAGAGGGTGGTTCGTCAAGTAGAGGGAATGGTGGGGTGGGGGAGGGGACGGTGGATGGAGGAGGCGAAGGAAGATGGTAGGCTAGAGACCAGGCTATGAAATGAGGTGGTGAGAATATAATGAACCACTGTTTTTTTTATAGAGAATGTCGGTAAACTTTATAATTTGATTATTTGCCATTAGATTGTATAAATATGTAAATCCCAGTTTAAGGTATAGAATGTCAGTCAATAACCTAAGTAAAATTTACCAACCCTATCCTAGGTCATCATAGCCATAGGTTCGGTATTTTTAAGTAAGGGTCCTTACACTCTTACAATTTACTATTTACATTGATAAAATACAGTGTTGGCTAAGGAAGCTCAAACAAGTTTGAGGAGAAAAGGGAAGAAAAAAAATGGAACATGGACAACAGAATAGAGTATGAAAGGTGGCGCGTTTTGGGGGCATCAAGGACATGAACTCAGGAAGGGGTACCTCCATGGCTATATAGTTTTTAGATTTCTAAATAAATAACGAAAATAAATTATATACTCATTTGGAAGGATATAATTGATCACATGTCTATGTTGTTTTTACTATATTCTCCATTTTGAATTTATATTCTCTTATGTACAGCAATAAATAGTACAATAAAAATTGGGGAGATGAGAAAAATAATATATGGGAGTGTTTGACCCAATGTATCTACTTCAACCTCATTTTCTTGTAGTGGGTAGTTGGTTTTATTTTCAATAAACGCTTCAAAATAGTTCTGGTACCCAATGTTCATCAGAGATGAGCTTTTGGTAACCTTCATCATTTCCATGGCCTGAAAAAATTCCAATATTGAATGTCAACAAAAAATAAACGAAACAGCATAATATTGATATGTAAAAATCAATAACAATCCAAAAATCTGTCATGATGTTTCCAAATCCTAAATTTGCACCAACACTTCTTATATACATGTGTCAAAATTATTTTGGAAATTGAAGAATGTGTCATAACATGAAGAATGTGCTACAAAAATGAGTCCAAATTTATGTGTCCTTAGCATTCTCTTTCAAAATGGTGTTTCTAGTTTTGAATTGGGAAACCACTAAGTTGTACAAGCATCATTATACAATAATTAGATTCAAATATTCCAGTGACCCTTTGTGCATATATTCCTAAATCATGAAATGGGATTTAGTTATGCTGATGCACAAATGTCTTTGGTAGCTAGCTACCTGAAAGCTGAACACGAATTGTCTTGCTTTTTTGCTCACTTTTGGACTTGGATGGGACTGAAGTTTCTCATACATCAATTGAGCTTCCTTTGTCCTGCAAATGATCGGTATACTCTAGGTACAGACTATAATAAATGTTGCCTATCTCTCGTCAACTTGTCTACTACTTAAGTTTTTGGAAGGATTAATGACTAACACACTCTAACGCAACACTGTTAATTCTACATAGATTCTCAGAACAAGCCCCGTGACAATTGTAAAAATATATTATCCGGCATCTTTTGTGTTACTCTCCAATTAACAAAGTTATAGAGTGACTTGATTAAAGTTGAAGGCATGGAAAGGATAAATTCTCAAGAGATAAACATACCTATTTAGAGAATCTTGACAGATAGACCATTGAAGAGCAGCTAACCCATACAGCTCGTTCTGTATATTAAGTTTTAAAAAAAGGCAGAGAATATATGAATATGATGAATAGTTCTCTGAGAAAAGCAAGTAAAGGATTATAATTGGAAAGGCAGTAGCACCTTCCTGATATGTTTGTCTGCATGTAAGTATGTATATTCAAACACCAGTTTAAAGCAATTCTAGGGAATTCACCTTATCAGCTTTAGAAAGGAGCCTAACATTCGCCCTCCAAATTAATAGTTTGCACGGTTTTGTGTAAAGCTAAAAATGTTTAACTCTTGATGGTCTCATGAAAAATGTAAAATAACACCAATGCAACAAAAAATACCTTGAATGTTAATTTATCCATTACTTTTTCATAATAGGGTAATGCTTCCTTTAGATTTCCAAGATTCATCAAGGAGTCGCCATCCTTCAGTGCCTGGAACAGTTCAAGACAGAAAATATTAAAATAGATAATCTTATGTACAACAATAGAGTAGTGCTACGAAAACTACTATACTAACTGTCATTGGTTAAATAAGTTCCTGCATTAACTGCTCGTGATCTATTCGTTCAGGAAAAGTAGTGCTATATAGCAGGACTCTATTAAAATATGCTTGGAAGATGGTGATATAGTATAACACAGTAACAAAGCATGGGACCAATGTATAAATAAAACAATTAAAATCTCTACATTCTTACTTATTTATTTTTTACTTTAATGACAACCAGAACTTTCTCTAGGATTTCATGTTTCCATCCAATATTGCGATTGAAACATGTGATTGTGTAGTGAATATGTTAATCCGTATCTATAGCATTTCTCGAGTATCATCTGATTGTTTAAGACCCGCATTGATGATTTGCATACGCATTGGAAGTAACTGAACAAAACTAAGGAAGTCTGTGAGAAACAAGTGTATTTGAGTTACAAGCTCAAAAGGAGATTATGATCAGAGCCAACCTTTTCACACTCAGATTTTAGCCTTGGGTCAATATTCAAGCCAATAGTACTATTGTATGCAGCAATCAATTGCCTTGTACGAGCTTCTTTAGCAGCTTTCTCTTCTGCTGTTTCGAGAACCTCACCAGGTCGGATAGCTCTTCCACCTCCAAACTGAATAAGAACAGAAAAACTTATGTAAGTAAATAATGTAACTAACTTTGTCGAAAAGGCTAAAATATAGAAAGAATTTATTACTATAGCAAAAATTGATTAGAAATGATTAGGAAAGAAGTAAACTGAACCATTTCCCGATAAAACAGTAGATAGTTCAAAAAGAGAAAAAATAGGTGCAGACTTAATTGACAAGTATTTAGCCTCCCAAATGATTCCTTTAATTTCACTTGTCAGATTTGTCATGAATATCCAAAGAAACACCTGACAAAAGTGTGTGCATGTATATGCATTACTTTCCAATGTACTAATCTACAGGCAAGGTTATAAATTCTGATAAACACAGAATTGACACATCTGATTCCTCATGTATGTACATCTGGCTATTCCTATGAAAAATATGTTCATAACGTAAAACATGTACACATATGCACTTAAACTGTTCATGCCTGAAAGTGCATTTACAAGTACTACATATTGCACGATTATTTAGATATTAAAAATACCAAGTTCATCCTTGGATAGCAAGTATAAGAGCATTCATACCGTCTTTGAAATATCGTTAGGCCTTGGAAAAACTCCCCACGAAGAAACTCTCGGCTTGTAAAGATCTGAATTATCCCCTTGAGTTTGATCAGACTTTGATGGTATTGCACCTCCAAAGTTGCTAGCATCCCCAACAATAATCTCCACATCAGACAAGTCTCCTTCAGGAGGATCTGCTGTTGGAACCAAACCAGGTGGCAGTCCTCTGCTATCCTTCTTATCCGCAAAGCCAAGACCCACAAAATCAATGTTAGAGACTGTCAGCCCCTTTTTATCAGACTTTTTTTCCACGATCCTGTTTCCCAAATTCTTTTCTCTGATTTCCTTCACTCCTATAAACCAATTGACATAGTCATCTCATCTTAGCTCACAGTAGTACCACCATTCTCCAACAGCATAATTTTACACTATTCAAAGACATTCTATGATGTAATTACATAATGAACCTAGCATCATCAGTGAATACACTCCATTTGATCAAAAGAAAATGAATTAGAAGCAAACAGAACTTATGATATTAAACATTAATAAACAGTTTCCTTGATGACAAAAAAAAAAAACCTATTCAATAATAAAAGCATAGACAACTGACTGTTTCACTAAAAATTGTGACACCATAAACAACAATTCTCGATTAATGAAAAATGGTAATCTTAATGCTATATTAAAATACTCATTTCCCAATAAATACCTGAACTTTTGTCACTCATAGCCGTACTCATGCCCCCAACTCTCAAGTCTTCTTTGGCTTTCTCCATTGGAACTTCAACTGACCTTGGGACTTCTTTGGCCCCATTATTAGCTACATCAAGGAACAACCCTGTCCCACCAGTCCTATTAGCATTACCATAAGAATCTCTATCTGGCTTTTGCTTATTAATCGTTTTTGGGCTCGATTGTGCTGATTTCTTATACGCCTTAGCTTTAGCGAATGCAAGCTTCACGGGGTCGACAGAACTGGGGTCAGTCTCAGACGTATTTTCTGGCGAACTCGTTGGACTTGGTTGAGGAATTTCATCATTGGATGAGTTTATAGAGCTTAAGACTCTCGACGATTTGAAAGTACGAACTTTGACGTTTATGGAGGGGAAGAGGGTGAAATTTGAAGGAGAAATGTTGTTTAAGGAAGAAAACCAGGAAGATTGAAGAGAACCCATTTTGATTTGCATTATAAAATGTTAATTCGCTTTTGACATGAGGTTTCGAATCTCAGAGGCCATTGGAAGACGGAGAATTGTAGATTGAACCAAGCCTGGTCCGTTAGTTTGTGAAGTGTATATTGAACCTGAATTGTATTTCATCATCATCGGTTATCACATTTGATGAGACATGAGGATTTTTGCCAACGAAAAAGAAAAAAGACAATTTTACCCCCACAGAAAATTTCCTTTTTTATTTTACAAAACTCCACAGAAAATTTGCATTAAGGGTAATATTGTCACAAACTTATTTGTTATTTTAACAACTGTCTTTAATTAAAAATAGGTGCAAATTATGAAAATATAACGACCTCAATGTTAATTGTTCTTTTTCCTGCATCCTCCCAAAAATAAAAGCAACTGTAATGGATTTTTTTTTTTTTTTAATAAACAATTACGCTCATTTAAGTGAAGTTCCTAGAAGGACAAATTGATACTCTGTTATATTGTTAGCCTGCACAAAGAAACTGAATTTGACGGCGGTGTTGTGTAGTTGTCCTTAGCCAGTTTGCCTTCTGTATCAATGGAGCCTTGTTAGATCTTCTAAAAACAAAATGGTGCCAAACAAAACACAGCTACATTGTGGAATGCATTGATCAGTGAATGCAGCAGAAATTGGAAATAGTTCCAAATTTCAAGGTTCAATAGATTTACTCTTATTACAAATTGTAAGTGTCTTTAAATCTTTCTGATCTCAAAATTCAGAAGCACAACATATAAGAAACTTAGTACTAACAACCACAAGATGAGTTGAAACTCCCAGACAACAAAGAATTACTCCCAAGTGCCTGGTGAAAAGAGATGGCAGCAAAGACAATCAACATGACTTATTTATCTAAAGACCCTAAGTGAGTGGTTCACAGAAGTAAATCCCCCATCAACCATAAGATTTTCCCCACTTATATATCTTGATTCATCACTTGCTAAGAAGAGAACAACGTTAGCTACATCATCAACTGTCAATTCCACTCCCTGCAAGTTGGCATTTTGACCAACAAATGCCCGAAAACTTGCCATGGCATCCTCAGTTCTTTCTTCCTCAGGTAAGTGTGATACTGACAAGCCTGTAGCAACTCCATATGGAGAAACACAGTTTACACGTATCCCATGAAGTCCCAACTCGGCAGCAACATTCTTGGTGAGCCCCAATACAGCATGCTTTGAAGCTGTATATGCATGGGGTCCTAGTCCCCCTATGATGCTTGCAACACTGCTTAGAGAAATTATAGTGCCCTTCTTATATGGGATCATTGCTCGAGCAGCATGCTTCATTCCCAGAAAAACTCCCTTCACATTTATGTTATATACCTTCTCAAACTCTGATAAGTCAGCATTGCGTATGTCATTACAGGGCGAACCTGAAACCCCAGCATTGTTGACCATAATATCAAGTTTGCCATACTTACTAAGGGTGAAATCTATGGCATCGCAAACATCATTCTCTATTGTGACATCACAATGGATATAACATATGTTTGGATCACCACCGAGGGTTTCACACACACGCTTGCCAAGGTTATCCTGGATATCGACCAAACAAACTTTTGCACCATGGCTGTGAAAGAGGCGCACAATACTCTCACCAATACCAGTGGCTCCACCAGTGACCAATGCCACTTTCCCTAGTAACCTGAGGAGTAAAGAAAGAATCAACAAAAACAAAGACAAAAAGAAAAACTGATTCAATACAGTGCAGTTTTTTTCGTTTCCAATATCAAAAATTGCGAGTATCATAACCAATTCTTTGGTGAAGTGGATAGAATGGGGTCATTTAGTTCAGCTAGAAAACACTTGATCTAGAAATCAGAAGCAGCTAATAGCTCCACCCACATGAGCAAAATATTCTTGTAGATAGCAACCCAATTATAAAACATATTAAGGAGCAACTTGGAGAAACAAGATAAGGTTATGCAGTACATAATTGAACCTGAGGTAGTACATTGTTGTAGCCTTGTAGGTGCCTCACAAGACCACACTTTGGCAAGCCTCCACGACTGTTTAAATCGACTCAAGAGGCCAAGACATGACATATTTATCTACATTATCTTCTACATAGAAATATAATCATCATTGTTCATTTGGAGCCACTATTGGTATTTGGTGCAAGGCATAAATGATGTCTGAAACATGTATTTTATTATACATAAGCTGTAAAAGTCATCAATCCCTTGAATTGGGCAAGATAGGCTAGGCTGTGTAGTCCTACATTGCTTGAAAAAATAAATTGTAATAGTACATAAATATGTGCTCTACCCTAAAGGGTATGAGACCTTTTGGGTGGAAGCTTCCCCAAAAGCAAAACCATGCGGACTTAGGCCCAAGTGTACAATATCATACAATGCGTTAGAGTGGGGCCTAATTACCTTCTTAGGCAGATCATGGATATGGATTGAAACAGGATACAAACTGGTAACCAATAATCACCTTGATTTGGATATAAAAGGTACTAGCGTTCTGCTAATAGTTTGAGCCTTGAGGTAGATTGGTGATGAAAAACAAAGCATCTTGAAAATTTCATTCCATATTCTATAACCTGGAATCAATCTAGGGTTTCTAATTACCAGAAATAGACATTGTGGATCATTGTAAAAAAAAAAATTCTTCACGTCTCAATGAATTGGAAAACCCTAAAAATGTGAAAATTAATATCGGAAATCATTACCGTACCTGAATAAATTAATTGAAAAAAATCAGAAATCAGAAAACTAAATGTTATCAAACATGGTGAATCAAACTAACCGAAACAAGTGGGGCTATTTTCTTCCTTTATTGCAGCTCACACAATGAAAAAATCAGGGTGAATCAAAATGAGAAACTGATTAAGAAAATTTGGATCCAAAATCAAAGGCCATCTTCAGGGGGTCACATCACAAAGAGCTAGTTCTTGTGTTTTGCCAACGTTGGAATTTAGAAGTTTGAAACGAGGAAGATACTTGGGAAAAAAAAAAATCAGTCTGATAAAGAAATCAAAACATCTATAGCCGTTACAGCCCATAGACGATATGTATTCTACGAAGAGAGAGATAATTGAAAACAACAAGATGATTACTCGATTTGTCCAATAATGTAGTCGGAATATAAATTAAGAAACAAAAAACAAGAAGACAGTAAAAATCAGAAAGAGAGAATTCAATACCTTGGGCTTACAAGTAAAGGCTGTGTGGTTGTGGTGCTGTTAGTGGACATAGTTGACTTCGTTCTCCGTCCGTTTTCACTTGGTAGGAGTGTGTTAGCTGTAATTAGAATAAAGACTTTTCTAAAGACACCACTGACAAAATTATCGTTTTCTTAAAGTATCGATCTTCATCTTATTCAATTTGATCCAACCTTATACGCGGTTCGGTTCCGTCAGGTCCGATTTTTAGTAAATTGAACCGTTTATATTATTTTAATCAAATTAAATCGAATCATTTAACTAATAAAAATTTTATAATCATCTAATTTAATTTAATTTGATCTAATTTGATTAACGATTTAGTCCGATTTTTAAACACCCTTAATTAACACAATTATTTTAATAAAAAATTAACAAATAATTTAATGGTGTACTATTTTTAAAAGATAATAGATTATTAAAGTAGCCTTTAAAAAGATAATAAAACAAAATATACTAATAATTAAAATTAGTTCATCAATTCAATACCCAATAAAAAAAAATCATAGTCAATTATGAAAACATTGTAAAAAATAACAAAACGGGAACATAAAAAAATATTGTAAAACGCATTACGGATAAACTGAACATGGCAATTCAGACCCTACTATGTGACATCCTCTCATTAGCTAACAATACACAATAATGAAAGAAAAAAATCACTAGACTTCCTCATTAATATAATATTATAACACTGTTAATCCATCTATTTGTAAATCCCGTCTTCGAAAACATATAATTGTTACTTGTTGATAAATCAATTTCCGAGTAATAAAGCATCACAACCTTTACAAAGTCGCAAAAATATTTTCAGCTGTTGAAAAATAATGCTTTTGTTTCAAGTGCAAAAATTGCTTGATCTGAAAGCATGTAAATTGTAAGATCAACTTATTCTTGAACACTCAAATTTGATATAATTTGTGGAAGTTTTAGGAGTATGGCAAAGATGATTTCCAAATCATTTTCTGTGAAGAAATCGCTTTGAACCTTTGCTTATCTCTCAAGGAGAATCAAGCAAACTGATAAGGATCATGGTTTTGAAGGCTAGCAAGTGGTTTAGTTATAAACAGAGAGATTGCAAAGTGCGAAATTAATAATATATTTGCCAATGTAAACAGAGATTAACAATTTAACAGTGGGTATTAATATTAATAATAATAATATATTATTTAAAAAAATTAATATTTTATTTATAACGGTCCGGTCCGATTAGTTGAAAAATTTACAAAACCGAACTGAATCGTTTTACCAACGGTTTGTATAATTTTTAACCAGATTGAACCATATATTTCATGAAATTGTCCGATCCGGTCCAATTTTTCGATTTTGATTGATTTGATCCGATTTTTGGACACCCCTACCACCAACTTCAGTGGTTGGTAAAGTTAATATTTTAGAGTTTTTTTTTTTTTTTTCATCATTTTTTTTCATCAAAATTATCCGTTTTTTTTTTTCATCATTTTTTTTTTCATAATAACATAATCAAGTGTTGTGAATTGTAATAAATTTTATTTCATGGATTGTAATGAATTTTATTTTGATCATAGCTGAACCAATAATAAAGAAATATGAAGAGTGTTAGAGAGAAAAATAAAAAATAAAAATTCTTGAAAAATCCTTAGAAAATCTTTGAGGTGATAAAATCACTAAAAAAATTCTTACTTATAATTTTAACTAAAAATTTCATCAAAATTCGTTAGTTTAAAAAAAAAAAGACTTTTTTAATATACTTAAACTTCTATATATTTGTAAAGATTTATACAAAATTTTAATTAAATATACCTAAATTTTTAAAAAAATACTTAATTGAATACATTTGGCTACATCTTGACAAAATAATTCTTTTAATAAAATCCTTACCTTTATTTAAAATCCAAGTGATCATCAAAATCTTTGGATTGATAATTAAACTAATAGAGCTTAGGATTAAATTGTTAGTTTTTAATTAACTTTGCTCAACTAATTAAGAGTTCAAAGAATAATTTCAGAAAAAAAAAAAAAAAAAAAGCCTCTATAAAATTATTTCCTTACAATTATGTTATTATGAAAATTTTATTCCAATAAAAATTATGGAGAGATCATTTGAACACGTAAATCGAAAAACATTAATAATTTTTTAAATGTGTTAAATGAAATAAATAAACATACAGATGTTTGGGCTCGTCACTTCCAAGAATTATAACAAACTACTCTAACGGCTCTTGAAGAGGCAAAAAATGAGTTTGGAACCCATGGTTACTATCTTTGGTTGCTCGAAGACTTTAGTTGCAGACCCATCTTAAGGTCTGCAAGATCTGGTTTGATGTGGATCACTAAATCTTAAAGGAAGATGGTACAGATTATCATAAAGAATGGAAGCCAACTTGGAGAGTTTCATGCCATTAAGATACAAACGTACACAGACTGAGAAGGTATGAACTTTAATTTGGGGATTCTATTGGTATTGATTTGAAAGTTTCTGTTAGCTAATTAAAATGTATGAAAGTACACAGAAAACAAAACCTTCTTGTCCGCTATAAGTGGCCCGAGAAAGACTTAAAAGCTTGACAGCTAGTTGTAGTTTCAGAACACCGACTAAGAAGGAAAAACAATTAATGAAGAGCTACATACAATACTGTCATAACCAAAATAAATCAACGGCGTTACGAGAATAATTCAGGGGTGATGGAACCAAAAAAGAAATTTGCGTTTCTCTTCAATGAAAACATCTTTCAATAAGATACACACTAACTCGGCGCTAATTTGATTTCCAGCTACTCCAAAAAAAACTACAACAACAAAAATTTGATTTCCAGGAAGCTGGTATACGTTTCATTAAGAACCAACTTACAGAAACCAAGTACCTTTTTGAGTCCTGGAATCTTCATTCTTAAAGGCAAGGCTTTTAACCTGAAACCACAACTTTCGTAATTGTTGCTCCTTGTGTAGCCTGGTCTGTACTTGCAATACAGCTGTATTAGTAGCTATTAATCCAGAGGTCCATAGAGAACTTTAAAGCAGTCTATTATTCCATTTTTGCTCCGTCAGAATTGTTTTCAGGCAGTTCCGTAGTTTCCTCTCTTTCCCCATTTGAATGGTTTTCAGAGGTTAGATCTTCATCTTGACCATCAGCAAGTACATCAATTTTAACATCTAATATGCTTTCATTAAGCGCATCATTTGTGGTTGGCATATCAGAATCTTCTGCTGCATTCTGCAAGGATGTCGGATTTTCTAGACCATTATTTGCCTCAAATGTATTCATACCTTCTTGTCCAATATAAGCCATATTATGCTGATTGAAACGTGCCTGAGACACACAGTTCAATTTTTTATTAAAACCTGAGAAAAGGCATCTCAGACAATGACATGAGTTGTATACCAGCATAAGGCAAATATGCACATTTCAACAATAATAAAAAAATAAGACGTAGAGCAGGTAATTCAAACTCTGATGAAACATGGAAGCGCAAGTGTTCACTAACAAATTTTTCTTCAAAGCATTTATCGTTCTTCAACTACAAGATTAAATAGTGACGTACCTCCTCAAATATTAAAGGATATTCTCCCAAGCAAATTTAATTTTCAACCAGTTAATTATTAAGAACTGCACTGCCTTAAGAGTCTTTACACCACTAATCAACATAGCACTACCAAGAGATCACATGTACTATATGTCTACATTTATTAAAAGAAGAGAGAGATACCTGATAAAGCTCCTGGTAAATTCTGACCATCTCATCAACATCACTCACAAGATGAACAGGACCAGTGTCATCAACATGACGTTCTGTGTACGATGTGACCTCAGTTAAATTGAGGGCAAGATGATCAGATCTCTGAAGTAGGAGTTGAAATGTGGGCTGAAGCTCATAACATTGCTCAAACAAAGACCGGCGGCAAAACACATACAGACCCAGGCGGGCACGAGACATGGCAACAATCAATCTTCGAACGTCACGAAGATGACCAACATATCGGGTACGCACGAGTGAAAGCAGTATAAAATCATTCTGCTGACCTTGAAACTTATCAACAGTAGCCACCTAATAATCAACAAAGTAGTATTAATATATGTATCGCATAATATGATTGCCTGACATTCTGATACGTGGGAAGTAAATATTAAAAATAATATTGGCTTGGCACTAGTTAACAGCAGTCATAGGAAGGTTTCTACCAAGTTGTCTATTTGTTCTTTTTCCAGAATGGATTTAATAAACCTGTAATCTAACATAATCAGCAGCAGGTTGCTGACAAGCAATTAACCTTGGATGGTGGTTATCTGGATTTAACGCATGGTTTACATTTTTTAACCCTGCCAGCAGTGGTGGATTAAGGTTTTGTGTTAAGGTTGGGCACCATATAGACAGTAAAAAATTGTACCACGAACTTCTAAGTTAATAGTTGTTTTTAATTGAAAAAATATACTACTTGTATCTCATTTTAGTGAAAACATGTATAAATTATTGAGTTTGTAGTGAGTTATTAAGTGTTAAAAACTTAAATTTAAAATTCAGGTGAGGCATAGCTATATTTTGTGCATGTATTGTTTAAAATGTAATAATATTATACCTAAAATTTTATTTGTTAAGAGTTGAGGTGGATACGTGCCCCTCCTAACTATTGAATATATCTGCCCCTGCCTGCCTGTGCTTTCTGCTATTGTAAGGGTGAAACCATAAAGAGATGATACAGTAAAATACCTTGTTGGGGGCACCAATAAAGTCATATGGAACACATCGTCGGTTAATAACATCTCGGATCAAAAGCTTCTGCCCATTATATGTAGTCAAGATGGAGATCTTATTTGCTGGATAACCCAGCAGACGCATGTAAATATACACACTGACAACATATTCAGCTTCTCCCTCATTCTGGTAGAACCAAGGAGAAGGAGTGCTCTCACCTTTACCACGGTAATCTGGCACATCTATTAATTGATATTCATAAGAGAAACCAGCATTGGCTCTGTAAAATATAGGATTATCTTTTACAAATGGAAGATCGCCCAGATCTCTGTACCTCCAGTTGTAAAGTTTGGCAATACTTGGCCTAGCTCTACCTTGGGCATTGAGTTCAATATAAGGAATGCCCAAACGAACAAACCTAGTAAAAAGACTCTGGTCCATATGGCTGTACTTCTGGAAAGCCATATTCTTAACAACAGGAGGTAACTGATGATGATCTCCAATCAGGATGCAGCGTTTAAGCCGTGCATAACCATCTTCCTGCCTCTGTAGCAACATTGGTATGAAAGTTTCAATCTCCAAAATTTGAGCACTTTCTTCCATCAGCAAGTTGTCATACTTGAAGCCTAACTGCAAAAAGTCCTTTCTCTTTAAAGCAGCATGAGTGCAAGTCATGGCAACAATTTTTGCTTGCTTCGTCATCAGGTAATTTGCTCGGTCAGCTGTTGATTTGAGTAATTCAAAAGCCCTGCACTCTTCAAGCTCTTGAAACATAGTCTTAAGATGACTGAAACACCCTTTAGCTGCACGCATGTCTTTCTCAAATGACTCGCCCACAAAGACCGGATGAAGTGCGTTGGAGAAGAACTCCTTGAAGGGGAAACGGTCTTTAACAAATGACGGCTTATGTTCATTATTTGCACAAGCAGCCAGGAACTGCTCCCACCTTGAGTATACATGAAGCAACCAAAAGTATCCTGCAGTTTCACAGGTATAACCTACATCCTCAGGTAGCTGTAGAGATCTTGCCAATCTCTCCACTTCACCGAGTAATTCCAAACGCCGAACAAGCATTGAATTGACGCGGCCTTGCCGGCTGAAGTCAAGGTCTGTTGCTAGTTCCTGCTCTCCTTGACCAAGCCGAAGAAGATACCTTGCAGGTACATCCCTCTAAGAATGCAACAAGCATGCATTACACAACCATGAAACCAAATATATGAATTACAACTCATTCAAAACATAATATGTTTCATTAAAAATATTAGAGCAAGAAGAAGAGCCCCTCCACAAAAGATTTTGAAACATGTACCTGCATTATCTTCTCAAAAAGATCATTCAGGGCTTGATTAGAATGGGTAATTATTAATGTTCTCTGAGAAGGACAGTTATGATAAAGAACATTCAGTATTTGCACAGCAGTATCAGTCTTGCCAGTACCAGGTGGACCAACAACCATTGTTAGTCCTGGCTGAATACCTGATACTATTGCTTCACTCTGCAGGAAAAGGAAAAGGAAAAGAGAAGACGAAACTCAGTTAAATGCACCACACATAACAATACCTTCAGCTTATGAACTTAACAGTGTACTATGTTCTTCACCTACTCGATATATATTGGCTAAAAGCATTAATTAATTGCATATGCGTCAAGAAAGAAAAACTAATAATGTTAATCAGATCATCCCAACATCATCATTCTAATAATAGTGACTAAATCAATTCACAAAATTGACCAAAAAACAGAGTTCCTAGCATAAATCTATCAGTCTCATTGGCATGCATCATAAACACTACTAAAGATCGAAAGGACTACACCTTGACAGCAAGAATTCTACAATTTCTACTTATGAACAGCTCAATAATTGTGATTGATGGAACTGCAGCAGATCTAACATTTACAAGGAAAACTCAACAGAATTGAAAAGAGAAATACAGAGCACCTGCACGGGTGTAAATCTAACTGAGTTCTGTCTTGGTTGATCTTGGGGATAAGGACCTGGGTCAGGAGGGGTATATGCCTCAACGACAAGGTTCTCTTTCACCCTTTCAGCATTTTCCATAATCTCATTATTTGTCGAATCAGCTGCAGAATTCTTATTCCTTGAAGGAGTATGACTGCTACTATTCAACATCTTAGGAAGTCTAACTCTGAAAGGAGGCCTTGGATCAAAAATCTCTGTGCCATCTGGATTGGTGAAAGAAACCTAAAATTCAAACATAATAGAGGAAAATATAAGTTAGGTCACTTTTGAGAATCCACAAAATATACAAACACCAACAAGGAAAGTATATGAACCTGGTAACCAGAAAAACTTTCCTTCAAATGGTCTGCATCAAGAAAAGTGTCTTTGAAATCAACTGTTTCCAAGAGATCAGGCATATTAGTCCATTTAGCAGCAGAAGGATCCCCATAACCCAGAAATATGTTGTGCAGCCAATCAGGAACAATACAATATTCATTCATAAGATCTCTTATAGATTCCAATATTGCTTTGAAATTGTTCTCCTTGGGTTTCCTCCTTATCAGTATATTAAAGGTTCCATAAACATCTTCTGCACCTTTATCAGCAATATTGGTAACATCCATGTAGTACTGTGCAGCATCCAAAGCAACAGTTACAGTTCTCAATTCCCCTTTTGGAGGTTTCCACTCATCCCTCTTGATTCTTCCAGTAAAATCATTCATTAAATTTCCCTCTTCATCACGGATTTCAATAATTTCACAACCTCGTATATATTGAAGGCCAAGCCTTTGTGGAACACTAGCTTTAGAAGCTTCTTCAGCAGTTAGCGGTTCAAATGAAGGGCGAATAGAAAGTAAAAATAGAACATCATGCTCTTTGAGAGCATTCCATTCGGACCTTACCTGTGCCTTATAACTGGAGATGCTAAAAGTGACTTCTGCTGTCACAGAAGCTGGCTTTACTTCTCCTATATTTGGCTGCTTTACCTCAGTGATTTTAAATTCTTTAATTGGCACAGCCATTCTTGACCAACCACGGAAAGCAGTTTCTCCTTCGTTATTAATGTGGGCAAGAAGATGTGGGACAGCTTCTTGAATATCCTCACGTATCTCATATGTTGATTCAAGACGAAAGAGATTAAAATTTCTCAAGAGATAGTCGTGAAGTGTTAAAAATTGTAAATTAAGTTTTGGAAGAGCCAGACAACCTTCTCCAGAGTAATTAATGCTTGGCACAACGCTTTCATCCCACATGATCTGTTCATTTGGATATAGTGGAAGTGCATTTATGGCTTCTTTTTGAGATTGTTGTTTCTCAAAAAAGGAAACCATAACTTCAATGAGAAAACGAGAGTCATCTGACCAATGATCGTACAGAGACACCAACTTGAGCTGCATAGAAGCAAAAGAAATCAGGCATTTAATAACACTACTAGTAACTCCATTAAAATTAACTAGTAAAGATAATATTGATTGGTAAGCATAAGTCATCTCTCTCCCGCAGACAAACACACACACAACCAAAATGAGACCTCACAGTACATGAACTCTTTCTTTTTTCGCTACTGATCAAATGAATCTTAGTATCTTGCTCTTACAACCATCGACATCTTATAAGCCTCTACCCCTTTGACTATCAATTGATATCAGTAAGGTAGTCTAGGGATGGAACCTTTAACTCCCACTCTCTTATATGCTCACTACAATAAATGTACTATTTTATTATGCTTGTAGTTGACAAATATATCCTATTATTAAGTCCATGAGGATCAGTATTCAGTAACCACCCTCACCCTCATTTGACTATCAACTTAGTAAAATCAGAATACCCCGCTGTAAGCTAATCACAAACAATTTTAGTTTGTCTTCTCTGCAACTTAGAATATACTTTGTACAGCAGTGAGAATTATAACAAGGACATTTCAAATTGTTCAGGTTTCATTACAAGCATTGTTTCATTCTTTCATCATTATTTGTATCTAATAGCAAATGTCCCACGTCATAACCGTATCTTATTAGTAAGGGTATCGTTGCAAGAAAATTAAAACGGATGCCTTTCAAACAGAGCAAATTTAAGTATGCCTATCAGCCAGGTGAGACACACCTTACAACAAACCAAATCCTTCAATTCCTCGGGGGAAAGTACAGACAATTTCTTAGAGAGATCATTACGCTTGTCAATTGCACCAACATGAGCCAATGCAAGCCCTCTTAACTGCAAGCAAAGAACAAGGAAAGTTGAGATATTAGTATTTCCCCATGAATCTAAAAGTGGGGGACTCTTTCAAAGCAGCAGATTCTAAGACTAAAGTATCTTTGATACAGACCTTGGGAACCTTTTTAAAAATGAGTAACTGGAAAGACTGCAGACGATCATAATGAGATTGAAGCACTTCATCATCAGTTAGTTGTGACCCAGCATGATCATTAATTTCAAATCGTTCGTAAAATTGCAGCAAGTCAACCAATTGCGCAAACAGTTTTCCTTTTTCATGTCCATAAAGAGCACTTAAGTGGCACTTAGCAACCACAGCTACATCAGTAACAAGAGGCCTCAAGTACCTTCAAACAACATCAAAGGGTGAAAAGAGAAGGTAATAAGATGCAACAAACATACAGCACTAGCATTAAAAGCATACTTCTTTCTAAGAAATCATATATTAACTCTATAATGGGTTCTAAAAACAAACTATAAAAATTTATTATTTGTAGAAATCATGAATGGAAGGGAAGAAAGAAGCCCAGTATTGGGCTGAAAATCAAGAGGAAGCCTCATTTTTTAAATGAAGAAAATAACTACCATTCTAGACGCAAAGAAAGCTGATTTAACACAGGAAGATAAGAGAAATAGAAAGGGGAAAAAAGGTGAGTTTAGGGTTAGAGATTGAGTGTAGAGGATAGAGATAGAAGAAAGAGAATTGGGGGAAAAGGCAATATTCATTCAATAGTAGTGGTCAGTTGTAGAATAATTTTATAGTCGCACCAAATAGACAAACGCCAAATAAAATAACTATTAAACAATTGAACTTCAAAATACTAAACTAGATAAAATCTCTAGATATAATTATCATAATTAGAATTCATAGATAACATTTAATGCATATAAATATCTTATTCCGACATTACATCAAAAGGACGGCCCCATATCACCCTTCTACTAATTGAGCTCAGGTCGGCATAATAAATGCAGGCTAAATTATCTTGAAACAAAAATAATGAAAGACAATAAGTGCATCCTTTATGATGAAAAAGTTAATTACCAAAAGTTAAAGGAACCAGCAGAATTCAAGAAAGAGATAAAATGCTAGCAGGTTACAACTCTACCTTCTTGTTGGCAGTTGGCTTAATAGATCAATAAGAAACTCCATAAATCTCTCACAATACAGGACACAAGCACTATTAACATGTTCCAATCCATTAGCATTAATAACTTCAGCTTCTCCATTCGTACATGTATCTGAGAAAACCTTGGAATCAAGTATCTGATACAGAGTGGCCATTAGTTTTATAAACATTAATAAAAGAGAACAATTATCATTTTGTAAATGTAACAATCGTAAAAGACAACCTCAAGAAACTCTTCAATGAAATTTCTCAAGAACCTCGCTTCAATCTTAGCTGAGGGATCAAAAGGCTCTCCAGTATCTGCAGCCTCCTTTTTTTCCCTCTTTATCATCCTCTTCCATTTCCTAAACAAATCGGTATTCAAACAAAGTTCCATCTACAGATAAGAGCATATCATAAATAATCAATAGAGAACAGGTCACACAATTCCAATCACAATATAAATTCATTTACAGTGAACGATATAAAATCATACCTGAAATCGGCCATAGGACAAACTGTGCCATGACTGCAAACTTGCTAACTTGAGAATAGTCTCACTGACTATCTCATCTTCCAAACTCTGTCCAATTGGATAATTGTATATAGTTAAACAAAATTCCGACAATAAATGGACTCTTTTAAGCGGTGGACAAATTAAAATATGTTTATGGTCCTTGCTGAGGCGGGGAATCATACCCTGCCAAAGAGTTTTTCTAAGAACCAGAAACCTATATAGTCAATGGTTGGGTATAGTGCATGGTACCATAAGTTTACTAAAGGAACAGTTTACATAACTTTTTGGTTAAGCAGAATAAGAATGCTAACTTCATAAAAACTCCAAATAAATCCAAAAAGTTATATTAAAACATGTATTTTTCTGAAGGCAATTTTGGCATTTTTGAAAATCTGAATTAAAGAAAAAATAGAAAACTCAAAACGTGAGTGGGGTGGGCAGTTAGAAGGTGGAGATGGGGGTCGCAAGTGCAACTGGGTGGTGGGTAGCTTTTCTAGGTTGTCAACGTCAAGTGGTAGCTTGGAAGGCTAGTGCAAGTCAGGCAAGAGGTGGTGACGTGGTTGCAATGGAAATAAGAACTTAAGATATGATCAAACAAACATGTCATATGGAGAAGAGGAGAGATGAGAGAGAATGCAACTGATGTAGGAGAATTTAGGAACATAAGCAAGAAATAGGTTTAAAGAGGATAGATGATAAGGAGTGTAATTGATTTCAAAACATTCAAATTTCAATTCATCAAAGACTCCAAAACGTTACAATAAAACTAGTATTCATAGTTTATACAATAAAACTGGTATTCATAGTTTATACTACAAATAGCAAGCTAATGAGCCATGGGCCTGGAAAGTACTAAACATACTAACAAACCTATTTAGCCTTGTTCCAACATTGGCAACCCAAAAAGCAGAGGGAAACAACTAATCAGAAGTAAAAAGAAAGTAATGCATGGCCTGGTTAGAATATCACATAATGTAATATACAAGATTACAAGTTAATATGTGAAACTAGACGTGCAAGTTATACAGTAATGTATGTGAACAGAATTAATTAACAGTCAATGCAGTCACACATTGATCCACAATCATCTATGCATGATCCAAAAGTGCAATTTGCATACGAACAAATAACAGTACCTTATTATGAATTAATGAATATATATGTAAGTGTACATGATGCAAAATATGCAAGCGCATGGTTGAGCTAAGAAGTCATATAATATTAAAAGAATACTATCAAATAAATTAGAAACAGAAAAGCCCATGACACATATTTGATCATTGAAATTTGTTACTAATCACGAAGATATCATGAATCAGTTCCAAATTATCAAGGCCAAATGGTGGTCACTAGTGCAATCTTTTGGTGCAAAGCCTACAATACCTGAAAGGCATTAATCATGAAGACTAGATAATTTGTCTTCTCTGCAATACTTAATTCTCTTGCCTGCAATCACATTCAGAGATAACAGATTCAATCCTCTGTATAAAATATTAAATACATTCCAAACAATGTATATAGCATAAAAGAACTGAAGAAAATAATTTTTGTAAGCAAAAACAACTTACAGCAATTTATTTACTTATTTTAAATTAATATGGAAAGGGAAGCTAAATCCTAAATATCTTTGGTTTTTACAACTACAATCAACAAACTTATACACAATTACACAAACGTAGTCTAAGACTCTAAATGCATGAAATAACATCTTTTGCCATCCATCTAAAAACAACGCTGCATAGAAGGTACACAACAGGGAATTTATCCACTTGTAAACACCTCCCTACTTTTTTATTGTTAAAATAATAAGTTTAACTCAATTTGTAATACGACTTGTGTTTAAAATATGAGATGTCTATAAGCCCTCTCAAGTCACAACATGTCATATTGTCATACCGATAGGAGATTGATAAAATTGCACACCATTATAAAGAACCAGATCAAAATGTAACAAGTACAAGGACGAGTCCAATATGCATGAACAAGATCATGAAATATGAACAATGAAATTATCATATCTAGAAGTCAGAAGCCAAAACGGACAGCAGCTCCTACAACCAGACTGAGGTGATATGTTTATCTAGGAAAATTAAATTGCCATATGTCAATTGAAGTGTTCATTAGGACCTAGACAATTTCAATAGGAAAACTTTGAATAATAGGAATATAATTAGGGGTGCGAATCTCAATACCAAAAGGGGAAGGAACACCCCCATTAAAACTGCTTATTTTTTAATCTTTCATGTGACAAGCTACAAATGAGACAGGAGTGAAGTTGAATAATGAATACATTTTCGTCAATTTGTAAAACCTGGCAAAAAGATAATATAATATCTGAGTTTTGCCAATATAATATCTGAGTAGGGAGATACCTCTTTAAGCCTAAGAACCCTCTCAAGGAATTGCTTGAAAGCATCTTTCCGGTCATAAAAACAGCCCCAAGCTGCCACGTTCTCTCGAAACTGCAATTTCACGAATTGGAATTGAATAAAGTAAGACACGCTTTTAAATCATTCCGAACTCTAATGGAAAATATTCAAAAGATTAAATTGATGAAATTTAGCTGCATGATAAATCATGCAACCGCCATCCAAAACAATTACATTGATTATATTTCGGTTAAAAACCATTAGCATGGAAAGCAAGGCACTCAACTAAGTTAACAAGTAGGAGAAATTATTCATTACTCTTATAGTAAGTGATAATGTGATACAACAGATCAATAGAATTCAAGATTAGTGCAAATATATTTTTTGAAATGATGGAGGGAGAAATTAAAATGATCGGTGGGAATATACTTTAGTAACAAGTAGAGCTACTTTATAACTTCAACTTTTCTCTTACTTATTATTCATCTTCGAGGAACTACATGCCCAATAATTTCATAAGCAAACAAAGAGAGCCAAAGGACTGAAATCCTTCCAACGGTTCCTAGCAAATTAAAAAAAAAAAGTATTCGAAGACCTACTAACCTTTTCATTGATCATGAGTATCATTGACATCACATGTTCAAAAGTCGCCGTTTCCGCATTAAAATTCGGCCACAAATAGTTCTCCAAATACTGGCTAACTTCCAAAATCATCACCCTCTGTAAAGGAACTGGCTTTCTGTGACCCTCTGAGACCAAGAACTCGGTTTCGTAAATCTCCTTCACCAGCTGTGGATCAAATGGCTTTTTGGGTTCCGTAGCATCACCGGCTTTGGACCAATTTTCAGCTGCGATCTTGGTAAGTCGGTCCCGCTGAATCTCCGACAAGGTAATCGAACTCGGGAGATGTGAGCCCGATTTCGACTCGACCGGTTTGTCGGAAAGCTGGTGAGACACCTCAATCGGGTACTCGGCGACTCGGTGTCGCTTAAAATCGTATGCCCCAGTACCGTACACCTTCGGCATTGTAATTGAAGTTCACTCAGTGATTCAGAAGATAAAGTAGGACTTTAGGAAACGAGGGGGTCTGATGTCAGTGAAATTGGATTTGGTTATCACAGTACGATAAGTGGTGTAATGAAGTTTTAAAGAGGGATTGGGATTTTGCCTCTAAAAGAGCCTTTTGTTACTTGAGGTTAACTGTTTACGGTGTCTGCAGGCAAAACTTTCAGGATTTCAGCAAATGGAGTCGGGTTGGGGTTGGGGTTGGGGTTGGGCTTGGACTTGGGCTTGGGCTTGGGCTAAAACTGGCCATTTATAATGCATAGTTTAAAAAATAGTCACTTTATGTTAAAGTTTAAAAAGATGTAGTTTTTAACTTGAGTGATTTACCTAAATAGCTTAAATTTTAATTAAAAATTAAATTTTTCAAAACTAATAATAATAAGCTCAAAACTGTGCATTTTAGTTATATCAAAATTAAATAAATTACACAAATATCTTTCAATTTTCTTCTCTACTCTCACACGAAATCAAAATCAAAAATAGCTCTATAAATTTATGACTATCCCACAAAATTACTACTGTAACAAGCTCTCTCTCTCCCTTTCTCTCTCTCTCTCTCTCTCTATATATATATATATATATTATATATTAGTAAAGATATCATCGCCTCTTCACTGCTACAACATTACCATCTTAGAGTATTTCTTTGTACACATTACCAAATCCACCATTTTCAAGTATGTTTTTGCTGTTAAAGTTGTTTGTTGCAATCTGAAGTTCCCTAAACTGGAACATCTTCAAGTTTTGATTTACATACTATGTAAACCAGTTTACATACTATGTAAACCAGTTTACATACTATGTAAACTGCTACAACATTGCCATCATGGTGTATTCCTTTGTACACATTACCAAATCCACCCTTTTCAAGTATGTTCTTGTTACTAAAGTTGTTTGTTGCAATCTGAAGCTCCCTAAACTGGAACATTTTCAAGTTTTCCTATGGTTTACATACTATGATTTTCTTTAATTGACTTATGGAGTTTTCTTTCCAGTTAAAATATGTAATTTCTTTATGAGGTTCACACATTTTTTCCACCAATTCTTAATATTTTGGAAGAAGTTTGAAGCTACGCCTAAATCATCTCATGGTAATCTTTTCACTATATTTTTTTTTTGTGCCTTAACCAATTTGCAAGATGGAAATGTGCAGTTATTCTTTGTTCTCGGTCCTGAGTAAGATATAGATTTCCAAGCAGAAGGATATTGCACAACAGTGAGCTCTGACTTCAAGAGAAAGGTATGTTAATTGACATCAGTTGTGATTTTTGTACATGTGAGAACAGAATGAAAAATTTGACATGCTTATGACGTATGACGTACTGAAACAAATGATCAACTGATATGCAGTTGTTATGTTGTTGGATGACTAGAGAATGAAACCAATTAATAATAGTAATGTTACGAAACTTATAATTTTTATTTGTCAATAAATTATTTTAGTGCTAATTTATATTGTTGTCAACCATTTTTATTAATGATATTATATTAATAGAGATACTATGTCAATCAGTTTACATACCTGTTTACATATTATATGTATATATACTATGTTTTGTCTAGCAAAAACAGAGTATCTTAGTTTGCATAATCTAATGACAGTGCATAATTTTGGCATATGCATAATTTTTTTGCATAATCTAATCTCAGTTTACATATTTACATAATTTTTTTTTGCATATATAATTTTTTTACAAAATAAATAAATATGGCAGTGCATATTTTTTTTCATACCTGTTTATATGCAGTGCATAATTTTTTTTCCATAACATAAGCATATGTTTCGTTAGGAATTGAAAGTGAAACCTGGTTAATTAAAATTGGAGGGTAAAATTATTTTGGAGAAAGGTGTTTGATATGCAAGCATAAGTTTTGACGTGCAGGTAATTTTGTAAAAGGGACAAAATTGTAAATCTTTTTTCTCAAAAATGTTGTCGTAGAGCGAGAATAGAAAAAAATGTATCGACATCAAAAAATCATACTACGCGGAGGCAATAAATCTTTTTAACTCCCTAATTGATAGCCCAATATTAGCCGATATTTTATATATTTTAAAAATAAAAAGGAGGACTTTTAAATATTTCGAACGAACACACGAAACACTCTTACAAACTGACTTGAGGAAGATGCAGACAGGGATTTTGCCATTTTTAATTCTGAAATGCACGAAACATTTTCACGAAATATCTCCATTTTCAACTCTGTATTTTTCGGTAAGTATTTTGAATAAGTATGTTCTCCTTCACTTCTTTTACGATAGGTGTATTGATGGTTGAAACCTATCTTTGCTCTATATCATTTTGCCCTTAAGAATGATCATTTTTCTCAACGAAAACTCGTTCATTTTTTATAATTTTTTGTAAAATGTTGGTTTTTGGTATTAAATTTTTGTAAAATGTTGGTTTTTAATATTGGAGTTTTGTAAGTATGTTTGAAATACACAATAAATATTGATATGAATAATCTTATTTTTAGTATTTCGATATCTTGTTTTATAGTTATTCATGAATAACAATATGACCATTGAACACTTTTTTGCATGTGTATGCCTTCGGTATATTTCTGTCAAATTTTAGTATTTTTTATTATATTTTTGTATATTCAAGTTGAATTCATTATATTTTAGTATTCTTTTTGTTAATAGATTGTATTATCTGCCTTGATCTATATATTTGAATTAAATTCTGTTGCATACATTATATTGGTAGATTTTGGTAGATTTTAATATATTTCTGTCAAATTTCAGTATTTTTTGTAATATTTTGGTATATTCAAGTTCAATTCATGATATATTAATCTTATTTTTATTAATATATTATATTGTATATTTTCCTCTGTGTTTGTGTGTAAAATTTTATTGCGTTGATTGTATTGATATATTTTGATAAATTTTAGTATAATTATGTCAAATTTTAGTATTTTTTGTTATATTTTGGTATATTCAAGTTTAATTTATTATATTTTAGTCTTATTTTTGTTAATATATTATATTGTACATATTCCTTTGTGTTTGTGAGCTAAATTCTATTGCATTGATTGTATTTGTATATTTTGATATATTTCTGTCAAATTTCATTATTTTCTATTATATTTTGGTATATTCAAGTTAATTCATTATATTTTAGTATTATTTTTGTTAATATATTATATTATACATCTTCCTTTGTGTTTGTGGGTTAAATTCTGTTGATTATATTGATATATTTTAGTATATTTCTGCCAAATTACAGTATTTTTTGTTATATTTTAGTATATTCAAGTTCAATTCATTATATTTTAGTCTTTTTTTGTTAATATATTGTATTGTATATCTTCCTCTGTGTTTGTCGATTAAATTCTGTTGCATTGATTGTATTGGTATATTTTAGTATATTTTTGCCAAATTTATTTTAATATATTCAAATTCAATTCATTATATTTTAATCTTATTTTTGTTAATATATTGCATTTTTTGTCTTCCACACAAATTTATCTAAAATTTGTGTTGCATTCATTGTCTTGTGGTATATTTTACTATATTTGTGTTATATTTCATTATATTTTACTATACTCTGTTATATTTCAGTACTATTATGTAAAATTTAAGTATATTTATGTTACTTTCATTGTATTCAGGTTTGTTGCAGTATATTCATGTAATATTTTAGTATATTTTGTTATAGATCCGTATATTTATGTATATTTATGTTGTTTTCATTATTTTCTAATATTTTTAACAAAATTTCGGTATAGTATTAATTATTTGGCTTTCTTACATCTTATATATGCAGAATATGGCAGCCAAAATAACCTTTACTCTTTGTGTTTTCCCCTTATGTTAGTAAAATAATCCACCTTTCACGGCTTCAAAATTTTACCACTCTGAATACAACATTAAAATAATTTGATATAGTTGAGAGGTATCAACCGTTATATTTTGGTTTCATTACAAAAATGAATCATATGGAATTCACTAGTGGATTGTTGCATATCATTTTAATGATGCAAGATAAATATGAAAAGAGTTGTAAATAGTTGTTCATGGAAAACAACACAGGTTTGGATATGAAGAATTTAGTTTAATAACTAGTTTAATGTCTAACAATGATGAAGAATGTCCATCGCGAAGTAGTCGATTAAGGAAAACATATTTCGACACTGACAAGCCAATAAAGAAAGGCCAGCTGGAGAAGGTATTAGTTAACCTTACAATCTCCACCGATATTGTCATATTGACGATATTTTGAGGTTATCATTCATATATATATTGAAAATGATTCTTTTGACCGATAATAATGAAATTGTCATTAATGATGATTACTTGGAGCTGGTAGAGGACTTCTAAAAATTTAATATTTGAGCCAATGATCCTATTACATTTAATCATCCAAGTACAACTAGATTGAATGCATTTTATCATGACACTGTCTTTCTTGTTTGTCATTGTCCTCGTCTCAAATATGTTTCTTATGGTATGAAGCCCGACATGTGTAGTAAAATCTATCTTACTGTCAAAGACTTGATCAACGTACAAATGAAGCTATACATGTGGCACAGACGAGCTTACATGATCATTTGAAATAATCTCTATAAGTGTATTTGGTAGATCAGAACTACTTCATTGATGCCCTCAAGTACAGTTGTTCCTTCAAATTGAGAAAAATCATTCTTAGATTGAGCTCATATAAGAACCCTAGAAGGTTGAACTAATATGATTGCACAATTTTGAATTGATTATATTAATGGCATTGAGGTCATGTCATGATTCACATTTTCATTAATAAAAACGCCTTCTAATTCATACTCTTTAATCATATGAAAATGTTCATCATCACCCATCTGCTTAAGAATTGAAGAGTAATCAACACTTCCATCATCACCAATACTACCAAAAATATCATCATAATTTATATTGGGATTTGAAGATCTATTGTGTGTTTGACTATCGCTCAAGTAATTTACAGGATAACCTTTACCATTAAGAAGTTGTTCATAGCAAATAGAATAACTTATAAAAAATATCTCACTAAAATTTTATATTTGTACTTATCGGTCTTCAACTTTAGAAATAACTTATTTTTAAGATCATTATACTTAAATCTTTTTCTTATCCTTATCACCGAACCATTATGAATGATTAGAATACTAATATCATCCATTATGTAAAATGTAAAAAAATAATTAACAAGTATTAATTTAAATATACTTAAAATTTAATTAATATATGAAGTAATATACTAAACGTAATATACAAAATATTTAATAACTATATAAGTATGTAATATATATAGAAAAATATACCGAATTTACATTAAGTATATTTTCGTATTTTTTTATAATATATATATCAACATATAACAAATATGCTAAAATATACCAAAATATATCTAAAATAATATAAGTATATCTTTGTAAGTTCTTATATCATGATACATTTATTTATTGAATTCAAGAAAAGTATACCAACACTTTTCTATATTAAATTAAAATATATTAAAAGATAATAACAATATTAACATTTAAAAAATATAACAAAATTCACTAAAATATATTGAAATATACCAAAATTACTCAAAAATTTACCAATATATACGAAAAATATACCAACACTTTTCTATATTAAATTAAAATATACCATAAGATAATAATAATATCAACATTTAAAAAATATAACAAAATTTATTAAAATATACCAAAATATACTAAAATTACACAAAAATTTACCAATATATACAAAAAATGTACCAACAATTTCTTATATTAAATTCAAATATACCAAAAGATAATAATAATATCAACATTTAGAAAATATAAGAAAATATACTAAAATATATTAAAAATATACCAAAATTACACAATTTTTTTTTAAAAATATACCGAATTATACTAACACTTTCCTATATTAAATTAAAATTTACCGAAATATAATAAAAATATCAACATTTAGGAAATATAACAAAATTTATCAAAATATACTGAAATATACTAAAATATAATGAAATATACCAACGTTATTTGATTACATTAATCACTGGTACATTTCAAAAATCTCATTGAATAACAGCTAAATTAGTTTTGACATAAAATTCACTCAACTAACTCGCAGTTTTTTCAAAAAAATTGTGAAATCAATCCAACAATGTCGTCCCACATAGTCTATAAAGCTTCAAACAATCTTTCAGGATTTACATGGTAGTAAAGACAACATTAATCTATCTAACTCAAATACTTAATATCACTATAAAGTTTCGCCTGATTAGCTTGAGGAAAAGAAAAGAAAAAATTAGAGAAGAAGAAACAACGAGGGGAGGGAGCATCACAAGGACAGAGAATAAAAAGCTTCGCCTGATGAGCTTGATAAAAAATAGAGATAATTAGAGAAGAAGAAAGAGGGAGGAGCGTTGAGAATAAGAGAGACTTAGAGAATGAAATGTTTGGTGGGAAATAAAATAAAACTTATAATTAAATCTCTATATCCGGCAACTAATTTAAGGATAAAAATTTGGCCATTTTTAAACTAATAAACAAATAAGCTTTTTTTTAAACAACTATAAAAAATATGCCAATTTTGGACAAAATCATGTTGGGCTTGGCAGGATCAAACGGCTCGTTTTGGTGGTGTCATTATTAATCTTTGGAAAAAAAAAATTAGAGTTCTATTTTGGGTAATGCTACTCATAGAATCCAATTAGTTAGTTAACACATTAAAATTTACTATATCTATGTATAATAATAATAAATAATAAGATATTTAATAATAAAAAATAATAATTAATAATAATTAAAAAATTTATTTTTATTGTATCAAAGATTTCCCTATCAATAATCAATTTTATTTATGTATTTAAATTATTTTCTATCAATTTTATTTATGTACTTAAATTATTTTCTACTCATTTTGTCTGTTTTTCAATTATCGTAGAATAATTAAATATTCAGATGAGACATATAATTGTTACATACTTTGTGTTTGGTTGATCGGTCAAAAAAATAAAATGTTGTTAACGATAAACAATTGCAATGTTACAAGAGAAATGAAATATAGTAGACTCTGAATATTTAGGGCATGTTTATAACAATGGAATGAGAGATGAGAAAGTCATTATCATTCTATTATTTATTTTTTAATGATATAAATAAAATAAATGCCCAATAAATTTGGGAGTCATTTTTATACTCCTTTTAATATCCTAAATTTACAAAATATAATTACAAAATTATCCCTTATTTTAATATTTTATTTTATAATTTTTATTGTTACTTTAAAATGAACTTTAATTAACTTAATATTTTAATTATAATTACTTACATTTTTTTAAACACAATGGAAAGAAATGAGTTTTATACTTATTTCTTCTCCATTTTAATTCATATTTATTTTCATTTAAATTGATTGTAATTACATAACACACTCTTCATAGTCTTGCCAAAAGCAACATAAAATAATAAATCATACAATGTTGAGCATGCTACTAAGGATTGTATGCGTAGGCCAATAAAAATAACACAATAATGTTCATAAAAATATAGAGAAGACACTGCGAAGTCTCAGAGAAAGACAAGGCTAATTCCTGAAATCTTCAGGCATGCATGCCAAGAATATCTGGCAAACGGATTCCGAAAACTCCACAAACAGTAGCCAATAGACTCCAGCTATAAGTTTTGACAAATATATTGACTGACTCCCAAATCTTCATCTTCACAGTATCAAGCATATCCTAGAATTAGGACCTCATTTTCCCCCAAACCTTTCATGGCTTCATCAACACAAGTTTAATATATTTGACAACTTCAGTTACATTCACTGTCCAAGCTACAAATACAGAGGAATAACCGGACCATGGATTGCTTGAACCCCAATTTTTGTTTCCATCATCCATTAATGTAAGCCCTTTACATATGCCATCTGTTTCAACTCTCACAACCCCCTTCTTGTTTGTAAAAAGGTCTGAACTAACTAATGCCACAAAACAAACTGGATCATGAAGCAAAATCCCATATATACCACTAGATTTGACATGCCAATCTCTATAGAACTTGCACATGTCACTTATAACTTTGGCATGTTTTCCTTTAGATTCTTTCAATTCAAGAAGATCAGCATCTGTAAACATAACATGATTTGTTATGTTTATTCCAACAACAACAATATTTGCCCCAGATGTAAAAACAATATCTGCTGCTTCTGGGTCTCCATATATATTTGCTTCAGCAGCTGGATTTACATTTCCTAATGTAAAGAAAGCACCTCCAAGTATTACAAATTTCTTCACCTTAGATGCAAAAGAAGCATCATTTTTTATTGCCAAAGCTATGTTTGTTAAGGGTCCAAGTGCAAGAACAGAAACTTCACCTGGGTATTCAGAGACCTTTTCAAGTAAGAACTCAGTTGCATTCTTGTCAGATTTCTTTGTCTTTGGTGGTGGTAAATCTATGTTTCCAAATCCATCAGAACCTTGTATTGACTCGTCAATAACAGGTTTTCCACCTCTTAGAGGCTCAGCACTGCCCTCTGCTACAGGTACAGTTGGAGACCCTGCAATTTCGCATAGGATCAATGCATTTCTAGTGGCATCTTCCGTTGTAACATTACCAAAAATTGTTGTTAAGCCTATAATTTCTAAACCCTTTGATTGAAATGCCATTAAGATGGCCATACTATCATCTATTCCTGGGTCTGTGTCAATTATGAGTTTCTCAGGCTTGGAATTGAACTCCATACTCGCTTTAGGGTTTTCACAGAGAGCAAAAGAAATATAAGAATTGAATTATCTTTACTCGTGTAAACTTTAACTTCTTGTAATAAACATATCATCTTGCCCTTTACTTTGTAGTCGTGTTTCGTGAAGTGGCAAGCACAATAGGTTAAAAAGGTATCTTCCAAGAAAAAGGCTTTAATCAGAACATAATATATTCTTGTAATGAAGTTGTGTTCACATTCAAGCCTCCCAGACTACAATTATAACTTACTAAAATAATTTGATCGTTTTCTGTCAAAGATTACCTTTTTCTTTTTGTCTTTTATGAATCAAACAACTTTAGCAGCTGGCTAAGTTCCATTTGTCTTCCTGAAGTGCTTATGTTCACACCATTTAACATCATTATTTTTTTTTTTTTTGTTCGAGTGATTTTGATACATGGGTAAATGACAACATATGTCTATTAGTGATTGAAATTGAAGCACTTAAATTCTTTGGTTATTTTTTAAACAATTTAATCCACTACTTTTTTTTTTTTTTTTTTAAAGTGACACATTATCATTTTTATACTTTTCTTATTTTTTTTTCCCTTCCTATTTTCAGAATTACTTAAAAAAATGTTTCCATAATTATTCACGTAAGTGTAAAAAATAGCTACTGAACCTTGCATTTGTCTTTGACCTATCACTTTATATAAACAGGTAGATTAAATTGTTCACAAAAATAAAATGGACGATGTGTTAGAATTTTATTATTAGACTAACATTAATTAAGTTTTTATTGATTTATTAAATAAGTTGAATTATAATTCAATTGATATGAAAATAATGATTTAAAATAGACGCTATTTGATAAATATTAACAAATTTTTTGAAGTCGCTTCGTTTAGATTATAAAATTTTACATTTTTACCTTCATATGAATTTATTATATTACTCTATCTTAGATTCAATATTTTTTTAGCATCAGTCACCATTTATTTTGAGAAGTGCAATGTTTACATTGATATGTAAAGACATTTACATACTACTACATTAGTATATAAACTCAATTTACATATTGTCACATTAGTATGTAAACTATATTATATACTGACACATTGGTATGTAAACTCAATTTACATATTATGTAAACTGTTATATTGATATGTAAACTCATTTACATACGGCAACATTGGTATGTAAACTCAATTACATACCTGCCATATTGGTATATAAACTCATTTACATACTGTCACATTGATATATAAACTCAATTATATACCTGCCATTAATATAGAAATTCATTTACATATTGCCATATTGGTATGTAATACAGTTTATATACATGTTAAATGAGTATGTAACATAGTTTACATATCATTAGTATGTAAGTATTATACAGTTAAGGGTATTTTTATAATTTATTTAATTTTATTGTAATCAAAACTCACAATTTTAGTCATATTATTGATAGTTTTGAAAAATATAATTTTTAACTATAATACAAGCTATTTAGGCCAATTGCTCACTAATATGCTTTGAGGCTCATTTAATTGATATGAATTTGGTACATCTTGTGGGCTTGGGCCAATTATTGATGTGATGAATTTTGTGTAGTTCAATAGAAATTAGGGTTTTGTGATTGATGAAACCCTAATGTCACTCTATAAAAATTTAAAAGATCTCCTTCTACTCTAACCTTGGAAAAATTGTGGTAAGGAGCTTTCCATTATAGTTGTTTCTCGTAAAAGTTGATAAGGAGAAGATATAATCTTGTTAATTTTCCTTTATCTTATAATTTATTCATTGTGTTAGATTCAATTAGATTGAGGAATATTCATTACTGCATCAAATATTTCTTTTATTTAATTTGTGTTTTAATATATCAATGATGTTAATATAAATCTAACATGATGAACTTAATTGCTCTGCTTGCAATAGTGTTGGACGTGTGAAATCATCTCCTTTCAACATTTGATGCGTATGAGATACAAAATGTTAAATGTGATATTATATAATATTGTTACTCTGATGCTACTTTGCCTTGAACTTTCATTTTATTATTTAAAAGTTAATGGTACAGAGGTGGAAAGCAAAACAAATCCAATACTATGTCTTCAAATTAGATTTTTACTGTTAAGAAAGGTATAACTTTTACTGACGATGCTTAATCTCTCTTTCTGTGTCATTTTTTTTATCCTTAATCCAGCTAATTTCAATATTTTGATTCTGTTCTGAAGAAGTTTGGAGAAGAACAAGTTCTAGATGTGATTGTGAGAATATATCACCATCAACAAGCAAAGCAATTCAGCATTCACACCATTTTTCATTATTATAAATATGTCATCAATAACCAGATTATAATACCATAAGCTTTATCAGGATTCTAAAACACATTTAATTAAAGATGGCCCCGGAAGGAGCACATACTTCATTCCCTCAAGTTGCAACTGACCAGAAACAGACTAAACCATGTAATTTCAGCCTTCTCTTTCAGAACATGTAGTTTTTACATAAATACTGAAAAGAAAAATGTATATGTAAACGTGCACAGATAATTAACTGCTTATTCTCTTATCTTCCATTTCCTTTTCTTTTACTTTCAACTTGGCAGGTACAAGGAAAAGGTGTTGGCCACGCACAAAGACAAAAGGGAATAGAGGTTTTCTTGAAGGATGGTAAGTAAAAAAATTATTGGCAAATCCCTAAAAATTGGTTGAGTGTGATTTTCCTTTATTCATAGTAGTTCACTCTATACTTTTCAATGAAGAAATTTCCTTAACAATTTCACAACGTGAATTTTGCAGCTTAGCGGCTTTATGTTGTTGTTGGATCTGCGACGCATGCTTTGATTGCAGCCTTGTTGTAGGATAAAGAGGAAATATGACAGTAAATACTTCTGAAGAGACTGAAGATTTTTGATAATTGGAAGAAATTTGATGGGATATGAAACAATGTTTATTATGTGTTCATTATTGTATTCTCTATAGACTGTTGAATAAATGTAATTGCGAGTTAATCTGATTTAGAGTTTTGCTCGCTAAAATATAGAATTTTGTAACAAATTCGTGTGTTTGATATATTTTTCCATATATATATATATATATATATATATATGACAAACTGTTTTAAAACATACAAGTAGTACCCAAAATTCCCTCACCTTCTTGTGCTTCCACTCTGAACTTCTGCCATTTCCTGTCTCGACTTACGCATGTGAGCACGGTCGACGGATGTTATAGGTTAATAATCTATTGAAACGTATTCATTAGGATAGTCAATAAGATATGTTGGTGTCTGCACTCACTAAGGACTTAAGGAGTGCAACAAAACAAGCATTGCCTTTAAATACGTATACAAAAAATGTATTCAGGTACCAGAACCAGTATAAAAAATATGCTTCAATCTCATTTTGTTTTCATTCACGTATTGTATATACAATACAGAGAACTTTAAGCTGCATTCTGAACCACAATAAATAAATATGTGTTTGTATATGAAAAATTGCAGTAAAAATGTATTTGATAATTGTGTACTAAAAAAAATAGGATTCTTGTCTCAAAAGTAACTAGACTGAACTTCCAAGAGTTCTAACTGTGCCAACAATTTCACAATTGTTGATTTCAATCTATAATCTCCTTTCTGAGCTAAATCTATAAGCACCCCCTGAGCAGCGTCCCCATATTTTACTCTGTGTTCTTCAACTCTGAATATTCTCTCAAGTATCCATAGGGCTTTCTCTTGTGTCTTTACATTCCCTGATTCTAATACTTTTATAATAGCTTGGACCCCTAAACTTTTGGCTATACTATTGCTTCCATTTTCCCAAATTTCGTCTTGCAAGATAGTTGCTAGAGCATTAAGTACAGCTTCATCTGTTTCCCTCTCTTTGCCTGTCAATATTCGGATCAATGGTGGTATAGCACCTGCCTTGACCAAACAAAAGGTGTTCTTAACAGAGCAATAACCATCATGAACTTCACAAATTGCATGGGCTGAAGAAGGAACACAAAACCATTTTGAGGTCCGGGGTTTTCTTAGAGATAGTGAGTTCTTAGACAATTGAGCTAGTGAAGTTGCAGCTCTACATTTAACAACTGATGACTCACTTGAAAGCAACTTCACAAGTAGAGGAATCACCCCATTTTCTACAGCATATAATTGTAATTTCTTATCAGAAGGATTAGTAAATCGAATCAGTAGACCCGTAATACTTTCGGTTAGCCAGCGTGCTTCGGGTGTTGATGCTATGTTTGAAGTCATAATGGAGACAATAATGGGTAACAAATTTCCTCTCTTAAGAATATCTGTTGTTTTATTATCACTAATGGAGAAATTACTCAATATGCCAACTGCTGCAGCTTTTTCACTGTCGGATGTTGATGATGAGATAATGTTGAGGATTGTATTTAAATGGATTTCACCTTGAAGTTCTGTTAACTCTTCTGGGGAATCTTTAGAGAGAGTGTAGATTAAACTCAAAGCCTTGCTTCTGATTTCAATGTTGGTTTCCATCAGGAGAGGTAAGAGAAGTTGAATTGCACTGTTTTCCTTCATTTTTCTTCGAATCTTGGATGCACTAGGATGAACAGCAATATTATTAAGTGCTTGTAATAGGTTACTTTGAACTATTGGACTGGAAAGATTTAGAAGTGAGAGCATTTGATGAGCCACATCTTTATTGACAAGAATAGCTTCTGATTCAGCAATCCTAGCTAAAATAGCTGAAGCAGGCTCTCGGAGAGTCATAAGCACTGAGGTAACAGAGAAGAGGAGTCGAAGAAGAGGTGCTAAAATGCCTGAATTGATTAAAAGTTGAACATTTTCTTTCAAGCTACTCAAATTCTGTAATGCATTTAGAGCAGATAACTTAGCTTCAAGTTTTCCTGTAATGAACATTCTGACTAAGGGCTCTACTGCCCCATCTTTTCCGAGGGAAGCTCTACTTTGTTCTGTTAGCTCCATCCTTGAAAGTGCCGTTGCCATTAGGATCTTACTCATGTCAGAACCTGCAACCACAAGACATCCATAGATTATACTAAGTCGTTAGCTTTTCATTCAACATAAGCCTACTGATACATGTATGCTGCCAATTCAGCTACACAGTGTACATAATAAGATTATAACCATTCTCTGCAACATTAAACACTTCTATATATCACAAGTTTATCACAACCACATTGACATGGCAAAATCTCAGGACACAACCCACCTGCAAAGTCCAATCACATTCTACCACATCATTTTAGATACAATATCATTTGTGGTATTTATTTGATTCGAACTCATAACTTCTACCCAAAAAAATTCATTTGTGTGAGACTTTATGTCAGCAAATTCTCACATATGTGCATCTAGTAAGTATTTCCAATAAGATCCTTGAAAAATCAACAATGAAGTTCTCTCCAAAACATACCTAGCAATTGGATAAAGTGTAAAGCATGTAAATCGAGACAAAAGGAGATAAGTAAACAAAACTAGGAAGCTTGTGATTACCTTCCTTGAGGTATTGCACAAGTGGCTTAAAGTAGCCAGCCTCTGCCATATGAAGTGCATTTTGAGTGTTGCTAGACAAAGCATTCAATAACTTTCTTGCATCAGAAGAAGCAACAGAATCGTCCCCGTTTAGCAAGGCAACTAACATTATAATACACCCTTGAATTCTTCCAATCTGCCGCCGAACTGTAGAAATATCCAAAAGGTCTGATAGCAGCCCCACAGCTTCTCTACTCTCCTCCTCTTCTCGCATCAAAGATTTCACCAATATTGACAAAAATCGAACATCTGCCATGTATTCCTGCACACTACTCCATTTTGTAAGACAACTGATGAACTGAAATTAACAATTTCATAATCAAACAACATTTTGGGCCCTAAATAGCACATTCTTGGAGATTTGACGGAAAATGTCCCAAAATCGCAGTTAAATCTGTGTATAGCCTATACATAGTTGTGCATATCATGTATATGAGTCATATACACTTTTATGTAATTGTACATAGCATATACAATAAGTAGATAGCAAGTAAGCACGATTTTGGGCCATTCGCCATTTTGGGCCTTAATACAGCACACACACAAACACCATACATTTCTGCTTACCCTGTTTTCAGCATTATACAAAGCAAGTCTTCTCAGTAAACAAATGATTGTCAACCGGTTTTCTGCCATAGAAGAATTTAACCGATTAAACAGAATAGGAATAACTTCTTCATTTGGAAGCCAATCATGATCAACCTTCGGGTCTTCAATAAACTCTTTTAACACCAAAGCTGCTGATCTAAGTTCTTCATCATTACCATACTTTAGCTGCAACACAATATCCTTAACACTAAGGCTAATTTTCTCCTCAACTATTTCTATTTCTGTTTCCAACCCACCAATGGAACCAGAATGATAACTAGAACTTGGAGCTGAACTAGCATCAAACCTTATACTCATCAAATCTTTGTGTAATGTCCCAATCTTGTCCTTAAGATCAATACACACTTCAAGACTAGCAAAGACCACAAGGCCTAATGACCTTCCAAGATCATGAACCATATGCTCCAGATGTTTAACCAATGTATTTGAAGTTGGGTTTGTGAGAATTACTTTGGCCCGGCTAAACTCTTTCCCAAGTGATTCAACAGCTTTAAGAATTGGTGGGTGGTCTATGACCTTTACACTATTCATCAAATCATTAAGAACTGGAACAAATTTATCAACCAAGTGGGCGAATTCAGAACATATTTGTCTCTCAGAAACAGAGTTTTGAGCCAGAGAAGTAACCTCATGAACTGATGCTATTAACTCTCTCACAACGTTTGTGACGCTTCTGTTCTCCTTGTTGTCCATTGCAAGAAATTCAACCTTGCAGAGATTAATAAAGGAAAGATTTACAGAAGGATGAAATATAGAAAGAAGTCAAAGATTGTTGTAAAAGAAAGAGATAAACTTGTTGGTCTTCAACAAGAGAAATGGAGAAATCAAAGTAGTAAACAGAAAAAAGAAAAAAGTTGCTTAATTCTTTCAGTGACCACCTATCTTGTTCTTATTTTATTCTTCTTATCCGGCTTCAACAAGAAAAGCGATGGAAAAGTTGGGATTTTTGCCGTTTGGAGTGTTATGGGGAAAAGGAAGAAATGGGTCAATGTCAGTTGGCTCCGACTAGAAACTAGTATATTGATAAATATCATCTTCAACTTCTTGTTTCAATTGGGAATAATAATGACATTAACACAGTGTAGACGAAGTCAAACACTCTCTTTTTCTTACTATTTTTCTATTTTCATATGGTCTCGCTTTGTTTTGATTTGCTTTGCTTTGCTTTGCTTTTTCAGACTACTATTGAATATTGGCTAATTTTATTTAAGTTGGGGTTTTGAATGCCTGGGACGACTTATTTTACTGAGTCAAGGCCTCAATGGCCATGGTGGCCACCACTCGTTTAATTGGCTTGATGTGTTGGTAGATTATGTGGTACGTTTTGATTCAATTCATACTTCCCTTAGAATCCACAAGAAAGTTGGACGAACCAATACATGGAGGACAAAAATTAGCCACTCTGCTTGGGTCATGGGTTTGTCACGATGAAATCATGAATGCCCTTTTACAACTGTTTACGGATTATATTGTAATGATTGTTCTTGATCAGTTAAAAAAATAAATTAAATTCTCTGTTAGTTATAATTTCTCTAAATATTCTGAAGGGAAAAGTGTCTTCAAGAAAAAAGTATTTTTATTTATGCAAAGTTAATATTTTATCTTTTTTTTTTAACCTAACGAAATAATATATGTGTTATAATTTTTGTATTTTATAATAAATATATATGTAAATAATTAATATTTAATTAAAAAAATTAATCAAATTTTAAAAAATTTTTTTTTTTGAACTTAAAAAAATTAATTGCCTAATAGGTAATTTTAGATATTAAACAATAAAAAATTTATTAAAAAAATTTGTTTAAGTCTTGAATGAACAAATCTTTTTAAAAAATTTGAGTAAATTTTTTTAATTAAATATTAATTTTTATTTTTATATCTATTGAAAATATAAATATATATATAACACATATATAAATTAACAAAAAATTAAATAAAAATTAAATTTTATTCTTCTTTCTTACCTTTTTCACAAATAAAATGATTTCAAAATACATTTTTTAATTTAAAGGACTAAATAATACATTAATCCTAAATACAAAAAATATGTAAAGAATTCACCGTATATAATCCAAGTTTCTGTGACCTTACAGGGTCTCAAAGAGTCTAAATCTATTTGAACTTTGACATTAACCTCTTTACACATTTGTTAAAATAACTCCCGTCAAAGGGGAAAAGGCATGGATTTATATTAAACTTTTAGGCATGTTCTCTTATTTTCCACCTTGGATAGAGGTATTCTTCTGGCACGTTAATGGGTCTCCAAATCAGGATCTAGATGATAAAACATTGATGGCGGCGACATTTTCGAGAAGAAGTTACTTTGGCAAATAGCATGTGTTTGAACATTTTGGGACACTTTACTTTGCAATAATATATCCAAAATGACTGAAAAAACAGACCTTAATGGAACATGTGACTCGTGGGGAGCTTTTGTGTGAGGGATTTTGAAACACGTGTTTCTTAAGAGGGTCCGTTAAGTGTCTTTTCATATAAACATAATAAAAATACAAAGCCAAAGTCCGGATAACAAGTAAAAATATAAATTTAAAAGCTAAAACAAAAATACCAAAACACGTAGCGAGGTGAATAAAAAAAATCGAAGAAATATATTTTAATTTTTATTGGTAGGCCCTTAGTATCTTACCTTTACATACACAAAAATATTATATTTTTTAAAAGTTACACTAAAAAGGTCTAATTCTTTAAAAAAAATGTACAATTTAATTTAAAATAATCAATTTGATTAAGTTTGGTAAATGTGATATATGAATGAAGGAAATATTTTTGTCTTTTGTAGTTTTTATTTTTTACTTTTTTTAAATAAAGATGTTGGGTGGTAATTTTAAATTATGAGTAGTTTATATATTAAAAATTCAAAAATAAACACATGGCTCCATGTTTTGTGTTTGAAAGAGAGATAGTTTTTATTTTGATTTTTTATGGAGGCAGATAGATAGTTATTGTAGAAAAAAAAAAAAAAAATATATATATATATATATATATATATATATATATTGGCATTCAACAAGCAGTTAAAAAAATGTAATAAAATATCATAACAAAAAAGATGATTTCATCCCAGCAATTTAAAGAAAAAAAATTATAGAAAAAACGTATAAAGAGTCATTATTAAATGCGAATATTGTAAGGTTATTACATATAAAATATGAAAATGTAATGTGAATTTAACCACATTATATAAATATATTACATTAACATGTAACAGTGATTTCAATAATAAAGAAAATTTATATCATTAATTTAGTTTATATTAATAGATAATGGATAATCTTCATTTTTTTTAATAAATAATAGGTAATTTAAATTTTATGCCTTATCTTCATTTAGAATTGCCACCTTGCACATGTACATATGTTTAATTTTTTTTGGATTTTCATTTTCTATTTGTATATGATGGTAGACACTATGCTTAAAATAAACTAAAACCGCCACGTAATAGCAATGTCTTACACTAAAAAAATTGTGAGCGAGTCTTTGAAGTACAATTTATAATTTTTCAATTTTTTTTAAATAAGATACTTTAAATGGTAATTTTAAAAATGACTTTTTTATTCTCTCTAGACTAAATTTTAAATTTAGAAAATTTATTAAAATATAGATGAATTAGAAGGAAAAAATCACATAAACAAACAAAACTAGAAGAATTAATACAAAAGAATTCGATTACTTATCTCAATTATATTTCTACTAAGTATTGTAGATATGAAAATTTTAAATATTGATGATATATTGTATATCATATGTAAGCCATCCAACAGTACAACACCCTTGAAGCTAATGTTTTGGGAAGAGAAACTTTTGATTTAGAAAGATAAAAGAGTTGGAACTTTCCATGCATTTTATAGTTGGGTTTTTGTTTTTAGTTATTTCCTTTTAAGTTCTATTATAAAGTTGGGAAGGTAGTGTAGGATTATATTTGGCCGCATGGACATGTAATGCTAAAGAAATTTTGTTCACTAAAGGTTAATTGCAAGGGTGCAAATAGTTCATCATAAATTAAATAAATAAATAAACAAAAGTTGATATGATAAATGAATCCAAAATTTTTATATTTCTATCAAGTTCTTTGACTTTATAACTAAAGTTAAAAGAAATTAATGAAAATAATTTAGGTAATGAAAAGAAGAAGGGAATCTTAGTTTCTCAATTCAATTTTTGACGTGAAAAAAAGAGGGAGGGAGAGAAGCCAAGGTCTTTCACTTCTTGATGAAGACAAATGGGAACAGCAAAAAGGGTAAAAATTTTAGGAATTTTGTCCAAAATGGACAAATCTCATAGATTAGTTTAAAAAAATGCTTATTTGTGTTAAACTTTATAAATGGGCAAATTGAAATTGGCTCTTCCAGTTACCGGTTCCTACCTCTTATTTCCCACCAAAATTTATTTCTCTCTCCTTCTCTACGCACTCTTCATTTTTTCCTCTTTCTTCATCTTCATCTTCTTCCTCTTCCTGTTCCTTCATCTTCTTCTTCTTCACCTTCATCTTTTTCTTCTTCCTCTTCCTCAGAGAACACGTGGGCAATTTAACAGAAACAACGCCTCACATTTCTTGCACAAGTTGATGCTAATCAAATTGCACTATTCATCATCTTCTTCAAGTTATTTAGCATACCCGAGATATAGACTATTGAATTAACAACATGAAATAAATATTTGATTGGTTTAAATTCAACGAAGGAGAAGTCTTCATATAGACTATTGAATTTTAAAAGAGCCAAATTTACGTAGCTCATACAGATATAATAGTGCTTACAATTTGCGTCACTATCTAACATTGAAAATCAGCTGCAAGAGGAAGAATAAGACTATATAAAAGAACTATCAATTGCAAAATATTCTCCAACTAATTTACCATTTAATTGAAATTTATATTATTCAAATTATACGTGCTAATTAAATTTAACCAGCATTGCACTGTTCATCATCTTCTTCAAGTTGTATTGCATTGTGATATATCTGTGGTATATCTCAATATACCAGGGTATACCAAGGTATATATCTGGTATATCTGTGGTATATCTCGATATACCATGGTATATCTCTGGTATATCTCGATATACCAGGGTATACCAAGGTATATCTGTGGTATATCTCGATATACCAAGGTATATCTCTGGTATATCTCAATATACCAGGGTATACCAAGGTATATCTCTGGTATATCTCGATATACCATGGTATATCTCTGATATATCTCAATATACCAGGGTATACCAAGGTATATCTCTGGTATATCTCGATATACTTTGGTATATCTCTGGTATATCTGTGGTATATCTCGATATACCATGATATACCAAGGTATATATCTGGTATATCTCGATATACCTTGGTATATCTGTGGTATATCTCGATATACCATGGTATATCTCTGGTATATCTCGATATACCATGGTATACCAAGGTATATATCTCTGGTATATCTCGATATACTTTGGTATATCTCTGGTATATCTCGATATACCAGGGTATACCAAGGTATATCTCTGGTATATCTGTGGTATATCTCGATATACCATGGTATATCTCTGGTATATCTCGATATACCAAGGTATATCTCTGGTATATCTCGATATACCAAGGTATATCTTTGGTATATCTGTGGTATATCTCGATATACCATGGTATATCTCTGGTATATCTCAATATACCAGGGTATACCAAGGTATATCTCTGATATATCTCGATATACCATGGTATATTTGGTATATCTCTGGTATATCTCGATATACCAGGGTATATCTGGTATATCTTTGGTATATTTGTGGTATATTTTGGTATATCTGGTATATCTCTGGTATATCTCTATATACCAGGGTATATCTCTGGTATATCTCGATATATCAGGGTATATCTTGAAGAAGATGATGAACAGTGCAATGTTGTTAATTTAAAGTTCAAACTTTTATTAAATTACAAATTATATTTGTTGTTTTGAACCTAACAATTGAGGATTTTATATTTGAAAATGAAACTATATATTATATTAAAACGTCCTTTACTATTTTTAGCTATGAAAACGTTTGTTGGTTTTACTTTGAACATATGTAACTCTCTTGAACAAAATGTCAAATACAAAGTCTACTGACATTTTACTTCAGACCTTGATTTTATCAAATTCTGTTCAATGTCGAGGACGAGAAAAAGGAAGACGAAGAGAGAATTGAGGAAGACAAAGAGGAAGACCTGTTAACTTAAAAGTTTCAGGTTCTAAGTCAAAAGTTGCCCATTTCTAAACTAAAACTTAAATGAGCCTTTTTTTAAACTATTCTATTCGATTTGCCTATTTTAGACAAAATACACAAGTACTGTTTTTGGCCCTCTTTAATAATTATAAATTACCATCTTGTCCTCACTAGTTCACATGTAAAAAGAATGTCGCATGTTTTTTACTGCTTTTTCTTGATAATGTCAGCAAAAAAGTATTATTGATGTACCATTCCATAAACTAAGGTATCAATGATATACCACTGTATAGTTTTAGTAATAAACTATACCTTTATATAAAATTAAGATATCACATAAGACTTTTATCCTTTCTATTATATAGATAATAAGATTAAAATCATAATCCTAATAACACTCACTCCTAAACTAATAAGAAAATAAAAGAATAATAATCTAATATTTTAATCATAATAATTTCTAACATTAATAAAAACAAAACTAAATATATATCTGATATTTTAACTAATAAAACAGATCTGAAAAAGAGAAGAAAATGTAGTTATTGTGAAATAAATCAGAGAAAGTTGCTACTGCAGATAATAAACACTTGATACTTGCTATAAGCTATAAATACTCCACAACCTTAATTTATATACCCGGGCACCTAAACCTTGGTGTCATTAAAAATTAAGCTTTAGTTGTAATGGGCAGGTTTTCATAATCATAGAAAATAAACAAGGAGCTGCTTGGATAATGTGCCTCTCTAATCTCTACTATTCCTCCATCAAGCAACTTTTTTTAGAGAACTCAAGATTGAAAATGAAGCCCCAGTATACATTTAGAAATTTAGCAACTTGATTTTCCTCATTGTTATCAGAAACATTATAAAAAAAAAACCTTGGATTGCTGAAATGTTTAGGTTGACGATGACTACAGTTATATGTTAGCAGATGCACAAGATTACCTGGGCAATTCAATTGTTCAGAACATGATGAGTTTCCATGACGGGTATTTCACTTTTTCTTTATTCGATCATTCCCCTTGAATGTTGCTTCATGGCCATTGACCAAGTGTCGAAATTCCTTCAAAATATCCATTTCATCAGTCCAACCCATTCATCATTACCAGACGGCAGACACGAACAACTTAGCTATAAAACATGATAGTGAAGCTAATAACAGATTATGTGCTCTAAGATAAACTAAGTTCATGGAACCAGATAAGACTGACATGAAAAGAAAAAAAGGCTTGGGTCAGAGAAATAACTTGAGTAGCTTAATCTATATTTTTTTAAAACCAACTTAATACTCCACTTCCAGGTAAATGGATTAGATTACCACATACCAGACGTTAAGGAAAAGAAAAGAAAGAAAAAAAAAAAAATTCCTTGAATTGAAACATATCTATGAATCTGCAGCCTCAATGATGGTCACCCAGTAACTGTCTTTCCATTCATCTTTGTATCCATCTTGCATTGCTATTATGTTTTTGAAGCTCTCTTTATACATCTTGTCCCTCCACTCCTCCAGTGGTGGCAACCCAATCTGAGCAAGGAGCCAATTCTGGTACTCAAACTGCAAACATTATCCAGATCAGTTTTGTCCAGATATATTAAGATATTAACTCGTTAAGCAGGAGAGGAATTTAAAAGTGAAATTACAAAAACTTTTCGGTGATTTGAAGGATGAAATAATCTAGAAGGATACTATTGTAAACAAATCTCCCTTTATGTCAATCTTTATGGTTAGTTTGTATTGTAGGTTCGGCTTAATTTAGACTCGGCTCAACTTAGCCTTTATTGCCAGAAAAATTGAGTTATGTTCCTAATACAAGCACTTCTGCAAAAGGAATGTAAATCAATACCTTCAAAAATACTTGAACGGATCTATAAGATGAGCAATGTGCATGGTCTCTGTGTGTGAAAATACTAAATAGGCCGATCAACAATGCAGTTAAAAAGTATAATGGAAAGGAAGACCAACTAGGAGAAATTCCTTATGGAACGGCTTGAACTGAACTCTATCAAGAAAACAATAAAGTGTAACAAAGCTACAAACCTCTTTCCTTTAGCAAACTGATTTCTAGTGCTACAAGTTAAGCACATTCTAGCCAGCAACCACTGACCATTAAAGTTTAGCACAATGAAAATATTTCTAAAGATTCTTGTGTTATACTTCATTTATTGCATGGATAAATGAGTAAAGCAAACACGGAAAATAATAAAACGGTTTTATTGAAATATTTAGGATGAAGTTACCCCGGTAGGAATAAGGACATGCGTGAAGCGTTTTGGGACCCCCAGTTCCTCCAATTGCCTATAGAATTCTTTGGTAGAGACCATCTGCTCTTCTTCATCTGGTAGCAGTATCTTACCAGATAATACACGTGCTACCCACTTGGATTGTAAGTCAAATGTCATGAATTGTGCACTCTGGTCGTAAAATAAAGTTTTCGTTATCAACTGCCACAGATGCTGCTTTAAAAGCATAAATGTCATAAAATCTATAGTATTAGACACCTGTTTGTTTCTAATCCTGACAGCAAAAATATAGAGGCAAAGAACCTTTTAGCTAGTTCCATAGGGTAATGCGTTGTGCATGCAAGAAATTAATAAGATCATATTGGCTCATATTTATGAAGCATACTAGATCTAGTGTAGATAATGTCAGTGGCATCTACATTAATTGTGTACCCTACTAGATAGAACACAGATATTACAAGGATGGAAAAATATTCCTCCATTAGAAGTATGAAATTCCCAGTTTGATGTTGTATCACGTGAACAAGAATGACATGCTGACAGTGATATTTGGTTTCCCAAAGAACAGAACTCGAAAATTAACAATGAAAAAAGTAGATTTTCATCTTAAATCATGGCGGATTTTCCCCTTTGTAAATTCTATTTAAAAACTTTTGCACGTTAATTGTTAACTTTTATAATTTTTTTCCAATATTTTGAAATTTATTTGATATAATGAAAATTAAATAAAGAATAAAAATTAACCATAAGATTTTGAGTCAATTAGAGATCCATTAATATAAAAACTCTTTAACCAAGGATCGCGCACACATATATACATATATACACATCTATATATGTGTGTGTGTGTGTGTGTATATATATCAAAAATTGATATGATTAAAAAAAAAAAATAGAGGACATGATATGTCATTATCTAAAAGTATAAGGTATTTTTGTTCAAAATTTATTTAGGTGTGATTTAGACTTTTATATATGATATAGACAGATTGGAGAGTTGCATTTTGCTTTATAAACCGATAGATACATTTAACTTTTCAAATAAGGTCAAGAAAATGATAAAAATAAGCTTATTACAACTAACCATAGAAGGAATGCCAATGAATGACAGCCAAGGAGCAAGCTGTGGAGGAAAGACATGTCTGTACAGTGGCCGGACACATTTTTCATCAAAATTTAAGATTCCATTAGTCTCAAGGAATGGGTAATGGTATTTGTAGCTGCAAAAGTAAGTACAATTGTCAGGAGAAAAACATTTAAGTCATTCATTCAGTTAATTCTTTTTCAGAAGCTTTACTAGATCTTATCCATTGATGACTTTGTTGGGTGTATTTATTTTGAGAAAGGTACTCTTTGGTATAGGTTTCCATTTACTACAAACATTTCAATAAAGGTGCAAGGTTAAATTTTGACATTGATTGAACAATATGCCTTAAAAATTGGGGAAAAGTGGATAATTGTTGCACATGGCCAAAACTATGAGTGCAATGGGGTGTCTTGTTTGCCCTTCGTTAATTTATCATGTGACTAGCATGTGATTTAACATCTTCACTTAAGCTCAGATTTATAAATCAATTTGAAAATTTAACGTTTTCTTGCACCTTTTATTAATGTTTGTAGTAAATGAAAACCTTTTGAGAATAATAGTACCAAAGTGCGTACCTAACCTGACTTTTGTTCCTTATTTTCCTGATAAAAAATAGAAGTAGCAGTATTGTTCTTTTGACCATAAACCTTGAAGTCCAACATTAAGAAAGTACAAAGGGATAGAAGTATCAAAGTGTTTAGAAATAGAAGAAGAAATGTTGGAATGTACCCAGTACAGTATAAAATAACATCAGCATACAGCAAGGATCCCTCTTGAAAAGAAACTGTACCATCTTCATAAACCTGTTCAATCTGTTAAGATATGATTTTTTTTATGAGCATATCATGAATCAAGAGCCTGCTTAGCACAGACTCCAAATAATGAAAATACAAAAGTACCTGCTGCAGTGTGACTTTGAAGACTTTCAATCTCACGTATTTGTTGATATACTAACATTACATGTTTAGAGTCAAAACAAGTCTAAATAATTTGAAGACTCTCTTACTCTAGCTTAATTAAGAATGTAGACCTGAAACACATATAGTTCCTGTAGTTCCAGAGCATATAAAAGGGCTCTTCTACAAGGTAAAGGTTACCCGTAATTATTTGGGTGGTCATTGTTTAAGGTTCAAATTTGATATGCTATATTTCATAAAATTGGTATTTGTGTTTATTCAGGTTCTATCACCTAGAACATAGCATCCTGCTGGAAGAAAAATGAAGTGTACGGTAAGTAATATGGAGATAAAGTATAACCTAATAAGCATCTAAATGAGAACGCACCATCATATGTTGCCATATGTTCTTGTGATTTTCCAATCTTTTCACCTCTACATTTGGGTTTCTTGTGGCTATATGAACCTCTTTGGCTTCAGTTGCAATATCTCTTGAGATGTCAAAAGCACTAGGTCCATAGCCAATTACAATCACAGTCTGTTAAGTAAGGATGTTTAGTGCAACTAAAAAATAAAAATAAACAAATCATGGATTAATGGTTTTAACAAATTAAAAAGTTCCCCGGATATATCTAACATAAACTTTTTACCAAAGGGAAACATAAAGCAAAATGATCAAAGTCATGAAACCTATAAAAAAAAATATTGAGGGACGTTGCATAAATGACATAACCCACTTAATAGTAAAGCCACAGGGATAAAGCGTGCAACAAATCGTTTCAATCTCAAAGTGAACAGAAGACTATTAGTAATATAAATCACAATAATTCAGAGCAAAAATAAATAAATCACAATCAGCTATCTATCTAGATTGCCTTGCTAGTTGCTAGTCCACCAAGACAATACAAGGACTGAGGACATGCCTGAAATTAAGTGTCTTATATGATAATAATGAAGTCAACATAAAATGTTTCATTCATAAGATGCTTTTCTCACCTAAAAAAAGGAAACAAAAAAAAAATTTATGTTCTAATTTTTGGTTTTTTATTATATCCGTTTCTTATCCACAAATAGCACAATATGAACATGCATAACATGAGAACACACCTGACCACGGAATTGTTCAGGAACACGATAATTGTGACTATGAATTTGATAACCCGGCCATCTCTCTATACCTGTCATAGAAATCAAATCATCTAATTATTGTAATCCTATGGCAATAATCAATAACACTAAAATAACAAGGACAATCCCTTGCATTGCTTCTTTGATCAATCTAACAAGTTCATATAACCAAACAACAAATTTATTAGTATCGTAATTATTTTCATCGTATGACAATAATCAATAACGCTAAAATAACAAGGACAATCCCTTGCGTTGCTTCTTTGATCAATTTAACAAGTTCATATTATCAAACAACAAATTTCATCCCGTTACTATTATTAGTATCAAATGCCTAAAGATCTCTTAGTTATACCAATTAAAGTAAAGCAGAGTAGCCGCCATCGTCTATGCTAAAGAAGAACATATTGGGAAATGAGTTGAATCGTTGATAACATCTGAAAAAATTAAAAAAATATATATTCAAATGGAAAAGTGTATTTGTTTTGTGCCAGTAACTAAGCCTTTTCATAATAGCAGTACTGTTGCAAAATTTAACTATATTAGACTGCTACATTGTTAAAAACGAAAGCAACCTGTACTCTAACTCGTCCAACAAATAAATATTAGCAAGATCCCAAATGTTAGAATAAATAAGGATTAATTGCATTGATTGAGTTTATTTTTAATTTTATGAATAAAAAAATTGATGATTTTAAGAATGTAAATGAATATTAACATATATCTTTTTAAATAATAATAAAAGTAAAATTAGTTATTCAATAACCGTAACAAATCAATAATATCAAATTATATAAAATAATATTTTTTAAAATTAATAATAATAAAAATAATACTATTTTTTTTTAATAGTATTGAATTAATATTATATTTTTTATTTTCTCTTCACATAAAGGGGGGCGGGGGGAATTGCAAGAGGGTCCCGCTGATTGAAAACCAAAGAAATTAAGCTCGTCAAAAGTAATCATGTCATTTGGAGAAAAAAGGTTTTAATGAAAATGATAAATCTCAATTAGGGATTGAATTTCTGACGACAACAATATAGTATGGAAAATGTTTAGGTCGACAAATGATCAAATATCAACAAGCACACAAAAACAATACAAAAATGACGCGAATGTCATTAATCTCAATTCCCAACAACCTTTACCTAGCTATACCTCTTAAAGCGGGTTAAATTACTTACCAGAAATATCAGCTATCTCGGGCTCAGTGTTGCATCCAGAGCACACAACAACAGCTTCAAATACTTCTCGACTCACCAAGTCACTCCCACGGGTCCTCGACTCGACCAACCACTCATCATTCCTCAGGCCAACTCGGGCAACTCGGACCACCTCCGTGTTAAATCGAGCCAATTGAGCGAGTCCGAAATCGTCCGCGTACTTGTTCAAGAACCGCAGAACCTCCTCATGACCTGGAAAAGCTCTCGGGTCCCCGTTTTCGCTCTTTTTGGGGAACGGGTAATTATAAAAGCTCATTAACTGTCTGGGAAGATTGGTGCGCATTGAACGGTAGAGACTGCTATGGACGATTTCTCGGGTCGGGTCTAAACTGACAGGATCGGAGTCTATTTTTGGGTCATAGACCCACATTCCGCCGATTCCATTAGACTTTTCGAAAATAACGGCAGCATGACCTTCGCCTTGAAGCTCGCGGGCTGCACAAAGCCCAGATACACCTGCTCCGATAACTGCAACTTTAACTGACCGGCCCATTGGATCCCGTAGTTGTAGGATGTTGCCTTATTATTTTGATCCACTGTAAGCTGCAAGTTACTCTACTCTAAATATTCTATGACTCTATGCTTCTGGATTCGAGTTGTGTTTAATTTATAGAAGTAGAACACGGATGAAAATTTCTATACCAATACATACATATATACATACATACATACATATATATATATATATATATATATATATATATATATATATATATATATATATATATATATATTAACGATCAAAAGAACCCCACACTCCAAATTTGTTATTATAAGAGTGCCTAAATTTGTATCGAACGTTAGAATATAAATCTCAAATTTTAAACCCACAATTTATTGTACAACAAAATTATAACCTTGTGCACAATTACCAAATAATTTGAACTATCTGTTTATGGCTAAACCAATAAAAAAAAAAATGCTAACATAAACATAAATAACACTCGTAAAATTACAACTATTGTTGTAATAAATTATTGATTGATATTAGAGTACATAATTATATCATATTTTAGATTAATAAAATATAAAATTAGTATAATAATTTTTTTATAAATAAAAAAATCATAAATATTTTATAATTATTTATAAAAATAATTAATTTAATTAATATAAATATATTCTAAAAATAATAAATTACTCTTCCATTCTTGCTTTTGTTATATTATATTTATGATCTATTTAATGAAAAATTTGAAACAACATAATTCATTATTAAGATGAATAAGGAAAAATATTTAAATTAATTAAATTTATATTTCAAATTTATTTAATATTAAATTACAATCCTATAACTATTAACTATTGAATACAATCCTATAACTATTGAATAAGGAAAACTAAGTATTGAGTCTATTGACTATTAACTATTGGAATAATTACTTTTGTTCGTTTGTTATATTATGACTTGTAAGTAAAGAAAATAAATTTCAATTATTAATTTTTTAAGAGAAATTGATTATATAGTTAAAATTAAATATAGTTTTATTCAATTATTATATAGAAAATTTAATTTGAATTGATTATTTTGAAAATAAAACACCGTAAATTGGATTTTTTTTTTTTTTTTAAATAAATGTATCTTATACTTTTATAATAATACATAAAAAAATAGAATATGCTAAATAAATAAAACAAAATATTGTATATGATATTTTATACTATTTTATGTGCATATATAATTCACAATATTATTGCGATGTTTATATTGAAGTATTAGAGAATATATAATAGTTGGCACGTAAGATATAAAAATTTGTTTACTAAAAATTATAACAATAATAAAAAAAAAAACATTTTAATAATATTTGATCAATATAATTGATTAGAGCAACTCATATTATATTATATTAGAATAATGAAACATATAATACAATTTATTTAGTATCTATTAAGATCATAACCATCTGTCAAAATAATCAATAATTCAAAAAAAGTATTGTTCTTTTTTGGAATACATTCAATACATATTTTCATGAGTTTAAAGCAGTATTTCGCAAGTTTTAATATAAGTGTTATTTTTTCAAGTAATTACTATTATTTTGTAGCTTAACAATTTTATTAATTTTTATCGATGAATAGAATGATACCATTTTATATATTTTTGTATACACTTATTTATTTTTTATTTAATATTTAATATTATTTTTTAAAATATTATACGTCAATTAAATAATTCAAATAATGTATATAGAAGTGTATTAAGTAGAGGTGTCAAAAAGGCTGGAGGCCCATTACCTAACGTGTCATGCCAACCCTTGCTAATATACTAGTCGTGCTTACATTTTTAGCCCATAAGTTTTGACGTGGTGTGTTGTATTCGGCCCGTTGGGTTGTGTTTAATGGACTAGCACGGCTCGTGATTTATTTTTATTTTTTATTTTTATTATATATTTATTTAATTATTTAGTTAAAAATTATTAATAATATTTTAAAAAATTAAAAGTAAGAGTTGAATTCTCAAATTTCATTTAATAGATTATTATGAATTTATAGATTATGTTTAATTTTTATTAAATGTAAAAAAAATTATTTATTTATTCGTATTTTTAAGTTAATTTTTAAAATAATAAAACTTACGTATTTGACACCTCAAATATTAAGTAATATTAGCAACATTTTTCCTTTTGTTGTTACAAACTAACTTTTTTTTAACATGCTGATGTGGATGATAAATTATTTTAATTTGTTGCATTTATATTGCCTTATTACCTTGTATTTTGTCATCAATTATATCATACTCACGTATTATTTAAAAAATATAAATTTCTTTTATCAATTATAATTAAAAAATTTAACTATATCATATATCGTGAAATATTTTGACGTAATTCAAAATAACACCCAAATGTACCAAACAACTGGCTTTCTTTCATAATAAAATAAAGGATTGGTTAATTTATTAGGGTCAAAATGTAAAAAATATTTATCATCTTTTAGTTTAAAGCGCTATAAATCAACTAATTATTAAAAAATAAGTTATCACTCAAAAACTTCAAAATATATATATATATATATATATATATATATATATATATATATATATATATATATAATTTTGTTTGCTTAACATACAATTAATAGATCGTAAATAAAATTATATCATTTTTTAAAATTTTAATTTTTCTTTTTAATAATTAATTTACTTATAATACTCTACTAAAAAAATAATAAAACTTTATTCATTTTAATCATTATTAATATATTATTAAGAGTGAAAAGTTAAAATAGTTTATTTGCTTATAAAATAAATATTATTTAATCATCTAGATTATAAAAGATGTATTTAAATCTATTTACTTAGAAAAAAAGTGTTCTGAAATTCTTTTACTTATAAAAAATGTGTCAGGCAAAGACAAAATTAATTTTTCGTTAAATTTAACGGAATAGTACATGTGCCACATGCATGTTTATATTTTTCGATAAAAATATATCAAATTAAATAATTTTTAATTAAAAAATTACTCTAATTTTTATAATTTATTTCTATTAAACTTAAATAAAAATTTCATTGTCTAATTTGTGATTTTAGATATTAAACAATGAAATTATATTTGAATTTTATTAAATTCGATCAAACTTAAATAAAATTTTTATTATCTAAGTTATGACTTTAAATATTAGACAATTAAGATTTTATTTAAATTTTATTGAAAATTATATTTAAATTACATTGATAATTTTAGTTAAGTTTTTTTTTAAACTAAAAAAAAGTAATTTTTAATTAAATATTAATTTTTTACGTGTGTGTGTATATATATATAATATAAATATGCATGTGACACATCTGTTATTCCGTTAGATAAAATGGAAAATAAGATGAAAAGTTAATTTTATTTTTATTTAACATATTTTTTACAAATAGAGAGATTTAAAAATATATTTTTAAAAATTAAAAAATTTAAAAAATATTTTTTATAATTTAAAAAATTAAATATTATTTTTTATAAAAATAAAATAACATTTATTACATTTCTTCTTATTATTAATCTCTTCACTAAAATAATTACAAGGAGCTGTCTTTATTTTTGGGATTTTGCCAAACGACAAAGGCAAGAGGTTCCTCGTGACTCTCATAGTCTCATACGTGTTACATTTGAATTCAGATTTGTACACTAAAGAAAGCCAGTTACATTACGTAAAGTATGTATCATTTTCTTTAAAAGCCTGCTGATGGTCTACAGAACTACTGTATTAGTATGCAATCAAATAAGACAGGAAAATAATTTTTATTATAATTGAAATACAATGACAAAACAATGGTCAGCGGCGGCGTAAGAATTTTTATGACTTAAAATGACGAAGTATAAAAATAAATTTTTAATTATATTTTTTAAAATAATTTTAAATATAAATATATTTTTTTATTTTTAATAATTTATTTAAACACGTACAAATAGTAAATATATATTTAATTTTATCATCACTAATTAAACTTTCAAACATTATTATAAAAAAAATAGGAAAATAATAAAGCATTTATTTTGATCATCTTGAAGTCAACGCATTACAATTTTCTTTTCACACTTCAATCTTCTGACTTTAGCTCCAATAAGTATGTGCTTTAAAATTTTATTTTTCTAGCCTTTTGAGAAGAAAAATCATCAATTAAACTTTTATAATCTAGTTTTGAAAGCAAATTTTTTTCAATTGATAAAATAGCTAATTCATTTAATCTTTCTTGTGACATTGTCGAACGCAAATAAGACTTAATTAATTTTAATTTTGAAAAACTTCTTTCAGTAGAAGCAACTGTAACAAGAATAGTAAATAATATTCTATATGCAATTCATGTATTAGGAAAAGAATTTAACTTTTTGAGAAAACTTAACACCTCAATTGGTGCACTTATTTCTTTTGGCATAATTTCCTTCAAAACTTTTAATTCTAAAAATAAATCTAAACCATCAATATCAAAAATTTGATCGTGTTTCAAAAACAATTCAAGATTGTAACAACTTTTTTTCAAATCATCATCACCTAATAAACTTAATTTTTCTAAATCATACAAAAAATCAAAAATTTCTTCATAAATTTGAAATTGCTTGAATCTATTGTGAAAAGAAGAAATAGCTTTATCTACTATATATAAAAAATAGTTAACTCTAAAAGATTCTTCAGCAGATATTCTTACCTCGTTGTTGACGTTCTCATCAAATTTTTTATTTCTACGAATCTCACATCTTTCACGAAATATTGCTTCTATATTCATTTCAGCTGCAACATCTTTAGTAAAATTTATAGCAGATTCAAATCCATTATTTCTATATTTTTCAAAGAAAGAAATAAGACATTTGATACAAACTATAGCAGAAGCAATATGCATATTTTCATATTATAAATATTTGCTAACTGAGTTAACTGCATGTAATATGTCATACCAAATAGTCATACCTAGCAAAAATTCAAAATTTTCAATTTCATATGTTGCTAAAAAAAAAGCTTCACTTTTTGTTTTCGGGTCGTCACAATTTTCTGCTAAATAAAATAAAGCATATCTTACCTGTGGAGCTTGAAATTTTATCGCTCTAACACTTTCGACACGACTTTCCCAACGTGTTTTAATAATGGCTTTAGAGTCAAACCTGAAATATGATCTTGCAAAACTTTCCATCTCTTTGTAGAAGAAGAGAATAATGAATATATGCGTTGTATCACCCCAAAGAATGTGATAGCACTTGGGCATGAATTTGCCATATCACAAAGCAATAAATTGATACTGTGACAACCACAAGGTGTATAGAATGCTCTAGAATTGATATCCAATAACCTTTTTTGTACACCTTAGTGTTTTCCCTTCATATTTGAACCATTGTCATAACCTTGCCCTCTAATGTTATTCACATCAAGATTAAGACTTTTCATTGCATCAATGAGCACATCAAAAAGGCATTCTCCGACTGTATCATCAACCTTTAAAAACTCTACGAAATACTCTTCAATCACAACTGAATTTGCTGAAATATCAACACATCTTAATACAAGAGACATCTGCTCTTGGTGACTAATATCAGGGGTGCAATCAAGTAAAACATAAAAATATTTTACATCTGTTACTTTTCTAACTATAGTTTTCCTAATTTCAGAAGCTAATAAACTAATGAACTCATTTTGTATATTATGGCAAAGATAATGGCTATAAATCTCACCAGCTTGAAAACGTCTCAGATGCTCTTGCATTACTAGGTCAAACTCGGCGATCATTTCAATTAAGCTCAAAAAGTTTCCATTGCCATCTTCATAAATTTTCTCCTTTTTGCCACGAAATGTCAAATTATTTTTTGCAAGGTTTTTTACAACAACAATAATTCTTGATAATACATTTCTCCAATGCTCTTTTTCTTTGTTTATTCTTTCTTGCAAAAATTTGTTAATAGTTTTTCTCTCTACCAATCTCACCTCAGCATCAACCCAAGCATTCATAGTAGTTACATGCTCATTGCTTGTTTCATGCTTTTGAGTTTGGCACCAAGATTTTTCCAATATTGACACCCTTCGTTTGCTAATTTGCTAAGGCTTGAACGTGTGTCAAATAACTTACAACAGAAACAAAATACTTTATCTAATTCTTTTGAATACACCAACCATCTTCCATCATACTTCTCCCCATTTGATAGCTTTCGTATGTAATAAAATGTAGAGAAATGTCAAGAGTGATCATCCTTCGGAAAGTTGAAATCAATTATTCTAATTGGACCTTTTTCTACTAACATGTCTCTCAAATTTGTGTCCATATTTGTCCAAGGTACAGGATCATATATATCAATGACAATGGTTGCAATAGTTGAATTCTCCATTGCTCCACTTTCTCCATTTTTTTGTAAGTTTTGATTTTGGCTATGTTCTTCAGAAGAGATCTTATCATTCAAAATTTTCTCAGAACTTTCACTTTCATTTTCACCCAAAATTTTATCATTTGCTAATGAAGATTCTGTCAATTTAATTCTTTCAATTTCAGTTGGCTTCTCAAGACTATCTTCTCTACTACTAAAAAATTTATCAAGTGCACCTTTCTGAGATTGAATTAACTCTTCCACTCTTCTTTTTTTCTTACGCTTTTCATTACAAGATTCATATTTTCTACTTGACATATCTATAGACTATACTTATAAGCTAGCCTTTTTGATCTGTAAAACATGTATAAAGTCAAAAAAATAATATAATTCATCAATTTTAAATCAAAAGGTATTTACTACTTATAAATTAATTAAATAATACATTGAAGAAGTAACAAAGTAACAAAACAATTCAATATGTTTTTGTTTAAGTTTTGAGTGATTCGGTCAAAAATTTACATATATACTTGATATCTAATAATCTAAAATTACATATCAATCTTATTTTATAAAATAGATAAAATATTTTATTCAAACATCTTAAAAAACATTTCAATTATTCATTATTTTATGAAAAATATTTGAGAAAAATAAAAGTCAATAATAAATATTAGATAAGAAATACATACCAGAATAATTAGACTTAGACTTGTTTTTTGCTTTGGCAATCAAAATAAGTTATTAGGCACTTCCGCACTTGCTGAAGAGAATTATGAATTTATGGTAGATATTTGGTATATAAAAAGATGAATGAAGTAATGATTTATTGTTTAATTGTATTATTGAGAGTAAAAAATATGAAGTTGAATATGTTGTCACTGAAAGAAAGAATTGATAAAAGAAGAGAGTGAAAGAATTGATTTTTTTTCCTTCGAAGCCGATGACAATCCTCTGGTGCTCATAATAAAGTCTGTTTTTTGTTTAATTAACTAACGGTACAAAAACCTTTCATTTTCTTTTCCTTTTTACTTTTTTTTTTCTACAAGGACATAAAAGAAGAAAGTGGCCTTTTAGTTTCCTTTTTTTTTTTTTTCTACAAGGACATAAAGAAGACAGTAGCCTTTTAGTTTCCTTTTTTTTTTTTTTTTACAAGGTTTTCTTCTTTATCTTTTTTTTTTTAATTCTTTATTTATTTATTTATTTTGGGTATTATCTAACTAATTTTTTTATATTATGTATTAATAATATGTAAAATAATATTAAATTATTTACATAATATTTATTAAAATTAATTTTTTAAATATAAAATACGTATTACAAAAAAATAGGGCCCTATTTAATTAGAGGCCTAAGGGACCGCCTCATTGACCTAAAGACGAACCACCCTGACAATGGTAATCATATAATTGGCTCCAACAGGTCTCAGTTTTTAAATATTGTCTCTAACAATTAAATTTATTTCAATAATAAATTAACAAGTGATTAAAATGCATATTTTAATTATAATACATAATATTATTTAATAAAAAAATGTCTGATATAGATTTTAACATATAATTTCTTATATTAATTAAATTGTATTTATTTGAGTTATTTTGTTTAAAATATTATCTATAATTAAATACTGTTAATATTTTTTTTTATCAACATTAAAATAGAATTCATTTTTTTCTTTATATGGACCTGCAAATGGAGAAAACAAGTAAGGATCTTGGACCACCACAAGATGTGGCAGCTTTTGACCTTTCAATACTTAATTTGATTCGAATAACGGCGATAAGTATAAAAGATTTAAGTCTCGACTCCGTAATAATAAAAAATATTAAAACTGTATGTATTATTATGAAGTTATAACCTATGTAAGGGATAAATATGTTTGTTACTTATTTAGAATATATATTTATCTTTACATCAGGATATATGTCTCTTTATTTATTTTTTATTAAATAATTAAGGAATATTTGATACTTATTTATTTAATAGTCACTTATTTAATAGTTAAAAAGATAAATATGTTTGTTACTTACTTGAGAATATATATTTATCTTTACACCAGGGCATATATATCTTTAATTATTTTTTATTGAATAATTAAAAAATATTTGATATTTATTTATTTAATAATTACTTATTTAACAGTTAGATTTATTTTACTCAATATTTATTATGTTGAATTGTAGGTGTAAAATGTAATCGATATGAGCTATTTTATGTCCAATAAATACCTTAAATTTAAACTTTTTTTTTTCCTTTTCTAAATTTATAACTAAACTGATTATTTATTTTTCCAAGATCATTTGAGTCTTCCATTCTTAATTTATGTGTTATCTTTAATCGTTTCAAAACTAAATTATCTTTTGCCTAAATCAAATTGTATAAATAATTTAAACTAAATTATACATTTCTACTTAAAAGTTATAAATGCAAATTGATTTTAAATAAAATATTGGAAAAATAAATAAAAGCAATCTTTACTTAACTGGAAAGCCACGTAGCTTTATATAAATAAAGGCATAAAGCTTGAGTCGTCTTGTGTTACATTTTATTTAAGGTAATTTTATAATAAAAAAAAAGTAATATCATTCCACAATTTTTTAAAAATAATATATATAATAACTAACCAATAATAATGCATGAGATAATTTGAAGTGTGAGTTACAGTATAAGTGGTTTAATTTTATTAATTAGAATAATTTACTTCATTTATTATTTAATTATTTTGTTACAAAAAAGTAAAGAAAAAAATTATCAATTATTAAAAAAAGTAAAGAAAAATGATCAATTATTAAAAGAAGTATAGAAAAAAATATATTATTTTTTATATTTTTATATTTTTTAGTTGCTATTGATGTACCAATTTCTTATATTGTCGACAATAATGAATAAAAAAAGACATAAAAATAATTTAAGAAGTATTCTAATTGGACCTTTTTCTACTAACATGTCTCTCAAATTTGTGTCCATATTTGTCCAATGTACAGGATCATATATATCAATGACAATGGTTGCAATAGTTGAATTCTCCATTGCTCCACTTTCTCCATTTTTTTGTAAGTTTTGATTTTGGCTATGTTCTTCAGAAGAGATCTTATCATTCAAAATTTTCTCAGAACTTTCACTTTCATTTTCACCCAAAATTTTATCATTTGCTAATGAAGATTCTGTCAATTTAATTCTTTCAATTTCAGTTGGCTTCTCAAGACTATCTTCTCTACTACTAAAAAATTTATCAAGTGCACCTTTCTGAGATTGAATTAACTCTTCCACTCTTCTTTTTTTCTTACGCTTTTCATTACAAGATTCATATTTTCTACTTGACATATCTATAGACTATACTTATAAGCTAGCCTTTTTGATCTGTAAAACATGTATAAAGTCAAAAAAATAATATAATTCATCAATTTTAAATCAAAAGGTATTTACTACTTATAAATTAATTAAATAATACATTGAAGAAGTAACAAAGTAACAAAACAATTCAATATTTTTTGTTTAAGTTTTGAGTGATTCGGTCAAAAATTTACATATATACTTGATATCTAATAATCTAAAATTACATATCAATCTTATTTTATAAAATAGATAAAATATTTTATTCAAACATCTTAAAAAACATTTCAATTATTCATTATTTTATGAAAAATATTTGAGAAAAATAAAAGTCAATAATAAATATTAGATAAGAAATACATACCAGAATAATTAGACTTAGACTTGTTTTTTGCTTTGGCAATCAAAATAAGCTACTAGGCACTTTCGCACTTGCTGAAGAGAATTATGAATTTATGGTAGATATTTGGTATATAAAAAGATGAATGAAGTAATGATTTATTGTTTAATTGTATTATTGAGAGTAAAAAATATGAAGTTGAATATGTTGTCACTGAAAGAAAGAATTGATAAAAGAAGAGAGTGAAAGAATTGATTTTTTTTCCTTCGAAGCCGATGACAATCCTCTGGTGCTCATAATAAAGTCTATTTTTTGTTTAATTAACTAACGGTACAAAAACCTTTCATTTTCTTTTCCTTTTTACTTTTTTTTTTCTACAAGAACATAAAAGAAGAAAGTGGCCTTTTAGTTTCCTTTTTTTTTTTACAAGGTTTTCTTCTTTACCTTCTTTTTTTAATTCTTTATTTATTTTGGTTTTTTTTTTTCTACAAGGACATAAAGAAGACAGTAGCCTTTTAGTTTCCTTTTTTTTTTTTTTTTTAAAGGTTTTCTTCTTTATCTTTTTTTTTTAATTCTTTATTTATTTATTTATTTTGGGTATTATCTAACTAATTTTTTTATATTATGTATTAATAATATGTAAAATAATATTAAATTATTTACATAATATTTATTAAAATTAATTTTTTAAATATAAAATACGTATTACAAAAAAATAGGGCCCTATTTAATTAAGGCCTAAGGCGACCGCCTCATTGGCCTAAATGACGAACCACCCTGACAATGGTAATCATATAATTGGCTCCAGCAGGTCTCAGTTTTTAAATATTGTCTCTAACAATTAAATTTATTTCAATAATAAATTAACAAGTGATTAAAATGCATATTTTAATTATAATACATAATATTATTTAATAAAAAAATGTCTGATATAAATTTTAACATATAATTTCTTATATTAATTAAATTGTATTTATTTGAGTTATTTTGTTTAAAATATTATCTATAATTAAATACTGTTAATATTTTTTTTTTATCAACATTAAAATAGAATTCATTTTTTTCTTTATATGGACCTGCAAATGGAGAAAACAAGTAAAGATCTTGGACCACCACAAGATGTAGCAGCTTTTGACCTTTCAATACTTAATTTGATTCGAATAACGGCGATAAGTATAAAAAATTTAAGTCTCGACTCCGTAATAATAAAAAATATTAAAACTGTATGTATTATTATGAAGTTATAACCTATGTAAGGGATAAATATGTTTGTTACTTATTTAGAATATATATTTATCTTTACATCAGGATATATGTCTCTTTATTTATTTTTTATTAAATAATTAAGGAATATTTGATAGTTATTTATTTAATAGTCACTTGTTTAATAGTTAAAAGGATAAATATGTTTGTTACTTACTTGAGAATATATATTTATCTTTACACCAGGGCATATATATCTTTAATTATTTTTTATTGAATAATTAAAAAATATTTGATATTTATTTATTTAATAATTACTTATTTAACAGTTAGATTTATTTTACTCAATATTTATTATGTTGAATTGTAGGTGTAAAATGTAATCGATATGAGCTATTTTATGTCCAATAAATACCTTAAATTTAAACTTTTTTTTTTCCTTTTCTAAATTTATAACTAAACTGATTATTTATTTTTCCAAGATCATTTGAGTCTTCCATTCTTAATTTATGTGTTATCTTTAATCGTTTCAAAACTAAATTATCTTTTGCCTAAATCAAATTGTATAAATAATTTAAACTAAATTATACATTTCTACTTAAAAGTTATAAATGCAAATTGATTTTAAATAAAATATTGGAAAAATAAATAAAAGCAATCTTTACTTAACTGGAAAGCCACGTAGCTTTATATAAATAAAGGCATAAAGCTTGAGTCGTCTTGTGTTACATTTTATTTAAGGTAATTTTATAATAAAAAAAAATAATATCATTCCACAATTTTTTAAAAATAATATATATAATAACTAACCAATAATAATGCATGAGATAATTTGAAGTGTGAGTTACAGTATAAGTGGTTTAATTTTATTAATTAGAATAATTTACTTCATTTATTATTTAATTATTTTGTTACAAAAAGTAAAGAAAAAAATTATCAATTATTAAAAAAAGTAAAGAAAAATGATCAATTATTAAAAGAAGTATAGAAAAAAATATATTATTTTTTATATTTTTATATTTTTTAGTTGCTATTGATGTACCAATTTCTTATATTGTCGACAATAATGAATATAAAAAAGACATAAAAATAATTTAAGAAGTAATTATTTATTTAATATTTTTATAAAAACGACTAAATTGTAATAAAAAAAAAACACTATAGGATTTGTTTAATATGTCTTATCAGTTATTTGTTTGTATTTATTTAAGGTGATTTAATTAAAAAAAAAAAAAGAAGCTGTTTAAGAATTAACACATGCAAAAATTTTTTTTAAAAAAATCAAGAAAGCACTTATCATAAAACTTTTCATGTTTAATCTTAAAATACGTGCCTTTATAGGTCAAGAAGCATAATCAAATGAACTTGCGTTGTGTAGTTAATGCAAATAGCAGAACTCGACACAAAAATGGCGGTTAATGCGTCCGCTCTCTGCTATTTGTAAACGTCCTGATTTGCAAACAATCCCGCCACGTACCACCCACCGCAAGGGCTGTCAAGCGGCAACCGCTTCTTTATCCTTATTTCTCTAACATTTTCCCATACATAATGCCACTAAGTTATATATTCATCAGGACAGTTATTTTACTCACTGCCGGTTATTTTTATTTAATTTAATTTGAAGAAAGATCAAAATCAATTAATGGATGCACAAAGCCTATACGCATCAGCAGCCATTAACATAGGGTTGGCAGTAGTGATTCTAACACTATTCTCCATTCTAAAAAAGCAACCCACCTATGCCCCAATTTACTACGCTCGCCGTCTCTCCAAAAAACATCACATTCCATTCGATCCCTCTTTTACTCTCCGTCGCTTCCTTCCTTCTGTTTCCTGGATTTCTCGTTCTTTCAATGTTTCCGAGTCTGAAATTCTTCACTCTACTGGCCTCGACGCTCTTGTTGTTGTCAGGCTCTTCAAGTTCGGGTACTTTGTCTAATTTCTCTTATTATTTGTAATGAAAATTAAATCAATATTGTTGGAGCTTAGTAATTCATTCATTTTTTATTTTTAACAAATTAAGGGCAACAGTCCTTTTCCTTCTACGTTGTTTTTGCTTTTGGTTTATTAGTTTATAAATGGCAGCATAAACACTTACAATGGAAGTAGTACTCTTTTGGTTGATTAGTTTTATCCAATTTTAATTTCTATCATAATCTACAAAATAAGAAATTGGTACTGTCTCTTTTTTTTTACTTGCATGACCGACCTATTCCTTACATGAGACATAATGCATGCAGTAGTTGGTGCTGACATTGAATGGATTAATATTCAGTCATTTGTAGGAACTAATTAAAATGGAATTATGTTTTTACAATTAAAATAAATGGCGTGGCCAGCAAGGTGAAATTGTAAAATCTGCCGCGGTTTTGAAATATTGCATGAGATGATTGATTATATCCTACATTTTTTTTTTATTGATTTACTCCTATATATTGCTCATTTGCAGTATCAAATTCTTTGTGGCTTGTTCTCTTGTTGGGTTGATAGTACTCATTCCAGTCAATTATAATGGTCAGGGTGGCCCATTCAGGAGATATCATTCAATGGATTCTTTTACCATATCCAATGTCAGTACAGGTTCTGACAGGTAAGACCACATTATCTAATTAAACAGTTATTTGTGGCTGAAAATGAGTTGCATAGTTTATTCCCGACATACAGGAGACTTGGGTGGCAATAATATACCCAAGAAGTTTCCTACACGGAGCATTCCATAGAGAGATTCAATCATGCTAACTTCAACATAAATTTTGTGAACAACTCTTTTTAGAAATTAATTACACACTTGGTGCTTATTTATTACTTAATATTTTAGTTCCTTTGAAAGTTTGAGAAACATACATGTGATGTGAACATAACTTGCCTGGTAAACACAATTAGTTTTTCAAGTTTAGTTTATTTTTTCACTGTAATATATTGATCATGCAGATCAAACTAATTGCATTCTCTTTCAGTTAAGAATGCTTGTTCTTCAGGTTTTTTGTTCTCTGTTCATGTTAAATTATCCATAAATTTATTCATTATTAATGCAGGTAGAAATTACCCAACAAGATGCAAGTGAAATGTTTTTAACTCTATATTCTGTTTTTTTTTTTATTGAACAGGCTTTGGGTTCATTTTTCATGCTTATGGATTATCTCTCTATATGGATTGTACCTCTTGTATACGGTGAATTTCACACTTTGTTAAGAAAGCATATTGTCTTGTGTTGAAGGACTTTCAATATCCCGATAGGGTTTTTACATAGCTTAGCTCACCTCCTTCATAATTTCATCTTCAGGAGTATAACGAGATTTTGGTTAAAAGGATTCAACAACTTCAGCACATTAGACATCACCCAGATCATTTTACAGTTCTAGTTCGGCAAGTACCACTCTGCACTGAACACAGGGGCCGTGGCTGTTGCATTAACCACTTCTTCTCTAAACACTATCCAAATTCATACCACTCTTATCAGATTCTATATAATGGAAAAGATATAGAGAAGTTATTGGTAGGACTCAGTGGTTATGAAACTTGATTACAAATTAATTTATTTTTCATTAATTTCTAGCTTTTCCAGTGATTGTTTGTTGAAAGTTCAGAGAATATGATTATTTCATTTATTGTGACTGTTTGTAATTGTTTTATTTTCACATCCTATCCAGTTTCTGTTGTATTTTAATCGACACTTCTTATAGATGGTATTTAATTGCAGAGCCAGGCAAAGTCTGTTGCAAGAAAGATAGAAGATTTGAGAAGGAGGTCCATTTCTAAGGAACCTACTAGAGAGTCTTTTCTCTTGAATGCTTCTCAACTTGATCTCTCAAAGATGTCTTCGCATGAGGAAAAGCTTGAAGAACTTCGTCTCAAGATAAACAAATTACAGCGAGGAAATACACTTAGAGAAAAGGTAATTTTCTTTGTATTTAAAGTTAAAATAGTATATTGCATATTTGACACTATACTCTGATGGAAATGTTTTGTTAGTTTTACTTCAGTATTTGCTTGATAAAGTCATTCTTTGGTAGTACACTTACCAAATTCTTCGCTAGTGTCGTGCATATCTAAGTGCTGCGTCTTTATTTATTTCTAGCATACTTTACAGATACAAAGTTCAGAGACAAAAGAAGGTTCAGATACTCTATGTTATTTATGTGTTTGCAGGAGCTACCCGTTGCATTTGTTACATTCAAGTCTAGGATGAGTGCTGCACTAGTAGCCCAATCTCAGCAGCACTCACATCCTCTTCTTTGGACCACTGAAATGGCTCCAGAACCAAGGGATGTATCATGGAGAAGTTTAGCCATTCCTTACAGGCTTTTGCCCCTCTGCAAACTTGCAGTTATTCTTGCATCAGCACTTTTAACAATATTTTTCGCTATTCCAGTCACCGCTGCTCAAGGAATAGCTAGATTTGAGAAACTAAAGAAATGGTTTCCCCCAGCCATGGCTGTTCAATTGATGTATGCATTTATCGTGGTGCTTTTTTTTTTTAATGTTATTTTCTCTTCCCCCCCTCCCCCCAAATATTTTGTCTTGTTGGAATTAACAGTATCTTAGAACCTTTGAAGTCTAAACTGTGAATTAATGGCCTTCTGAAACAGTGAAAGGTAAGAAATTCAATAAGAAAAATTAAAAGAAACATGGTAGACTGTTTTCAAACTCATGCAAATTATGTGTAGAAGTTGGATTCGTATTTCAATTCCTCGAAATATACTTGGACAAGAAATTTTACACCATTCAAACAAGAAATTTCCATGTTTGATGTATCGGTAAAATGAACTGTATTATTCGGAACATTTTTGTGAAGTTGACTGGTGATATGCAATTATGCTCCTATGTCTGTCACTGTATCGCTTCTCCCTCTCATTCGTTTATGACTACGATTTTACGCAGTTAATTCATTTTTGTTGATGTCTACAGACCAGGTTTAAGCTCTATCATACAAGGGTATCTTCCAAGTGTCATTCTTAGAGGATTTATTTATGTAGTTCCCTTTGCAATGTTAGGGATGGCTAAACTAGCAGGCTGTAGCTCAAAGAGCAAGGAGGAGAGAAAGGCATGTAACATGGTTTTTTATTTTCTGGTTGGAAATGTGTTCTTTTTGAGTATGATATCAGGCCCGTTACTTGATGAAATTGGGAAATCATTTGCGCATCCCAAGAGCTTCCCTACTCGTCTTGCTGAGGCTGTCTCTTCTCAAGTAAGTTGGTGTTATTTTCTCTTTTGTTATCTTGAAGCTTTTGGATTGTGCTGAGTTTTATATCTCTGTAATATTACAGGCAGATTTCTTCATAACATACATATTGACCGATGGGCTGTCTGGGTTTTCTTTGGAGATTCTTCAACCTGGACTACTCTCGTGGGATGCTATAAAGTCTTGTACATATGGTCTCGGAAAGGAAAAAGATCCTTATCTTTACTCACTACCCTACTTCAGAGTTATTCCTTTGGTCTCTCTGTCAATGCTGATTGGTATCGTATATGCAGTTGTTGCACCCCTTCTGCTTCCATTTCTCATTGGCAACTTTTGTCTAGGCTATGTTGTATATATCAACCAGGTTAACTTTCTTTATTTTGCAAATCTCTAAACTTCTTATGATAAAGGAACTAATAGGTACTGCACGCATCCTACTTAATTTTATATATACCTAGATTTCTGTCCAAATTCCTCCACAAAAAAAGGTTTGTGCTTAATTTTCTTTGTATAGAATCAATCAAATTGAAAAGGTACAGATCATATTTCTATATAGAGAGCATGAGAGTGGTAGATTGCATAGGTCAATATTTGCACACATTCATGCCTTGAAGGTAAGGAAAGGAAAATATTTTGCAGATGGAGGACGTATACGACCCTGATTACGAGACATGTGGACAGTATTGGCCTGAAATTCACCATCACATTCTTCTTGCAATTGTTCTCATGCAAATAACAATGATTGGTCTTTTTGGACTCAAGTCAAAACCAGCTGCATCTATTTCCACAATTCCATTAGTCGTGTTAACTTTGATGTTCAATGAGTACTGCAAGATACGTTTTTTGCCTACCTTTCGCCATTATCCTATTAAGGTATTTCTGAATCTTTATGAAATTGCTTGTTTGCTTTTCTTTTAATTGAGATTGGGATGATATGAACTTTGACCTCCTCCTTAAGTGGAAGCGAAAATGCCATTTGATGCTCGTCATCAAGAAAACTTGCACTTCTTAAATTCATTCCGGGCTGCAACTGAGGGCCCATTTTGGATTAGTTTTGTCAAAAGCATTTAGATGTTTAGTGTAGAAATATTAGAATTGTTATATACTCATTGCTTGCTTTTCTTGAAACTATTAACATTGATTCTAAAAATTTTGGAAGCATTTCTCTTGACGATTTCTGACACAGGAAGCTAACGATTCAGACAAGAAAAATATAACAAACTAAGGATGGAAACAATTCTTCGATTGATTCCTGAGAAAACAGAAAACAAAGTCTCTTTACAGGAGGAAATACTCATCAACAACAATAATCCCCAGACAACAAAAGTGTAAAGCTTATAACAACCCTGCGCACTATCTGCACCAATGGCACAGTTGCCATGTCAGCGCTAGAGACAAAAGTTGTTATAAAACTAAGTTAGAAAAAGAAAACGACAGGAAATAAAGAGCAAACGACATTATTCTTAAACAAAAGAAATAAAAGAAACGACACTGTTTTAGTCTTTAACATTCACTGCATCATAGTCCTCATCTTCCAAAGAATTCGACCCCGAATTCACTTCAATAACTTCAGCATCCTCTAGGGGGTAATAAGCACGAAGATCAGAGACATTAAATGTATTAGAAATCTTCCAATCATCAGGGAATTCAATAATGGAGGCATTGTCATCGATTTTTCTAGCAATTCTGAAGGGCCCATAGTTTCTTGGTTGAAGCTTGGAGCACAAATAAGAAGAAAGTCTATTCTTGCTGAGATGCACCATGACAAGTTCCCCAACTTGGAAATCTTTTAGCCTCTTATGCTGATCAACCTGTGATTTGTATGGAGTGTTCATTTTCTCAATGTGTTGCTTAATTTCCTCATGAAATTGAGTATAGTTAGTAACCCAAGTGCTAGCTGGTTTACTCTTAGGATTAGGAAGAACAAGCAAGTCCACAGAAAAATCTGAAACCTTGGTATACACTATATGGAAAGGCGAATGATTGGTGCTCCTATTTGGAATGCTATTGAGAGCAAACTCTACCTGAGGGAGAAGTAGATCCCACTGTTTTGGTTTGTCACTGGCTAGGCAACGAAGCATACTACCTACTGATCTGTTGATACTTTCAGTTTGGCCGTCTGATTGAGAGTGGTAGGCACTACTAAAGTTCAGTGCTATGTCAAACCGTTTTCATAGTTCTTTCTAAAAATGGCTTATGAACTTAACATCTTTGTTAGAAGTTATGGTTTTTGGAATGCCATGCAACTTGACAATATCTTTAAAGAAGATGGTTGCTATATTGCTGGCATCATGGGTCTTCTTGCAGGTGACTAGGTGAGTCATTTTGGAGAATTTGTCAACCACCACTAAGATGGATTTATATCTCCTTGGAGTTAAAGGTAAGCCCAAAATGAAGTCCATGCTAAGATCTTTCCAAATGGTAGAAGGGATTGGTAAAAGCATGAAAAGACCAGTGTTTTGGGAACCACCTTTTGAACGTTGACAAATGGAACACTTTTGAATAAACCGTGCAACATCTCTGCGTAAATGAGGCCAGTAATAGTGCTCTTCCACCAATGTGATGGTTTTGTCTCGGCCTGCATGAGCAGCAAGCCCACCAGCATGTATTTTTTGATCAAATACTCCCAAAGTGTGGTATGTGGGATACATAATCGGTTACCTTTGAACAAATAACCTTCTTGTAGATGGAAATCAAGAGTGGCCTTGTGATCAAGGCATTGTTGCCAAATAGTTTGAAAATCAGCATCTGTGGCATAAGCATTTGGTAAAGAGTTAAAGCTAGAGATTTCAGTTTAAAGGATAATGAGAAGTTCATGCCTCCTACTAAGGGCATCTGCTACCTTATTTAGATGACCAGACCTATGTTTGAACACATGGGCGAATCGTTGGAGATAAATAACCCATCTGGTGTCGACACGAGAAATGTCTCTTTGGGAATTAATTCATTTGAGTGTTGAGTGGTCATTGTGAAGTATGAATTCCATAGAAATCAAGTAGTACTCCCAATGTTTAAGTGCCCTTACAACATCATAAAACTCTTGGTCATAAGTGGGCCACTTTTGCCTGGCAACACTGAGTTTCTCACTGAAAAATTCGATGGGTTTACAACATTGAGAAAGTACTGCGCCAATGCCAACCATGGAGGCATCTGTTTCAATTTCAAAGACTTTGTCAAAGTTTGGTAGGGCCAAGACTGGAGCTGAACACAGTTTTTGTTTGATGAGAGGGAAGCTTTCTTCCTATTCTTGACCCAGTTAAACTGACCCTTCTTTAAACAGTTAGTGATGGGAGCCACAATGGAACTAAAATCTTTGATAAATTTCCTATAAAAGGTGGCTAATCCATGGAAGCTTCGGACCTCTTGAATGGACTTTAGAAAAGGCCAAGTTTGAATGGCTTCAATCTTCTTAACATCCACTGAGATTCCTTCTGATCCAATGACATAACCCAAGAATAGCAGTTTATTTATCAGAAATTCACACTTCTTGAGGTTGAAAAGAGTTTGTGTTCTCTGAGTGTTTGTAGAACAGCTTGTAGATGGTCCATGTGTTCTTCTTTGGTCTTGTTATACACAAGGATGTAATCGAAATATACAACCACACAACTGCCATTAAAGGGTTTGAGGACGTGGTTCATTAGCCGCATGAAAGTAATTGGAGCATTACATAAGCCAAAAGGAATGACAAGCCATTCATAGAGACCTTCTCGAGTTTTAAAGGCAATTTTTCACTCATCTCCTTTGCGACTCTCAATAATCATATCACAGACTTTCTTTTGCACTGTGCACCGAGTTTTGAAAATAGTATGTCTCTGAGACAATATTGGTTGTCTTGGTGAGAGTAAAACTTTCTGTATAATGTAATTCATAGCTCTATCACTTTCATCTCCTTCCACTGGTTTGGCATCCTCCAGTTCTTCCAAGTTGAGAGGGTCAAACTCTTCATCTGAGTGTTCAAATTCATGAGCAAGATTGGCTGCTCGCCTCTGTGGGCATGCATTGGATTTGTGGCCCTGTTGGTAGCAACGAAAACACTTGATAGGAGGTGATTTGGCACAGGGTTGGTAGGATTGGGTCTGATAATAGCGTGAAGTGGTTTGGGATTGACAGTTTTGTTGTTGTTTATTGTTTCTGTAGGAGGTGTCAAGGCAGTAAAGGATTGCAGAGGATAGTTTTTGGTGAATTTAGTTGAAGATTTTTCATTGTTGAAATCAGTAAAATGACTTTTGAATGGTGTGGGTCTTTTGGTTTTGGAAAGTTGGTTTTCAACCTTAAGGGCCATGCTATTGGCTTGACTAACAGTGCACAGTGTTTGGTTTAATTCTAGTCTTTCCCTAATAGGTGAGATAAGACCCTGAACATATCTTGATACTTTCTGAGGTTCACGTTCCCATATGTTAGCACGTATGCCAAGTCTCATAAACTCCTCTGTGTATTCATTGGCAGATTTTGTTCCCTCTTGACACTGGTGATATCGTTGGTAAAGAAGTTGCTCATGGTCCACTGGAAGGAACTGTTGCATCATACATTTCTTCATACATTTCCAAGAAAGGATTGGTGATTTACCCATTAGCCTCCTTTCATTTTGCAGATGATCCCACCAAGTAGATGCTCCTTCTTTGAGCTTGTAGGCAACAAGCTTCACCTTATTCTCCTCTGGTAACTCTGGGTAGTCAAAGAACTTGTCAACAGTAGACTCCCAATCCATAAATTCTTCCATATGAGAGTGACCAGTGAAATTTGGTAAATCAATATGGAGTTTGTAATCCTGTCTGTCGGGTGGTTTGAGGGTGAAAGAAGTCCTCTCATGGGTCATTCTCCTAAAGTTCCAATCTGATGTACCACCATCAAATCCAAAACCCTTATAATATGGCTTACAAGGAGGAGAAAATTCTTCATCAGACTCAATATGAACTTGATGCGTGGGTGCTTGGTTATACTCTGAACTTCTTTACCTTTGAGTCTTAAACCTTTTCGAATCTCAGTAAGTTGTTCACTGATTTTATCAGTGGTTTGTTGGAAAGATTGGCGAAGGTCTGGCGACGATTCTTCAATCCTCTGCTCAAATCTGCTTTCAAGATCAGCCATCACTGTCCACAAACTCTTTGCATCACTAATTTCATCTCCACGGTCATGACTACCATCGCTAGTGATCGTCATCTGAGATCGATTAATACTCAGGCTCTTATACCAATTCTGACGCAGGAAGCTAACGATTCAAACAAGAAAAATATAACAAATTAAGGATGGAAACAATTCTTCGATTGATTCCTTAGAAAGCAGAGAACAAAGTCTCTTTACAGGAGGAAATACTCATCAACAACAATAATCCCCAGACAACGAAAGTGAAAAGCTTATAACAATCCTTTGCACTATTTGCACCAACGGCACAATTGCCATGTAGCGCTGGAGACAAAAGTTGTTATAAAACTAAGTTAGAAAAAGAAAACGACAGGAAATATATAGCAAACGACATTATTCTTAAACAAAAGAAACAACACTGTTTTAGTCTTTTAACATTCACTGCATCAATTTCTTACATCAACTAAAGTGCTTTTTAGCCGAAGTAATATTGTTTCAATCAGCCCCGAGACTCATTAATTCATTGATTCAACTTTTTGTTAATCATGATATGGTCCAATGGTTCTTGTTGTAATATATTGTCAACGTACTAAATAGTTTTTTATTTTAACGTACTGAAATAGTTCTTTGCATGTTAGGATGCTATGGAAAATGATGAGCAAGATCAAAAGAGTAATCAGACGGAAATTAACTATGAGAATGCAAGAAATGCATATAGTCCGCCTTGTTTGCAGCCTTTGGACTTTGCAGCATCAGGGTCAAGCTCCGTAGAGAGCTTGGTTTCTTTCTCTTGAATTTTGTACACTTTTACCTGTTATAGCACATATTTAAATTTTAATGCCTTTCTTCTATAAAGAGTGTCAAATAGAAGTTCCCACAGCTATAGCCTAGGGTTAGTAGGTGTGTTTTTAACGAACTTGTCAGACAGAACATGTTCATTATAAATACTTGCAAGTTGCTTCTATAGACCACTAGCTTTCCAAGTTATTGTTGAATTGTCACAATCAACTAGTGTATATGAGATGGATGGTTCATGGTGCCCGCTAACAGAAGTTAGATGGATGCTGAGCAATGGTAATTACTTCATGAAATTAGATGAATTTTTTTAGTAATTCATTTCAGTTAGCACTACTACATGATAAATTTGTGCTACGTGAGCCAATTCTATTTGTACTTACAATAGACATCAGTTGTTGTCAACCACAAGTTTATGATGGATAGTTTTTTTTTTTTGTTGGTAGCAAATTTGTTGCTATATTTATCAAAATTTGTGATGAATAGATATTACCTTACAATAGGAACTCTGATAGTTTATATATAATAGTCTAGATTTGTTAACAACTAACCTTAATTAAAAAAAAAAAAAAGTTTTAAAGTTCTTTTTTTTTTTTTTTTATTAATAAAAAAAAATACACACTCGAGTAAGATTTAAACTTGTGTTCTTAATGTTATTATGAATCTTACCACCTGAATCATAATAGATTTCTTGTTAACAAATAACCTATTTGTTGTTTGGTTACATAAAAATTCATGTTTGATTTCATGGCAATTTTCTGTGAACCATTTGGATTAAATTTTATAAAATTACTAGATGTTGGTTTCTTAATATTTTTAAGTGAACCATAGATAAGATTGTTACAATGAGATTAATATGTTTCTTTTCAGATTTGGGCAATACATGGCTACCAGATATGTAGTGGAACTTAAGAGTCGTAAATGGTAATAAACTGGTGGGATCTGTATATATGAGTAAATGCTACATATTTCCTTTCAATGAAACCACATGATTGGATACATATTTAACGAGTGGTACCATAAGAGTATACACAAAATTCTAAGCTAACACACTCTCAGTTTAGACTAACGGCCTACGTTTAAATAAGACAAATAAAGAGGAAAAGTAACATGATAGAAAAAAGAAAGAAAGAAATATCATAGGACAGTGAGATCTGTCATATATAAATTTATATGGAATGTGATTACATGATATAAGTTTTATTTGTGCATTGGGATAACTTTTGAGCGGGATAGCATGATTTTTTTGATCACTTTAATTTTATAAATTGAATATATTAATTACTTTTTTTAAAATTAGTGTGCTCTAGTCATCTTATTGTTATATTTTTGAATATTTTAGTTGTTTATTGCTAATTTTAGTATTTTTTTTTTGGAATTCTTTTTAGATATAATCGAATTGAACCTCATTAGCAGAATTGATAGAGTTTTGAAGAAAAAAATATCTCAAAAAAGTAAAAAAAAAATAAAATGATTAAATGACAAAAATTAGCCTAAAAAAATTAAAATGTCACAAATATAATAATAATAATAGGGTAATTGAAATGCACCAATTTAAAAAAATTGATTAATATGTTTAATTTTCACTAGTCACCTATTTACACTTTTTTTCTAAGAATTAGTATCAGTACATGTGGGACAAAATATGGGCTTGTATAATCCTACTTGTACTTCTAGTTAAATCAACGTTGCAATGCAAAAAGTCCGTGTATGGTTCATATTGACTTATTGAGCAATATTGTAAGTAATTAGAATTGCTCAACCATATTATGGTTTGGGTAGTCTGGTCTTATATGTTATAAGTTAAAGTCAATTAACACGAAGAAATTATAAAAATCACTAAAAAATTGTCTGGTTGTTGTTGTAGCATAGGGATACAAGAGATGACACACTAAAATTCAATGTTAGGATTCGATCCGGTGTGTATTTTGCAATGTTATATAAAAAAGGTGAAGAATCACACTGATTCATTTGTTTATATAAAATATGTTATTTAGTTAAAAAAAAATATTATTTAATAATTTTGTTGGTAAAAAAAGTTTTAAGGAAGGATATTTGATATTTTTTTAACATTATTTTATTAAAAAAGTATATATGTAATTAAGCAAAAAATGGCAACAATTAAGATTCGAATTCACATCATTTTTGGGAATATTTTGTAGTTCAAGTAGTAAGATTCTCAATCCTCCATTAAAAACTCAAGTTCGAATCTTACCTGGATGTGTGAGTGTATTTTCTTTTTATTAATAAAAAAGAAATGGACTCTAGAGCCCTTTTTGAAAGGGAAAAAAAAAGTAAAAAAGGGCAAAATGGTCATTTTATCCAAATTAAAATCCCTACCCATTCAGAAGCCCAAAAGCATATCAATTTTTTTTTAACATCTTAATCTTCACCATTGTTCTCGTTCACACTCATTTGAGCTCACACAAAAACTACGCTTTTACCATCTCCTTTCTCTCCATCTTTATTTAATTTTTTTTTTTTTTTTGCAACAATGGAATAAAATATGGAAATGACCTCGTATTACTTTTGTGGGATTAAGGCTAAAATGTCAACTTCATCGACTCTAAAAATCATACGAGGTAATTTTTGGGTTGCTCAATGGTATGTAATGTTTTTTTACAAATTATTTTAAGTTTCTGGTTATGGACGAATAAATGTGAATTTCTTATTATTTTTGTATTTTTTAAGAGAAATTGATGACGGTAATGGTTCAAATGTAATTAAATTGTTTATTTTGTTGGATTTTACCAAAAAATGATCCATTGAATAACATTAATTTTCTCTCCTATTCAGATAGTCAAACAAGTAATTTATTTCTTGTTTAATTATCTTGTTACAATATATTAATTTTTTTTCTTCAATATCCTCTTTAAGAGTCTTTATCATCTTTTAAATATTCAATTATCCTTACAAATACTAAACAATTCTTTGTTTATTCTCTTTTCCTTCGGTTATCTATTTCACTATTAAAAATAGGTAGAGACAGTTCACAAATGGTGGGTTAATGGAGTTTTGAGATTTTTTTTATTTAGATTTAGAGAACGAATGTATTAATGAGTATTAGAGATGTTAGGTTATTAGTTATTGCCACTTTTGGTTTTTATTTTTTTTAATATTCATGAAATAACAATTTTATCTTCTTTAATATTTCAGTTTGGAATATTTTACTAATAAATTATTAATCAAAAATATAAATAAAAAAAATTATGTGATCCTTTTTTTTATAAGTAAAATAATTAATGAATATATTTTATAAAATAAAAGATTAAATACTACTTTTTATTAAAATAGAAGAACTTTATGGCACTTTTTTATGTAAAAAAAAGTGTCAAAGAGAAAGTGAGAAAAACACGGATGTAAAGGTAGGAGTTTTTTTTTTCCAAGAGGTACAGGTAGGAGTTGAAGGAGCTAACTGATTGAAAACATTCAGGAAATGAAGCTGCAAATCCGGCTAGCTTTAATTGCGCCTTCGTTTTTCAAACATAATTGATATCATGAGATAATTAAGCTTCTTCGCTGTCCTTGCAATAAAGTTGAACTATAGTTGAGTCTCATAAATAAGGTTAACAAATCAAGCTATCTATATATCTATATATAACAAGGCCTTACAGCTTGAAGAAGCATATATTATAAGCTTGAGTTATAAAGTGTAAAACTATTACAATATTACTGATTCACGTTTTAAGTTTCACTATGCGGACTTGTTTTCTTCTGAGAGGGGCGCTTTTGGGCCTCTATGTCTGCCTCTTTGCTGTGAGCTTCTGTAATGCTTCTTCAGGTATTATCCAAGTCTTTTTAGCACATAAACTTGAAGTTGGAACAAAAATTACGTTTCTTTTGTGGTTTAATCAGAAGAACAATTGATCACTTTTACCAATTAATTGGGAATTAGTTTCTTTAAGGTTGAAGTTACAATTAACATTGATCAAATTCCAATGACATTATAGATTTAAATGATCAATTTTTATGTTATTTTAATTTTCTAATTTTTATTTAAAAAAATTACCTAAGCAACTATTTATGTTAATTTTTTTTTTTTCAAATGGAGTTGAAAAAATTAAAAATAAATTTTTAAAAAACATAAAATGAATATTTTGGATTAACCTGTCACTTTTTTAAAATTAGTAGACTAAACTATTAAAAAAAAAAAATGACTAATCCTAAGTACTTTAATTGCAACCGTTAGGATTGAAATTTTTATACATAAAGGGAATATAATAACATCACCCTCAAAGTTCTTGCCATTTATTAATTTCAATTGAAAATTCTTATGTCTCAAACGTTTGGTACAAAGCACAGTTTATGTGGTGTATATGTGTGTGCGTGTGTGTGGTGCTAGCTTAAATTTTTTAGACAAAGGTCAAATTCTGTTTATTTCATTTGATCTAATTAATAAGTAATTAATGATTTATCTCCGTACCAATCTCAAACAATTATAACCAATCAATCATCTGTTTAATAGCTGTGTAACTTATTAATATGTTTGATTCTTTATCTTTTGGGGTACTATATAATAATTAATGCTTCTGCTTTGCATATCCTCTATAATGAAGAGTCGAAATCAGCAGAAGTTGATGGAGTCAATGAGGAAAAGCACTTCTTGAAAGGATTTCTACCACATTTTCCAGATTATAAGAAGCCACACTTGCATTTTCCAAAAGACCCAATTTTGGAGAAACCAATTTTACCAAAGCCAATCCATCATAAGGAAACTTCTCACATAGAGGAGAAGCCAGTTGCTCCTTTAGAGCCATATTCATCATCCTTATTCTTCAAAAAGTTCTTCCACCATGATCCCATTTTCAAGAAGCCTTTTCCACATGTTCCAATTTATAAGAAGCCACTTCCACTTCCTCATCCAATTCCAACTCTCAAAAAGCCATTTTTCAAGAAGCCATTTTTCCAGAAGCCACTTCCTCCCATTGTTCCCTAGATTGGACAGCGTAGCAGATCATGTTGTATTTTCTTTTGGAGGCACTTGAACATTAATATTTATTCTGTAAACAGAACTTGGAAGAATGGGAGTCTGAGTATAATATTAGTAATTATTTAAATAAAGCCTTCATGGGGTTGAAAGATAATTAATCTCAGAGGAAAACAATTTGATGTATTTTCTGGTTATATGATGGTAACTTAAATATATTTCCGACTTATTTATGGTGTTATAGTTGTAAAATGGATTATGGTGTGGATCTATTTTCTTATTCTAATGGAAAGTACTTTTCCCTATTTTTAAAGGAACTTGTTATCACATTCAAAAAAGTTATGAAAAGGACTGTGAATGACGAGTAACCTGCATGCTTCATAACTATATATTTGGCATTTAAGTTGAAAAGCTGAGAAATAATTATGGATTTTTAATAAGCATAAAATATATGCATTTAATATTTAATAATTATTTTTAAGTTACATATCTTAAAAAAATATTTTATTTAACACTTAAAAATGTTACAAATTTTACTTTTGTGCATGGACTTATATTTAAGTTAGATACAAAAATAATGCCAATAAAATTGCGTTTAAATCGTTTATTTAAGAAAATAAAAATCCAATTTATTAAGGAAATTAATTAAATAATAAATTAAAACGCATTCTCTATTTTACATGAAAAGAAAATAAAAACAATTTATCAAATACACATGATGCAATTGGATTATAGCTCTAAGACTATAGGACATGATGAAATGAAGCTATTTTTCAAGAAGTGTTTTTTTTTTTTTTTATTAAAAATGATTTTATAGTGAAGTAGTTACGTGTTTGGCTAAAAAAAAATATAGTAAAAACATTTGTATTTGTTATAATTATTAGTATAATTCTAATATTATTTTTATTTGTGTGATAAAATTAATAAAAATTCTAATATTATTTGTATTAGTGTGGTAGAATTAATAAAAATAAACAATTAAAATAAGAAAGTAGGTTGGAATAAACTCCATTTAATATTTGTAATTTATGATGGTTCTTTATTTGTAATTTTTATTTAAAATTACAATTTTATCCTTAGTACATATTGTAAAGTATTCTTCACTTCTCTATTGTTCAGTTTTGTCTCTAAACGTTCAATTTTGGGTAGTATAGTTGGATATATATCCAACTCAACTTAGCTCCAATGAGTGAGGTCATAGGTCGGTTAAAATCTGGTCAGTTGGAAAGTCGTTCAATTTTAGGCAGTTTATGTCCAACTCGACTCCGACGAGTGGGGTCGTCGGTTGGTCAAAATCTAGTCAATTGGATAGTTGTCCAATTTTGAGTAGTCTAATTGGATATGTGTCTAATCAAAATTTATTACAATTAATCAATAAAATTAAGAACATTTTTGTCACAATATGTTAAAAATTAAGTAGAGAGAGTCATATCTGAATTTTAATAAATATAAAATTATGACAACATGTAACTCTTAAAATAACTTTGAAAATAATAATTAATGAAATATATGGGTACTATTATAAAATTAAGAGAAATTTACTTCATTTTTAAAGGTTTTTAAAATGTTACTGCTTCAATTTGTATTGCCACACACAAAAACACTCGTGCTCAAAAAAATTTAGGGAGGTTAGGGAAGAAGTTTCCATGTCTCAAATTCAACTTAGATAACTTATGACGAGTCAGTCGAGTTGCAACGTAATTGTTTGAGGGTACAAGTTTGAGTGCTGTTATAAGTATGATGTTAAATTAATCTCTGTGTGTAGGTATTTAATAAAAGCTCTTAATCACTGCATTCCTATGCAACTATTCTTGGGTCCGTTAAATATCGTGCTAATCATCCTCTTATCAGCAATATAAAATATTGCAAGCTATTGTTTATTCTCAGAGGTATTTTTCTTGAAAAAAAGAAAAAGAAAAAAAAGTTTCAACGCAAATAAGCTTTCCCCAGCTAAGTAACGGAACCAAATGACAGTTTATATATGTAGGTATATCTATATATAGCTAATTAAACTGTCAAAAGCATGGGTTTTCATCATTTTAAAAAAGATATTATTAATTATATAAAAAAAGTAAACAAACTCAAAGAAAAGTAGTTTGCTTTTCCAAGAAAAATAATCATTAATTTAAGAAATAAAACATATGCAATGTGATATTATTCATCATTTATAAAATATAAATTTAAAAAAAATTATTTATATTAATTTTAATATTTATTTATTTATTTAGAGTATCATATTATCTTTTAATGAATAATTTATTGCAGGAAAGTTAACAAATTAATAAGAGTGTTTTTTTTTTTTTTGGATTAAAGGCAAAAATGAAGCATTTTTTTAATTGAAAAAGGATGAAGAATTTAAATTAAAAAAAATTGTGACGGCGGTAGCAATGATTTAATGAACATTGACTCATGTCGATGAATGTTGAATAGTTTTATTTCGGTTGTTGTCACAATCTGATGTCACATGCCAACATTTCTAGTTATTAAACTTGTAATATTTTTTTTTAAATAATAATAATACTACAAATATTTTTGTTATTATTATAACAAATATTATAACAAAAATTATATTTTTTATTTTTATAACTAATTACGTTTTAATTGTCACAATTTTTGAATACAACTATCGTTAATTTATAACTTATAACAATTTGATGCAGGCCAACTTTGAAAAAACATACATTCAACCCTTCCTTGAGTCAAAAGTTAATTCTTACACGCTTGTTTCCCATGACCATTCTTAATTTGCTTTCATTTGAGTTAATGCGTGTAAGTTAATTAATTAAGAAGCTTCTAAAGGATCCTTATTCCTTATGGGCTTTATCGCTAATAACATCTCTTCCAATTTTGAGTTTAGTCCTTTGACCAATCTTTTTTTTTTTTTATTTTAATCCCTCAACCATGTATGAAAATTTTGACTTTGGTCCTTTAACCAAAATTTTTTTTTGTGTGACTTTAATCCCTTAACTATATATGCGTTTTATTCAAGTCTTAATAAATTTCTTTTTTTTCTCTTTTCGACCAAGAAAAATGTTACTTGTAGAGATAATTCTTCTCTCTAAGCAAAGCTCGGTTTATGTGAATCCAAAAGGGTTAGGAATTAAATTTATTGGTTGGTAGATGATGGTTTCGGTAAAAGAGTAATGTTAAAAAATGTAAATTTGTATTTTTTTTTTCAAAATAATTTTTTCATGTATTTTGATATAAATAATTTAGGTACAAAAATGAGTATAAATTTAAGTTTAATTGTATTACATAACTTTCTTTCATATATTAAATTTTATTTTTAATTTTCTCATAATTTTTTTTATAATGTAAATGAAAATAAATTTTTTAATGTTATAAGAAAATGAATATATATATATTTATTAAAAATAAAATTAGTTAAATAATTAAGTTATTTAATAAATTTATGTAAATTAATATTTATTTTCTTAACAATAAAAGCAGCTTGCATAATTAACTACTCGATTACGTATATTACATTATTTTAAAATTACACTTGTAATGATCGTATTTGTCATACTATGTATGCGGTATCAAAACTTTGTGTTATATAGCTATTGATCGGCCATGTTTATGTAATTTAACTTATATGTTGACATTTGAGTACGTATTTTTATTGATATTATATGATGTATTTGATGCAATGATATAAATTAGAAAATATATAATTTTGAAAAAAATTAATAATATTAACATATTTTAAATTATTAATTTTATAATTATTTTTTATTAATAGTAACTTTATTAACAAAAATAATATTAATATATAATTAATTATAAAAATATAATAATAAATTCATAAAATTTTATTATAACAATGATAAAAATAATTATAATAATATGACTGTAATTTTAAAACTATCTGTAATTTAAATTATTTGAATCGAATATAATTATATATATAAGGAACGATAAATTCGAGAACAATAGACGACAGTAAAACGGAGAGCCGTTTGTGTTTTCGAAATTCTGTTTATCGGTTGTCACCTGGGAACTTCCACCTATTGCTCTCTCTCGTTCTAAAAACTCTGACTCTCCGTTTCTACAAAGTTAGACACAGAAAGACAAGCAATGGCGAGAATTATCGTCGTTGCCATACTTCTTCTGACAGTTGAAATGGTGGCATGGAGTTTTCCGGCAACTATGACGTTGAAGAGAGCATTCTCAAACAATATCAAAGTTGAACTGAGTCAACTCAGAGCTAGAGACAAGGTCAGACATGGAAGATTGTTGCAATCTTCAAATGTTGGTGTCATCGATTTCCGTGTTAGTGGTTCCTTCAATCCATCACTTATCGGGTATTTATAACAATCCATTTTTTCTTTTCTTCTATAGTCTACGGTGGCTTAACTAGTATTTTATTTTATTTTTTGTGGAAAAGTCCGATCTTTTGTCCATGGGTTTCTCTTTTTAGATTGTTAGTTTGCTTCAACATTCATTCCCCCCCTCCCCCCAATGTTTCTTATTCCGGTTGGTCTTCTGTAATCTATGTTAATTATTTTTCTCAACTATTTAATTGCGTCTCTTATTGGTTTGTTTTTTGTTAATAGTTAACGATCAATGAAATTGTGACATTTTTTCCTTATTTTAATAAATTAAAGTCAAAACAGAACCATGGATAATAATCGTCGTTATAATTGGTATAATGTTTTATGATTATATGAACAGAGCAATTCAGAACTAAATATAGAGTTTGGACGGTGAAAAGAGACAAATAAGAGAAAATTAAGACAAAAATATTGGGCAAATCATGGAACAAATCTACCCATAATTTATGAAAACAATTACTCCACTAACTAGCAACCAATAAATATTTCTTTTGTGTCTGATTAATTTTCGATTGCCTTGTACTGTTCTATTAATAGAGAATTTAGGCGAATTATCCTTTTTCAGGATTGCTAATTAAGTTTCCGTTTAGGCTTTATTACACAACAGTGAAATTGGGTTCTCCACCAACAGATTTCTATGTGCAGATTGATACTGGAAGTGATATTTTGTGGGTCAGTTGTAGTTCCTGCAGTGGTTGCCCAAAATCAAGTAGTCTCAAAGTAAAGTAACCTACTCTTAATATTCACTTTTCTTCCATTTGAATGGTCATAATTGTTCTTTTTAAGAAATATAGGGCTAAATTACTACTACAGTTTTCTCAAAATTATCTTTTGGTTCTGTTTTCATCAGATTCAACTCAATTCTTTCGATGTTGGAAGCTCATCAACGTCTTCATTACTTTCTTGCTCCGACCAATTATGTAGCCTTGGACTTCAGGCTGATGAAGCAACTTGTTCTGCAACAAACAACCATTGCATATATGGATTTCAGTATGGGGATGGTAGTGGAACATCTGGTTACTATGTATCAGACTTGTTGCATTTTGACACAATTCTTGGTGAATCTGTGAACACAAATTCTTCAGCTTCCATTGTGTTCGGGTTAGACAAGTTTGTTTTTGCTTTTGAAATCTATCGAAGTGCTCTGGCAACTAAAGATGCTTCTGAAACTAAACATAAAAAGAAATTCCTTAAGTGTTTTCACGGCTCAGAAAGCACAATATATTCCTTATATAAACACAAATAATGTATTTCTTCTAGAAAGTTCTTTATTCTAAAACAACTTTTGACTGAAATAACTTCATTACTCTCTGGTTGTTGTTTTGTTAACTAGGTGTAGTACCTCAGTAACTGGGGATTTGATGCAAAAAGGCAGTGCAGTTGATGGGATTTTTGGGTTTGGACCACAGGGAATGTCTGTCATTTCACAACTGTCTTCACAAGGAATAGCACCAAAAGTTTTCTCCCACTGCTTGAGAGGAGATGACACAGGGGGAGGAATTCTGGTTTTGGGAGAAATCATGGAGCCAAACCTAGTTTATAGCCCTCTCGTCCCGTCTCAGTACGTTCTTCTTTGGTTGCAGCATATTGCATTTGTCATGAATTCATTTTCGAACTAAATTTAAAAAAAGAATTTATGTTCAAATTTAGTTTGTATATAGGTTGTCATGAAAATTACCTTAAAAGTTTGACTGATACTTGTGTGTACTTGAAATTTCAGGGCTCACTACAATTTAAATCTACATAACATTACTGTCAATGGCAAGATGTTGTCCATTGATCCATCAGTGTTTTCAACATCTAGCAATTTAGGGACGATAGTTGATTCAGGAACAACTTTGGCATATCTTGCAAAAGAAGCTTATAATCCTTTTGTCAATGCTGTAATTCTCTCTCATTCAATCTCTCAGTTTAAGTTAATGTGTTAGCTTTTGTTTCTTCATGACAGGTGCTTTTTTAATAATATAATATTAATTTGTTACACATTTAAGGTGAATAAAAATTGAGTACTCTATGATAATAATGAAAGAAGGCAGAGTTAAATTAAACAAGCTTGAAACATGTTCTGCAGATTACAGATTCTGTTTCACAGTATGCGAATCCTGTTGCTTCTGATGGTTTTCAATGTTATGTAACAACCTCCAGGTACTCCGAATTCTCGTTATATTATACCTTGTTACTAAATTCTTATGAATGCTTAAGATGTTCCTAATTCTTGAATGCATCTTACCTAATGCAGCTCCACGGACATATTTCCTCAAGTTAGTTTTAACTTTGCTGGTGGTGCATCCATGGTTTTAGGACCTGGAGATTACCTTCTACAGCAAAATTCTGCAGTGAGTTCTTTGCCATTGTTTCTTAATTTTCCAAATGGTTTAAATTATGCTGTGCAAGATCATTGTGTGCTTAGATATGTTATATCATCTGAATGTGCCACTATAGTACATTTTTGTTACAAAGTGAGAATACTTCACAAAAAGTTTGCAGTCCTCTAATGTTCATTGCTCATACTACACATTTTCTTGTATAAAATAAGAACTTGGTTTCTTCGTGTATTTGAAAATTCTGTAATAGGGTGGTGCTGAAGTATGGTGCATCGGATTTCAGAAAAGTGTGGGTCAGGATGCGACAATACTAGGAGGTATGAACTTGCACACATTTTTTTTATTTTTTATTCTTTTGTATTTTGGTACTAAAAATTCCTTGACAAACAATTTTCTGTTTTGCATGGTCATTTGATTCAGCCTTATTGATCAGACTTGACACTGCAAAAAATACTGCATTTTCCTCTTTTAATGCTATTATGCCTCGAATATTATGAGGCCACACCAAAAACAGACACACTGCATGTATATCGTTGTTTAATTTTTTTGCAATCTGACTTCTGCTTAATTGTTAATTTCTGGCAGATCTTGTTCTAAGAAACAAAATTGTGGTTTATGATTTGGTTGCTAAACGGATCGGATGGGCTAACTATGATTGTAAGTTTAGAAATTTTATTTTCTTTCTTCAATTGAATCCCTCCTACTTCTATGGGTATGAAAGAAAATGCATGAAGCTGATTATTCAGTATGGTGTTATTTTACTAGAATGATGAGCAACTTTTTCAATCGTTGAAAAGAAAAGCTTTGATTTCACTTTGTTCTTCGACTAAATTTCATTTCAAACCAAAGTTTAATCTATAGGGTGTGGTGTTTGTCTTAAAAGGTTCGATGGCAGTCAATGTGACAGCAAATATAAGCACTGGAACAGAGTCAGCCAGAATGGGGCCTCGAGGCATTAGCAGTTCACTGCAAAATGAGCCTTGCAATCTGTTAACATGGAGCATCGCAGCATTATTTATGCTCATATCAATGCTTGGAAGTTGCCAGTTGTTGTAGCGTACAGTCTTACATTAGAGACTCTTTGGACTTTTATTGTTAATTGGTTGTACATTTACACGCATTATACAACTTTGGACAGATGACCATCACGTTTTATTATATTGGTTGCAGCAGGTTTGTGGTTCCTTGCTGCTGTTTTTTTTTTTTTTGTACTTTGATATAATACGTAGCATATTTAAATTATAAAAAAAAATTCTTTTGTTCACTTTGTATCCTCTTATGCACTTATATGACAGATAGGATAGGAGGTAGAAGTGGTAGAGCCTGATGAAGACAGAAATTTGAGACAAAATTAGTGAATGCATGTGGGATTCAAAACCTAAACCTGATGCCCCACTGATGAGATGGAGTATAAAATGCGTCTTAAATTCAGTCGCTATAATGCTTGAATTTGTAGATTATTTCATCCTATATGTCAAGTTATAATTGGTTAGAAGCTAATTAAGGCTGCAGGTTAGATAAGATCATAAGAATATTGTGCCTTGAATTTAGCTGATTAAGAGATTCTTTGCCTTTGAATACACTCAAACAGTACATTGAAATAATGTATGTTATTGCACGCTTACACACTCATCATTGCATAGCAGCATAATGGCTTTCATTTTCTTATATGCAAAAGACAAAGATTTGTGACTTTCTGTATTTATTTATATTTTATAAAGTTGATATCTCTTAACGAAAAAGAAAACAAAATTGAATTAGTCAATATACAAGGGCGGGCCATTCCTTGGGAGAATAATGTAAGATTGAATGGGCTAGACAGCAACCTTGGTCATCAATCAATAACAAAATCTCGATCTTTTTTATTTTCCCCTTGAAAATCCATATATAAATTGCGATCTTTTTTATTTTCCCCTTGATAAGCTCTCTCACTGAATTTTTTTTGGAAGGCCAAACAATCTTGTAATGGACGATTGGAGCTGTTAGATGACTCCAACTTACACCTTCCCACTTATTTTGCTTAAAAGGCAAATATATACCAATTTGTATTTACCATAAATTATTCATGACTTATAAAGTAAGTGAGGACATAATACTTCGACTCAATAAAATGTAAGATTAGTACAATTATTTTTTTTAAAAACACAACTGCTTAATATATAATAAAGAGAATAATTAATAAAATTAATAATAAATATAATCTAAAGATAATAAATAATACTTATTTATTTACTTTTAATTTAATTAATGAAATATACCCTTTAATTTTAGGCCTTGAGAAGGGGATCCAAGAATGCTTCATTAAATTTTACGGTTAATATAAATCGTCATATAAAATAATACATTTTAAAATTTATAATAATAAAAATAAATTTTTTTAAATTAAAAATATATTAATAAATATTAGATTAATATTAAATTTTTTATTATTATAAATATTATAAATTTTAGAGGTGATATATTTATTATTTTTTTATAAAAAAATAATCTTTATTATTTTTCATGTACATATTAACGTACTCATTTATAATTTATTTAGGTTTATTAATATATGTTCTTATGACAGTGACTGAATTTAATAACTTTAATTTTTAACCAATATAATTTTATTTATTTATTTAAATTTTGTTGAATTCACTTCATGTATTTGAGAATTGGGACACACTCAAGTTAACATTAATTTCAGTTCTTTAACCTTGCCGACGTTGGTTAGCCCTTAGTCAACTGATACTAACAATGGTGTTTCCGTAAAAACCTAAGAAAAAAGGGGTAGTCTAGAAAACATTAATAGTTGCTACTTTTGTTTGAGTCTCTTGACTAATAGAATTTTGGAGCGGACGAATCTATTTGGCACAGTCGTACACTAAATAGAAAAATTTGACAAACTGAGAGAAAAATCGGATCAGATATGCTTAAGCTCGTCATGTTGTCGTCCTTAAGTAAACAAACAAACAGCTTTCCAATAGCAAGCGTGAATAAGTGAGCTTAAGTTAGGAAATTTATGAACGACTTCTTTTTGAGCTGATTTCAAAGCATTTTTTTTTATCGTTCCTTGTTCTTTGGATGCGGTTATGGTTTTTAGTTTGCTCAAGCCCTCTGTAACCTTACAGTAGGGGGGATCTTGAGCAAAAAAGAAAGTTAGTTTTCCTTCTATCAGGTACTAAATATAAATATTTCTCCAATTTTTATTTGGTTGTTTGACGATCTGATCAATTTAGGGTTCAGGTGCCCTATTTAATTTTGTTCTTTGTTTGTTTGATTTTATCCATGTATGCAGATTTATTTATTATTATTATTTTTGCTTTCATATCTATGTATGCAGATACGTATTTTATTTATTTGTATTGCTCATTTATGAAGTTTATTATAAATGGAGGGTGATCTTTAATGTAAATATTCAATTGATGTATGATCTCTGCTTTTAAACACAGTTATAGGAATTGGGGTTTTGTATTTTAGTAATAACTTCAAAATTTAGATTTATCACTTTGAGAGTAACTAGAAATGGAAAACATGCAATTGTTTAAAAAGTGTGCTTTGATTATCCATAAATTGAGGCAAGTTCGTTTCTGCCCTTGTGTGACTCCGCGTTGATTTACAAATATAGCTTTGCCTTTAGGATCTTTAGTTTATGTAGTCTTACCTTGATACCTTACTGATGTGAAAGTCCCTTAGTTGGGCTTCTGAGAACTCATTTACCCTTTTGGAATTTTCACAGAGTGATGCCAAATGCTATGATTAAAGAATTGGCAACTGGTAAAACTTGGGAATATTGTTGAGAGAAAGCTGGAGTTCAAGCTTAGCAAAATATTCATATGTTTAGTCTCTCTTTAAAAATTTAAAGTGAATTGCATGTGGTTCTTAGGATTTAACAGAATGTGATGGATTAACTATGGACTGTTATTGCATTTGTTATTTACTTGGCACTAAAAAAAGTATTGTGATCTCAGTATCAATAATCTATTGTAGATTCCTTTTTGAAATAAATAAAAGAATTGTGTTACCCTAAGAACTAACCTGACTATACATTTTCTGTTTTAAATATTCCCTACAGTTTACGTGGTCTATTGGTTTGTGTGTGTGTGCTTGTACGCCTGTGCTTTTAGGGCTGTTGAAACTCCCAGCTGCAGTTTTTTGGTTATTCAAAACTGTTATCTTATTGAAGTTGGTTTCCTGTTTCAGTTTCAGTATCTGAGAAAACAGTTTCCTACATTTGAAGGAATTGATTATTCGTCTACAAGGCTGCAGAGACGTATAGTAATGTGGCATGGCTTAGATGGGTTTTCCAAAGCAGTTTATTGTTGGGATTAAATCAACTGAGTTGAGGTAAACTGAAACAATTGATGGACCAGTCAAGAACAAACAGACAGTTCCATTATAATTCTATTGAACAGGGAAATGATGAATTGCAGTCCTCTTCCCAGTCATATACTCATGACCCTGTCAGTGCCATGTATTCTAATACAAGATTCCCTGAACCTAAGATTTCAGAAGTCAAACCCGTGCTTAATTATTCCATACAGACGGGTGAGGAGTTTGCCCTTGAATTTATGCGTGATCGAGTAAATCCAAGGAAGCCTTTGCTTCCAACTACTGTGGGTGATTCTAATTATGCAACAGGTTATATGGAACTAAAAGGCATGTTAGGAATCAGTCATACAGGGTCTGAAAGTGGGTCTGATATTTCACTGCTTAACTTAGCTGAAAAAGGTCTGAGACAGTTTGATGGAAAAAACTCAGGCCCTCAGGAGTACAGAAATAGCTATGCATCAGCACCACAAATTTCATCAGAAAATGAAAGTAATCGAGGAGTTCCTTCATAGTTATGCTTCTTCTGGAACCTCCCCTTCAATGAGGATGAAGATTCTCTGCAGCTTTGGTGGTAAAATTCTACCCCGGCCTAGTGATGGAAAGCTCAGATATGTTGGCGGTGAAACACGCATTATCCGCTTGAGAAAAGGTATTTCTTGGAGGAGCTTACCCAGAAAACTTTATCAATTTATAGTGAGACAAATGTGATTAAATATCAGCTTCCTGGAGAGGATTTGGATGCCTTGGTTTCTGTTTCCTGTGATGAGGATCTTCAGAATATGATGGAGGAATGCAATGAATTAGAACATCGAGGAGGTTCACAAAAGCTTAGGATGTTTTTGTTTTCCATGAGTGATTTGGATGATGCTCAGTTTGGTCTTGGCAGCACAGAAGGTGATTCTGAGATTGAGTTTGTAGTCGCGGTCAACGGTATGGATCTTGGCTCAAGAAAGAACTCGACTTTGCATGGTCTGACCAGCTGTCCAACAACTAATTTAAGTGAGTTAGATGGACAGACTAATGAGAAAGAGACCAATGTACCTGCAGCTAACTCAGTAGGCTTTGAAAGTGTACCTTTGACTGGCAATGTCATTTCATCAGCAGCTCTGCAATCTTCAGAACCAATCAGTTCAAAAAATTCTTATCAAAATTATTCTAGTTTTTATCCTGACCAGATGATGCATCATGGAGAAGATGTGCAGTACATTGGCCGTGCTAATGCTGGCCCCTCTCCTGTTGGAGAATTTTCTGCTTCAAGGCCATTTCATGGGAATACTGATCAACTAGGAGCTACGACTGACTTGAAGCCTTTCAGTGGCTCAAAAATAGAAAATTTGGAGATCCCAGTAAAGCAGGCAAAACTAAAGCCTGACAGCCTGGTACAGCCAGATATTATCCTTGAAAAAGTTGGATCCTCAAGAAAAGAGAATCCTGTCCCTTCACAGCAATATGATGGTAATTTGGCGAATTACTTTCCTGTTGTAGACACGCCAATCACAGTTAGTGGAACTGAGGTAGGTCCACATATAGTGTCTTCAAAAAATGAGTCAAAGTATCAAGAACCTGGAAAAATTGAGAGTGCAAATCTGTTGCCCAAGTCCAATGAAAATGATGTTCATGCTAAATCTACTACTACATTTGCTCCTGATTATACTGGTTCTGATCCCAATGCAATGGACTTGACTTACCTTGAACAACCTGTGCTTCCTCAGAGAGTTTACTATTCTGAAAGAATTCCTAGAGAGCAGGCAGAGTTGCTGAATCAATCATCAAAGTCTGATGATTCATATGGTCCTCAGTTCCTCATGTCTCATTCGCGGTCTGATATTACACATCAGGGCCCCGTTACTGAAGGTTTAGACAGACTGCATGTGGATGAAAATCTGGCCTCTCAAGTTGAGCAATCCACCACATTGAATCCTTTCTTTGTGGGTACTCGTGCTGTTGATGAGGGACTTGTGAAACTTCAAAAGCACAAAGAGTTTGCTGATTCACTTTCTCAAATGAATACAAAGATTTTGCAAGATGTGGATGGTGAGTTGAAAAAGGTCTTACAAAGTTCTATGGAAAAAAGGGATGCTGTGAAGGAGGGCGATGGAAATCTTAAGTCTGACCAAGAAACAATTCGCTCAAATGGTCATAGCTTGTTGAATGAAAAACGAGAAGCTACATTAGAACCTGCTTCCTTAGCTGGTAAGTACCATGGGGATTCTGCTTCTTATCATCCAGAGCACGAGTTTGGTAAAAATGTTGGCAAGGATTCCAGGACAGATGATGCTATGGGCCTTCCACAACCTTCAACATTGACAGAAAGTTCAACTAATCAACCCTCAACTGATGTTTCTGCACCCAAGCAGGGGGAGATCACCATTGATATTGAAGAAGCGATTTCCACGTGACTTCCTTTACGACATATTCTCCAAAGCAGTATTTCCTGAAGATTCCCCTGCTATTGATCTGCTGCACAAAGATGGAGTGGGCTTGAGTTTGAACATGGAAAATCATGACCCAAAGCGTTGGTCATATTTTCAGAAATTGGCACAAGAAGGGTTTACTCGTAAAGATGTTTCTCTCATGGACCAGGACCTTGGCTTCACACCAGCTCTTGGAAAAATTGAAGAAGATACTATATCTTATCAACTTACACCTTTACGAACTGAAGGGGATACAGTGGATTTTGCTGATTCCCAATTGAAATTCGTTGAAAGCAGTCATAAGGAATTACATGGAATGGCTAATGCTGATGCAACTATTCTGCATTCAAACTATGATCATTCCCAGGCAAAGGAATCTGAAATTATGCAGTTTGGTGATACAATAGATAATATAAGAATGCCAGAGTCATTGTACGAGGTATTTATAGTGATAAATCAAATTTCTCCATATGTTTTCTTGTTGCTTATTGTAGCCTGGTTATGTAGGATGGGAGATTTGAGTCCAGGAATGCTGGTTTACCTCCTCTGGATCCTTCACTTGGAGAATTTGATATCAATACATTGCAGGTATGATGTTTGTTTTCAAAATTTAATGGTTTCCCCTTCCCAAAATGGGAAAAATGTTATGATTGCTTCTCTTCAATGTATAAGTTTTCATTTTGGAGGAGTTCCCCTTATGTGGCTAATGTTGCTTAGTAAAATAACCAGTTGTGACAAGGGATGATTTAGACCTTTATCTATTTGTAAATATAGTTATGTTATCAAATTATTCATTTCTTTAAAGTGGAAAGTTATTTAAAGGAAATTCCTTCATCTCCTTGTAATTATAGTTATGTTATTGAATTATTCATTTCTTTAAAGTGGAAAGTTATTTAAAGGAAATTCCTTCATCTACTTGTAATTATAGTTATGTTATCGAATTATTCATTTCTTTAAAATGGAAAGTTATTTAAAGGAAATTGCCTCTCCTAATGGATCTTTTCTTTTTAAATGAGGAGGACACACGGCTGTGATTTTTGAAAGAGTCTTTCATAAATATTTATTGATTAATTCAGTGAGGCTCCTGTTGTGGGGCTTTTATATGTTTTATATTTCATGTGCTCTAGAGCAATTGGGTGCCTATTTGCTGCTGCAGATAAGCATCAGTAAGTTTCTGCATGTCATATTTTTTTGGGATGTTTTTGGCACATTGTAGGTCATAAAGAATGAAGATCTTGAAGAGCTCAAGGAACTGGGTTCTGGTACCTTTGGGACTGTTTATCATGGGAAATGGAGAGGATCAGATGTTGCAATTAAGAGAATAAAGAAAAGTTGCTTCACTGGGAGGTCATCAGAGCAGGAGAGATTAGTAAGCCCTTCTTTCAACATATGATACATTTGTAATTTATAATACTCAATGATTATTTCTCTCTTTTTTATCTATTAATTAAAAGTCCCGTGCATTGGATAACAAGCAAAGCCGTTATTGAATTGATTATAGTTTGTAGATCATTTACAATAATATTTACTACTTTCTCAGACGATAGAATTTTGGCGTGAAGCTGATATTCTTTCAAAGCTTCACCATCCAAATGTAGTAGCATTTTATGGCGTAGTGCAAGATGGACCAGGGGGTACTTTAGCTACTATAACTGAGTACATGGTTGATGGGTCTTTAAGACGTGTATTACTTCGCAAAGATAGGTAACATGCAAATTTTTTTTTTTTTTTGGTTTCAGAACAGTGTGTATGCCAGATAAATTGATTATGAAGTTTATAAAATGGTCATAGTCAGAGAGGGAAAAAAATGTTGACAGATCGATTACTAGTACTTTCAAAATTTTGTATCAGCAAAATAAGATATTTTTGGAAGTCAAGGCTTTTATCTGGCTGTCTATTGATTGCTTCCAAATTAAAATGTTCTATAATTAGTTTATTTCATAATTACATTTTTTGCTTGCTACTTATTGCCATTCTGGTTTGAAGGTATCTTGATCGTCGCAAGCGATTAATAATAGCAATGGATGCAGCATTTGGAATGGAATATTTGCACTCGAAGAATATTGTGCATTTTGACTTGAAGTGTGACAACTTGCTTGTGAACTTGAAAGATCCTTTGCGGCCTATTTGCAAGGTATTTGATGCTATTTCAATTTTTAGGATAAAACTGACATTTTGGCACTTTCCATAGCTGTTTCTAATGAAGGTGTCTCTCTCACACAGGTTGGCGATTTTGGTCTTTCAAAAATCAAGCGAAATACCCTGGTTTCTGGTGGGGTTCGGGGGACATTACCATGGATGGCACCCGAGTTACTTAATGGCAGCAGCAATAAAGTCTCTGAAAAGGCAAGATCACTTAATTTGATATTTTAAGACCCAAAATATAATATATAAGAAAATTGTTGGTCCACCTCCTCACATTTAAGCTTTTAAAAAATTGATTGCTAATACTCTTTAACATGATATTAGCGCATAAAGTGGATTCCAATATCTCTAACTGCAATACAGTATTGTTATTATATGGTTAATGTTAAATCTTTGGCCTCTCTTCTTTCCTTTTGTACCTAGATTATCTCTAGTTGATGGCCCTTTCAAAATATCTTTTAGTTTTGGGAGTGAAATCCTGTTCTCATCACTAGGTTTGCAAAAAATTAATCTTCTTACTGGCTTGATGTTAATGGGCCCCTCTGAAGTGCTTGTTGTGTTGTCTTTCTTGATTACAGGTTGATGTGTTCTCTTTTGGTATTGTTTTATGGGAGATCCTTACTGGTGAGGAGCCATATGCCAACATGCATTATGGTGCTATCATAGGTGACACTCTGTATTGTTTTCGTATCAATTTTATGGTTGAGTTGAGATTTCAATTTTTGCACTTCATGAAACGGATTTTGTGTTGTTATAGCTTACGTAGAAAACTGAAGAAACAACATCATGTCATCGGCTATGACTGTTATATATATATATATATATATATATATACATCTTGGGTGGTCTACTAGTCATTAGTTGCTAGGCATCCTACTGCAGAATGATTTATGTGACTGATACTGAAAGCCTTTTGGTGCGTGTAGGGGGAATTGTGAATAATACATTAAGACCAACCATTCCAAGTTATTGTGATCCTGAGTGGACAAGGCTGATGGAGCAGTGTTGGGCTCCTAATCCTGCAGTTAGACCATCCTTCACAGAAATTGCCAGTCGTTTACGTGTGATGTCTACAGCAGCTAGCCAAACCAAATCACAAGGTCAGAAAGCATCTAAGCAATGATTTGGCGGTTTCTTCTTGTCTGTCTGAAGATACAAAGTGATAAGTTTATTCATTTATTTGTACACAAAAAGAAGTATGTATCATAATAATTATAACAGGGATATATAGGTTGTTTCCAACTTTCCGAGTATTATGATGAAACAAGTTTTTTTTATATTTATATTTATTATAAATATGACCAAACAAGTTATTCCTAAGTTTCACTCTTAATTTTCAACTACTTTCTTTTAGATAATTGTCCTCCAATGAACACCAAGATTTTTTTGCCATTTCGATAGAAAACAAAAGTTAGTTATTAACAATTACATGATGAGTGATGATTCGCAGTGATTGATAAAATCTTCAACGTTTTTATTTTTATATATGTATATGTATATCTAACACAACGGGAGTGGAGAAGGCTTGTGACAATCATTTTGAGTTCGAATTTCACTCTTGCACATTACAATAGGACGTCTTCAACAGCATGACAATTCCTTTACGTTAAACAACCCCCAACCTCAGCAATGGCATTTTTGTTGGAAGTAAGTTTGTACTATGACCTGGTAGTTGCTATTTTGACTTTCACTGGACGTGTCACAAAGCTGATATATGTTACTTTTAATTGAATGAGTAACTTTGATCATTAGCTGTTAAATCATCGTAACAGATTCATAGTCATACATTTAAGGTCAATTAGTCTGGTATAAATACCTTTCTTAAAAAATAGCGTTCTCTTCAACACGAACAAAATCATTTAACTAGGAGATAAATCAATTAATTTTTCAGGTCCAAAACAAAATGAACTCAAAATATAACCCTAAAGGAATAACCTTGTCTCAGCTGCAATGAGAACCTCCAAAGCATAATTAAGAAGAAGAAACATTGTTAACTTGCCAAGCAGATGCAAGTAATATAGGCCTCCCTTTCCACCCAAGCAGTAAACAACCCTTCTCAGTAGTTAATGTGTAACCATCACAGCCATAAACAGAAAGCATCATCCTAGCTTGACTCATACACTTCAATCCTACTACTTGAAAACCAGCTCTACCTAATTGCCTTCTCCATTGATATGCTCTTTCATGCCTCTCAATCCTATTCATACCTTCAAAAGCTAAAATGTTTTGTATCTCTTCTGCAAAGTGAAGTCTTTCTATTTTTATCCTCTGAGGACTATTTCTTGGAAGACTAGTCTCAAGAGCATCGAAAACTGCAGAATAATAATGAAGAGATTCAAGAAATCTTCCAAGAAAGAAAGGTCCATTGTGATTTGCATCTTGTTCAACCACTGTAAGCAGAGTCGGAGCTAGTTTCTTAAGTGCTTGGAGAATCACTTTTAGAGAACCTCTGCTATCTTTAACATACTTGTGCAAGTGCATTACACCATTTATAAATAATGCTTCCCCTTCTTTTAAGTTTAAGTTCTCCCTTGTTAAAAATGGAGTCACTGGTTCTGATATCAAATAAAACTCTAGTGGTATGCCTAGTGAGGCAGATTCTTCCACAAGTGCTTTCATGCTGGCTTCAAGCTCTAGCAGTACATTTTGATCATCAACTAATCCGGTGATTCGAAGTTTCTTTGGAGGACCCTTAGGCCTTGATGCAAGAGTTCTTATCAAAGATGGCCATTGAAGAGTATGCTTCATTCCCAAGTCAATTATATGCAAATACTCCTTTCCTTCAGCTGCTTGACATATAGCTTCATTAGCAACCATAAAGCCAAAGGAAATGAAAGGAGTTGTTTGATAAAGTAGTCTAAGGCCTTGTATTTTCTCCTCCGATGAAATATCCATTAAACCATTTGGGAAAGTACTATTTGAGAAAGTTCCATTTGTGTTGACATTTTGGAGAAGTACTGAAAGCCTAGTCTTTAACCCTGAGGCAAAGCAATTGCAAACTCTTTGTAAAGGGTCACCCCAAGGACTAACTGAAGTCCAAATCTTACTTAGCAATGAATCTGCCAATTGGGTATCTCTGCAGCCCACAGCCTCAGCACAAGCCAATAGCATATGTACCAAATGAAGGCCTTGGTCTACTCCATGACTCACATCTTCAACTCTGGGCAACATATTAGAAACAACTCCAAAATCTTCAATTGAGTCACTCATAATTTCCAATTCATTATGATCTCCTTCTTCTATCATCATTTGGGCATCTTCATAACTATCATTAGCTATGGAAAGTGTGTTCTCTTCATCCTGAGAGAAATTCAAACCATGGTTTTCTAGTCCATGCAATTTGTTCTTATCATCATTGTCACATTGGTCCATGTTAATAATGCTATCAACAAAAGCATCTACCTCAGAAGCTGACAAGCAAGGAGTACTAGCAGAGGGTGAAGATAGAACTATCTCATTTAGTATCTCCTCCCACTCTACTCCTCCTTCTTCGATTCGAGCTGCCGGGCAAAACCTTCTAATTGCAAATTCATGGCTGAAATTCTCATCATCTAAGGGAAAGGAGAGCAAACTCATATCATAGTTTTCCATTACGCCTGTGAGACAATGGAATAAGGAAATGACTAAGAGTTTATAGGCTTATTAACCCTTAGTCACAATGTTGTACTATAAGATGGTGTGTGTTTCCTTCTATTAAATATGGCATAATAAGAATATTCTTGTTTAGAAGTGATGGCCTATAGGTAACATTATGGTGAGATTAAATTTTGATATAAATGGTTATTTCTCAATAAAAAGGAACATATAATAATATAAGCATTTTAAAAGAGTTAAAGGTACTGGTATAGCTAATCCATTTGTGTATTTAAAAATAATTTACACTATAAAGTTGGAGTCATGTATGTGTAATCACACTTGATTCTGGAACAAGGGGCGACTTCAACATATACCTAACAAGACTACAAAATTTTCATCATATTTTACTTACCTGAGAAAATGGAATGCCAGCTGAATTAAAAGGCCTTCTTTCAACTTGTATTTCATTTTTTAATCATATTAAAATGGTTTATATATATATATATATATATAATGCAAAGGAGAAAAACAAAGGTCAAATTAATAATATTTTGAAGGAAAACTAGGGAGAAGTGAACGCTGATCTGTTTGAAAAATACCACCCCATTTTTCTAGAAATATTATTTAAGACTGCATTTATAAAACAGGGACAATTACAAAATACCTCACCTAAGTTTTTTGAACCCACAAAAGACCCATAGATTTGAAAAATTACAATCATAACTCTTTTATCTCTGTTTTTGGGAGATGTTTGCAAGAAAATTAATAAAATTAATGTAAAAATATTATAATAAAACAATAATAGAAGAGTGTACGCAATTGCCTATTTAACAATTTTGAAGGGTATTTTAATAAATTTGAAAAACTCAAGGACTTGTATAGTAAATTTTCCTATAAAGTATGTGTTAATTGGTGCATTTTGGATATTAAAAGGCATTAATGTATTTAGAAAATTATGGCGCCTGGATTCATTAGTTCATTGGATACAAATAGATTAGTCAAAACTAAGTTTACAAATGTTAAATTATATGGCATAATTTTCTTTCATATATTATTTTATTTTTAATCTCTTAAAAAAAAAATTTTATGTTATTTTTTTACGACGTAAATAAATAAATATATTTTATTAAAAAATTAAAAATAAATTTAATTAAATATTTATATACATCAAGGAAAATTTAATAAGTTCATGCATTTCAACTCACAAAAAGAAAAAGAAAAAAAATTACGCATTCCTCTTATTTGAAGAAACAATGAATGATTTTTTATTTTTTATTTTGGCTAAAAGAAACAATTAATGATTTAGTAAAAGAAAAGTTGGTTAAAGAAAAAGCAAGTCATGACTCATGCCTACAATGTGTTTTGAAGAAAATAAATTTTCTACATTCATAAAAAATAATATTATAAAAAAATTTATACAAAGTATCAATATTTTCACTTATTAATTAACCTTTTAGAATTAAAAACTTATAATCGACTGTATCTAACTCTTATACATACAACATGAAATGTTAAAAGTTCAGTTTTTTTTTCCTTCTTCTTCTTAATTTACCCTATTTCATTCATATATGATTAATCTTAATAGAGTAAAGTTTACTGTAATTAATGGTAATATAATTTCAAATATTATTATATATTGAGAGGTTTAAAAATTTAAACAAGCCGGCCAAGAGGATCTGAAAGCACAGAGCGGTTGAGGGTAACACCTTTATCAGAAAGTTTGGTATCATATGTTTGTCCCTTCATAACTTTCAGCTTGGTCGGCCAACAAGCAATAAGACACTACTGGTGGCTAGCTTGAAGCCTTGGGCCTTTTGAAAACATTTGAATGTTTCAAATTAGTTCCCAAATGATCTCTTTTAAATAGTATTACAGCTTTATTGTGTCACCCATCTTGCAACAACTTAAATTCCCTATTCCTGTTTCTAAAATAAATTAAAAGCCCTATTTATCAATCCCATCATTACGTCACACTGTTTTAGGTAAACTATTGATCTTAACTTTTCTTTTTAATAATCAAACTGGTGTAATGAGAAGGGAAAATACTCGTAACATTTGTAAACAACTCCTAATGCATAGTTTCAAACCTGTTGCTTTATTTTTTTATAAACAGGGGTTTAAACTCGCATCCCTTCAATTAGGAGTGGATATATATATATATTTTTTTATCATAACGATTAATTCAAATTTAAGTTTAAATCAATTCTAAGTATTTTTTATTTGAAGTTGGTTGGTCTAGATAAGTCCAAAATATTTCAAAATCAACTTTATTAATTAGGTTATATGTACATGAAAAATAAAAACCTACCAAATTGAACTAACCTACACTTTATATATATATATATATATTGCCTTGGATTATTAAAATATTTATTAAATGCTTTGAATTTTATACATGTGGTGTTTTAATATTGCATTAGTTATAAATTATTTTAGTATTGATCTAAAAGTGTGAAAAATTATTTTTTGTATATTTAAGTTAGAAGTTGAAAGCAAGATAGAATATGACTCTATAGAGAGAGTTTAATTTATGAGAATGTGATATCCTTATATAGTAAAAAATTTAATTTAGGTAGAAATAAAGATCTCAATTTTTTATGCAAATTGTTTGGAGAATGACAAAAAAGAAGTACTTGTAGGGGAAAAAAAATACTCTTATATTTTATATTATATTATTTATTATGGTAATAATTTTAAAATAAAATTGTTAGTACAAAATCGTCCAACTAATTCCCTTCAAAATGACCTTTAAAACGTTTGTTATTGTAATAAAAGGATAAGAAATACAAACTTAATAAGAAAAATTAAAAGCTTTTAAATTTTTTTAATAAAACAAACTTCGGTGTTTGAATTTTAATTTTTTGTTGTTAATTTAAATTGCCAAAGTACTAATAATAAGAAAATTTATGTTTTTTTTTTTCAAACTAGAATGGGAGGTAAATGTTATTTTGACAAATATTAATAGAAAATAAATTATAATTTTTCATTAAATATAAAGGAAAGAGATGCAAATTATTATTCAAAAATACAAATCTTTAAAGAAATGTTTTATGTTTTCTTTTTACAAATAATTAAGAAATGGTGTTTTTATTTATATATTAACAAATGATAAAAGCAATTTTATAAACGTAGCATTATATTTTGATCACTTTATTTTAATAAATTGAATATATTACTTACTTTTTTTTTTTTAATTTAGTACATATTAATCGCCTAACTAATACACATGTAGACACTTTATTTATTTATTGCCAATTTGGATTTTCTTATCATTTTTTATAGAAATATTAAAATTGAATCGAATTAAACTTTACTTACAGGAGAATGATAAATGTTAGAAGATAAAAATGTCTCAAAATTTTTTTAAAAAATAAAAAATAAAGTGATTAAAATGACAAAAGTTGACCTAAAATAATTAAAGTATTTAAATTTATAATAATTATGTGATTAATATGTATTAATTTTAAAAAAATTAATCAATATATTTAATTTATAAAAACTATTTTACCTTAGGAGGAATTTTTTTCATTCTATAAATTGCTTCAACATTTTAGGGAACTGATTTTTTTTTTTTACTTGAAGAGAAATAAAAAAGAAGCATAGACAATGTTTGGCTGATGAACATTAAAAATAAAAAAATTACTCGTTACAACAACATCTATTTAATAAAAAAAAAAAAAATACGGCATCTATTCACCCTAGGCACATTTACTAATTTATAATAAAATTTAAAAAGGAAAAAAATACATGAAATTAGATGATAAAGGAATTGAAAAATGGAGTAATCTTTCTGTGTTTATTTACTTTAAGAACATTAGAATCTTAATTAAATTGTTTAAATTTATTAGAAAAAAAATATTTAATTAAATTTTACTTAAATATCTGCACATAAGTTTGGAATAAAAATATTAATATACTTAAATATTCTATAAAAAAAAATATGTAAAAATAAGAATAATTTTAAAATTATACTTTATGAATTTGAGAAAATGAATTAATATTAAAAAATCTGAAATTAATAAATATGAATAACTTACTTTTATTCATTCAATTTTCTTGTTAATAAGTACATCTTATTTATTAGATAATGAGAAATTAACAATTTGAACTATTACGTTTATTAAAAAAACATAAAAAATTGAACTATTGCGTATTCTTGATAAACAACGATTTATATAAAAATGTAAGAAGATCCACCCTTTAAAATCGCTTCATCTATAAAAAATCTTAGATCTCATATGAAAATAGAGGAAATTTTTTATTTGGAAAAAAAAATTCTTAAAATTAACACCCTTAAAATTAGACAATATTTAATATTAAATATGTTTAAATTATCACTATTTAATTTAAATAATGTTAGCATTGAAAGAAAAATGAAAAATGATATAATAATTTTTTTTAATTGTAAAAATATATGATTTAAATATGAATGTTATTTTTATTATTATAAATTTTAAAAAAAAAATTGTTATTTTTGTTGTTTTTAAAAATAAAAAATAAATAAATAAAGAAAACGTTTGACTTGGGTTTGAGCCGAGGTCCAGATATAATCATACGTTTTTTATTCATTTTATAAAATTATATAATAACAGTGTGAAGATGTTTTTGTTCCAGGAGTGGCGTCCGGCTTGAGATAATTAACTTTCGTTTTAATTATTTTAAAATTGGATTTTAAGCATCTCGTGAGAATTTTAATTTACTCTAAATTAACAAAATTAATTTTATTATTTTAAACGCATGAATTTCCTTATAATTAAAATAGCAACATTAAAGTAAGTTGCCTAAATCAACTCTTCCAAATAACGTTTTCATTTTTATTATTTTTTGGAAAGACAATAAAACAACTGTCTATATTATCTTAAATTATTGATATTATAATATGACTTTTTATTCACTAGTCAAAAATTTTCTTTCATAATTTATACGTAGATTAGAGGCATAATAAAAATTCTAACACCTAATATTTGAGTAAAAAAATTAATTTCAAATCATGCTTAAATTTTTTATTTTTTACGTCTATCAACCCAATTAAAAAACCATATGAACTTATCCATGTGGATCACTTTCTAAATGTTTCTATCTTTGTCTTCATTAATTGGCCGTACAATATTCCGAATTAATTTCTTAATCGATTGTACCAATTCCAATGAAACAATATTACTTTGAAAATAATCAACCATATACAAGACAAGAAATATCATTGTTTTACGTTGTACCAAATGGTTGTACAAATTCACAAATTCGAATAGTTTGCCAGCACGCGGATTAAGTATATCCTTTGGCATCATCGACTGACTTCAATTCTTGATTAATGGATGCAGTAACACATTTTCTCTCTATATAAAGGTGGTGGATTCTCCATCTTCACGACACCAAACAAACAAAGAGAAAGATATATAGATAGATATTATGGTTAAAGATAGATATATCAATTGTGTCATTTTTTATGCGATTCTTTGCAATTTTATGTTCCTCCTTGTATTCACTAATGGTTATTTCTTACTTACTAATAAATTTATTAAAATATTCTCGAATGGAAATTTTTTAATCCCAGGAAATATTAATATATATGTTATTGTGGGAGTTTTTATTATTATTAACTAACTAAACAATTTTATCAATTAATTTGCAGGAATACAAACACTAGTTACACATGAAAATAGTTATCCTAACTTTCCCAAACAAAATGGTACTTCTAAATACTTCGAACTCTTTTGTATACTCTCGTCTTGCTCTAACATACATGTTTGTGTATTATTGACTTTTGTAGATATATCAATTTACCAATTGAGATTTTTTCTTGGTTTTGTGATATTGTTTATGTTTATTGAATATTGATAATTTTTATTTGTGAAACAAATAATGACAGTAAATGACTTCTACACGTGCAAGAAACCAAGTGATACGTTTCGCGGGCCTTGTTTTGTGACTGGAGTATGTCATCGTAAGTGCATTCAAGACGAAGGTGCAGTCATGGGTGCGTGTATCTGGGCCCAAATTGCTTCCCCGTGGTGTTTTTGCTACTTCCCTTGTTAGATCAAAATAATAATTATTTATTTTATTTTATTGTGATGTTTTGAGTTTGCACATTTTATTTTAGAATTTGTAATAGAATAACGAAAAATGTACTGATTTTATGATTATCGTTAGAAAGAAAAATATAGAATCAGAGGAAAAGTTTAAATTTTTATTCAGTCATATATTTTGCATCTATGGTTGAGCTTTAGAGCCCATGACATTCTTTTTTTTTTTTCCTTTCTCTCGAACATGTAGAGCTCATGAAATTCAGAACAACTACAAGTCAGAAATCAAATGACCTTTTCAATAAAAATAAAGTAGTTGAACGTTTTTAGTAGTCCAATTTTTTTAAAACTAATTTAATGTACAGTATTTAGGGACGTATCTAAAAATATTTTTCTAAGAGGGCTGATATATATTAAAAAATTTCTCTAATTTTTTTTTATTCATAATATCAAGATTTATAGCTAATATTAAAAAAATAATATAAACTTAAAAAATAAACAAAAAAATTTTATTTAAGTTGTACCCGACGATGGTTTATAGCATAAAATTCATCAATTATCAAATCAGATTCAATTTTTTTTGCAAACTCTCTTTCAATATAGACAATCATACAATCTTGAAGAAATTCCTCCTCCATTTTATTTCGAAGTGATGTTTTAATGAGTTTCATAACTGAAAATGCATGTTCTGTAGTTGCTGTAGAGATTGGAATAGTCAACACCAAACGAATTAATCTATCAATTAGATAGTATATCTGTGACTTTCCTGTTCTAACTAGCTCTTCACACAATTTAGATAGAAAATGTATGTTTCGAAAATTTAAGTGTTGTACAACAGCCATCTCATAGAATTTCAACTGACGTTTTAAATCTTCAAGTTTTTTTTGTGTAAAATCTTGATGATAGAAATCTTTAGCAAGAATATAGATATTATCAACATTGAAGGATTTAAAGTTTTTTGCTGGATTTAGAGCTGAACTAAGAATAAGAAGTTTCATTGCTTCATCTGAAAATCAATTACTGCATTAAATATGTCAACACGATAATAATGATTAAACGTAATGTGATTATCTTGTTGACATGAACGTCCTGTACCTTCCATATACCGAACATTCATATTCGGGGTGACAATATTATGTTTTTCACAAAATGACAAAACACATTGTAAAAAATCATTCCAACCCTCTTGCCTTAAATTCTCAAGAAGACCTTTTGAATAAGACACTAATTCAAGTACGTTTGGAATATCTTAAGCTTCATACTGCAATGATTAACATAAATATCAGTAATTCCCAAGATTTTATCCATCAAAATCAAAATAAATATAAATTCAAAGCTTTTCATTGCTTTTAAATATCCTTTTGCTTCTCTTCTTATATTACTATTAGGTCCATTTTGAATCATATTCTCAAGAACAGTACAAGTTGCACCAAACATATCTATCAACCTATTCACTAAAGCAAAATGTGGGCTCCATCTTGTTACTCCAGGTCGCTGTAAAGTGCGAATTTGATTGGTTCTTGTACCAGTCTCAAGTTCTCCTAAAGCTAACATATTTGTTATTTCAGATTCTCGAGCAGATTTTAATTCAGAACAACACTTAGTTGAAGAAATAACAAGATTTATTATTGAGTTAAACTTTAAAAAAAAATAACCACACATCATGGACATCTTTGGATGCTGCAACCAAAACTAACTGCAATCTATAAGCAAAACAATGAATATAATATGCAGATGGACAATCAATTTTAAATAATGCTTGCAATCCATTCTATGCTCCACGCATATTGCTTGCACCATCATATCCTTGACCTTTTAGGTTATCTATTTGAAGATCATATATAGTAAGAACTTTACATATCTCAATTTTAAGATTTTTAGCTGTTGTGTCTTCAACTTGAACAATATCAAAAAAACGCTCTCTAATAAACCCACAATAATCAACAAATCTTAAAATGATTGTCATTTATTCCTTGTTAGATTCATCAGTTGCCTCATTTATAAGAATACAAAATTTAGCTTCTCCAACCTCTTTATGTATTCTTTTTCTCACATTATTAGCAAGAATAATTAAGATTTTCTTATGAATTTTTGGAGAAATATATTTAGCATTTTTAAGAGCATTATCTAAGACAACTTTCGCAACATTTTCATTCACTAATCCCATCAATTTTATCATCTCAATGAAATTACCACGATTAGTTGAAGAACTAGATTCATCATTCCCTCTAAATGAACATGCTTGCTTTGCAAGCCATTTGACAGTCTCTGTTGAAGTTTTGAACCTGAACTGATTATCCAAAATTTGTTGTGAAGATTGTGCATTTATTACTTTATCAATTTGTTTTGATGGATTTTTCAAATTAGCCCATTTTTTCATAGCCATTTGATGTGATTCCCCTTCATGATTCACAAAAGAACAATTTTCATCATTTATCCTTTTCCAATTTCCAAATTCATTAACTGTAAATGTTGGATGTTATGGTGGATTAATATATAAAAGAAAGCACGGAAAACAAAAGGTTTTGTCTTTATTTGAAGAGTACTCCATCTAAGGAAATCAAGAAAGCCAAGAATATTGGAATCGACGTTGTTGGTTCCCAAATTGAGTAGGTGGAAATTCATTCAATTTGAGTTGATATGGTCCCATGTTAATATATTCTCTTCGAATATCATCTTGTATGTTAACATCATATGACCATATGGGATTACGTAAACCTGGATTACGTTCCAAAGATTAAACACCAATTTTTCGAAAATCAATTCTTTGAAACTTTGAAATATGTGCATTATCATCAACAAGTGGTTCTTGAGATCGCTTATTTTTTTGGTTGGTAGCCTCAATAGAAATATTTTTGGTTAATTGTTGATCATCTATTTTCTTAAAGAATGAATGAAGAGTTTTAAATGATTTAGAACTTTGGTGAGATTTATCCATTATAACCTACGATAAAAGTATTCAATGCAAATTAAAGTATATAAATTAAAAATTACAAACACCTAACAACAAACAAACAAAGAATTAAAATAACTAAAGAATTAAAGAATCAATAAATAAGTTATATGTCTAATCATTTTTTCACCTATTAATAGTAATTGATAAATATATAAATTTAAAATAAATTTCATGTTCTAATATAACAATGGGATAATATATATTTTGAAATAAAGAATTCTAATTAATAATTTAAAGAATGAAAAAATAACATATTTAATGTAATAATGGTGAATTGTTATGAGAAAAAAGAGTGCTAAATACATATAAATTTTTTAATTAAATAAGCACTTAAATTAATTATTATATAATATTTATCGATCAAAAGTTTAAAAGCTATAATTTTTAGGAATATATAATACATAATTATTGATATGAGTATAAATTGAAATATAAATATTTTAAGTATTTAGTATTTTTAAAGAAGAATACATAACTATAATAATTTTATTTTTTTTATAAAAAAAAGAAAAAAAAGAAAATACCAAATACACAGCGTTACAGAGTTAGAGAATAAAGAAACAATCAACAAAGAGCAGGCAGCAGAGTAATGGAAGCAACAGCAGAGCAATGGGAAGTAATAATTTATGATTAAGGTTTTAATTAATATAACATATTAGATTATATTTATACTATAAATATTTATTAAAAAAATTTCAAAAAAGCTGTCCGGGCTGAAGCCCGGTACAGCCCATGCTTTAAGTCAGTCCCTGAATGTATTAAATATAATTATATTGGACTAAGTTATATTGATTTATATTATAATTAATCTATACAGTGCTTGGTGACAAGTTGTATAATATAGTTAGATTAAATTGATTATATATCTTTTAATAAAATAATTTATATTTAAAATATTTTTTATTATAAGATTTATTGAAATCAATATTTAATTTATTTTTATAATTTTATTACATTTTTAAAAATAAAAATAAATATTATTTTTAATATGAGATAAAAGAAAAAGTTAAAACATATAATTTTATAATTAAAAATTCAAACATACTAAATTAATTGTCCAGTATAGTTTAAACCTATATTTTCTAATAAATTTCTACATAATCGTATTATTTTTATACTGTATAATATAATATAATTTTATAATTAAATGCATAATTATATAAAAATAATATAATTAAAATATTTAATAAAATGTAATTAACATGCCGTTAATGGCTTTAAGATTCAACTACATGATCTCAAAAATTTATTTTTCGTTTATTTTCTTGATGATTTTGGTGTACACTTGTTACTTTTATCATCTTTCTTTTAATGGCGTGGTGGGTTGGTTTCATTTGAGGAATCACATAAACAAGTGAACCCTTAATAAATATCCTTTGTCTTCTTTTTTCTTCTTATATTTAAACTTAAATAATGATAAGAAAAAATTTAAATTTAAATTTAATTTTAATTTTAAAATTATAAGAAAATACCAGTAAAATTTTACGAATAAAAATAAATTTTATAATTAGAAGGCAATTATATATTAAATTAAATAATAATGATCAGATCATTGAGTAATTAAGCACTCATTTAAACACATTAATTGTACCACGCCTTGCCTTTATACATCAAAAAATAATAATGCAAATTTCTTCTTTGGTTTAATAATGAGTTTGTAAAATTTTATGATATCAATTTTTGTAAATTTGATTTTGTTTATACATATTGATTGAAACCTATAATGTATATAAATTTTCAATGCTCAGAAGAAAAATTCCACTAGAATAAAGAAAGCATAAATACTTGTTTATATGACTGGCGAAAAAATTGTTAAAGATTGACTTAAAATACAAAATTTTTGAACTTTTAATTATATAGTTGAGAAATTTAATTAAAAGTTAGTCTCAAAAATTTGTTTTAACTTTTTAAAAATAATATTAAATTTTTTTTTAAAATAAAACAGTTATTTTCTATTAAAAAATAAAAGGAAAAATAGTTTCAAAGATTAAAAAGACAGTTAGTTACATGCTTGTAAGTATTTTTTTTTAAATATTATTGTACGTGAATAATAAATTATATAATAATTATAAAAATAAAAAATCATAAATTAAACAATTTTTTTTTAAATATAAAAAAAAAATTTTGGGAAGTTAAAATTAAGAAATCAGTTTTATAAAAACAATGAGCGGGAATTTTTGGAAGTTAGAAAACATTAGGGCATTTCTTGCGGCATAATTTAAAAATTATTTTCTATACTTAAAAATAAAAAAATTATTTTTAAAAATGAATTAAAGTATTTGGTTATATTTTTAAGTTATTATTTTTTAAAAAAATCTGTTTTAAAAAATAAAAAATAACTTATACATGTTTTCATTATTTTTTAAAATAAAGGAAACACAAAAAATAGATTATTCTCAGTAAATTAACTTTTTTTTTTTTTTTGTTAAGTTGATTAATACTCTCTTTCTCTCTATGCCTTTGCAAAGTCAGTTTTTTTTTCTTGGGTAAAATGCATTAGCAGTTTCATAACTTTAGATAAATAAATAATTTAATTTTATAACTTTTAATTGTAATAGTATAGTCCCATAATTTTGTAATAAGGTGCACTTTAGTCCTAAAAATTTAAAAAAAAGAGAGAGACTAAATTGCACCTTTTACATCAAAGATATAGGACTAAAATGCACATTTTATAAATATAAGGGACTAAACTACTTCAATTAAAAGTTATGAGACTAAACTGCTCTTTTGTTCAAAGTTAAGGGACTATTAGTGCCCTGCACCATTTTTTCTTCCAAACTTGCAACGTTTTAGCATTTTAATAATAATAAAAATATTTTTTTAATAATATTTTTATTTTTTTACAACTCAAATTATTTTTTCACAATTACTATTCAATAATAATAATTTTATATAACAATTGTAAAATTAAAATTTGGTTAATTGTAGAGATAAATTAAACAATTTTTTGTGATAATAAAAAATAATTGTTTATCACAAAAGAAATATGGCATATCATTACTTATTTATTAAGTTTTTTCTAATTTATTTGGTATTTTATGTATTAATTTCTATATTAATTTGATATTTTAAGCATTTATTTCTATATCAATTAAGCATTTTATTTGATTTTAGTTTTGACATATGAACAAAATAAGTCTTATTATTATTATTATTATTATGTCACTCTCCTAACCGTATACATAGCAAAACTAATTTCATGTTTTCTTTATATGTTATTACGTTTTTTTTTTTTTTTTTTAACTTTGAAAACTTATTATTTTCAACTATTACTTAACATTTTAATTTTTATAAAATATGAATAAAGTGTTTAAATTATATTAAAAGATTAATTTTAATATTAAAAAAATGACTTTTTTAGAAATAATTTGGACAAACATTAACTAGTTTTTTTGTTTTAAATTTTTCAAAAATAATGGTTAAACGGTTCATTATTTTTTAAAATTATTAAAAATTATTTTTGAATAATGATTTGAAAATAATTTTTAAGAATTGTTTTTATGTTAAGCGGGCTCTTAATTTTTGAAAATAAACAAGTAGTTATTGGCATTAAATCTATGATAAAGTAGTCAATTAGGCAATTTAGGTTTTTTTTCATTTTGAAAGCAATTATAATTAGGTAGTTAATTAAAAAGAAAAAATTCATTGACATTAAGTCAAAGCGAAGGTTATTTGTCTATGAAACTAAACAAACATTTACCTTGAATAGAGACACAAAAAAATTTAATAACTATCATGACAAGAAGTTGCTTTCGTCTTTTGAGATTTAAAGAAAAATTTATAGAAGAAAAGCATATATCATGCATGTCTAGAAATCTTTCGTGGTTTAGGTGATAAGACTTTTAATTTTTCCACCAAGAATTCAAATTCGAATCTCATTCAAATATATGAGTGTATTTTTTTTTTATTAATTAAAAAGAAGGGAATTTTAAAACTTAAAAAAAAAAAAAAAAAAAAAAAAAGACACTACATGCCAAATTATATGATAGTATTAGAAAGAAAAGAAATACACCGGTTGAGTTGTAAAAATATAAAAGTTGTTTATAGTTTAAAAATTTATAATGCATTTAGTATTATTTAATGAGATATTTATTAGTGAAATAAGGAAAAAAAAAAAATGTTGTAATTTTCGTTGACAATACTATATATGTATGAAGATTTCATCTTAGGAAGAATTTTTTTTTTTTAACATATATTATCTTAAATGAAATTGAGCATAGAAAACAAAAAAATAAAAAAACATTTTACAAATTTATATAGTAAATTGTTTCAAACAACTAAAACGTGAATTATAGAAATAAAAAAGAAAGATTAAAAAGATAGAGAATAACTTTTATAATTTGAACGACAAAAACGCATGAATTTCCTAATAACTAAAATAGTAACATAAGTGTACAATTTTTTATAAAGTTACCTAAATCTACTCTTCCAAATCACGTTTGTGCTTTTTTTTTTATAAAGAAAATAACTAAAATAAACAACAGTACATATTATCTTAAATTATTAATATTGTAATATAATTTTTTATCTACTTGTCAAGATTTTCTTTTTATAATTATACGCTGAGGTACAATAGAAATATTCTCACTTAATACCTGAGTGCAAAAATCAATTTGGGATTATGCTTAAAATTTATATTTTTATGTCCATAAACCCAATTGCAGAACCTACTGAACTTATGCATGCTGATCACTTTCTAAATGTTTTGCCCTTACGTTTCTATCTTTGTCTTTATTAATTGGCCGTAAAATATTCCGAATTTTTTAATCGATTGTACCAATTCCAATGAAACAATATTACTTTGAAAATAATTAACCATATACAAGACAAGAAATAACATTGTTTTACGATGTCCCAACTGGTTGTGCAAGTTTCACAAATTTGAATAGTTTGCCAACACGCGGATAAGTATATCCATTGGCATCATCGACTAACTTCAATTCTTGATTAATGGATGCAGTAACACATTTTCTCTCTCTATAAAGGTGGCGGATTCTCCATTTTCATAATACCAATCAAACAAAAAGAAAGATAGATATTATGGTTAAAGATAGATATAACAACTGTATCACTTTTTATGCGATTCTTTGCAATTCTATGTTCCTCCTTGTATTCACTAATGGTTAGTTCCTACTTTTTTCTTGGCGTGTTAAAAAATATAAAAAAAAAAATATTATATCTAAATTGCTTGACATTTCTTTACATAAATATTTCTCAAACGTATTCTATACTAATTAATTTTATATGTAGGTCAGTAGGTGGTTGTTAATTTTTTCTAAGAGGGCAAATTTTGATAGGGATTCTCTGGTTTGAGACAAGAATATAGATAATTAAATGCAAAATATTAAAAAATAGTGGTAAGCATCCACATTTTGATAACGCAAGATTGGGTAACGATGTTATTGCATTTTTCTCAAAATTATATACCTCATTTTAATAAATAAATTTTTTTATATTTTTGAATTTTTTTTATAAGTTTAATTATGTTAAAAGCCAAGCTAAGTTTCTAACTATAGTATAATATATATATTCTATTATATTATTAAGTTATCTTCTTTATTTTTTTAAAACATCTATAATTTTTCTTGTTGCTTAAATTCTAAAAACAGAAAAAACATGTTATTATTTTTTAATCTATTTATATTATTTATAACTTGTTTGTAACAAGATTGTTTCAAAGTTGTTCAGTACAAAGATATTACATATTTATTGTCACATGTACTTTATTTTCTTCTTATCATACAAATGTTATTTATTTTTCATTTTTTATTGCAAAATTTATTTTCTTCTTGCAGTAAAAATGATTATCATTAACTTATTTTTGTTTATTTTTTTTATAATAAAAATAAATTACTAAAAAATTTAAAAATATTATTTAAAGTAACACTTAGATTCTCGTTCTTTTTTTAAAAAAATGGAGATGAGAAATAAATTTCAATTCTAAGATGGGGAAGGAATCACCCCCCATTCCGCCCAGTTTACATTCCTATATGGGTACACTAATCTTTAAATAGAAATCTAAAAATCTTCTTCTAGATAATTAAGTAATTTAATCATTTTTTCAAAATATCATTTGATATAATAAATTTATTAAAATATTCTCGAATGGAAATTTTTCAATCCCCGGAAATATTAATATATATGTTCTTGTGGGAGTTTTTATTATTATTGACTAACTAAACAATTTTATCAATTAATTTGCAGGAATACAAACACTAGTTACACTTGAAAATAGTTATCCTAACTTTTCCAAACAAAATGGTATTTCGAAATACTTCAAACTCTTTTGTATACTCTCATCTTGCTCTAACATACAAGTTTGTGTATTATTGACTTTTTTATATATATCAATTTACCAATTGAGATTTTTTCCTGGTTTTGTGATATTATTTATGTTTACTGAATATTGATAATCTTTATTTGTGAAACAAATGATGATAGTAAATGACTTCTACACTTGCAAGAAACCAAGTGAGACGTTTCACGGGCCTTGTTTTGTGTCCGGAGTATGTCATCGGAAGTGCGTTCAAGATGAAAGTGCAGTCATGGGTGTGTGTATATGGGCCGAAATTTCAGCTTTTCCATGGTGTTATTGCTACTTTCCCTGTTAGATCAAAATAATTATCTTTCTAATTATTTTATTGTGATGTTTTGAGTTTGCACATTTTATTTTAGAATTTGTAATAGAATAATGAAAAATGTACTCATTTTAGGATTATCCTTGAAAAGAAAAATATAGAATCAGAGGAAAAGTTTGATTTTTTATTCAGTCATATATTTTGCATCTATGGTTGAGCTTTAGAGCTCATGACTTTTTTTTTTTTTTTTCTCGAACATATAGAGCTCATGAGATTCAGCACAACTAAAGTCAGAAATCACATGACCTTTTAAAATAAAAATGAAGTAATTGAATGTTTTTAGTAGTCTAATTTTTCTAAAATAAATTTGATGCACCGTATCAAATAAATTAAATATAATTATATTAGACTAAATTATATTATAATTAATTTGTACGGTGTTTGATGACAAGTTGTATAATATAGTTTGATTAAATTGATTATATATATTTTAATAAAATAATTTATATTTAAAATAGTTTTATTATAAAATTTATTTAAATTAATATTTAATTTATTGTTATATTTTATTACATTTTTAAAAATAAAAAATAATATTATTTTTAATTTGAGATAAAAGAAAAAGTTAAGACATATAATTTTATAATTGAAAATTCAAAAATACTAAATTAAGCTCACATTTTGTCAATTTCAACATAACTTTATTATTTTTATATTGTACAATATGATCTGATTTTATAACTAAATGTATAAGTTATAATTATATATAAATTATATAATTATAATATTTATTAAGATGTAATAACCATGCCGTTAATGGTTTTAAGAATCAACTACATGATCTTAAAAGTTTATTTTTCATTTATTTTCTCGGTGATTTTGGTATACACTTGTTCCTTTTATCATCTTTCTTTTAATAGGGTAGTGGGTTGGTTTGTAATTTGTAGTAAGGTGTTTCAATTAAAAGTAATTTGAGGAATCACGTAAACAAGTGAACCCTTAATAGGTATCCTTTGTCTTCTTTTTTTCCTTCCTATATTTAAACTTAAGGTTTTTTTTTTCTTTTCTTTTAATACAATAAAGAAATATTTTCATTGATGATAAAAAAAGTCCCAAAATAAGTATAATTTTAAAATTATAAGAAAGAACTATGAAATTTTTACAAATGAAAATAAATTTTATAGATCCAAATAAATAGTAGTGACTAGATCATTGAGCTATTGAGTACTCATTCGAACACATTAATTGTATCACGTTTTGCACTTGTACATCAAAAATTAATTATTCAAATCTCTCCTTAGATTTAGTAATGAGTTTGTAAAATTTTATGAAATAAATTCTTGTAATTTTGATTTTTAGAACATACAATATATATAAATTGTAATTGTTGACAAGAAAAATTGCACTAGGATACAAAAGTGCATAAATAATTGTTTGTGTGACTAATAAAGGTCGACTTTAAATACAAAATTTTTTTATTTTGATTTTTAATTATATAATTGAAGAATTTAATTAAAAGTTAATTTCAAAATTTTGTTTTAAATTTTTAAAGATAATATTAAAAAAATAATAATAATAAAATAAAACAGTTATTTTCTATTAAAAAATAAGAGGAAAAAATACTTTGAAAGATTAAAAAAACAGTTAGTTGCATTGTTGGAAGTATTTTTCGAATATTATAGTACGTGAATAATAAATTATATAATAATTATAAAAAAATACAAAACATAAATTGAATAAAAAATTATTTTTTTTAAATAATGAAAAATAATTTTTGGAAAGTTAAAATTAAGAAATCAGTTTTATAAAAACAATTGGAGGTAGTTTTTGAAATTTAGAAAATATGAGGACATGTTTGGCAGCATAACTTAAAAATTATTCTCTATATTTAAAAATAAAAAATTATTTTTAAAAATAAAGTAAAGTATTTGTCCATGTTTTCAAGTTATTTTTTTTTTTAAACAATCTGTTTTAAAAAACAAAAAGTTAAAAATAGCTTATACATGTTTTTATTGTTTTTTAGAATAAAAGAAACATGAAAAATAGATTATTCTCCGTAAGTTAACGATATATATATATATATATATATATATATATATACATATATTTTGTTAAGTTGATTAATGACTCTCCCTCTTTATGCCTTTGCAAAGGCATTTTTTTTCTTCTTCTTTCCAAGCAAGCGAGACTTGTGTCGATATTAATTATCTGAGATAGTATAAAAAATAGAAAAATCAACTTTTTTTACTCAAATAGCAGAATAATTGTATTTTAATAAAATTTAAATGATATTTTCAACCTTCGAGTTTTTTAAGTTTAAAAATTTAAATGTAATATTTACATATAAATTAAATCTGAATGTAACTCTTACATACAATAAAAATATATTGTAAAATAACATAAATCGTAAAAAAATCAAGCAAAAAATTAAGAAATAATGGAAATAGAAACACAAGATATTTCACGATCTTAAAATTTTTATAACTGAATTTAGATGTATAACTTACATAAAAAATATATGTGAGAATATATGCATTACATTAAAATATGTCAATATAAAGAGACAAAAAAAATCCACTACAATGTGATTCTTGATTAACTCTAATGTACATTCTAATCAAGGTAAAGAATACATAAAACATTAAAGTAATCAGAATAAAAAATATAGCAAAATTTGAATGTACAATTTACATGTAAAAATAAATGTAAATGTACGCATTACATTAAGAAATTTTAAGTCAACCTACTATAAAAACAGCAGCAGTAATCAGTAATCAGAATAAAAAAATTAAATGCACAGTTTACATGCAAAAATAAATGTGAATGTACGCATTACATTAATAAATTTTAAGGCAACCTACTATACAAACAGTAGCAGTAATCAGTAATTAGAATAAAAAAAATTGAATATATAGTTTACATGCAAAAATAAATGTGAATGTACGCATTGCATTAAGAAATTTTAAGATCTTGAAATATCTTATGTCTCTATTTCCATTATATCTTGATTTTTCGTTTGATTTTTTATGATTTCTGTTATTTTACAATATATTTTTATTGTATGTAAGGGTTACATTCAGATTTAATTTGTATGTAAATGTTACATTTGTGTATTGAAAAAAAATTAATTTAAGGATAAATTTATAATTTTAATATGATAAATAATTTTAAAACTGTGAATTTTATAAATCATATTTGCTATTTAAATAAAAATCATATTTTTTTCAAAATATTTACTATTTAGGTTATTCACTGCCTGTTGGTAGCCGAGCCCTTGGGACCTTTTGGCATTAAGGCTTTAATTTTATCAAAATATTAAAGATATTATATATTTACAGCAAAAAAAAAAAAAAACATACAAAACTTTTGGCTGTAATAAATTGACTTGGCCCAAAAGCGGTAAATTGTATTGATCTTTATGGTATAACAAATTAGTACAAAGTTTTTTTTTTTTTTTTTTTATGGAGTTTTTACTTTTTAAAATAAGATTTGTTGGGTTTAATTTTTTATGTAGTGACATTTTTGAAGTTTCTTAAAGAAAATGTTGTTGTAAAAACGAATTATTATTTAAGATTTAGAACACGTACTGTTAATAAAAATTTAACACATATTAACATTATTGGAAATAGCAGTACTTTTTAGAAAATTTAGGAAATAAAATTATATTTGTATTTTATTAAGACTTTTTAACATTTGTACGAAGTTTGAAAATACAAAAATATTTTTTTATCATAACTTGATGCATACATCAAATTATATATTATAATCTAATTAGTTCATGTTAATAAGAGGGTTCCACAATTACTTTTTCATCTTACATTTCAAAATTTATATCAAATCAATAATTAATACGTCACATGTTATATACCATAATTTGATACATATAACAATATTTTTTTTTAAATGTTAAGTATTCAAATAATTTTTTTAAAGACTCAATAAAAATTTAGATATATTTAATTAGGATTTAATTTACATGTTTTAAAAAAATTCATTAATTTTAAAATATTTAAAAATTTTACAAATTTTGATGAAATTTTTAACTAAAATTATACGTGTAAAAGTATCTACTATTTATTCCCATACATTAAAAATTTTAAAGGATTTTTTTTTTAAAATTTTTTCTCTCAAACATTCTTCTTATTTTTATTATCAGTTCATGAATTAAAATTTACCACAATTCACATAACTCCATTAAATCTATTTTTGTAGAGTTTATAATTTATAACTCAAAAAAAAAATTTAACAAAATCTTTATTGAATATATCAGTTTAGTTTTCAATATATTTGCATATAAGTGACTGTGTCTTCATATTGCTGGTTCATTTAAAATTTTGTAAGGGATCATTTTTCATCCCTAAAGTTCAATCTTCAGTATTCTACGGAATGTAAAAAACCAAATTTGGCTCAAAGTAACTAGCATCCTTAATTACAATTTTTTATTCAAAAGCAGCACAACAAAATTAAAATTTCCAAAATGTTAATAAACCTAAAAGAAATATATACGCAATTTTATGCAAGACTCACATATAAACTGATTATACTGGGTCCATGGTTAAGTGAAAACAATATTGATGTTACGGGCAAGTAAGAATGCATGACCTTTCGGATGAGAGATATATAGTTTGAACTTTGGAGATGGCATGCTTTTTAGTCTAAACTGCAACGCATGTCTCACATTGCAAATCTGTGGTGGGTACTAGTCTGAATGACGATAATTTTTAGTATTGTGACGGTGTGTAATTGTGGCTTTATTTTTCCTAAATTTTGGTGTGCCTTTTCTTAACCCAAAAAAAAAAATTACGCAAGAATCACATATGGTTTTCGAATCAATACCATTGGCACTGACGATATTTCCGTTTTCCTTTTTCAGTTAATTTCCAATCAAAAGGAGGATATGAAAGAATAAAAAGAATATGCGAATTACTAAAACCATCCACTACCAGCCCACCGTAATACCACGGACCTTGGAGTTCTATATCCATCCAGCTGCGTGGGCCCGAAGATCGTATGCACTACGCCGTTACCTCCACCTTTCATTTCGGTCTATATATTTCTCCTCATACAATTCAGCTCCTCCTTGTCATTGTTTGATATCACTCGAAAAATACTATCTTGGAGAAACTTCCCGATCATTGTGAGTTCAAGTTTTAATCTTTCAACCATTTTTTTTCTTATTTTCTAATATTGTGATGTGATATGGGTATTGATTTTATTTAATTATTTTTTATGGTTCTAGAGGCTTGAATGGCGACCAAGAGAAGCGTGAGCACTCTGAAGGAGGCTGAGTTGAAGGGGAAGAGAGTGTTTGTAAGGGTTGATCTGAACGTTCCTTTGGATGACAACTCCAATATCACGGATGACACCAGAATCAGAGCCGCTGTGCCCACCATCAAGTATTTGATGGGTCATGGTGCCAAAGTCATTCTTTCGAGCCACTTGGTAAGTATCCTTTCAAATCTCAATGCATTCTAAAAGTCCTGCCTTTTATTTAATTGGGTTTGCATTTTTCATGGCTGGTCTTTTTTTTTTTTTTCCCCTTCCAGATCCGTATGATTCAATTATTTTCGCGTCTTTATATGACCAAGATTTTTTTGGGCTTCGTATGTTTGTGCTGTAAGAATTTGTTTTTTCATTTAATTTTGGAACTCTATATCGGTTTTCTTAATCAAATTAGATCATTTTGAATGTGTTTGATTTAGATTTTGATGGATTTTTGTTTGATCTTTTTCATCTGTGTGAATAAATTGTTAACCTCCCACTTTAGTCTACCTGTTTTGCTAAAGTATGATGCTTGTTTAATTACTTCATCGATTGAGTTTTTTGATCGGTTCTAAAGCAATGTGTCTTTGTTTGAACAAGTGTAGCTTATCTGAGAATTGCCTGTTATAATTTACGAGATTTTTATTTCATGGTGTTTCATATCTAACCTTTCACTTTAATTGATAGCATAATTGACACTTGGATGGTCGAAAAATTGTGTTTTTTCCATTTCATTTATGTATTCATTAACCTTAGATGACCCCTTCCTACTGAGCTATTGTGGACAACTTATGAAATAAACAATTTTACTCTTACTGGTCCCTGTTAATTTTGAGGGTTGGTAACCCATGACCTTATTTTCTTATTTTCAGGGACGACCAAAAGGTGTCACACCAAAGTACAGTCTAAAGCCACTCATACCAAGGCTTTCTGAGCTTCTTGGAGTTGAGGTGTGCTTTCTAGATGCTGCTTATTGTAATTAAAATTTTGCATAGTATTCTCTAAGCTCTTTTTGCCTAATATTTTTTTGTTACAGGTTAAGATGGCAAATGACTGTATTGGTGAGGAAGTTGAAAAGTTGGTTACTCAGCTACCAGAAGGAGGAGTTTTGCTTCTTGAAAATGTGAGATTTTATAAAGAGGAAGAGAAGAACGACCCTAATTTTGCAAAGAAGCTAGCTTCTCTTGCTGATCTCTATGTGAATGATGCGTTTGGATCCGCACATCGTGCCCATGCATCAACAGAGGGAGTGGCTAAGTACTTGAAGCCTTCCGTTGCCGGTTTCCTTATGCAGAAGGTGTGGCCTCATTTATTTAGTCTTTCTAATTTACGTAACATCAATCCTCATTTATTTGCTGAATTACTGGTTTCAGGAACTTGACTATCTTGTCGGAGCTGTGTCAAACCCTAAGAGGCCATTTGCTGCTATAGTTGGTGGTTCAAAGGTTTCAAGCAAGATTGGAGTAATAGAATCCTTATTGGAGAAGGTTAACCTTCTATTGCTAGGTGGAGGTATGATCTATACTTTTTACAAGGCTCAAGGTCATTCAGTTGGTTCATCTCTTGTGGAAGAAGACAAATTGGATCTTGCAACATCTCTTCTTGAGAAAGCCAAGTCTAAGGGAGTATCTATTCTGCTTCCTACTGATGTTGTTATTGCTGACAAATTTGCTGCTGATGCTAACAGCAAGGTTAGTGACAATTTCACTTAATTGAATTTTTATACGTATTAAGAGACAATTAGAGGAAATTATGGAGGATATATGATGTAGAATTTATATTATTTTGTGTTTTCAAAATGATGAATTTATATATTTACAGGTTGTGCCTGCTTCGGCCATCCCTGATGATTGGATGGGATTGGATATCGGACCTGATGCAATTAAAACATTCAACGAAGCTTTGGATACCACCCAGACCATTATCTGGAATGGACCTATGGGCGTTTTTGAGTTTGACAAGTTTGCTGCTGGCACAGTGGTACGTTGTCGTCTTCACTGTTATGTGTAATAACAAATTTCACTTGCATCAATTACACAAGTTGTGTATTCAAAGTTTTTTAACAATTTGACTGTTGAATCTGTGAAAGTCTTGAGCAAATCGTAAGTGTTAGTCCATTTTGTTACTGATGATTGATTGAGAGACTTGCCTTGCCCCTTTTCTACAATTCATATACTTTGGAAGTTTGGATTTATCGATGTATTTGAATTACAAGTGTATAATAAATAAAAATAAAATGTCAAATATATGTCATCGGATTGGATTTTAGTATGAATATGAATTGGATTTTCAAATTGTAACTGGATCCAAACCAATGTTCTTGAAAATCCTAAGCAAAATGGATTGTTTTGAATTGATTTTATTGGGTTGGACAATTTTTGCACTCCCTTAAATGTCGTTTATGGTGGTACTAAAAGGGTAAAACATTTGCGTTTAGAATTAATATATAAATTGTTAAAAAAGTCTGGGAGGTTTGACTCGAAGGCATCATTTTGTAATCATTCTTAACTTTTATGAATTCTCAATTTGCAGTCAATAGCCAAGAAACTGGCTGAGCTAAGTGGCAAGGGAGTGACAACTATCATTGGAGGAGGTGACTCAGTAGCGGCGGTTGAGAAGGCTGGGCTTGCTGAGAAGATGAGCCACATCTCGACTGGAGGTGGTGCCAGCTTAGAGCTTCTTGAAGGGAAATCACTCCCTGGAGTCCTTGCTCTTGACGATGCTTGAGCATTTGTGAATTCTGAGTTTTGAACATGTTTGGCTGTGTTGTGACATGGTTGAGTTTTTCAACAGAGGACAAATTCTGAGACAGATTAGATTTGAATAAATATTTTTTCTCATGGTTTTCGTTAGTTGATGCATTGTTGTATCATGTATGCATGCTTTTGGAAATAACGAGTTTGGTTATCGATCCTTTATATGAAACTTGCATTTTCTTGCTTTGATTTTTCTCTTTTTATATGAAACTTTTATAAGCATTTTTTTTAACTCACCACATAACTAGTACCACCTATTACCTATAGTTTTGTCTGGCAATGACAATTTGGTACAGATTTTAATGACTTATTGTCACTATTTTACAGTAATCTACTTTTAAAGAGTAGGGTTATATTGTTGTATGAAGTTACATGGTATAATGAAGTATTAGTAGAATTACTTACTAATAAGAGTTAAATTAAATTATGTTATTATATATTAAGTTTTAATATAAAGCATTTTTGATTTTGAAATGAGAAATAATTGTTATTGACAACATTTGCACCTCCATCAATGAGTCTATGTTGTTCATCCCAACAAAATAGTTGAAAACCAAGAGAAACGAGATTTAATGAGATTAAACAAATATTGACTGTGGAGAAGGCCTCCCTTCAGGAGGAAGAATCCCCAAAGTTTTTATCGTCTGCAAACAAGAAAAGAGAGAAGGGCATCCACTACTGCTATCTCAGAAAAACTAAATAGAATTATTTAAAAGAAAAAAAAGAACTGGGCAAATAAATTTTTGAATATTACTGGAATAAGAGAAATAAAATAACAAAGACATATATATTACCACAAATGATCCTTCAGTAGAAAAGTAACTACACATAGCCGACAACAGATAATGACTGTCTTAAAATCAACACACTGAAATTATTTCAGAGCTAGCAGAGGCAAAGATAAAATTAAGAAGATTTAAGAGCATAAATTAATATCATGTCTCAATAAAAATGAAAATCTTTTCAGTTGTTTCAAGGAACTCTTCCATCATATTCTCCAAATCTTCATCAGAACTGACAGAAATAAAAAAGCCTTCAATCGGAAGGTAATACTTTATTACGTGATATCTCCAGTATGGGATATTTAATGTTGACATGATTTTCTGCTTTAACTCCTCAAAGGATATATCACAACTCACAGAGATCAGATGTGTACTACCCCCATCATATTGAAGCTTTCCATTACTTGAAGCTGCTGGGAATTTAATATCACCTCCATAGCTACATAGAATCTTCACTTTCCAGCTTTTTGCAGAGCTGTCTTCTTTAGCACGATACATGTTTTCAAGATCTATCTAGCTTGTTTTCGTATTTGGGTTTTCGTTCTATATTTCCAAATTTAAAGCAAAGAGTAGCAATTTATCAAAGTTAGCAATGTATTAAGGAAGGAAAAAAAAAAGCCCTAATTTTGTTTGCTCATAAATTGTACCTTTTGTTCACAAAAAAAAAAATTGAACCTTTTGAATGTGCTGATACAATTGAAAAGGAGACAGGAAAGGCTATTATTTAATAAAGCAAAAAGAGAAAGCCAATAATAACTTATCACTTTTGAATGGAATATGATTTATCGTCGCACAATTAATTTACTATTTTATATAATATGTTATTTAATGTATAGATTATTACTTTTTAAAATTTTGAAGTTGTTAGTACTTTACCTTAAAAAAAATACTATTATAATTTAATATATATATTAATTTATATATAACATTATGTAATTTAATTATTATTAATAAATAATTTCACTAATTATAACTATTTTATAATTCAATACCAATAATTTTATATTCGGTCCACACTTAATGCATAATTATGACATTTTCGTAAATTTTTTTGTAAGTTAAGTGGATGCATGTATAAATCACTTTAAGTTTAAATCTATTGAGATGTTTGGTACACTGTAATGGAACATATAATGTAATTGATTCAGCACATTACATTATTTGGTTTGCCCAAACACATGTAATGTATTGTAATCTGTAAGGTTTATTTTAATTGGCAACTTTCGTGAACAAAATATCGAATGTAATCTAGCATAGGGGTACCTGTTCGATCAATTGACACACAACTAATGTATTCCTCGAACGTGCAATAATCATCAGGTAAAACATTTCATCATGCATACACACTCACATAATTGAACACTACACTTAGTTTGAATTGTATCGAAAGAACATATTGTGCACATCATGTTCGATCGATCGAGGGTATGGTCGATCGATCGAGACATGTTCGATCGTTCGAGCCTGGATCAACTTCGATCCAGGTTCTCTCTGTTTGGATTAGATCGATCGAGAAAATTTGATAGATCGATCGAACATGATCGAGACTGGATCAACTTCGATCTACCTCCTCTCTGTTTGGATTAGATCGATCGAGAAAATTTGATCGATCGATCGAACCATGTTCGATCGATCGAGACTGGATCAACTTCGATCTACCTCCTCTCTGTTTGAGTCAGATCGATCGAGATATGTGGATCGATCGATCGAGTAGGTCTCGATCGATCGAGACAGCTATCGATCGATCGAGCCGGTATTATAATCCTACTCAAACTCTTTTTGTATGTTTTATCCATATGCTACTTTTACCCAATTGACCCCATTTATTGTCAATAACTGAATCCTTGTTTGAGGTCAATTGTGGTAATTATAAATCCTGATTAGTCTAGAGTTATGACTTGTTACAAATCCTTTTGAGCTTGAATTGGACTCTATATATATGAGAGGTACTTGTGCTTAATTCTTCACCACACAGAAATAAGTTTTCATAACTCTTATTGTGTTTTAAAAACTTCTTCTCTTCATCTTTCAACCATAAGCGCTTTGATCTTTTTAATTGTTCAACATACAGTGTGGTTATGTTTGAATAATTTACGCGCTTAATTGTTTCTTCGTGATATCTGTTTTACATGTTCTAGAGTTTGCCTGCTGATCTGTTTTTGCATCTTTTGATATTGACTCTGCTCTAGGACACGTTTTGCATTTGTGCTGCTTGTGCTAATTTTTCAGGTACTGTTGGTGACGTGTTCGGTGTTTCGTGTGACTCGAAACTACCGAACTTGACGGGTTCGATTGTTCTTGTGTGACTCAAGAAGATCGGAACGTTGGTCCGGATCCAGACATCTAGCTATTGGAGGCTGTGAAAGGAGCGACGGCTCGTAAGTAAATTACATAGGGGGGCTTTTATCTGTGACGGGTAGTTTAAGACCTAGCCTTGTAATTGAACAATATTTTCATAGTGGATAGTTAGGTGGTCCGGTGGACCGGTGGTTTTCCTCTTAGGTCATTGTTGTGGCCTAGGTTGTTTCCACCTAAAAATCTCGTGTGTCGTTTATTAATTCCGCACTTTAATTTCATACGTAATTGCATGTGAAGCCGTTGTGTTTAGGTCAAATAATTAAAAAGTTATTAAATCTGAAAATAACCTATTCACCCCCCCTCTAGGCTTATTTGGTTCGTAACTAAAACTTTCATAATCAATTACATATGGAGAGGGAAAAAGGATTACACATTGTAGGAGGAGGAATGGGGATTACATTACTGAACAGTACCACTGTACCAGCAGCTCGCGTTCGTCCTCTACAAGCAGCTCGCGTCACCCCGGCGTCGTCCAAGCCAGCAGCTCGCGTCGTCCCGGCCAGAAGCTCGCATCGTCCCTGCCATCGCGTTCGGCCAGCAACTCGCGTCGTCCCGACCAGCAGCTCGCGTCATTCCAGCCAGCAGCTTGCATCGTCCCATCCAGCTCGCGACATCCCATTCAGCGTCCGTCCAGCCGTCGTGCGCGTCCAAGCTCGCATCGTCCCATTACATTACAACGATTAAACCAAACACTGTAATACTGATTCCTTTTTTTATTACAGTGACTAAACCAAACACTGTAATCGTAATACTGATTCCTTTAAATTGCATTCCATTACGATTACGATTATATTCAGCGAAACAAACGCCACCTATGTGTTGGGTTCGTTCTACACCTCTTTAATACTTAGGGCTAGCGCAAGTTTAGGTCAACTAGGTGGATGCAAACACTCTTGGCGGAAGGCAGCCCGGCGATTCAAAATAATTTATTATTGATAATTTTTTTAAATTAACAACATCAATAATTTTAAATTAAAAAGGATGTATATATATATTAGAGTTTATAAAAAATTATAATATTTTAAGATTTAATTACATGGAATAATTTTTTTTATTTAACACTTTTCACATAATACACATATATTGACTTTTATATAATGTAAAAAATGTATGTTGTTTTGTATGCTAAAAAAATGTGTGTGTGTATATTGTTTTCATAGCATTAAAACATATATTATATTTAGAGGGGTTAAAAATAATTGAATTAAATATAAATTAAAATATTTTTATTTTAAATTGAATAACTTCTTACAAAATTTACATGGGCTTCCCACTTTGATGTGTAATTTCTTCTTTTAATATAAAACTTAAAGTATTTTTTTTTCCTTCTAATAAATTTATATTATATTTAAAATAATAAAATTATAATACAACTAATTTTAAAGTTATTGACATAATATCCTAATTTTATAATAATAGTCATAAATTCATAACAATCTTTTATGATTACATAATTTATTTATAATAATCATTTAGCAATTATAGAATAACAATATAAAAAATAATAGAAGTCATTTTAAATTTATATTAATTGATAATATAGTCTTTGTTGGCTCTATTTTTTGGCATGTACACCACTTATTTGTCTCATTCAATAAAATATTCATGTTTTTAGTCAAAAATTTATACAAATATTAAATCAAATGCAATTTTTAAAAATTCTATAATTAAAAAAGGAACTACACGCAAAATAAAAATGTCAGACTTAAAATAGTTAATGGCCACCTAAACTTAAAATTGACAACATTAATTTATGAAAGTACACTAATTAATTATATACATTAAAAACCCGTCTTATTGAAAAGGAAAAGAAAAAAAAAACATTTTTTCCTATCTTATTGAATTTTTTTTTTTATATATAAAAAACGTAATTTCATTAAAATAAAAGCAGTACATTAATGATATACAAACAGGAAAAGGAAAAAAAAAAACTAAAGTGTATTTGCCGAAAGATAAAGATTTGATCGTAATTTATTGGTAAAGATAAAGATAAAGATTTGATCGCAATTTAAAATTTTTGGTACTAGAGACCCTAGCTCCCGCAAAGAAAAAAGCAACTGCAGAGAAGAGGAGCCTCCGTCGATCGATCTAAGTTACCTTATATATTGATCTATATATCATTCATGCATGAAGAAAATCTTGATGATCATCTGTTGCTGGCTTTTTGTACCAATCATAATGTTGTTTTGGTACTCAATATTGAACTCCTCCATCATATTCTTGAAATCTTCATCACTCTGCAAATCGACTAGTGTCCCATCTCCATAAGGAAGCTGGTATCTAATGTGTTTGTAATAATTACTATACTTTGAACGGATTTCGTCTCTAAAATCTGACCATGTGATGTCCTCCCTAACATAGATTAGATGTGTGTAACTGTATATACTGCTTTCAGGATGAATTACATTTCCTTGCTTTACAGAATTAACGTTGCATAGCACTTTCATCTTCTTCTTTGTTGATGTCTCATTAGTCTCCAAATTGGCCATTCCGTTTATAATTATTATCTCAATGGAAATGCATCAACTGATCTCTATGTGTATATATTATACACACTTCAATTTGAATTGCTCTCTCTCTCTCTCTCTATATTTAATTATAGACTTTAGTGCTCCCTAGATCTTTCATCTTCTTCTTTGTTGATATCTCATTAGTCTCCAAATTGGCCATTCCGTTTATAATTATTATCTCAATGGAAATGCATTAACTGATCTTTATGTGTATATATTATACACACTTCAATTTGAATTGCTATCTCTCTCTCTCTCTCTATTTAATTATAGACTTTGGTGCAATTTGTTGATGTCTCCAAATTGGCCATTCCGTTTATAATTATTATCTCAATGGAAATGCATTAACTGATCTTTATGTGTATATATTATACACGCTTTAATTTAAATTGTTCTCTCTCTCTATTTAATTATAGACTTTGGTGCTTCCTAGATCTCAATGTATATATCTTTTTGTCCTTTACACAATGCATTCGCGAATAAATTATTTGAAGCAGACTTAATTAAATTGTATGTGTGCTACTTTTTGGCTTTTTGCAAATGAAAGTGCCGGCTGGCTAAGTATCTATGCATTTTTTATTGGTGAGCCGGATTTCATTTTATTGTTTAGGGTCTCGTTGTAATTCTTCAGTAAATAATTAAAAAAGGGCCCGCCATGTTTTTTGTTTTTTTTTATTTCATATATTCAAAATCAATACCGTGAATAAGTTAACAATATCATTATATTATTATATGTATTAAATAAATTATCACTTATTAATTAAATGTATAAAGTTAATAATATATGATATAATAAAATAATTATAAGACAATTTCATAATAAAAAATTAAATTAATTATATTATGTAAATTAATATATATATATATATATATCAAATAACAATACAAATACATTTTTTGATAAGTTAGTGGGATGCATAGGGAATAACACGATTAACCATGGGTCCAAATTAGGTCTTAGGACCATTGCTTTTTAAAAAATTATGTTTCTATATTTTTTTTTTATTTTACGTTTGATTTCATTATTATTATTTTTTATATTGTAATTTGATTATTTTAATTACTTTAATTTTTACAATTTATTCTAATTACTTTAATTTTATATAATTTCATCTTTTTTGTTTTTAATTTTTACGTATTTAATCTAAAATTTGATACTAACTTGAAATTAAAATTTAAAAATATAATTAAAAAAAATTAGGGAATCAAAGTGTAAAAGTTAAAAAGATAAAGGCAGTAAAATGTAAGGAAAAACATAAGAGACAAAGTGTAAAAAATTAAATAATAAAAGGATCAAATTATAAAATAAAATAAAAATAAGAGAATCAAAGTATAAAAAATATAAAAATATATAGATAATTTATGTAGTTCACACTTGTTTTAGTTCCTCCTCAAAATGAAACACTAATTGCTCAAAATATATATTTTTTATTTTTTTAGACCTTAAATATATTTAAGGCATGTTTGCTACGAGGCTCCAAGCCTCCAACCCACGACCTCCATCGTTTAGGTTGTTCAGAGCATCATTGAGTTCCCCTGCTTGCTATTGGTTGTTCTTTAGTTCTCTTCTTAATTTGAGACTAATTCTTAAGTATCATTTTTAAAGTGACACTGTATGTATTATTAATAGGCTATAAATATGTAGGTAAAAATTATTAAAAATGTAGACTCTTTATTGTATAAAATGTAGACATTTTGCACTAATATTTATTAACTATAACATAGCATGCATCTTTGATACGATTTGTTCTAATTTCTCTCAAAAGAACAATAATCCTTTTGTATAAATAAAAAAGAAAAAATTTACGGTGTCATAAATAACACAGCAAATATAAATAAGTTATTATCTGCTGCAGTAATATGTCATTCAAATATAAAGTTAATCGTTCTTGACGTATGATAGAAAAAATATATTACTTGAAGTCCTAAAGGGAACTGGGAGAGAGACATCAAAAACATGACGATCGCGATGGGACTCGAACCCACAATCTCCCGCTCCGGAGGCGAGCGCCTTATCCATTAGGCCACGCGATCGGCATATGTTAATATTGAGAAAAATACAAACCTAAATATATTACTAAAAAGTAATGACTCATACATCCCTATTATCACAAAATATAACTTTACACATGTACAATAAAAATATGGTAATTACTAGAAAGTAGATAAAGAGTATAAATATAAAGAAAATTTAGTATTCATATTAAAAGGTGACTACATATAAGAATTTTTCTTTAATTACTAATTGCATTTTTCAAATTAAAGGTATGTTTCTTAACCTCCTTTTTTAGGATATCTCAATTTGGCCCACTATTAATATGCGCAAAAGTATTACAAACATATGCAATGATACTGAATACATATATGACACTGTGCCACATGTGATGAGAGAGACAAACATGAGTGAGAAAAGTTAAATTAGTAAGACCTTAAATAGAGAAGAGCTGAAGGGTGCAGGTAAAGATATAGAGAAAATTTAAGAGTTTAAATTGATAAAAATAAGCTTAAAAATACGGGTCATAACTAATAAATGAAACTTAAAAATGTCATCCATCATACTTAAAATTCCTATACAAAGAGTATTTTAATTACTACATGTTTAGCAAAATAATTTTTTTAATTGAAATGCCAATAAATCTCCAAACTTAATTAAAATAGAGAAAATCAAGCAAAATTAAGGTCTTCATCAAGATAAATCATTAATAATAATAAGCATAAGACTTTTTGGTAGTATTGGTGAACCAGTTTCATTTGGTTGCCGCGATGGAATCTGATTCGATATGATGACTTGAAAAAACAAATACAGACAAAATTATAGCACGTAGTTTCATTTGCTATTGAATCATGTTCAAGTAGCAAGGCTAAAAGTCAAATCAAATGGGCAATCCTTTCTTTTATTAAAATAAAGGCTCTAAAATTTGAATTTTTTTCTATACAATGTATTAAAAAGTAAGTACATCTCAAAAAATAGATAGACTCAAATTCTTTAACCCCTAATTTTTAAGAATCAACATTTTTCTCTCTCATATTCAATCCTTAATTTGTATCTATCTCTCTTAGAGTATCCATAATTTCTATATATTCGAACTTAGATTCCTGGTGAAAGAATAAGAATCTTACTACCTAAACAAAAAAGGTACCTTGAGTTGTGGCATTCTTGAAGAAATACCAACAACATTACGGTTCTGCCAAACGAGGCAGCAAGAATCACAATTTGCCATTGAGAAGAACCATTCAAAAATTCATTTATTGTATACCTCATCAATCAAGCAGGGGAAGTGAAAACGTTGGGGCTTAGAACTGTGTTTTAATGTAAATACTTGAACCAAACTGATTTTGCAGCATATTTATTTTTTACTCATTGAGGAAGGATTAACATCCTACAAACGATTATTGAGATTTAGCATCTAGTTTAAACATGAGCAGAGGTACAACAAATGGGTTGGCCGTGAAAGACAGCCTTGAATGTGTCACACGTGATTCTAATGTTATTATATTTTAAAACAACTTATGAAGCCTCAACGGGTGCATCAGACTGTGCACCCCATTCTGTCCATGATCCGTCATACACAGCAACGTCAGACTTGCCGAGCCGATGAAGTCCCTGCAAGTTAATGTCTCAATGTTAAGACTTCCCGTACTACATGTAAGTCCGTTGGAAAATTTAGACTTCTTATTTTATATATATCATTTCAAATAATCTCGACTTTTCCTACATCCATAAAAGTAGTAAGAAAATATAAACGAATATAAGAAAGAGGACCATACCAAAGCAAGAATACAAGCAGTTACTCCAGTACCACATGAGGTGACAACAGGGCTTTTCAAAGAAATGCCTGCAGGACGTAGGATTAATATTTATCAATGTTGCATTATAGTGGAAGTGATGGGTTAAACTGTTTTCACTTCTTTTTTTTCCCGTACTACATCCAGTAACATGGTAATGCAGTACGCTCACACAGAGAGGGGTAAGAAGTCCTGCACTAGCATGTACTTTGAAAATTGTTGGGAAATACTTCACATCATATTTTTAAATGTCGAGAGGTTCACTATCAGAAGAATATTCCGTGACATATTGATCATATTTGTGCCTGTACTGTCCAACAATTTAACTAAGGCAAAATAGTTTCAGATTTTCGGTGTATAATGCAAATGGGGATAAAGAAAGGGCAACACAAGTTAAAAAAAATGAAAACGTGAATAAGTTAAGTTCCAGCATAAAAGTTATCCAGTACCGTTGGCTTCTATAAAAAAGGTAAAAAAAATATAGAAATTGATAGAACTCTATAATTGACTAGCCTGATTCATCAAATCTCTTTTTCAGCTCATATGCCGGTAAGAGAGACTGTGAAGCATCCAAAACCTGCAAAAAAGATGCCAAAACTTGAGTAGCAATTGTTGTCCCATCATTAACTTTAGAACTTTAAATGATTTTATTTATTTTTCCTGCACTGTGTCATATTTATAAATATGCAGCCAAAGTAAATATTGTAGAGAATAAAATTTGAAATTATGTCATGCAACAGAAGAACTTAAAAAATCAGTTTCACTTAAAAATGAGGAAACTATAGATCTTAGTTTTGGTCAACAATAAGCAAACCAAGGTCATGCAGACCAGTAAGAGCACTGATTGATAGTTGCAAATTAGAGCGGAATGTCGGCAACCCAACTCTTGTTCTTATATTTAGGGAAATTTTTATGTAGCCAGAAATATTCTGAGAGTGCTTCTTGTTATTGTCAGCACTTATTACCTGGGGAAAAGGAATGCATTTACTGCCAGGTACATGACCACTTCTTATTCCCTTTCTAGGTTCTGATGCAGTTCCATCAAACCTGCAAGATAGCATATAGAATTGGATATGTTCACTTGTAGTAGAGGATATAATAGTTTGAATTACTTTTCATAATAAAAAGAAAAGGCGTTGCATAATGCGATAGTTTGTCACATTGTAGCAAAACAGAAATGCACACTTATTTTGCATTAATCTAAAGAAGAATACCTGGCCTTTGATCGGGCATCTATATGCTGATGAGTCTTTTCGTCAATGTTTCTCCTAATCTGGTATGTAAATTAGGCAAAATAAACCAGGGCACAGCTAAAGAAAAAGTTGAACTCATATTGGAGCCTAGGTTAAGAATATAGCTTTTACTATTTGATTATAGTCTCAAGACTCAAAACCTCTCAAGTCCCAGGTTTCAAATTAATATTCTGTAAAACTCAATATACTCAGAATTTGGTCAACCTTGAGAGATAGCCATTAATTACAGAAAAAAGTATGAGGAGAGTAAATCTACATATCTATTCTAACCCATCAAATCCTAAATTCAGGACACCCAAGTCTCAATCAAAAAGGATAGCACAGCTAAGAACCAAAGTTGAATTTTATGGATCAAATCGGAAAGGAAAGAAATATAAGTTGAAACTTACTTAGAAAATATATGTTGAGCAAAAGAAGAGTTTAAGATCTCATCTTTACAGTGCAATCAGCACAGGATCAAAAGGCAAAGATAGAAGAAATTCTTATATTTCAGAAAAATCACCCACCTGTTTTTGTACTGAAAGATATGCATCATCCTTAATTAATTTGTTATTATTGAAACAGAATACAAACATAAGACGAACCCAACCTGCTCAAGACTCCAGATAAGATGTGGCTGAAACTTGGTCTGAAAAGTAATGGGTCCAGCCTGTAGAATAGAATTGCATTTGATTATTTGCAGTGGGATGGAAAGCTCGTAAAACTTGACTGGTAAAGTTAAAAACAGAAATCATAAAGAAAAATGTTAATAATATCACATGGCTTCAGAACTCCTTTATATACCGCAAAAAACATTGAACCTTCAAAAGAGACAAGCAGCTAAAAAACAAAAAGTGAAAAACGTTGTAAATCCTATTAGAATATGAAATTTTGTTTTAATCTATCTAATCTTTACACCAATCCGGGAAAAATAGTAGAAATAAAAAAAAATCCAAAAAAGGTGAAACTTATGAACTTACAGCCTGTCCCTGATATACTTTCTCAATTGCCTCAGTAGCAGCACTAGCTTTCAAAATTGCATCACTGGAAGCACTAGATTCAACATCATATCCTGATGCACGCCATCTTGGCAGGCCTCCATCCAAAACCCAGATACTTTCATGCCCAAATGCTCGGAACATCCTTTTTATTCAAGAAACGATGTATATATGTTCATGCACGAAACCTTAAATGCAAATAAGCATGACACTGTCCTAGAAAGTTTGATGTTAAAACATCAATTCAAAAACTCACCACCACACACGAGCCGCACTAAAAATACCCTTCCCATCATACACAACCACATCATCTTTGTTCTGAATGCCAAGTGCAGAAACAGCAGCAGCGAAGGCTTCCTCTGACGGCAACATGTGTGGTAACTAATACAAAGAATTATTTCAGTATAATAAAACCAACAAGAGATGGAAGCCAAAAAGGTGGGAAAAAAGGAGCTGGCAGGATCAAAAACAACATTTAAGAGGAGCACCAAAGTTACAGCTATCTAAAGACAAACAAATGTACTTGCATATCCATAAATTTATTTAGATATCCTTGGATATATCATACACATTCATTGATATTATAAAGATATTTTCATCTATTGTTTCAGATGACATCAGAATCCTCCATCACCAGGAAACAATTCAATAGATTTTAAAGAATTTTTTCCCATTCAAATGAACATACTCTACTATTAAAGAGTCTCTTTGTTAACAAGCATATACACAATAAAATCATGGATTATCTGAAACTACTCCTCAATCAAGCATCAAGAACTCAGGATTCCCATTAAGTTAACGAATTTAATGAAATAAAAGGTATCACGTATCTCAAATCAAAATGTCAAAACCCAAATCAAGGGTTAGTCTATTGAGACAAATGATTATTTGCAACACTGAAAAAGATACTATTTCTCCACAGGTTCTAAAGATAGTAACTTTTGTCTACAATTTTCATCTCCATGATTCAATTTCCCCCTCTTTTGTTGGGAGAAAAGTGCAGGGGAGGCAAATGGAGAACTTTTAACATTAACAAAACAAAAAAATCAAGCAGAGTAAACTAAAAAAAAAACAACAAGTAAATCTAAAAACCAAGATGCTGTCCACAAGGATAGGAGGTGAAATAGACAATAGAGGAATCCATCTCACGTTTGTAGATTTATCTGAAATTCCATCAATGTCGAAGAAGAGAGCTCCAGGAATGTGAGCAACCTGTAAAAGTGGAAGGATGTTAATCTACCGAAAGGATGAGAGATGAATCAGGTGTACGAAAAAACACTTAACACATAAACAAAAAACTATGACCATTTACAATGCTGAAAAGGAAGTCTTAAAACAGAAAAGGAAGAAAGGGGCATGACCCACAGATAACATATAAACAAGCAACATTCAAATCTATGACCATTTACAATTCACTTAGAATGAAAACATAGTTTGGCACCTGATACTCTTGAATTGGATTCCTTTGCTCGTCTGGCATGTACCAAGATGCATCCAAGACCTTAACAGAATTTATATTGAAGGAAAAATGGTTATTTCAAGCAGGCTTAATATAAGTTACACAAAAAGCATAGATAACAGGTACTAAAGTTAACAGTTTCAAAAGATGATCTTCTAATGTGTTGGACATCTCCTAAATCAACTTAGTAACATATTCAACTATGGCAAGGCTGATGGCTTCTTGGCCAATATCAACCAGAGGTTTCATATGTCATGAGAGAATGAGAATGGAAAGTCAATGGCCCGAACAATAGTTGTGTACCGGGAGCATTGTAAGTACATCCATGAATAGCCCTATAAGAAACAATTAAAATAAGAACAATAGATAAGATAAAGAACCTAATGAAGCAGCAAATGACAAACAAGCTATTAGCCACTTCCTAAGAAAACCTCCAAAAAACTAGTAGCGAAACAAAACAAAACAAACAAACGAAAAGGAGGAGATAAAGGGAGGGATCCCAGGAGCAAGCCAAAATACCTACCTTCAAATCAGGCTCCTTGAGGTTCGCATGTAGCCAATCGACAGAAACCACAGGCTCATTCACAGATACATATTTTGTAGAAAAATCACCCCTTGCACCGGCTACAGATGAAGCCATAACACGAGGAACCCAATGAGATGTTCTATAAGGTGTGCAAGTAGGGATTGCTCTTAAGCGAAATGTTATTTTCTGCAGCAATCGGTAAAACCACATAAGACATGGATAAAATAACTTTATGATAATAGTAAAGCTTCCAACACGAACACAAAACAATAAGACCTCTTAATTGTAAACCTGTTTTTGACACAATGATTTGCGTAATTGTTTAAGCTAACTACAATATTCAAAAAGATCCCAGTGATCGCTTTAATTCAGCCATAAAATATAACTATGGATGGTGACTGAACTAGAAAATTTCCATGGCCAAAGAGGTCGACCCTTTATAAGTATAAACACTATTCTCAACAATTTTACTACATCATAATTCTGCAAGAAAGGCTGTAAAATCGACTTCTAAGCTAAAAAAGACATACAAAATGTCGATAACTTCAACTATTCAATTCCAAGATTAAAAAAACCAACTTGATCAAGCGATCTTTTAGGATTCTTTATTGTTTGTTTCATAATCAAAGGTTGAAGCCACATACAACACAGTAGGAGGAATTTGCACATATCATGGTAAACTAATATCCATTACCAGAAGGACAAGCAAGAGAATAAACTAGCAAAAACAGGTTTGGCGTGTTCAACAGTCTGAAAAAAGGAGCTTTCCCCGAATTTTGTCAATAATTGACACTAAGGAATATAAAACTACTCAATTGTAATAAAAATGAAGACAAATTGTATACATCTAGACTAACAACTTTGTAGAGCCAAATAATTAATCTCAAAAATCAAACTCGGGATTGGAGATAATAAAAAGTAGAGAAAATAGATAGTTCCGAATTTTTTTTACAAAACGAGATATCCAAACAGCACAGCCGAAGCCAATAAATACAAGCATCGTGATAAAAACTGGAAAAATTATATCATCACTGAACAAAACAAAATTAAAAATAGAACTCGTATAAAAAAATCGGAGAAACCCAGAATGAAAACGATAGAAAAGAAGGCAAAGAACTTACATTGAAAAGAGAAGTGAAACTTTGAGACTTCTGACTTAGAGGGCTCGAAGAGGTAATTAAGCAATGACCCAAAAGAGACCTGGTGAAGAGTGACGAAGCCATTTTACACGGAGACCATAGAAAAAAGGTATGGCTATTGAAAGGCACCTTCGGTCAGATTATCAGTGACCAGCAGCCAAAGAACTAATTTTTTTGTGCTACTACAGTGCCACTACCACACTACTACTATAGGAGCTTTGCTACTTCCAGGACACTAAAAAACAAGAGCGAGACAACAAATTTTTTCTTCCACCAAATAAACGATCACCTAACTAGCACTCATTTAGTGAACCAAAAAATAAAACTAGTACTCGTTTATAATGGAGGAGAAATTTAAAGCATCTTAGTGAGAGCGAGAATGTTTTAGTTTGAGAAATTCAGGACACATTTTGATTTTAATCGGTAAAAATAGATAAGTATCAATTTATTTAAATTCAATCTAATTAGATATTTAACACACAAGAGGATGTCACACTATATACTTTCAACATGCCCTAACATTTTAGTCTTAAAAATTGTAAAACTCAAAATAAAAATATATACATACCACAGAATAAGTTCTCAAAAAAATAAAATAAAAACCACGAAAGGGCTTCCTACCAAATATCTGTAAGTAGGTTGAAAAACTCGCATTTGTCCTAAGTCTCTGACTTCAAACTCTGTGGAAAGGACATTTTTCAGTCTTTCAATCTCGGACAAATTATCTCCTGTTAGTATTATATCATCTACATAGACAATCAGAATTGTTTATAAACCGTCTGACGAGTGTTTAAAAAACATTGTGTGGTCTGATTGGCCCTGCTGATAACCTTGACTCTTGATTACCTTTGCAAATCTGTCAAACCAAGCCCGTGGTGACTGCTTAAGTCCGTAGAGAGACTTGTTTAGTTTGCATGCCGCATTTTGACCATCTTCACAAAATCCTGGAGGTAATTTCATAAAAATTTCCTCGTCTAATACTCCGTTAAGGAAGGCATTTTTTATGTCTAACTGTTGGAGAGTCCACTCCAAGTTTGCTGCTAATGACAGTAATACTCTAACAGTGTTCAGCTTTGCAACCGGAGCAAATGTCTCGGTGTAGTCGATTCCATAGGTTTGAGTGAACCCTTTAGCAACTAGACGAGCTTTGTACCGTTCGACAGTTCCATCGGCTTTATACTTTACAGTAAAAACCCACTTGCACCCAACTGGTTTCTTTCCTTTGGGTAACTCCACTACATCCCAAGTTTTGTTTTTTTCTAAAGCCCGTAATTCTTCCATTACTGCATTCCTCCACTCAAGGATTTCCCAAGCCTCATCAATATTTTTTGGAATTACTATCCTGTCAAGGTTAGTAGTGAAAGCACGGAATGTAGGAGATAAAGCATTATACGATACAAACTTAGATATAAGGTGAAGAGTACAAGACCGAGGTTGTTTTCTGAGTGCAATAGGTAAATCATCAAAGGAGTTAAAGTTACCTGGATTCAAAGAGGTCTCAAGGATAGGATCCATCACCGGGTTGGACTCTTGTAGTGCGTCAAGAGTGAGTTTCCCTTTGTACTTTGATTTTGGCCTCCTTGAGTAAACAAATATCTCCTTATCTACTTGTAACTCTGTGTCTCCCCCTGAGTTTAAACGGGTTTCCGTATATGGCACAGTAGGATGACTTGGTGTAACAGGCTCTGGATGGTTTGTAGAGACTGTACTTGGTAAGGAGGTACTAGGAAATGAAAGGTCAAACAAGCAAAACTGATCTTTAGAGTTCATATTCTCCCCCTGAAGAGGAGTTTTGGCGGGGTAATACGGTGTGGTCTCAAAAAAGGTGACATCAAGGCTAGTAAGGACAGTTTTGGTGGCAGGATCATAGCATCGGTAGCCGTTTTGAGTAGGAGAGTAGCCAATAAAGACACATTTGAGAGCTCGTGGGTCCAATTTGCCACGGTCGTGGGGATGAACATGTACAAATGCTGTACAACCAAAGATCTTAAATGGAATATCAGACATAAGGCGGGAAGTTGGGAAACAATGTTTCAGTTTCCCAACGAGTGTTTCATAGGATAGAATACGACTGGGCATTCTGTTTATAAGAAAAGCAGATGTCAAAATGGCATCGCCCCAAAACATTTTTGGCACATTGGTTGTAAACATGAGGGCTCGAGCCACATCTAAAAGATGTCTATTTTTCCGTTCGGCTACTCCATTTTGTTGTGGAGTATACACACAAGAGGTTTGGTGAATGATTCCATGGGTTTGAAGGTAATCTTTAAGAGAGCGGTTAACATACTCCGTACCGTTATCAGTACGCAAAATTTGAATTTGTGTTTGAAATTGTGTGTATATCATGGAATGAAAATTAATAAATACTGTTCGAACCTCAGTTTTATCTTTCAATAAATATACCCAACATACACGAGTATGATCATCAATGAAAGTGATAAACCATTTAGCATGAGTGCGACTTAGGTGCCGAGATGGGCCCCACAAATCACTATGGATTACGGTGAATGGTTTTGAAGGTGTGTATTTGGATTTTGAAAAAGATGTACGATGATGTTTTGCAAGTTCACACGTTTCACATTGTAAATCAGATACGTCTTTATTTTGAATAAGGGACGGAAACAATTGTTTCAAATACTGAAAATTAGGATGACCCATTCTAAAGTGCCACAACAAAAAATTATTATTCCTAGGGAGAGAAGCAGAATTACAATTTTTAACTTGATTCTGTTCACTCACATTGGTTGCTTCAAAGTAGTAAAGTCCGTCACTCTCTCTAGCACTGCCAATCGTCTTCCCCGATGATAGGTCCTGAAAAATACAAGATGAAGAAATGAATTTAGCAGAGCAGTTTGTGTGAGCGGTTAATTTACTGACAGATAATAAATTGCAAGATAATTTTGGCACATGAAGAACGGACTCAAGGGTAATAAATTCGAAAATTTTAATACTCCCTTTTCCGGCAATTGGAGAAAGGGTGTCATCTGCAATTCTTACTTTTAAGTTGCCGGCACAAGGTACATATGAGGAAAAAAGTTCATGATTGTCTGTCATATGATCTGATGCCCCAGAGTCAATAATCCAAGGGGTATTTGTTTTTGAAAGTAAAGCAGTTAAAAAATTACCTTTATGTGCTAGCGAGCCAGAAGGGACATAGGTAGAAGACTGACCAGGTGTTTGGAATTTGGAAAATAGGTGATAAATTTGTTCAAGTTGCTCAGGTTTAAATGTTGAATTGGACATAAGTTTGTCGTTTTCATTCTGACTGGTAGAGACTTGATACCCTCGAGTTCTGGAGTTCTGCCTTGGTTTCCAGTCTGGTGGCCTTCCATGTATTTCCCAACACGTGTCCTTTGTATGTCCATTTTTCCGGCAATGTTCACACCAAGGTCGTCGTTTCATTTGGTTTGGGCCTGTCCCAGATTGGGGCCCACGAGAAGAAAGCCCAGAAATTTCGGGCCCATTAAGTGAATATGGTTCTTCATGGGCTGGATTAAACATTTTATTTCCAGACCCATTTCTTGACCCGGGCCCATAAAGTGCTGACCCGAGCCCATCAGGCCCAACAAGGCCATTATATTCCTTCAGCCCGTTCACGCTATTGTCGCCACTTCTCCTTCTCACCCATTCATCGTCGTTCCTTCGTCGCGCAGCAAGGGCCGAGCTCTCCCCAGCGCCATTGCCGCCGTGCAACATGACTCCTCGCCGGCGTTCTTCTCGTCGCACCTCGGCGAACACCTCTCGGGTGGAAGGGAGAGGCCGACGGCTCAAGACTCGCCCTTTTACGTCATCCAAATCCTTATTTAATCCAGCCAAAAACTCAAACACTCTTTCACTTTCGATCCTCTTCTTGTGTTGTACACTATCAGTGGTGCAAGCCCAACTCTCTTCAAGGTTTAAATCCAGCTCTTGCCATATGTTCAACACTTCCATGTAATATTCGGTAACTTCTCTGGTTCCCTGCTTTAAATTCCACAATCGTGTTTTTAATTCAAAGATTTGGGAGTAATTTTCTGTGTCTGAATAGGTTTCCCGAACAGCTTCCCACACATCCTTTGCCGTTGGTAAGAACAGAAACGTTTTCCCGAGTGCTGGCTGCATGGATTGGACGAGCCACGCCGTTACCATGGAGTTCTCTGACTTCCAAGTTCGATGGGCTGTGATATCTCTCGGACTGGGTTCGCTTATATCTCCGGTAAGATACCCTAATTTTCCTTTGCCATCCATGATCAGCTTGATGGATTGTGCCCATTCCCGATAATTTTTTCCGTCAAATTTTTCAACTGTAAGTTGAATTGGAGAACTATCGAGCCCTGAAGGACTCATTCTAGGTCTGGTTTCTGTTTCTCTGGCGTTGTTATCAGATGAAACAGATTCGCCAGTATCCGTCATTGCTCTGATACCATGTGGATTTGTTATGAATTGATAATACTGAAGTTGTTTATTAATCTCTTATGTTTTGTATGTACACAATAAGGGTGTATATATAGTACAACCACTGAATCAAAAGTAAATCATAAATAAAAGAATAAATCAGAAAATAACAGAAAAAAGATTTAAACAAAATATTTCCTAACTAATAAATCCTAACTGATTTCCTAAATATTCGGGATTTCCACAAAAGTCAATGGCCCGAACAATAGTTGTGTACCGGGAGCATTGTAAGTACATCCATGAATAGCCCTATAAGAAACAATTAAAATAAGAACAATAGATAAGATAAAGAACCTAATGAAGCAGCAAATGACAAACAAGCTATTAGCCACTTCCTAAGAAAACCTCCAAAAAACTAGTAGCGAAACAAAACAAAACAAACAAACGAAAAGGAGGAGAAAAAGGGAGGGATCCCAGGAGCAAGCCAAAATACCTACCTTCAAATCAGGCTCCTTGAGGTTCGCATGTAGCCAATCGACAGAAACCACAGGCTCATTCACAGATACATATTTTGTAGAAAAATCACCCCTTGCACCGGCTACAGATGAAGCCATAACACGAGGAACCCAATGAGATGTTCTATAAGGTGTGCAAGTAGGGATTGCTCTTAAGCGAAATGTTATTTTCTGCAGCAATCGGTAAAACCACATAAGACATGGATAAAATAACTTTATGATAATAGTAAAGCTTCCAACACGAACACAAAACAATAAGACCTCTTAATTGTAAACCTGTTTTTGACACAATGATTTGCGTAATTGTTTAAGCTAACTACAATATTCAAAAAGATCCCAGTGATCGCTTTAATTCAGCCATAAAATATAACTATGGATGGTGACTGAACTAGAAAATTTCCATGGCCAAAGAGGTCGACCCTTTATAAGTATAAACACTATTCTCAACAATTTTACTATATCATAATTCTGCAAGAAAGGCTGTAAAATCGACTTCTAAGCTAAAAAAGACATACAAAATGTCGATAACTTCAACTATTCAATTCCAAGATTAAAAAAACCAACTTGATCAAGCGATCTTTTAGGATTCTTTATTGTTTGTTTCATAATCAAAGGTTGAAGCCACATACAACACAGTAGGAGGAATTTGCACATATCATGGTAAACTAATATCCATTACCAGAAGGACAAGCAAGAGAATAAACTAGCAAAAACAGGTTTGGCGTGTTCAACAGTCTGAAAAAAGGAGCTTTCCCCGAATTTTGTCAATAATTGACACTAAGGAATATAAAACTACTCAATTGTAATAAAAATGAAGACAAATTGTATACATCTAGACTAACAACTTTGTAGAGCCAAATAATTAATCTCAAAAATCAAACTCGGGATTGGAGATAATAAAAAGTAGAGAAAATAGATAGTTCCGAATTTTTTTTACAAAACGAGATATCCAAACAGCACAGCCGAAGCCAATAAATACAAGCATCGTGATAAAAACTGGAAAAATTATATCATCACTGAACAAAACAAAATTAAAAATAGAACTCGTATAAAAAAATCGGAGAAACCCAGAATGAAAACGATAGAAAAGAAGGCAAAGAACTTACATTGAAAAGAGAAGTGAAACTTTGAGACTTCTGACTTAGAGGGCTCGAAGAGGTAATTAAGCAATGACCCAAAAGAGACCTGGTGAAGAGTGACGAAGCCATTTTACACGGAGACCATAGAAAAAAGGTATGGCTATTGAAAGGCACCTTCGGTCAGATTATCAGTGACCAGCAGCCAAAGAACTAATTTTTTTGTGCTACTACAGTGCCACTACCACACTACTACTATAGGAGCTTTGCTACTTCCAGGACACTAAAAAACAAGAGCGAGACAACAAATTTTTTCTTCCACCAAATAAACGATCACCTAACTAGCACTCATTTAGTGAACCAAAAAATAAAACTAGTACTCGTTTATAATGGAGGAGAAATTTAAAGCATCTTAGTGAGAGCGAGAATGTTTTAGTTTGAGAAATTCAGGACACATTTTGATTTTAATCGGTAAAAATAGATAAGTATCAATTTATTTAAATTCAATCTAATTAGATATTTAACACACAAGAGGATGTCACACTATATACTTTCAACATGCCCTAACATTTTAGTCTTAAAAATTGTAAAACTCAAAATAAAAATATATACATACCACAGAATAAGTTCTCAAAAAAATAAAATAAAAACCACGAAAGGGCTTCCTACCAAATATCTGTAAGTAGGTTGAAAAACAAAAGAGAGCAACAACCAAAAAAAAAAGGAAAATTATAGAAAAATTTCGAAATACACTTTTGGACATCTCAATAAATATAAAATTTTGATAAAAAAATTAATAATATATAAAATGTCAAAATTAACCTTAAAAAATTATTATTATACATCCCACTCTATTAATCTGAAAGACTGATGCTGCAATTAACATCACCAATAACCGAATTACTTCGAGATATGTAAACACCAGTGCCAAATTTGCCAGCAGGAAGAGACTCAGCAGAAACTACATGGTCTAAAATCAGAGCCACTGCTTGCCTGAAGGTTGCTGCTATAGAACTGAAAATTTTTCACTTAAGATAATTTCCAAAATAGAGACAATGGATAACTTTACTGCCTATAAAATATTGCAAAAATGGAAATGAAACAGGGCTCAAAGAACAAAGACAAGTTGAAAGAGAGAAAGCAACCAAGAAAAGACAAACTCACTTCCGCACACTGTCAGAAGATCGAATGTGTTCAAGAAGCCGAAGACAAATAGTGCGATTAAAATGGTTCGGTATGGTTCATCGAACAAATCATGTTTGTTTACCGAACTACTGCACAATTTACATAAAAAAAAATTTATATATCTATTTTAATTGCTTTTGTCTCTATTTTATTTTTAAAATTTCATCTCTCTTGTATCATTCATATATATATCATCTATTTTTATTATTTTGGGTTAGGATTTAGAGTTATTGATAGTAAATATGGAGGTGGAGGTGAGTGAAAAAGAAGAAGTAAAATGTATGAAATTTTTTTTAAAATATGAAATGTGAAGATATGAAGTGTGAGTGAGATATAAGATATATTTTTTAAGTTTAAATAAAAAAATTAAATTTATTATTTTATTATATTTAAAATATTAAATAATTTAACGAAATATCTTAAATAAAATTCAAAATTTGCCAAAAGAAAATCCATAAAACATCACAGGCTCACAGCCAAGGCCATAATACAATACTACAAGAAAAACGTGAAAGGCCAGGTGGCGGTTTAAAATACACACGTCCATTTTTCCTGAGGGGATCTGCCACGTACTGCAACAACCGGCTTATATAAACAAGTTATACAGGAAAGCGTTTGATATGTGAGATCCTAACTACTCAAAGCAATTCATAAGATATTTTCTATGATGGCAAAGAGCAAGGATGATATAACATATAGGACATCACAAGCAAGGTTAAACGAAGATGAAGCAACAAGGGTGAGTTACAAGCATGGCACTCCACTTGAAGGAGGAAAGATTGCTGATTCTGAACCAGTTGGTCTCTTCTCAAGTGCTCGCAATATTGCCAAGGCTACTAATACGCATGATTCATCTGATCGGTCTCAGATGAACCGTCCAGCTCATCCTAACAGTAATAATGAAAGAGAAAGCGGTGGTGGTCCTCAGTCCATGAACAAAAGTGGTGTTTCCCCCAAGAAAATACCACCTGCTCTTGATACTAAGTATTTCTAGACCATACCTTGCCTCTATACTGTCTTTATTTTGTATGCTTCCCTTCTTGGAAGTTGGGAGGTAGCTTTTTAGGTATAATGAATATAAGATGTTATATGTTTGTAGTTATGAATAACTCTGTTTTTTTCCCTTTTCTGTTATGGTGTATTTCTCAGCTAAACTATATAAGGTCCACATTCCTTGTTTGATAAATTTACTTACCGTACTTCTCAACTAAATTTACTTGCTATAAAATATAATATTCAAAAATGACAAATCTTATGATGAAATTTTAACTGTACATTTGATAACAAAACACTTGCGAACGAAGCTTGTGAAAGACAATTTCTACAGAAGAAAAATCAATATCAAAACCATAACTTTGACCTCCGTACTGCACATGAAGAAATTCTTTGGTAGATGACGGTGAGGGCATAATCTGGGAGATTTCTGGAAATTCAGAGGTAGGTGGTGAAGGCAAATCTTTTTTCTTCATTGAGTAATAAACATCTGCTAAAAGAAGCCATACGAGATCAGGGTCAATCGATGCAAGTCCTTGAAGAGCATTCAAAGATGCATCACGAAGCCCAATAACGCCACTGCAAGCTATTCCAACCACCAGACCAGTAACCTTCTTTAGAATTAACTCCAATGCCGAAGCGCTGTTTTTATTTCGGGACAAATCAGCAATCATGTTGAGCACAGCAGCCTGGACTTTCAGATGAGAGCTTTCGGCCAACGAGTCCTCTGAAGAACTGGAAATGCTTCTGTAAGGAAGTTGCAGAAGAATTCTATCTTCTTTAAAGTTTGGCTTTTTGTAGAATGGAGACGTGGTTAGGAGCTTCCAAAAGTGAGGACCATCGGTTCGAAAACGCCGTGAAAAGAAATCACCACCACAGATTTGTACTACTTTGCACACCACACTTATACACCTTCGAACAACCTGCTTACCGAAAGGAAAGAAGTATTTAACTTCTCACATCAGCACCAATCAATTAAAGGTGTAAGAGATCCAATGTAACAGCCGTTTATATTAAATCTTCTACAGAGTATGAACTATGAACTAAAGAAAGGAAACTCGGTATAATATTTCTATTGTGTTCTAAGCCTCTTAAGGCAAATAAGATAAAAGATAGAACACGCACCGCTGGGATTTTTATTTGAACACAAATGACCAAGAAGGGCCATATCTTATTCATCGCTGGAAGCAACCTGTTCTCATCGGCACCCTCATCAGCAACATTTAGAGCGTCTTTAAGTCGATACAATGCGCATGAGTAGAGCATTTCTTCTATTGCTTCCTTGGTCTCTCTTTCATGCTTATAAGCCTCCTCCACTTTTGCCAATGTCAATACAGCATCCTTCATTTTTAAAGGAGAGAAAATTTGGTCAAAAATATAAAACTAATATCCGAGTTACAGCTAGTATAAGAGCTATCATAAATCTAGATAATTGACAGTAAATCATAGAATCAACAACTTTTCAGGCAAGTTTCGAATGAAATCTAAAAAAGAATGAATTAATAAACAAAGCAATTGATTCCATCTACCCATGATTTTTTTCTTTTTTTGAATATCTAGATTCCAAAAGATAAAAGTTTAAGAAGCATCCGTACGGGGAGGCCAAAGGAGGAATCTAACAGAAAAATAAATTAATACCTCGACTATATCCAAGGCCACCAAGCAAGCTGCTTGCTTCCCTGAAGCTAGTAGAGGCGTCACAGCCGTACTACATGAACCAGCAATAGATCCAACTGTTCGTCTATACCTCTTTGAGTCATTCAACTTAAACACAACGTTCTCCCATCGTTCTGCATATTATATCAGGAAATGTCATCAATTAAATCAGGAAACAACTGTACCTGGCTCTTTCTATTTATTTATTTTTTTCCCTTCTTTTTTTTGTTCATTTTCCTTATTTACTTTCTTTCCAATTCAGCTGACCTCAAGAACCAGTCACTGAGCATTTTTCCAGATCAATGCTCTAAATTAGCAGGTGATGTGCAGGGTACATAATTATGGGTCAATGTAATTTTCTAAATCGTATTATTTCCCCCTGTTTTATATATATATATGGAGGGGTAATTTAAGAAGATCCAATTTTCTATATTGAGTGAATGTAGAATTCAATGCCCAAAATTACAAAAAAAATCTAGACCTGTAACTTAAAATCAAAATCTATTGAAAAGAAAAAAAAAATCAGTTCAAAATTAATAAATGGAAATAAATAGAGATAGAAAAATATTCCTTAACCAGTCACCTGCTTCTTTATCAATGTCAAAATTATCATATGACACAGAAACTTCTGTTGATCGAGCTCCTTCTTTGTTTTCAACATCAGATATTATGGAATGGACATACATAAAATAAGAGTGTGCTTCACGAGGCAATGAATAAGCTTCACGCTTTGATGCCTTGCAAATTTCGGCAACAGCCTTAATGAACAAAAAAAAATTTCAAAAATGAGATAAGATATTTCCTAACTAATAAATCCTAACTGATTTCCTAAATATTCGGGATTTCCACAAAAGTCAATGGCCCGAACAATAGTTGTGTACCGGGAGCATTGTAAGTACATCCATGAATAGCCCTATAAGAAACAATTAAAATAAGAACAATAGATAAGATAAAGAACCTAATGAAGCAGCAAATGACAAACAAGCTATTAGCCACTTCCTAAGAAAACCTCCAAAAAACTAGTAGCGAAACAAAACAAAACAAACAAACGAAAAGGAGGAGAAAAAGGGAGGGATCCCAGGAGCAAGCCAAAATACCTACCTTCAAATCAGGCTCCTTGAGGTTCGCATGTAGCCAATCGACAGAAACCACAGGCTCATTCACAGATACATATTTTGTAGAAAAATCACCCCTTGCACCGGCTACAGATGAAGCCATAACACGAGGAACCCAATGAGATGTTCTATAAGGTGTGCAAGTAGGGATTGCTCTTAAGCGAAATGTTATTTTCTGCAGCAATCGGTAAAACCACATAAGACATGGATAAAATAACTTTATGATAATAGTAAAGCTTCCAACACGAACACAAAACAATAAGACCTCTTAATTGTAAACCTGTTTTTGACACAATGATTTGCGTAATTGTTTAAGCTAACTACAATATTCAAAAAGATCCCAGTGATCGCTTTAATTCAGCCATAAAATATAACTATGGATGGTGACTGAACTAGAAAATTTCCATGGCCAAAGAGGTCGACCCTTTATAAGTATAAACACTATTCTCAACAATTTTACTATATCATAATTCTGCAAGAAAGGCTGTAAAATCGACTTCTAAGCTAAAAAAGACATACAAAATGTCGATAACTTCAACTATTCAATTCCAAGATTAAAAAAACCAACTTGATCAAGCGATCTTTTAGGATTCTTTATTGTTTGTTTCATAATCAAAGGTTGAAGCCACATACAACACAGTAGGAGGAATTTGCACATATCATGGTAAACTAATATCCATTACCAGAAGGACAAGCAAGAGAATAAACTAGCAAAAACAGGTTTGGCGTGTTCAACAGTCTGAAAAAAGGAGCTTTCCCCGAATTTTGTCAATAATTGACACTAAGGAATATAAAACTACTCAATTGTAATAAAAATGAAGACAAATTGTATACATCTAGACTAACAACTTTGTAGAGCCAAATAATTAATCTCAAAAATCAAACTCGGGATTGGAGATAATAAAAAGTAGAGAAAATAGATAGTTCCGAATTTTTTTTACAAAACGAGATATCCAAACAGCACAGCCGAAGCCAATAAATACAAGCATCGTGATAAAAACTGGAAAAATTATATCATCACTGAACAAAACAAAATTAAAAATAGAACTCATATAAAAAAATCGGAGAAACCCAGAATGAAAACGATAGAAAAGAAGGCAAAGAACTTACATTGAAAAGAGAAGTGAAACTTTGAGACTTCTGACTTAGAGGGCTCGAAGAGGTAATTAAGCAATGACCCAAAAGAGACCTGGTGAAGAGTAACGAAGCCATTTTACACGGAGACCATAGAAAAAAGGTATGGCTATTGAAAGGCACCTTCGGTCAGATTATCAGTGACAAGCAGCCAAAGAACTAATTTTTTTGTGCTACTACAGTACCACTACCACACTACTACTATAGGAGCTTTGCTACTTCCAGGACACTAAAAAACAAGAGCGAGACAACAAATTTTTTCTTCCACCAAATAAACGATGGGATTTTGTCTAAAATAGGCAAAATTCTTAAGATAGTTTAAAAAAGTGCAGACTTCTATTATTTTTTAAAAATGGGCTTTTTTTAACCGCCCACCCAAAATCTCATTTACTAGCCGGTAACTTATTTGTAAACAGTTTGGAAGAATTCGAACAGTTCCAAACGTTTGCACGACTCTAAGCATTACTCTCCCTCTCCCTCTCCCTCTCCCTCTCCACTCTCTATTATTGAATCCCCACAAATTTTGTTGAGGAAGAAGACGAACAGTGAGGATGCACAAAACACTCGATCATTACTATCTCATTGTGAAGCTCTGCATTATCTCATTGTTGAGGAAGAAGATGAATAGTGTGGTATATCAATATATCTGGTATATCTCAGGATATATCTGGTATATCTCAGGGTATATCTGGTATATCTCAAGGTATATCTGGTATATTTCATGGTATATTTGGTATATCTCATGATATATCTGGTATATCTCAGGGTATATCTGGTATATCTGGTATATCTCATGGTATATCTGGTATATCTCAAGGTATATCTGGTATATCTCAGGGTATATCTGGTATATCTCAGGGTATATTTGGTATATCTGGTATATCTCAGGGTATATCTGGTATATCTCAAGGTATATCTGGTATATCTGGTATATCTCAAGGTATATCTGGTATATCTCAAGGTATATCTGGTATATCTCAGGGTATATCTGGTATATCTGGTATATCTCAGGGTATATCTGGTATATCTCAAGGTATATCTGGTATATCTCAGGGTATATCTGGTATATCTCAGGGTATATCTGGTATATCTCATGGTATATCTGGTATATCTCAGGGTATATCTGGTATATCTCGGGGTATATCTAGTATATCTCAAGGTATATCTGGTATATCTCAGGGTATATCTAGTATATCTCATGGTATATCTGGTATATCTCAAGGTATATCTGGTATATCTGGTATATCTCATGGTATATCTCAGGGTATATCTGGTATATCTGATGGTATATCTGGTATATCTCAGGGTATATCTGGTATATCTCAGGGTATATCTGGTATATCTTAGGGTATATCTGGTATATCTCAGGGTATATCTAGTATATCTCAGGGTATATCTGGTATATCTGGGGGTATATCTGGTATATTTGGGGGTATATCTGGTATATTTGGTATATTTGGGAGTATATCTGGTATATCTTGAGGTATATCTGGTATATCTTGGAGTATATTACTTAAGTTTAATCAGCCTTTCACTTGTTTATTCATGTGAGGCAGTTAGCATGCAGTGGTATTATAATTCAAGCAATTATAAGGTGCGGTTTAAGAATTTGCGAGGCCATAGGCCGTAATTAAAAATTAGGCCCTAAAATTCTAAGGAAAAAACTTGAAATGTATTGAAAAGTTGATATAACACTTTTGAATAATTCAAAGCTACAAAAAGCACATATCAGATCACTAAACTAGCTAAATATTACAGTACCATAAAGGTCGGCAACTCGAAGCATAAAGAATAAAACTGAAACCATTACATTAAATCAAAAGCTTCATAATCCGACAAAGCCCAGTTAAACATATTACATATATATTACCAAAAGCCAGCCAAACAAGATACTGAAACTACAAGCTAACGACCAAAATATAACATTAAACGGAATGAAACTTAGAGAGGTTTTGTTGATTTGCGAGAATCATGAAAGCTAACAAAGAAGAAAATCAGTGAAGAGAAAAAGAGAGAGTGCGTAGAGAAGGAGGGAGAAGAAGAAAGAAATTGGTGGGAAACTAATACCCTTTTCCTAACCAAACCGGCTACTGGGAGAGTAAATAGAATTTTGCCCATTTTTAAACTTTAATACAATTTTGCCCTTTTTTAAACTATCTTAACGAAAATGCCTATTTTAGACAAAAACCCATAAACGATCACCTAACTAGCACTCATTTAGTGAACCAAAAAATAAAACTAGTACTCATTTATAATGGAGGAGAAATTTAAAGCATCTTAGTGAGAGCGAGAATGTTTTAGTTTGAGAAATTCAGGACACATTTTGATTTTAATCGGTAAAAATAGATAAGTGAAATTACCAATTTATTTAAATTCAATCTAATTAGATATTTAACACACAAGAGGATGTTACATTATATACTTCCAACATGCCCTAACATTTTACTCTTAAAAATTGTAAAACTCAAAATAAAAATATATACATACCACAGATTAAGTTCTCAAAACAATAAAATAAAAACCACGAAAGGGCTTCCTACCAAATATCTGTAAGTAGGTTGAAAAACAAAAGAGAGCAACAAAAAAACAAAAAAGGAAAATTATGGAAAAATTTCGAAATACACTTTTGGACATCCCAATAAATATAAAATTTTGATAAAAAAATTAATAATATATAAAATGTCAAAATTAATCTTAAAAAATTATTATTATACATCCCACTCTATTAATCTGAAAGGCTGATGCTGCAATTAACATCACCAATAACCGAATTACTTCGAGATATGTAAACACCAGTGCCAAATTTGCCAGCAGGAAGAGACTCAGCAGAAACTACATGGTCTAAAATCAGAGCCACTGCTTGCCTGAAGGTTGCTGCTATAGAACTGAAAATTTTTCACTTAAGATAATTTCCAAAATAGAGACAATGGATAACTTTACTACCTATAAAATATTGCAAAAATGGAAATGAAACAGGGCTCAAAGAACAAAGACAAGTTGAAAGAGAGAAAGCAACCAAGAAAAGACAAACTCACTTCCGCACACTGTCAGAAGATCGAATGTGTTCAAGAAGCCGAAGACAAATAGTGCGATTAAAATGGTTCGGTATGGTTCATCGAACAAATCATGTTTGTTTACCGAATTACTGCACAATTTACATAAAAAAAAAATTTATATATCTATTTTAATTGTTTTTGTCTCTATTTTGTTTTTAAAATTTCATCTCTCTTGTATCATTCATATATGTATCCTCCATTTTTATTATTTTGGGTTAGGATTTAGAGTTATTGATAGTAAATATGGAGGTGGAGGTAAGTGAAAAAGAAGAAGTAAAATGTATGAAATTTTTTTTAAAAGATAAAATGTGAAGATATGAAGTGTGAGTGAGATATAAGATATATTTTTTAAGTTTAAATAAAAAAATTAAATTTATTATTTTATTATATTTAAAATATTAAATAATTTAACGAAATATCTTAAATAAAATTCAAAATTTGCCAAAAGAAAATCCATAAAACATCACAGGCTCACAGCCAAGGCCATAATACAATACTACAAGAAAAACGTGAAAGGCCAGGCGGCGGTTTAAAATACACACGTCCCTTTTTCCTGAGGGGATCTGCCACGTACTGCAACAACCGGCTTATATAAACAAGTTATACAGGAAAGCGTTTGATATGTGAGATCCTAACAACTCAAAGCAATTCATAAGATATTTTCTATGATGGCAAAGAGCAAGGATGATATAACATATGGGACATCACAAGCAAGGTTAAACGAAGATGAAGCAACAAGGGTGAGTTACAAGCATGGCACTCCACTTGAAGGAGGAAAGATTGCTGATTCTGAACCAGTTGGTCTCTTCTCAAGTGCTCGCAATATTGCCAAGGCTACTAATACGCATGATTCATCTGATCAGTCTCAGATGAACCGTCCAGCTCATCCTAACAGTAATAATGAAAGAGAAAGCGGTGGTGGTCCTCAGTCCATGAACAAAAGTGGTGTTTCCCCCAAGAAAATACCACCTGCTCTTGATACTAAGTATTTCTAGACCATACCTTGCCTCTATACTGTCTTTATTTTGTATGCTTCCCTTCTTGGAAGTTGGGAGGTAGCTTTTTAGGTATAATGAATATAAGATGTTATATGTTTGTAGTTATGAATAACTCTGTTTTTTTCCCTTTTCTGTTATGGTGTATTTCTCAGCTAAACTATATAAGGTCCACATTCCTTGTTTGATAAATTTACTTACCGTACTTCTCAACTAAATTTACTTGCTATAAAATATAATATTCAAAAATGACAAATCTTATGATGAAATTTTAACTGTACATTTGATAACAAAACACTTGCGAACGAAGCTTGTGAAAGACAATTTCTACAGAAGAAAAATCAATATCAAAACCATAACTTTGACCTCCGTACTGCACATGAAGAAATTCTTTGGTAGATGACGGTGAGGGCATAATCTGGGAGATTTCTGGAAATTCAGAGGTAGGTGGTGAAGGCAAATCTTTTTTCTTCATTGAGTAATAAACATCTGCTAAAAGAAGCCATACGAGATCAGGGTCAATCGATGCAAGTCCTTGAAGAGCATTCAAAGATGCATCACGAAGCCCAATAACGCCACTGCAAGCTATTCCAACCACCAGACCAGTAACCTTCTTTAGAATTAACTCCAATGCCGAAGCGCTGTTTTTATTTCGGGACAAATCAGCAATCATGTTGAGCACAGCAGCCTGGACTTTCAGATGAGAGCTTTCGGCCAACGAGTCCTCTGAAGAACTGGAAATGCTTCTGTAAGGAAGTTGCAGAAGAATTCTATCTTCTTTAAAGTTTGGCTTTTTGTAGAATGGAGACGTGGTTAGGAGCTTCCAAAAGTGAGGACCATCGGTTCGAAAACGCCGTGAAAAGAAATCACCACCACAGATTTGTACTACTTTGCACACCACACTTATACACCTTCGAACAACCTGCTTACCGAAAGGAAAGAAGTATTTAACTTCTCACATCAGCACCAATCAATTAAAGGTGTAAGAGATCCAATGTAACAGCCGTTTATATTAAATCTTCTACAGAGTATGAACTATGAACTAAAGAAAGGAAACTCGGTATAATATTTCTATTGTGTTCTAAGCCTCTTAAGGCAAATAAGATAAAAGATAGAACACGCACCGCTGGGATTTTTATTTGAACACAAATGACCAAGAAGGGCCATATCTTATTCATCGCTGGAAGCAACCTGTTCTCATCGGCACCCTCATCAGCAACATTTAGAGTGTCTTTAAGTCGATACAATGCGCATGAGTCGAGCATTTCTTCTATTGCGTCCTTGGTCTCTCTTTCATGCTTATAAGCCTCCTCCACTTTTGCCAATGTCAATACAGCATCCTTCATTTTTAAAGGAGAGAAAATTTGGTCAAAAATATAAAACTAATATCCGAGTTACAGCTAGTATAAGAGCTATCATAAATCTAGATAATTGACAGTAAATCATAGAATCAACAACTTTTCAGGCAAGTTTCGAATGAAATCTAAAAAAGAATGAATTAATAAACAAAGCAATTGATTCCATCTACCCATGATTTTTTTCTTTTTTTGAATATCTAGATTCCAAAAGATAAAAGTTTAAGAAGCATCCGTACGGGGAGGCCAAAGGAGGAATCTAACAGAAAAATAAATTAATACCTCGACTATATCCAAGGCCACCAAACAAGCTGCTTGCTTCCCTGAAGCTAGTAGAGGCGTCACAGCCGTACTACATGAACCAGCAATAGATCCAACTGTTCGTCTATACCTCTTTGAGTCATTCAACTTAAACACAACGTTCTCCCATCGTTCTGCATATTATATCAGGAAATGTCATCAATTAAATCAGGAAACAACTGTACCTGGCTCTTTCTATTTATTTATTTTTTTCCCTTCTTTTTTTTGTTCATTTTCCTTATTTACTTTCTTTCCAATTCAGCTGACCTCAAGAACCAGTCACTGAGCATTTTTCCAGATCAATGCTCTAAATTAGCAGGTGATGTGCAGGGTACATAATTATGGGTCAATGTAATTTTCTAAATCGTATTATTTCCCCCTGTTTTATATATATATATGGAGGGGTAATTTAAGAAGATCCAATTTTCTATATTGAGTGAATGTAGAATTTCAATTCAATGCCCAAAATTACAAAAAAAATCTAGACCTGTAACTTAAAATCAAAATCTATTGAAAAGAAAAAAAAAAATCAGTTCAAAATTAATAAATGGAAATAAATAGAGATAGAAAAATATTCCTTAACCAGTCACCTGCTTCTTTATCAATGTCAAAATTATCATATGACACAGAAACTTCTGTTGATCGAGCTCCTTCTTTGTTTTCAACATCAGATATTATGGAATGGACATAGATAAAATAAGAGTGTGCTTCACGAGGCAATGAATAAGCTTCACGCTTTGATGCCTTGCAAATTTCCGCAACAGCCTTAATGAACAAAAAAAAATTTCAAAAATGAGATAAGATATTTTATCTGAACATACTAGAATAAAATATATATGTCTTAATAATAGTAATAATCTGAGTAATCACAACCATAGCTATTAAAAAGCACGGCTAGAATGAATAAATAAATGTGTTACATGAAAATAAGGTACATACCATGTAGATTAGTAGTCATGATCAAAGCGTTCATAGGACTAAGAGTTACCTTTAGAAAGGGGATTGTCAATTGAGGATGTTGATTCCTTCCAAGAATTTCAAGTTCCTGAGAAACAGAGCGCATCTGCAGAATTTTACAGTACCACGCATTGAGAGTACAATTTGAATTTATATAAGAAAATTCACAGCAAATTCATGCAGACAAAAGAATATTATGTTCAGTTGCATACCGGTTCCTCCAATAAAGGCAATATTTTATTTGCTAGTCCAATATATGATAGAATGGCAGCAAGTACATTTGGCACATGAGGATTAAAATCCAGATGACGTAGTTGCCGACATATTGAATCAATCACATAATCTGCATTCTCCAATACTAGATGCCCAACCTATAAATTAATTTATAGGCAAAGCATGAGTGATTAAAAGTTTTCAAAATATGGTATAATGAGATTTTGTTGCAGAAACTCACTGTTGGATGGCCAGATGTGGCAGCAATGACATGTAATACAGCATCTGAAGCAGTTCTAACATGATAGTTTGAAGAAATGAGACTCTCAAGCAACAGATAAAGAGATAAATGTAGGAATCCGCTAGAAGAAAAGTCATTCCCAAGAGAGAGATTTGCAATGCCTATTCCTTCTATTATAACCTGTTTGCAGAAAACAGAGCAACATTTATATATATATATATATATATATATACAGGTAGAATAAAGCAAATGAACTGATCTATGATTACAGTCTTGTGGACGAGTAGGTAAGGGAAGATTTATATTGCCTGGTGAAGCATGGTTGTGTCATTAAAGAAGTATGAGCTAATAGCTTCTTCATCTTCACTGTCTGGATGTGCTAGAGAAGATTTACATTCTAATGGAAGGTCCCAGACTTCAGGAGTTAAATATTCATGTAGGATTCTACCAACACAATCAATCAAGAGACTCCTTACATCATTTTCCTGTGAAATTTTCCAGAGAGATTCAGTAAGCACCGTAGATTCAAGTTTGCAAGACTGACAATCAGAAGACCCAGTATTCAATCCTTGAATATCTTTCTTCTTTATCCGGGACCTCTGAAAAGTCCTAACGAAAAAATCAACAGCCTGATTTGATGTTCCATACATAATCTCATTTAGAATACATGCTGCTGTGCTTCCCTGACGCAGCAACTGTCCTGCACCAGTTCTATTATACCAAGACTGCCAGCTGTCCTTATGATATTTCATTGAACAAACCTCAGAAACCAACTTGCGCAGGTGGCTCATAGGAATTTCAGTAATAAGCAACAGATGTGCTCCCCCTCTAAAATCTAGTAAAAAGCACATACCAAATTACTTTATGTGAATAGAAAGCAAAAGGGACAAAAGTTGAAGGAAGAAAATAATCCCAAGAATCAAAATGACCTGCCACTGAAGATAAACCTACAAGTCTGAGTATTCCAGAGAGAACTTGGTATAGTTTAACACTACCAATGTAAGCAAACCAAGGAGGCATGCGTGGAAGCTCATAGTTTTTCTGCATGTTCTCCTCTAAGTAAGGTACATCACGAAGTGCTGCAATCTTTGAATTTCTTGGAGCATCAGTTACAACAGTTAGGCAATCACTAACAAAATTAGTTCCAGTTTTCAGCTCAGCTATGGAGTCAACATATCCCGCTGAGGATGACCTTAATGAAATAAGCTTGTTGAGAGAACCAGCATAGACTGAATTTTGACTCAAACACAGGGCAATGACATCCATGAAATGAGCAGCGGTAACCTACATACCCCACAAGGAAAGAAGTGCACAACGATAAAAGATAAAAATACATTAACACCACAAATAAAAGAAGCAACTTAACCTGAAAGGAAAACATAAAACAAATGTACTTAAATAACTTGAAACAAACTAACAACTGTCAAACACATACTGGAGACTGTAGAAGGTGTTCAACCACAAATTGAGGACCAGAGTAATACATAATTACGAGCAACTGCTGGGCCACTGAAATCGCAACTGATTCTTCACTTCCAAACACAACTTTTGGAAGCTTATCGATCAGCCTGTCCAGAAAAACATTATAAGATTATATAAGAAAATTTATTTTAAAAGGAATTGCTCCTTTGGGACACATGAGCCCAAAAATGACTGGAATCAGATGAAGCACAAACCTGTCAAAAATTCCAGCAAGATCCAGTTCCACTTGACTCTTTCTACTTGAAAAAAATGAATGCTCAAGGAACTCCTGTGCTGCAGCAGACACCTCTTCAGATTCATCAACTACCAAAACACACAAACATTCCTGCATGTTTAGAAGCCAAATGTATTATCACAGCTGAAAATCCAAGGTAAAATGACATACATATCTCATAAGAAAAAATCAGAAATGATAACAAAGCAAGTCTTTTCCATCCACTACGACAAAACAGTTCAATAAAATGACTCATTAACATACTAGTAAATAAGTCAGAAAAACTATTCACCAGAAGCAATTGTGTTTCCTAGCTTCAATTAAAGACATACAAATATATAGTTTTAGGCTCGAAGCAGTTCAGGGACCATTAGAAAACACCAAAAAAGTACATCAAGCCGTTGTAATGCTCGTGAATGCATAAACACAGACTGTGCGTCCATAAATTTTTAAAAAAAAATAGTACTTCTCATCTGTTGCCTTCAAGGAAATAAAAAATATGAGAAATTGAAATCTTCAAAATTGTGGCTTGCCCTAATAATTGAGGATAGATAATTCCATTACTTTAGGAACAAAAATCTACCACTTTGAAAAACAGCATCAGGCACAAAATTTAAATAACATAGTCAAACATGTTTATAATAAATAAATAAAAACTTAGCAAATAAACAAATTTCTTAATTCAAACTACAATCTGTTTCGAGCTTGCATTTATTGTTATAATTCGACATTTTCAAACCCAAATGAACATTAGTATAGAAGATTAAAGAAACAAATTTTCATAATCATGAGAGAAAGTGTGAAATATCAGTGCACAGACATCAAAAGAGGCCAAGTTCTCAGCTTACCAGAAGCATGGGTCTGCTTTGTTTCAGTGTATAACCACATTTCAACAACAGTCCTTGTATGGCAGCTAGGAGTCCTAATCTCAACTTTTTAGCTGGATGAATGCACATCTGAGGAAGATTTAAAACATTTTCTAATCACTTCAAAGTAACTGTAGTAAAAGTGTAAACAAACAACCAGCAGATTGCAAAGACTGTAATGGGAAAGATTATACATGTGGAAAACTGGCAGCCAGTAATTTATCCACATGAACCGATGTTCTCTCCATCCATTCTTTTGTACGATTGACACATAATGATCCAATCTCACAGACAGAATCAGCTACTTTTTGGTTTGATTCACCCCCTTCAACACTTGATATTTCTTTCATAACTTTGTTCTGATCCTGACGCTTTATAGGTAAGTGACGAAGCTCCTCCATAAACGATTTTGTAGATATATGTTTGTTTGAATTGAAGTCCTTAGTGATATCTGTGCAAGCATCGAGGACACCTATATTTGCATCATCTTGAAGAACTATCATGAGAAACTCAGCTAAACCTCTAATTGCTTGATTCACAGCCTCCACACTTCCGACAGCTCCACTGGCCATCCTTTTGGAGGCATGCAAAACTTTAGCAAATTGACTGACGACACCAGGTAAAAAGAATGCCAATGCATCAGCATTACCAACCTGTAAATAAATCTTGTCATTTGACCCTAATTTTCTTTTGGATATGCGAAGAAGCAATAACTGATTGAGCAAGTTATATTTTAAGCCCATCATATGTTTTCCACATACCAAGATAGGAACCAGAAGCATGATAACATTAACAAGTTCTAAAACTTATTTTCACCAATGGTGTTTAAGTTAGTTACTCAACCACAGTAAGTAAAATGCACAGCAATTCAAATGATTCTAATAAATTCCTTGTTCCTCCCTTACAACAAAAATAATGAATGCCTTCTCCATACATTTAGATTTTTTTAAGGGCTTTGCCATACTATTTTAGATCAAATAATATCCCCAACGTGATATGTTCACAAAAAAATTTTAACAAAAAAATAATGTTAAACTTTCATGCTCAAGAAAATTTGACACTTCACAGATGACAATGACATGCGTACAAAAGTCTAAATGAAAGCATGCTGATGATTAGACAATCAAAAGTCTTCAAAGTCAATATTAACTGAAAGTTGTAAAATTACCTTAGCAACAAGCACACGCAGGGTTATAAAGGCTTCAGAACGAAGCTTTGCACTGCCTCGATGACCTCGTGCAGCCTCAACATCTGCAGCCTTTGAGTGCATTCAGAAGAAAATTGAAACCATAAGAATTAATATAAATTGGAGGTGACTCAAATTGCCAAAGATATCAATATAACATACTTTGAGAAGAAGAGAGAGCCAGTGCCCAACAGCAGCTGAAGCAGTTTGAGACTGAAAAAACGCAAGTAAGCATTCATCTGGTTCCACACCATACTTTAAAGATCCACCACACAGTGTTTCCAAGTCTCTATTGTCTACAAGCAAGGGCAACGAAAAGGTTTGTTTACACAGACAAGACTCATCCGAGCATGGAAGTAAACTTAAAAGCAGTGCCCTAAAACACTTAATAATTCCTTCACGAAACTCTTCTGAAGCTTCAGCTGGAGAAAGAAGAGCTCCATATGTTAACTTCTTCAAGACTACAACCATCTGCAGGAGTATATTATTAGTTATTATACTTTAGATGGATGACTGCCTTTTTCAATTGTAAGATAACTCTTCTAACATAAGTTTTGTACATTGTATAATGACTACATTTTTCTTCATTACATAAATAGGTAAAGCACAAAACTCATGTAGGGGTTAGGAATTGCTGACTAAACTGTAACACGTGTTTCTTTTATACTTTCTCCTAAAGCTTTGAACTTAAAATGTGAAATTAGTTTTACACTTAACATAACCTTCTGATGATTATCTTCAGGCACGTATGAGGCTACAATATTCATACTTTAGTCTAAGAAATCAAGTGGCAAATTGATTATAATGACATATAGTTTGATACTTTGATGCAAAATAGCATTTTCACTGAACTCACCTGTTCTACAGATCCTAAGTGACACTTCCTCAGCAATTCCTCCAGACACTGAAGGACACCTTCTGCCACACTATCACTCACTCTTTGAGGTGATTTTGAGCCATTAAAGATCTCAAACTTTTCTTCAGAATCAACATTCTTGGAGGATCTGCTATCAACAGCAGCATCCAACAGAAGCAGCAAAGGGAACAAAGTGTAGCTGAAAAAAAGAAGTACGTCAGCAAGATAAAGCATCAAATAACATATCGATTAAACAAATGGGAAGATACATTCACGTAAAGCAGGAAAATTACTAAATTAAGGAAAATTCAGTAATTGATAAAACTTAAAATAGATGAATATTTTTTGGCTTACGCTAGGAGGTACACACTATAAAGCATATTTCTTTAGTTAAGGAGCTTGAGACACCTCTGATGTAACTCAAGAATCAATGGGGTGCTCAACTACAAAAATTATTTCCCTTCTCGACCAAGCGATAATATTAGTCCTCCACAACTTATAATTATTACATAGTTCAACTAAAATGTTATTAAAAAATTTTAAAACATTTATCAAAAAACAGTATTTAAGATATTAAGACCTCTAAAGGTAAATTAGTGCAATTGGGTGAAGAATCAAACTTGAGTTCAGCAAAAGTTATCACATAACAATATAATATCATTTCTCATGCTCTACACAGACCCTTCTCCGTTCTAAAAATCATCAAACTTAAAGATAAAGAACTATGTTCCAACTTTTTCAAGGGTATAATTAATCAAAGCATATGAAATATTACCACTTTATTGGAAAGAGATTTTATGTAGGTGAAAGAGCATACTCGAAGAAGGGTTGAAGGGAAAATTGAGGATACTGTTGAAGGATTTGAAGCAAAGACGAGAGTGCAGAGGAATGCTTCTTTGGGTTTTGAAGAAGCTCAAGAAGCTCCAAGCAATGGAGTTTTAGCTGTGAAAACAAACTGGTTTTCCTTCTTTCAATTTCATCTCCTCCTTTGATTTCCACTGCTTCTGAATAATCGTTGATTTCCTCCATTGTAGGGAGAGCACCTCTGAGATAGAGAGCGAAGGTGAACAACCGCGAATTGAGCAGACACTTACACGACGAAAAGTCGAGAACAAGAAACGAAAAACAAAAACTGTTGGAAGAATATGGCAATTGGGTCTTCTTTAAGAACAGTCAAAGGTGGGCCAACTGGATCGGCCCATTGAGGCCCGCTTGTGTTTTATACTTTGGTTAAATTTTACAATTTATTATTGTTATTATTATTTTAAATTTTTTCCACTTTTAAATAGATGAAAATTATAATTTTCTATATTGGAATAAAAATTTGAAGTTTTCTTTTAAAAATTAATTTTGAGTGCATTATGCAATAATCCAATATTATGTTACGTCATTTTTTGCTTTTCCATTTATTTTAAAATTTTAATTAAGCATTATGTGTTGTTCTAACTTCTAACTAGCATATTAATAGGTTATGCTATATAAAGTTCACTGATCACAATACTCATTCATGGTTCATCTAGGGGCGAACTATTATTTTCTAATCAAGTCTTCACTTTGAGTGTGATAGAAGGCTTTTATTAATACAAAGTTTACCATGTAATTTCAAAAGGAATAGTAACTTTTAACTAAATTTTGTTTATTAAATTAATTTCAATTGTATCGTATTTATATTAAATTTATTAAATAAAATAATATTAAAATATTAATTTTACGAGTTAACTTTAAGTTACTGTGTTGACTCATTTAACAAATAGGTTAATATAGGTTATGTCATATCATGTTGAGTCAATTTGGATTTGGGTCTGGGTCAACTCATTGTGTTAAAAATTATCATATTTACATACAATAATTTATATTTCATAATTTAATTGGATCTTATAGTAAGTAATCTCATAATTATTTTATCATCTTATATATTAACTTTATATTTAATTAATAATTGATATATTATTTTATGCATATAATAACTTAATGCATATAACAATGTTTGCGTTTGAAAAAACCATCTTCACACTTCATCATATATTTAAATTACATCAAATAATAAGATCAATAAAACATAATTTTTATTCTTAATAATAAAATTTTAATATTTAATTGAATAAGTTTTTGAACGAGGTCGCATTTGCAAATAAATAAAAGTTGTTCAATGGTAGTAAAAGTGGATATTAACAGCTTCTCACTATTTTTCATTAGTAATTAGTAATTCTTAAAGGCCAAGGGTAAAGGTTTTTAATAATTTGCTTTATTAATCGTAAGTCAAGATATGTGAAGTCTGTACATAAATCAACCGACCATATCATAGGGAAAGGATAATACTAATTTGATTATAAATGTTGAAATAAAGGTATGTATCTCCCTGTCATTTTGAGTTAAGTATTTATATAGAAATCATCTGAAGAATATCGTGCGGCCTAAAAAAATTTGCATTTTCATGTGATTTATTAGAAAACTGAAATGGTGTACAAAATCGATATTTATGAATATATGTGCGGTTATATATAAATTAGTAAAATGTACGTAGATATATTTTATATACGTAATACTTTATATTTTATTAAATATTTATTTATTAAATTTATAATTAAATTCTCAAAATGTATTAAAATTAATATAATATAATGTAAATGAATATTGATTCAAACTTTTGCAAACAAAATTTAGTTGATTTTGTTACATCTTATATTATAAATAGGTAAATTATATAATATGTTAAATTTTTAATTTTTAATATTGATTTTTATGACTAATAAAAGAAATACAAAATTAGATCATCTATTTATCTAATATATATATGTGTGTGAGTAAATTAAATAAATAATTTATATATTTATTTATAATTAAATTAAAATATTGAATAAAGTTATCTAAAATTTATTAGCTGTATATTTATATTTATATATTAGTAATAAAATATAATTAATTTTTTGAAAAATAATATTACAAGATAACAAAATATAGAAATGTCTGAACTCAATATGGAAATTACTAGACCCCAATTGTCAAGCCCCTATATGTGATGGGGATACATGAAAAAAAAACATTAATGTCCTGGTTCAAGTACATATGTGAGAATCGTATCACCTACTCACCAACAAAATCTCTAGCCAACAATGTTAGATAAATCACATCAAGTAATAGCTAGAAAGTTATCAACAACAACAACAACAAAAAGGAGAGAGAATAAAGGAAAAAAAATTGCTAGAAATATCGTTATTACTGTTCTCTTCGATCTAAATATATATTGTAATTTGATGACGCATCAAATTCATCATACATTAATATCAGAAGTACCTACATTTTAGCTATATCTATCCTAAAGTCAAGAAAGCTCACTAATTGATGCGTAAACAATTCAAGTCACCTTTGAAAACAGCTCAAGTTGGTAGTATAATCCACAAGTTTACTAATTTTTAAGTAGATTATATTAATTATGTTTTTTTTTAATAAAATTAATATTAAAATTATATTTTAATTATTTATTAAAAAAATTGAGATAGATTAAGTCATTTATTAATTATATCATTAATTTTGTGAAGATATTTATATATAATAATTTTATTAATGTTATAAAAGTGATAGTAAATAACTAAAATTAATTTTATAAATTCGTTTACATAATCAATATATGATATAATTTGGCTTAATTTTTCAGCCAATGATCAAAATAAAATTTTATGATTATTTTTATAAAAGTAACAAGACCTATGGTTCGTTAAAAGGTTAAGAGACTTATTCTCAACTATGTAAACTACTAACTAATTAATTAAAATGACCTTATAAATTAATATTCAAACTGCCGAGGGGAAGATGGCCACAGGTGATAGTAATTAGCCATGGTTGGATCATAGTGAAAAGTCTCTGTTGAGACTAATTCCTCTGTTTTATTATGATCTGCTTCAAAAAGTTGCTGATGGTTTGCATTATCCTCCAATCCAAGCTCATTTTCTAAGTACCTAAACCACTTCTTGTTTTCAACTACTTCTCTAGTATTATATTCTTCACCAAAAGTAGTTGGACTTTGTTGAGCCTTAGCTTCACGTAGTTGAACTAATTGTTCATTAGGCTGTTGTAAAGGACCTAAACTATCCAACATGTTCCAAAAGTCTTGGTCTGCCTCCAATTGTAGTAAATCTGGTTTATTCACCTCCTCTTGTAATTTATGATCAAACAGTAACTCCATTTCATCTTTTGCCCATGAAACATCAACTTCAGTACTTGAATTTGATGAAAAATTATTTGATTCATAAGATGAAACAGAGCAAGTAGTGTTCTTCTTAGATGAGCACGAAGATGAAGAGGAAGATGTTATTGATGATAATTCCTTTAATATTTTATTTGATTTGGTATTGTTAGGCTGATCAGAATTGTTTAGGGATAATGCTCTTTTCTTCAAATGTGTATTCCAAACATTCTTAATTTCGTTGTCTGTTCTTCCAGGCAAATGAGATGCAATTTTGGACCACCTGAATGATATTAATTAATTTAGTTAATATTATAAAATAAATATCATTTATTGAGAATTACTAATTAGGATTCTTAATATATCTATCTTGCCTGTTTCCTAAAGCTGCATGTAGTTTGATTATGATATCTTCCTCTTCTTTAGTGAAATTGCCTCTCTTGACGTCAGGCCTGAGGTAATTAATCCATCTCAAACGACAACTTTTCCCACATCGTTTCAAGCCTAAAAAAAACATTGAAAAGTATTAAAAACACATTATGTTTGATATTTGATCGAAAAACAATTAATTTGAAATAATCGTTTTAAACTTTTTAACTAGGTGTTAGTGTTTGTGGGAAGATGGAGAAATAGACATTATCTACAATACAATATTACAAGTTAAGGCTCCAATGTATTTGATGTGACTTTAGTAAAGTTGCACTAACTGGTTTTTCAACGATCAATATCAACTTTGCTTCTATTTTCTCTTTTAATTTATTTTAATAGGTTGGTAAGATATTCGCAATATCTGACAAACTAATCAAGAGTTTAGTACTGCTTCACCATCTATATTAATTTGACTGGTGACCAGAGAGTTCAAAGGAACAAAAACAAGTTGAAGTTGGTGAACAAAAAGGAGAATAAATGTATATATTTACCCTTTGGTGAATGAGTCTAATTTTTTATAACCTTTATTATATTTTTTTAAAATAAATAATTTTATCTTAAAACATCTCCACAAATTTTAAAAAGTAATTATTAAAACAAAATTTAAGAATATATTAACTTTTAAAAAAATTATTGTATTTAATTCAATAAAGAAGAATTAGGCTCATAGATGATGTAGAATTTTTTATTTTATTTTATTACTTTACGTTAATGCATTTACTTACGTATAAAGTATCTCATTTTAATTAGTATCCTAATCAAATGTTAACCAAAAAGCTGTGAGGATACGGAAGTGTGATTCAAAAAGTGACATAATATTAAGAAGAAGAAAAAAAATAACATTGAATTACTATATGGTAATCATAATCTGCCTTTAATTAGTATCAGATTGAGAAAGATCTTCTAATAGAGCCCATAATACTACCAATTAAAACTTTTAAAAAGAAAATGTTATTCAATTAAGTTTTTGGATTGTTGATTAGGATACTAATTTATATTTGTGATTTAAATTAGGGAGAATGAATGTTAATATTTTAGGTGACAGCAAGTAAAATAAAGTACAGCTGAAATGAACATAGTATGTGACTTTATTTACATGGCCCTGGGAATGAAACGGTCTTGATGATCACAGCACAAAACCTTTTGACAATTGATATTTTGAAAGTAGAGTTGATGTCACAGAAACAAAATGAATATTTACAGTAAACAGGAAATTATAGGTTTTGATAAATAAATAATAATGAGAATTTCATTGATGTGATCATCCGGCTCCATATGATAATTAATAATTATGAACAACAATCCATAATCGTATCATTGTATTATTTTTAAAAAATGACCAAGAAAAATGTTAGAGATTGTTGTAAGTATTCTGCTAGTTGATCAAAAACACCAGCAATACGATCATGATCAAATTGATCACAGACACACACACGCACAGAGAGAGAGCTAGAGAGAGATTTAGTACCAGAAAGTTTAGGAAGAGCCCTCCAATTTTCATGACCATGTTTCTGAATGAAAGTAATAAGCCTCAAATCCTCAGCAGGGCTCCAAGGACCTCTCTTCACTTGGTTCTTATCACAACAAGGTGCTCTTCCTCTTACCATTTTCTTTGATATCTCCTTTGTGATGACGATCTGTTATTTATAGGTCTTATTAGGAGCAATACTCAATCTCAATCTGAATATTCATCTACATGTACATCATTTTCATTTCCCTCTCTCTATATATAATTGTGTCTTCAAGAGTTTGTCATTAGTAAAATATTTGGCAGTATCATTAAACTACTTAATATCTCCCATATATTGAGAGAGACACCACACACGTGTGTGTGTATATATATATATATTAAAAATAGTACTAAATATCTATCAATTAATAATTATTTTTATGTGAAAAATATATTATATATATTATTTTAGTAAAAATATATATGTATAAATTATTGAATGTAAAAAGTTTAAAATTTTAAATCTAAATGGAGTGAAATAAAATTATACATGTAATTTATATATAATTTTATAAATATTATATTTAAAATTTTATTTATTAAAAATTAAAATAAGACACGTGACTGTATACATTCACCCCTGACATCACTTATGTATCATTTAACGGTCCTATGTATTATTTTAATAAAATATCAACTTCAATGGCATTTGTACCCTAATATACCTATATAAATTACTCTTACCATTATCCTCCTAGGCCACAAGGCTCACGCCTTAAATGAGATATTCCTCCTTTTCCTGCATTAAATAGGAGAATCCAGCAATAGTTTCAAAATATTTATATTTCTCACAGATTCTATATTTATTAAATAATACTAAATACACGTAAATTTATACAAATTATTTATAGAATATCTAAAATTATTTTAAATTTCAAGAAGTTATTCATTTTTCTTGCCTCAATTTCTCTTCTCTTTTATTTTTTGGGTCATCTTTTCTTAATTAACCCTACTCTCCTCATTTTATATAAATTTGTACTAGGTGTATTATGAGAGATAGCGGCTAGGATTTGTTCTTCTTCTCTCTTTTGGTTTTTAACTATTATGAATCAATTATTTGTAATAATATCTAATAATAAATTGAGTAGTATTTATTTTATCTTATGGAAAGGAAAAAATACAAGCTACTGAAACTTACCAAAATTTCAGGGAGTCAATAATTTCATAATTTACCAAAATCTACCCAGTTCTACTTTCAAATACTGAAATATTTTGAATCGTTTCTAAATTTTCAGTCGAACTTTTTCGTAATTTTGATCCTTGAATGTAAGTCACATCTTACAATTTATAACTTTTAGGACTGAATTAACATGTGACATGTATATTGATTCAACTTCAACTTTGCATTCCTTGTAAGTAGTCATTGACGTCATTTACCAAATCTGTGGTGCCATCTTTTTAGTTGAACTTGCCACAATGTAATATAAATTTTACTTCGGTTGATATATAATTTAATTATTTATAAATTAAGTTTTGCTTTTAACTTCTTTAAAAATATATATTTTTTATTGTATGAAAAAACATCTATGCATTACATTTTTTAACATACATTTTTTTTTTAATGTTATACAAAGGAAAACAATATGAACTGCATACTTCTGTAAGGTTTATTTTGTATTGGCAATTTTCGTAGACAAAATGTTTGATTGTAATCTAGAATAGGAATTCAACAATTATTCAGACCACACGTGATGATGGAGTCACCAAGCTTGCAACGCCCATATGACAGGTATAATATTCCATCATGCATACATCTGCACACAATTGAGCACGACACTTAGTATGGATCGTAACGAAAAATGTATTGTGCACATGTTGGTCGATCGATCGAGAGTATTGTTCGATCGATCGAGTGATCGATCGATCGAGACTGAGACAACTTCGATCTAGGTGCTCTCTGTTTGGACTGGATCGATCGAGCAATTGGACCGATCGATCGAATCATGTTCGATCGATCGAGTATAGAACAACTTCGATCCAGGTTCTCTCTGTTTGAGTTAGATCGATCGAGTTTTGTGTATCGATCGATCGAGACATTCTCGATCGATCGAGACGGCCTGTCGATCGATCGAGCCAGTATTATATTCCTACTCAAACTCTATTTCTTAATTCGACCCTTATGTTTCTTTTACCTAATTGACCACATTTAATGTTAAGAACAGTATTCTTATTTGAGGATAATTGTGGTAATTGGTAAATCCTGATAGGAAAAGAGTTATAGTGAATTGCAAATCCTATTTGAACTAGGATTGGACTCTATATAAGTGAAGGGATGTTTATGCATAATCAATTAACTTGAGCATTTAGAATCATATAGCACTAATACTTTCTAGCATCTGAATTGTGCTTATTCTCTTCATCTATTGTTCTTAGGCTTTCTCATGTTATATTCATATGCCTAATTGATTTGCATGATATTGAGCTTAATTGAATGTTCTAGGGTTTGCTAGCTGATATTGTTTTTACATCGCATGTTAGTATATTTGCTAGTTAGGATTATTCATTGTTTGAATCCGCTCTAGGACACGCATTGCACTTGTGTTATTGTGCTAACGTTACAGGTGACGGCTTCAGTATTTCGTGTGACTCGAAATTACTGAAGGTGACGGGTTCGGTTGATCTTGTGTGACTCAAGTAGATCGGAACGTTGGTCCGGATCCAAACATCTAACTATTGGAGGCTGTGAAAGGAGCAAGCGGCTCGTAAGTAAATTACAGAAAGGGGAATCTATCTGCGACGGGTAGTTCTGGACTCTATGGTTGTAATTGAACATTATTTTCATAGTGGATAGTTAGGTGGTCCGGTGGACCGGTGGTTTTCCTCTTAGGTCATTGTTGTGGTCTAGGTTGTTTCCACCTAAAAATATCGTGTGTTGTTTTATTATTCCGCATTTATCTTTACACGCGATTGCATGTCTGGCCGTTGTGATTAGATTATATAATATTTGTTGAAAATTGAAAATAACCTATTCACCCCCCTCTAGGCTTATTAGATCTGTAATTAAAAACTTTTTCAACTTCATCTATAAAAAAAATTATGTCAGTTAAACTAATAAATTTAAAATAATATTATTAAAGTACAATTAATTATAAAAATAAAATATCAATTCACATTTTTATTATAACAATAACATAATTGGTTGCAGCACATTTTTTATAAATTTATTTTATGTGTATCTGAAGATGAATTTTTTGTGACCATCCTTTAAAATTGCCATTTAAGACCTTTTGGTTATTTCACTCTTTTTTTTTTTATTACAATTATTAAAAGATAAGCTACCAAAGTAATGGCTAATGAGGATTTGCTTTCCAATTAAAGTTGGTAGCCAGGGCATATCCGCCGAGTTTGTACTATTGTATGAGTTAATCTTAATAATATGCAATATAACAGATTAAAAATATAAGTATTTATTGTATAAAAGTTAATTTTTTGCTCAGGGCATCTATGCAGAGTTTCGCAAATTTTTTTTTTTTTTTAATGTACGTAAGTATTTATTATATAAAAGTAAAAAAAAAAAAAAATACTAATACATAAATAATTAAATTATTTAATTAATTTTATTTTTAATCTCTTAAGTAAAAATTTATATATTTATTTTTTTTCTAAAATTAAAAAATATATTTTTATTTATGTTAAAAAAATTGAACATATATATATATATTTTTTAAATTAGATTAAAAATAAAATTTTATACATAAAAAAAATCATATCATGCAATTACATTATTTTTTTCATATACTTATTACATATTAATTTCACATATATTATCACAAAAGAATTAGCATTACAGTAGTTCAAAAATTAATTAACTAGTATTCATTTTTACACGTATTTTTAAAAAAATTAATTTAATATTATAATTTATCAATTAATTTTAATATTAAAAATTGTGAATAAAAATGGATACTAAATGTATAAATTAAGATAATAAATTAAAAATATTTTATAAACTAAGCTAATAGTTAAAACTATTTTATAAATTATAATATTAAAATAAATTAAATTAATAAATTAGATAATAAATTTAAAAAATTTAATTAATATGTGTTAAAAAAAAATACTATTTTTTTTAATTTGAGTAAGATTACGATACCAATCCTGTCACAAATAGAGTAAATTACAAATGATTTGAAATCATATATCTACAGTAGTTGGCCACGTAGCAACTTATTATTATTATTTTTCTTCAAACAAATTTCATATTTATAAATTTATCGGCAAATTTTTACTAAAATTTTATTTTAAATTTATTTAAAAAATATATGGTTCATTTTTTATAACATAAATAAACATAAGTTTTTTAGTGTTAAAAAAATAAATAAATATTTTTTTATTAAAAAAATTAAAAATAAAATTAATTTAATTATTTAATTATTTATGCACTTAAGAATATTTATATAAAAAGACATTCCAAAAATATAACTATTTTTTTAGTAGAAAATTAAATAAATCTCTTTAATTCCAGTTGGAAGCGTCAAACTATTGAACTAAAAAAAAAAATAATAAATGCTTATAAAATCAATCCTAAAGAATAACAATATAAGTAATTACTTCACATTTTTAATTAACATTAAAAAATTAATTAAAGTAAGATAATCATAAATATATATGTATTATTGTAAATGTATTAAGCTAAAAAATAAATATATACATTAATAATATATACTTAAGTTTGATTAAATATTGATTTACAAATGTTCAAATTTTAATTGATGAAGGCAAACTAATTTGCATCTTTAAACCGAAAAAAATACATATTTAGACCTTAAAAAAATAAAAAATAAAAATTCAGCTTAACCAATCTATATTTTAAATTATAATTTTATCATATATGTTCGATAGATTTGAGCCTTGTATGCCCAATGGCTAATTAATAATCCCATCCCTAATATGACTTGAAATGCAGGCAAAGTTCAACACTTTGTGAACAAAATGTTCTCATATTAGCTGAATAAAATAAAAGTATAAATAATATCCAGTACTATTAATATCATTAATTGTTTATCATATTATGTTCACGCTAATAAGAATTTGAACGTGTCATGGTCATGCTAAAAGTTTACATAATTTTACCTCATCCTATGATACTTGCCATCCTTTGGAATGCCACGCAAAGCACGAGCAGCCTTTTGAACAAATCATTGTTCTGATAATTTGTCTGTGTATATAAAATAAAAGTAGTGAAATTAATTATCCCACGCTACCGTCTCTTACTTTTTTCATTAACTTGTTGACTATCAATAATTTATATGGCACATAATAATAAATTAAAAAAAAAAAAGTTAGAATTATCTTAATCAATAAATAATTGTTATGCGTGTAAACTAACATTTTGATGCAAATAAAATTATTTTTTTAAAAAATTGACAATTTAAATTAACAAATTATTTTTTTAATTTAAATTAACGTTCAAACCTTCCCCTCCACACATAAGAAAAAGAGAAAAGGTACTCATCCTTGGACAAAACAGTAACTCATTTGTATAATTAATGATAGATAAAGGTGCGTGTGTGTCATTAGTACCATTCGGGATAAGTCCTAGTGAATGGAGTATCCCACATCGAGAATGTGTTTTCGCTTCGTGTGTGTTTATAAACCTTCCCTGCAATTCCAGTTTTTAACTGGAATTTGTGGGTTTGGTTTCATAGCAAAAAAAAAAAAAAGGTGTAATTATTTGTATAATTAAATTGTTCGCAGCAACTTCCTATATGTTTTAAAATTTATATATTTACAATATATTAATTTCTGCTACAATTTTTTTTTGTCACTGCACATTGACTAAATTAATTAAAAACGTAAAATTTTGTTGGTATATCATTTTATGCATCTGTTTATTAATTATTAAAAATATATATAAGTATGCATATGTGATTTTGAGTACATAAAGGAGATATGGTTGTGAATACCATAAGGTGAAATATCATTAGTCGGCGTATAGTTTAGGTGAACCGCCCAAGTTAGTGCCTTTTGAACGTAGTACAACAATGACAATTAAAATATCAATTAATGAGTATATATGGATTGAATGATAAGATATAATTTATTACATAAATTTTTACACTATTATTTATTAAGGGTTAAAATATTAAAAAATAATTTTTTCTCTCTTATTAATTATAAATTTTAAAAATTATGATTAAAAAATATAATAATTTGTGTAAAAAATTAAAGTTATTTATCATATCATACACGTAACGTACATACATATTTATATATATAATTTAGGTCAACCGACTAAGTTAGTGCCTTTTGAACATAAGAGAACAATGAAAATTAAAATATCAATGAGTGATATATATATATATATATCAATTAAAGTAAAGCTAAAAATATAAAATAATTATGATATTATTTTTAATTTAAATTAAATAATTGTGATATATGAATTTATGTACATCATAATAAAATTATTTTTTTAATTAATTTAAATGAATTTTTATGCCAGTACTTCTGTCCTTACAATTTACATGTACTACTAATCTAACAAAGTCTAACTATTTGAAAAATATCTAAAAACTATTAGTTAATCGGCCTTTAAGTCCTTTGTTAGGAAAACTAATACTAACTTATTTTAATATTTTCAATTATAGATATTGGTATAAGTGAATGAAAAAATATTAGTGTTATATAATTTGTCTAATGGAGAGCTTTTTTTATTAAAAAAAAAAAAAAAAAAAGGGTCCTTTGTTAGGAAAACTAACTTTACAGAGGCTTTTTTCTATTTTGGTACCTAATTTTGACTACATTTTTCATTTGGGTTAGTAGAGTTTCACTAACCATTGCTGACCTAAACACCAGCAAAATTTTGTAGAGTCAAAAGAGAGGTAGAGCAGAAGGGGCCAAATTCTAAAAATTAATTAAGAAAGCTTAGAATATAATATTTATTACCTATGCATGACATAAATTAAAGCTTACTTGTGGGGCCATTATACACCTCAAAATTTGAGATGAAATGACTTGGAATATTATTAATTAGATTTATATAATTATATTTAATAAAAAAATATTATTTTAATTATTAATATAATATATATTATATATATATATTTATATTTATTATATTTTTTTTTTTTTTTTTTTTTGGGTCAAATGTAATATATAATATTGATTATTCAAAAGATAAATGCTAGGTACAACGAATATGAATATGAAGTCGAAATTCAAAGTGTGTTCGCTGACTATGCAAGGGACCAATAAAATTTTGAAACTTTATAAATTTGAAAATAATTTTCATTACAATTTGTACATACATTAATGTAAATATTACAATATAATTAATAATATTAATGAATAATTCACAATTATTTAAATATTTCCGATTCTTAATTTAAAATTCAATAAGCTAATTACATAAACTTTTGATAGTTTCTATTTTCACAACTTATGTTGCAGCATAAAAATTTGGTTTTGAATTCATGTTAATTTTCTATAACAGTGTGATAGCACGTATAAGAAATAATCATTTATACATGGATCTTAATTGGCACATGTCTAGTGTTTTCTTTTGACTAGTTTTTTTTTTTTTTTGTTGGGTTGTGAGACATCAAGATCAAGTAGGTGTTAAAGTCATAATGCACGAGTGCTTGGATATTCATATAAGATTTATAGTTTGAAATGAGTATTTTGGGACTCAAAATGTCCCTTTCCTTCTTGCAGTCATTTCTATATATAAAATGAAAAATAATCTGCTTTTTATTGTCGAATCACATTACTTAAATAATTCATGAGTTGGACTTGGGTGGCATGTCTCCTTGACTTGGAGTTGAATAAATATATATAAGTAACTCTTGATCTACTATATCATCCAATTAATTAAGTAGAGTAGTATTTTAACCTACCCATAAGGAGACTCGGATGCTCAAAGCAACTTAAAAACATAACAAAGAAAGAAAAAATGTCAGATGTCTATTACACAAAGTATTTAATCTATCATAAACACATATAATATATGATAATCTCATTTAATAAAATTTTATCAACTCTATCATCCAATCAGACTTTTGTCTAATTATTTTATTTGTTAATTGTTATCAGAAAAAATATCATGGGTTCTTTTTCCTTGATTGTTAAAAATATATTTTTAAGTTTCTTTGCTTGTGAAAAGTGTGCTAGATAAGGACAAAGTTAATTTTTCATCAAATTTTTCTTTAAATTTAATAAAATAACATATATGTCATATGTATGTTTATATTTTTTTTAGCAGTGAATACATAAAAATATATATATATTCAAATTTAAACAAAATTTTCATTATCTAATATCAAAATTCACAAATTAGACAATAAAATTTTTATTTAAATTTGATCAAAACAAATTGTTAAAATAGAAACTATCATTATTTTTTAGGAGATGGTACGTCATTATCATTTAGGGGATAACAAAATCTTCTATGTCATTATTTTTAATTTTTACCTTTTGCTTTTCAATCTTCCTTAATTCTTACCATAGAGAAGGCCTGCGACTAACACCTTAGATTTTATACACGGAAAAAATACCCTTTCACTAAGCATTTTAGCCCATTACTTTTTATATAATATTTTAGAAGACTATCAACTTTTAATTACTTTATTATTTGAAGAACAACTATTACCTTTTTATTTAAAAAAGACAATATATTTAAATATCATAAACTATTTTTTAATTTATATATATTAGGATTTAAACTTAATATTCCTTTATTTTTATTAATTGTTTGATTTTAAATTATTTTCAACAATATATTTTAGGTTAGCATATATCAGCATATTTTGTTATAAAAAATATATATATATATATATATATATATATATATATATATATATATATATATATATATACCAGCATATACGAGAAAGAGATCACATGAGAAAGAAAAAAAAAAGAACGTTAGCATAGAAAGAAAAAAAATTGCTAGGTTAGCATATATAATATCAGCTTAGAAACACCAATCTAAGGGAAATCTCGAGCTAAACAAATTAAGCAGCAACAAAATTTATGATAAAACTTAATACTAAAAGGGTAGTTATAAGAATCAAGTTAAATCACAATAAATGTTATTTCAAATGCTAAATTGATAACTTCGATTGAAAATATGAAAAATAAAATAATGATCCAAGTAATCAAAGCAAAAAATCTAAGATTATAGAGGCTCATAATGCACACAGAAAATAAATCCAAAACGTCATCAATGATGAAAAGATAAAATTGCTATGGTGTTCTTGATCTAACACAAGGTATCACACTAAGTGACACAAAAGCTGCAATTGTCAGTCATATGTAATTTTTGGAACAGAAGGATTCCTAAAGTATGTATTGTATACTACTAGGATTTTGAACAGTAGTGGAAATTTGAGTCAATTTGAAATAAGAAGCACAATGAGACGGCAAAAATAAACCGGAAAACACCATTCCCATACCTAATTAAAATTTATTGTCAGTGATATTGTAATATTTATTTTCCAGTAGCATCAAAAGTTCCAATATAAACTATTACATAGATGGCCTCCATTGTAAAACAGCATTAGGCTGCAAATGTATTATCGCTAAGGAGTTCTAAGAAATTATAATTAAAGCAGTTAAAGATTTTATTATATACATTACTATGCAGGAACAATATGCGTTTACAATCCAAATAAATAGTAAAAAAATTTGTTTCAATATATTTTTAATAATTATCAATAGCTAAAGAAGAATTAAACATAAAACAATTTACGTGCATATAATTTTATTGGTGGGAACTAAGCTACAAGTGACTAAAATGCCCTCACATAATTTTGTTGTCCTCCATATGTTACTTGTGTTTATTTTGACATAAAATTAACCAAAAAGTTAATGGATGGACTGATATAGTACTATTTTTAAAAGATAATGGACTTCTAAGGTACCATGTAAAACATAATGGACTAAAGTGTAGTACTAGTGGACCAATTTGACAACCCGCCCTATATACATTGATGAAATGTGTCATCAGAAGCATCCTCTAAGTTACTAGTTTAGGGAGCCCAGTAACTTGGTTGTAGCAGCAGATATTGTCAAATATAATATTCCCTACTGAGAAATTGGAACTCTTATGAGCTTTAGCAGAACAATGTGGTTCAAGAGAGCATTCAAATGGCTCCTTCAGTTTCAGACCACCAATTTACTATGGCATGAGAACAAAGAGAATAGCGCAATTTAGAAGCTGCGATCAAATGATTTGGAAATCCAATTTTCATGGTATGGTCATCACAATTATCAAGTAGCAAGATTCAAAATAGCCTGAATAGTTTACTGAGAGCAACAGGAAAAAAAAAAATCAAGAGCTACCACCCCTCAGTGCAAGTACTAGATGAAGGACAGAACCACCCTCAATATTGTAGTCTTTAGCTGTTTTGTCATCTGCCAGCTGCTTCCCAGCATAAATGAGCCTACAAAGAAATAATAAGATCTTCTTCAACTGTTATGACAGAATTGTCCAAGGTTAAATGATTCCTTCAAGACTTACATGAAGGATTATAACAACACTAACTCAGTGCATTAACCAGAAATCAAGATAAGGAAAAACTATTAGTACATTGTTCAAAAGCCAATCGTTTTACAAGCATCCGAGAAGAAGAGATGTTTAAAAAACAATAGGCTTAAGTGCTTGACTGCTTAATGGCTCCCCAAACTTTTCTCTTTTCACACACAAGTCCTTAACTACTAAATCATATAATTTAGTATGCAAACTTCTAAGAGTTCACAAATAAGTCCTAATTTGGCAATTAACATACAAATTTGTGATTTTTTATTTTCTGCCAGTTAAGTTATGGATAGTTCGCGTGAGCATCACATGGGTTCCAATTGAAAATCTTTAACGGGTTAGTATTTTTCCCAAAATTAAACTTCAGAAATTGAAAAATCGCATGTAGTTTGTAAAATCAAGACTTATGTGTGAAATTTAAAAAGTTCATGTAATTAAGAGTTTAGGGATTGATGTATAAAGGGGTCAAAATTAAGAACAAGAGAAATAGTTTAGCCAAAAAAAAATAAACCACGTAAATAATCCATGCAGCTGCTACGAAAAACACATTACTCAGAGATAAATTCAGTTCAATTAAACTGAGTCGTGCTGAAGTAAAGTGCAAACCTTTGCTGCACTGGTGGAATGCCTTCTTTCTCCTCAACTCTTTCCTTAATCCTATCAATGGTATCATTTGGTTCAATATCAATCTCTATTTCTTTCCCAGTGAGGGTCTTCACCTTAATCATGGTTCCTCCTCTGAGCCTCAAGACCAGGTGAAGAGTTGACTCCTTTTGAATGTTGTAGTCTGCAAGAGTTCGGCCATCTTCCAATTGCTTACCAGCAAAAATCAATCTTTGTTGATCAGGAGGAATTCCTTCCTTGTCCTGGAATCACAAATTTAAAATTTGAAACGTGTGTCAGCTCCATGGTCTAGACACTTCCCTTTTTTCCATCCCAACAAACCAAACAATGAAAACATGTTTTACCAGTAACGTAGACATGTCCTAATTTTTCAAACAACTAGCAGTTGGCAGAATGAAGGCCTCTAATGGCCATTTTTTCCAATTAAATAGTGGAACAACTTCCTCTTGAACGCTTATTGTACAGACCATAAAGTAAAGTCAAACATAATAAACATAACATCAGGAGCAATACTCGAATTTTGAAAGTTATTAATACAATGTAACTTTTCAAAAATAGACATGCATACAAATTAAGGCACTGTATTCTCCAATATACTTGTAAAATGAAAAGATTCTTATAGAAGTTATTTACTAAAAAAGATGAGAAGTATGAATGCAGAACAATTCTCAACAATAACATCACATGTATGTGCGTGTTGTGTACCTGTCACCGGGAAAGAGAGAACCACAATTAAGAAGGGAGAAAAACAACATGAATTTTCAAAGAGACAACTAGACAGGAAAGCAAAACCAAATTTCTAAGATGGATATCATGTTCTAAACCTAGGACGAACAAAAGCTTAATCCTCAAATTGAAGTTTCCTATCAATCAAACAGACGGATAAAGTAGTGAAACAACATAAGTTAATAATAAACACTGAACCACAAAAAAGGACATCATGATTGTACATTAAACATAAAATTTATCCCAGAACAAAGACCACCGCAGGAACAAAAACAACGAAAAATGGATAATCAACACAGAAATAACTGAAACCCAATTATCAAATCCGATAACCAAACCCTAACTCCAGCCAAAACTGTTTTTTCAATAGTAAACATTACAATGAAAATTTTCTCCACATAACTAGACCCTAGAGCCAAAGAGAGCTTACAAGTATAATGAAAAGAAAAAAAAAATTATCGAATAAATACATACACCACCTACAAACCCAGCTATAATTTCCAATTCAAACAAACAACCCAACTCGCTTTTCAATTTATCTCCCCAGAATTATTCTATATGCAAAATTTCCATGAAAACAAACAGACCCATGAGAAGCAAGGAAATACGCATTAATATGTTAAAATAACTATGCGAAAAAGAGGAGGGGGAAAGAATACCTGGATCTTGGCCTTGACATTATCGATGATATCGTTGCTCTCAACCTCGAGAGTGATGGTCTTGCCAGTAAGGGTTTTCACGAAAATCTGCATCTTTAAACTCCTCCTGGACGACGCAGAGAAGAAAAAAAATTAAGAGAAGAGGTTGTGAACTTGGGATATTTGACTCTTTCTTTTTTGGCACAACAGGGAATAAATTGATGGATTTTTTTTTCCCCTTCGGGTGTTTATGTTTTAAACTGTATAATTTACTTTAACGGAACTGATTCTATTTAATAAACATTCCACTAAACGAGGATGAAGTAGTATAAAAGAGCAAATAGCTCATAAAAAACATGAGATAGAAATAAACACACTTATAGAAACATTTGTGATCATTAATACCTAAACATACAACAAGCTCGTTGTGTTAACTAAGTTACAACGTTGTGATCATTATATTATTTAATTCGAGATACGATATTAAGGTCAAAAGACTTATCTTAAAAATTAAGTCATTATGATCCCTCTATTGTGCCAAAAACAATATTTACGACCTAACAAACTATAACAATTCTCATAAAATTAAAAAAATTATGATTATTACATGTTAAAAAATGTTAAAATTCGAACAAGAAGAAATTAAAATAATGTTTACCTTATAACACCTTACTAATAAGTGAGAAACAAATTCAACATGAAAATTACAAAGGGTGTAAGATACATCTACAACCTGACACTTACATTCAATAAATAATATCTTCACTGCTAAAACTTCATGAAAATACTGTCATAGAAAATGTCTTACCTTAGACCACAGTTGATTTTCCAAATAGAATTCCATAGCTTGCTGGCCTAAAGGACTATGAGAATAAATCTTTCCACCACCTCACAAGTAATAGGATATGCTGAATTTATTGAAAAAACATTATAATTAATAAACTGTCAAATTAAATGATTATCCATAGTAGGTAAGTTTAACAGAATAATCAATATTCATATAATATCTTGTGGTAAAAAAATTTGAGTAATCAAAGGTACATTTCACTCATGAAAATTTGGATCGAGCAAATCACTTATAAAACCAATACTTTGCAAATTCATAAAAACTTGTTTAAAAATTAAGTTATTTGAAATTTAAGGATCATCCTAAACTCTAATAGAGTAATCATTTTCTACACTCCACTATTGCAAGTCTCTATAAAGTCTCTCCAAGTTCAAGAAAAAGAATGACCAAAGTAGATAATAAGGATTCTTATAAACCTGAGCTAATAAGGAATATTGGGAGTAAATTATGCAGCACTATTGCTTAACAATCAAGCGCATAATGTCCATGATGAGAATACAACAACTCACACACCTGTTAAGATCTGCCACAATTTAATTGAGAATCAAGATTTAAATTTGGAGTGTAAAAATGATTATGAGATTTGTGGAATTATTTCAATTTTATCATTTTTACTTAGAGAGAACTAAAACAAATTACAAAAGAGCAGGAAGTAATTAAAAATTAAAATTATATTGAATATTGGATGGGTGGGCTCGAAATACAATTATATCACATTCATATAGATTAATGCTATATGCTTGTTATTGTTAAATTTGATAATAAATAAAAAATGTGAAACGTTAAAGTAATAATAAAATTGATCACATTTCAGTCGATTAAATTTTAATATATAAATTAATATATATATCATAAAAAAATTATTAATAAATACTATTTTGATATATATTTTATTATGTTTTTAAGCATTATTTTTATGTTTTATTTTATTATTTTCGTGTTTTGGAATGTATTTATGTGTTTTGTAAGTTATTGGACTCTTAAAAGAATATTTGATTGAAATGACTCAAAAAAAATAAAAATGGAGTAACAAGAGTTAAAGAATGTAAGGCTTGCATTAGGAGTCAACAATTATGTATGTGTTACATACAAGGCAAATACAACAAGGTGCGTCGCGGAGAAGAAAAATATGTATCGTGGCAACTAACTCCCAGGTTTATATTATGGATCCAAAATTAAACACACGCCGCGGCAGAAGAAAATGTGTTCCGCAGCATACCTCCCATTTTCAACATGTAATTTTGTGTGCCGCAGCCTGCGTACAAAAAATGTCTAGAAATCCTAACACACGTGTGCTTCTGCACTCCTCCTATAAATATCACACTCTATCTCTCTCAAACACAAGTGTTTCCACCCAAAATCAAGAAAATACTCTCTATTTGTGAAGTTACTCAAAGAATTAAGAAAGGGGATCAATCAAATTTAACGAATTGGAGCTAGGAGATTATTTGAGGTATTTTTATTATAATATTTTTTTCTCTTTGATTTTGTGTTTGCCTTTCATGACTAAATTGATTGACACCAATTTAATTATGGTTGGCTAATTTGTGTATTTAAGATATTAGTATTGCTTCCAATGATTGGAATAACGATTTTATAATTTAATGATATTTGAGTTTTGGATTTATTTATTGTTCATGTTCTTAATATTTATGATTATAAATTAATAATTGGTCAAGTCTTGATTTGTAATTAGAGAGAATATATTATAATTTAAGCATTAGAAACGCTATATTTGCTTGAATGTGCATCATGAATAAGTGTTTGATTTGATTGTACTGATTTGTGTTAGATTAAGTGGTTATAATATTTCATTGCGCTAATTCCAATTAATTAATTAACGTTCTGGATCAAAGAAAATAATTAATTGATTGTAGTGAGAATTGTCATTGATTTAAAAATTTTTAGGTTTAGTGAAAAAATCATTAAATTTGACTTTTAATTGAATTGCTTAATTTGTTCTTTCCATGAATAGATAGCAAACTAAGATTTTCTTATACATTCATAATCTTTCTCTTAGCTGTGATTTCTTTTATTTGCACTTTATTTTAGTTATTGAATTAATTTAGGAATTTACATATTTTCTGCAACCGACAATTATTAGAATTTTTAGGATTGTTTGTTCGACTGAATAGGAAAATAAATAACATTTTAAAACAACCGCAATTCCTTGAAAGAAGATATTGAGAGTATATTAGCACTTATTACAAATGATTCGTACACTTGCAAACTTTTTATAAAATACAAAATTTAACTATCAAGTTATTGTGCATCATTCATACATATGACATCAATGCAGCAAGTTTTTTTTTCCTTCTAAAAATACCTCACATGAAATAGGGAGGTGAATAAGGGATATAACAACCGTCACATACCCATATATTATGGATCATTAACAATTGGTGAGTGCATAACTTTAAAAAAGAGTGTATCTATTCGGACCAATAAATGGTAATGATGAAAGGCTTAATATCGAAATATATATCTCAAACTTCGAACACATGTGCTTTGCTCTTCAATAAAATTTACAAATTTTATATGGTGCGTCTATATAGATTTGTTATCCAACAAATTATTAACCTTTTGCATATTAATAAAAAAAAAATTATTAACCTTCCAACTTTGCAAAATCAATTTTGAAGATCGTATAAAAATGAAAATAGAAGTGACGTGAGTACAATTACTTTTAGGCAATTTAATCCGATCCTTTTCGAAGTCTAAATGAAACAACTTGATCATACTTAGGAATTTGTTAATATCGAAAAAGAGGTCAAAGTTGTTTTTACCATAAAATTGATCTAAGTTTAATTAAATTTAAATTTTATAAAATATATGTTTTAAAGTGATATTATTTTATAATTTATTACTTAAATTAATTTAAATTTTTTTAAAAAAATATAAGTCTGAAAATGCTTAGAATGGATTTTAGGTACACGATTTAAGCTTCTATTTAAGTTGAAAAAAATTGGTTTAATCCAATTCAAAAATATATATTAGCCTACAAAAAGTCCAATCTGGGAATGGTGTTTTTATGAGTTTGACGTATAAAGTGGATGCATTTGACTCCTTGTTTTTTTTTGCTGCTAAATAATGATTTTTTTTTTTTAATTTATATTTTTGGGCTAAACTTACGTGATTACATTTTGGGCATTAACGACAAATCAACAAGACAAAATATACTTAAAATAAATAAAACATGAATATTTGGTAATAGAAAACTTTTAATAGTACCACTACATCAATACAATTTACTTATTATAAATTTAATTAATCACAAAAATCTATGAACCTAAATAATTTTAATCTATATATTGCCATGTAAAATTATTGTTCAACAATACTCTAGAAAATTTTCCTGCTTATTTTCTCCTTCCCTGTGGCCCACATTTGATATCAATTTCAGAGGTAGATATGTTAAAAGATTAAGAGTTTAAAATTTTACGTGTATTATTTATAATATTATAAATAAATTATAAGTGTTGCTCACCTAAATTTTAAGTTTTTTTTTTTTTTTGAATAATTTACTATAAATTTAATAATTTACTTATATTTTTATTAGAATGAGATATATAAATTATATAATTTTAATTAAAAAGATGTAATATTATTTTTTAATGTATATATAGTACTCGTTTTTAAATACAAATTTTAAATTGCCACTGAATATCATGGTTTAATGTCAGCGATCGCTTTTGGTTTTTGGTCGGTTTGTGGCCAAAAACAAAAATTCTTGTTTTTGTTGGTCCAAGAGAATGGCCTAAAACAAATTGAAGAGGCAAAAGATAAATACAACTGTATCTAACGAGTTTTTCTCCGCATTGAATAGCTTTGATTTCTTTTTCTTTTTCTTTTTTTTTTTGGAGCTTTGATTTCTTGCTTTGAATTGTTTTCCAACTAAATGAATAAGCCCAACAATAAATGATACTGTCCATCAATCAAAATTCATCAAAGTTGAATTTATGAAGGACTAATATCCCTTCCTACTGATATGAATGAATCTCTCCCTCTCTCTTTCTCAAGGCGGGTCGGTCGTGTGGAGCCTAAAAGCATCTCTATAGTTGTTAAATGTCGTATCAAGAGGTCCATGAGCGACAATGTAGTTAAACATAGATATGTAAATCGCTAAATTTGGTTTGGTTGTACTAACATCTAATATAATTTATGGTACAAAATTGCTGCAATTATATTATTGGTTATTAAAATTTTATTAAATTTATGCTTAAATTTTTAAATTTTATAATTTAATTCTTAAATTTTTAAAATTTATTACATAAATTTTTAAACTTTTTTTTTAATTAAAAAAGCCCGTAAATTTTTAAATTTTACAATTTAATTTATAAGCTTTTAAAAATTTATACATAAATCCTAAAATTTTGATTAAAAAATATATATTTTAATACCTAAGATATGACTTATGTGTAAATTTTTAAAATTTTAGAGACTAAATTATAAATTTTAAAATTTTGAAAATCTATGTGTAAAAATTTAAAAATTTAGAGACTAAATTATAAAAACTATAAGTTTGGAAACGTAAATATAAATTTAGTTAAAATTTAAGGGCCAATAAAATAGTTAAGCCTAAATAAAATTTATTTTATTTCCAACCCTCTCATATAAATTTAGATATAATGAATATCCTTTTAAGATTTACTTAGTTTTTATACCACTAGTTTTGAAGGTTTAGATTTATGACAATAAATTTTTCTCATTTTTTAGCTTTTTTTTTTTTTTTTTTAATTTCAACCATCAAGAAATAATGGTATAAAAAATTAGATAATAAATAAAAATTAAAAAATATAATAAATTACGTAAAAAAAAATTTGTGGCAATTGATTATATTCTTAAATGTATATATATAAAATGTTCTTTCTTTTTGTATTTAGACTTATTCCATTTAATTTTATTTAAAATAAATAAGATGTTTTAATTTATAATATCATCTTAATATCGTTATAAAAGTATGTGTTACTAAATTAATTATTTTTATCATTAATTAATAAAGTAATAAGATATTTTATCTCAATTTATAAATTTAGTGACATGTATTAACCCTCTGATTAAGTGGACAATCTGCCCTCATTTAAGTTATAAAAGAAGAATTCTCATCTCCTAAGTTATAAAAGAGGAATTATCAAATTTTAACCATATATTTTTAAGCAAACATTTTAGCTTCGTCAAAAAATTATTATGAAAAATGTTTTTAGGATATATGTAAACTTGTACATACTTTTACATGCATATTATATATGGTTTATTATATTATATAATTCTAAAATATATTTAATTTTTATTTTAAATAATTTTTATGCTTGACAATGCCATTATCTAAATGTATAAAAGCGTGCAACCCATTAAATTTCTAAAATGAATGATGAAATGTTATTGTCACCCATCGTTGGAAATCTCTTATAATTTCAAATTGAGTATTATTAGACAACAAAATTACTTATATATATATGTTAAAAGTATTTTTATATCAAATCAAACATTAAATGCATTTTGACTACCGACCCAAACGGTTAAAAGCATAAAATATATTTAAATCTTAAAATTTATATATCACGTTTATATTACTTAAACAAATTATAGATTGCGAAATAAGATTGGAGTGTACGTATCACAAAATTACAATAAAAACACATATATGTAGCCTAAAAACTCCATTATTTCTAATTCCAAGTTAGAAAGAGCACAAACTCAAATGCCACTACATGATTGGTTAATTACTAATTAAATGAATAATAATAAATTAATATAATCTACTTAATAATATATTTTAATAAATTTATTTTAAAAAATATATTTTAAACATAAAAAAAAAACAAAAAATAATTATCAATAAAAATATAAGTAAAAAAAAAACTCAACAAATAATAGACAAAAAAAAAAAAAAAAAGTTAAAGGAAAAATAAAAAATACATGAAATAACTTTTTTTATGCTTATAATAAAAGTCAAAATATTTAAAAGTATAAAATATATTAAGGTAAGACTTATTCCATAATTTAAGCTCTTTTAACTCTATTTTAGACCATGCCTAATGCATTATTTGTCACTTTTTAAATATAATAATAAAAATAAAAAATTATCTCTTTTATAATTGTTAAATAAAAAATTAAATAAAATTATCGTCAAATAAATATTTTAAAGTAAATTTTTTATTTATAAAGTAATAGATATATTAAAAATAAAAATTATAAAATAAAATATATTATATAAATAGAAAGTATAAAAATAAAAAAATATTATTTATTTTAAAATAAATATGAAATTATCAAATAAATTAAAAATATAAAATAAATATAAATATACCAATTATTTATTAAAAAATATAAATTATTTAATAAAATATATCAAATAAATAAAATTATAAAATTATAAATTGTCAAATAAAATAAATAAATAATCATAAACTATTCTTTATATATATATATATATATATGTATGTATGTATGTATGTATGTATGTAGGTAGGTAGGTAGGTAGTATGTATGTATGTAGGTAGGTAGGTCGGTACCATATGCAAATGATTTTAAATACTAATTTTAATAAATCATTTATAACCCTTAATTTGAATGCATTCAATGGTGAATATATATTTTTTTATTTAATTTTTTCTTAATTTTAATAGTTATTTATTAAATTTAAATTTTAAAATATGATATCATTCACATAATTCATTTAAATTATTCTATAAATAAGATGATTTGTTAATATTATTTATTTTATCTATTTATCTTCAAATTGGACCCGTTTGTATGTGTATATATATATATATTATATAAAATAAAATATATTAAATAAATAAAAAATTATCAACTCTCTTTTATATACATACTAATAAAGAGATAGATTTATCTCATTGAACAAATTCATTCAATTTATTTCGTATACTATCAATCAAGTAATCAAGTGATACCATGCCAACGTATTTAAAAAATTATAATTATAATTTTCAATTTATTTTAATATTTTTATTTTTTTTTCTCTTAACTCAATAATATATTACCACTTTGAAAATATAAGGAGGAACTTCTCTCCCATACACATACACAAAAGGCAACAATGTGATATCGTTAAACTAAAATTTAAATTTATTTTATTTTTCCTTTTGTCGATGTTAAGAAAAAAATCTTCTTTGTAGTGGAAAGCATTTGATCATTTCGTTTTATTACAATTTATGAGAATATATCTGATAGATTTTAAAGAGAAATATTAAATTTGACCATAAATTATTATCCATATCTTTACTTTTAAAAAAGTAAACAAGTTTGATTTACTTATCGCCTTACCGGTCGTTTGGAGTGTCACTATTGACCGCACGTGATTCGCTTTGGTAACTTTTTATCCCCTAATTAACAACATATATTCAATTTTGCTATTATTTTCAAACTGTCGGTGTTTAGTATCTTATTTAATTTAACTTTAAAGTATCGCTTTTTAATCTCTTATTTAAATAAAAGTATTCAATCGATAAAATAAATACATCTATTTTGATAAGGCTATTTTATCTTTTAAAAATATTTTATATCATATTTTTTGAAATGAGATATAAAAAATTGTCAAAAATATATCTTAAAATATAAAATTTATAAAAATAATTAACAAAAATATAAAATTTTAAAAATATTGTAACATTATTTTATTTTTAACATTATAAAATTAAATTTTAATAATACAACATTTTTTTTGGATCAAATATTTTTATAAATTTAATATTTTATAAAAAATATATATATACATTTTTTGAACATTTTTCCGTATCATGTCTTCTTATATAATTATAGAAAATATGATACATAATATATAAAAAAATTAAATCAATTCTTAATTATATTTATTATTTAAAATTTAACTACATTTATTTTTAATACCACTTTGAAAAAAAAAATAGATTTTTTTTATTTTTTGTAAAATATACCAAAACTCATGTGTTTTTTTTCTTATAAGAAAATATGTTGGAATATACATTATTTAATATTTATAATTTATGATAACCTTATATTTGTATTTTTTATTTAAAGTTATATTTTTATCCTTAATACATATTTTTAGGAACTCTTGACTTTTTCATTGTTCAGTTTTTGTCTCTAGATTTTCAATTTTGAATAGTCTAGTTCGATATGTGTTCAACTCAGCTTCTGCGGGTGGGGTTGCTAGCCGATCAAAATTTGGTTAGGTGGACAGCCATTAAATTTTGTGCAGTCTAGTTGGACATGTATCTAACTTTACTCTGGCAAGTGAGGTCGCCGGCCGGTCAAAATTTGATCAATTGAACAACTGTTTAATTCTGAGTAATCTAGTTGGACATGCATCTAATTAAAATTTATTATAATTAATTAATAAAATTAAATATATTTTTGTTACAATATATAAAAAAAATTAAATAAAAAAATTATATCTAAATTTTAATAAATATAGTATCGTAAATAAAAGCATAAAATCCTTTCTTATATTGTTTTGTACTTCGGTTTAAATAACAGATATTAGTATTGCTGTCGTTTATAAGCGTCATGCTTTTATCATATCGGAGTGGTTTCCTATTATTAATTGCTGCATTTAAAGCGTGGTGGATCCTCATATATGGTTAAATGAAATGAAATGTATCATTTTTTTTTTTCTTATTTTAATAGCTTAAATTTATTTATTTATAGTATTAAACTATTAATGTTAAATTTATGGCCCTCAGTTTTAGCTTGTACTACACATTTAATTTTTTTAAAAAGTGATGTTATTAATAAATTTTTCACTACATATTTAATATAAATATTCTAAATGACAAAAAAAAAAAAAAAAAAATATTTTTATTATATTTTTTCATGCCAATTAAAATTACTTTTAAAATTATTTTTTTAATTTAAAAATAACACTAAATATGTTGTGAAAATAATAATAAAAAGTGTGACAACAACTCAACTATTTTAAAAAGTAGTTGTATTTTGATAACATAAAATAATATTATTAAAATAATATTACAATTTTTATAAATATTAAATTTTGAGACAAAATTTTTATTTCTTTTTATTTCTTGAATTCTCCCTCCTCTCATTTTGGGGTAAAAAATCGTGTTTGTATTGTGTTATAATATAGTATTTTAGCTTTTATTGTATCGTGTTAACGTGTTAGTTAATACATAAAAAAATTTTACTTTAAATTTTATTGTATTGTCTATATAAAATAATAAAATTTTAAAAATATAAAAAAAATTATTAATCAATTATTACTAAAAATTTCATCTGTATTATATTATTAAATTATTTTTCAAATTATCACCCCTATACTCATCCCACAACACGTCAACCCCTTCAATATATAATCACACATATTATGTAAGGGAAAAAAAGAATTGAATAAATAATCCCACCCCAAATTTATTCAAAATCGTTGATGCATTTATATATTTTATACATGCACTATTTTAAATGACTTAATACGTGTAAGTAGGCGCATATGCGAAATGCGAATTGTAAATTGAAAAATGTTAATCTACAGTACGATTTGGACCCTGCAAATTATGAAAATTTGCGTCCAATTTAATTCATTCACAGGATCCAAACTGTCAATTAATCTGCAGATGCGCACGGAGTTTAGTTGGATGAACGGATCCAGTAACACCCCAGGACTAGTCATGTGGATATTATAAAGGAAAATGACATTAATTCATTTTTAAAACATAGGAGCAAATAAAGAGCTAATTCCGACTTAAAATATTATTATTATTATTATAATTTTAAGAAAAGTCTAAACCACTTTTTTAATGCATTGTTTTTCCATTACCTACTTTATTTACTTCATTTAATGAATAAATTAGAGAAGAAAAAAAAAAACAAGTTGGCACGAAAATAAATTTCATGAAAGGATTAAAGAAGTGCATTTATTGCCGCCATAACTTTAGGTGCCTTCTTTTCTTGAATCATCCTCCCACTCATCCCCACAACCCATTCAACCCCTTCAATAAATAATCACACATTAAATGTAACAATTAATCAAAACACCATTTCTAATTTAAATTTTGATCCTTTTTTGAAAAATATTAAATAAATAGAATCATTTTTAATTTAATTTTCATATAACGGGCTATATTTACCCCCTTTCCTTTGTATAGCCTTCTTCAGTCTTTTATAACACTGACCATCTTCCCCATTTCTCACGAACCCTCTTAAGTTGCCATCCGAAGCTATTTCCTGAGATGACTGCTGATGTGAGCTCCTTGGTTAGAGTTCTCAATAGTTACAAAGACGATCAGAATCGGGCGGTGGGAAATGAATCGATCTCTGAGAATTCAACGTCTCTGACTACTATGGACTTGCTTGGTGGATCCTCTTCCAAACTTGTCAACGAGACTCAAGAACTGGACCTTGATTTGCAGGTCCCTAGTGGCTGGGAAAAGCGCTTGGATTTGAAGGTTTGTTAATTTCTCATCTGGGTCTATTTAATTTCATGGAAAAATTAACTTTATTTTCCTAGAACATGTTGACCCATTTTTGTTGAAGACAGGTTTGGTATTCTCAGAATTCTTGAAACTTTTATTGTATATGTTTCTCTAATATACTTGATTGATTGAGGGTGTATTTTCTTTGGCTTTCCCTTTGTTTGTTAGTATTAGGTTTAGAACCGCAGAGAATCTCAATCCATTCTTCTTTTTTTATTGCCACAAAAATAATTCCATAATTCACTAGAATCAACTTTAATGACACCGTAAAAGGAAGGTATACGTTGTGAGGTTTATGGTTCATGCTAAGAAAAGAAAAATGCTAATATAAGATAAATTTAAACATGATTTGGAGACGCGACTTATCTTTTTAAATAATTTAAATTGATGAAGTGCAAAATGGTCTAAATTTATGTTTCCTTTTCATTCATCGCTAAGAAAAATATCAAAACTCAGAATTGGTCTTGTATGATTTCTATAAATATACCATCTTTTTGGTTTCGTTGTAACAGCGAAAAACTAGTGACTTTTCATGTTGTTCATGTCTGTTCCCTGATTTTTCTCCGCAGTCAATGTGGAGCCTATTAATTTGTTCAATTTGCATGGAATATGTATTCAAGTAACTGATAGACACCAATATGATTTTACAAATTCTTATCTATTCTAACGTTTTAAAGAATGATTTTAAAATTAGTGTTAAATATTCAATACTAGTATTTAACTGCTTGAATGAAGTTATGTGTAATCAATATGAGATTCAATGCCTTGAATGCTCTGCTTTTCTAATCCCACTGCATACAGAGTCTTTAAAACTTGTCTCTACGTCATTGATCAATTAATGCTTCCATTTTTTAATTTTCGATTGTCTTATTAGTTAATTTTATTTTTAACTATTAATTGTATTATACTTAATTAATTAATATATGTTATTGCTATTGATGCAGTCAGGAAGAGTCTATCTACAAAGATGCAATGGTCCAAATCCAACTTCAATATCAGAACAGAAGCAACAAACAAATCCAACATTGCAAGATTTAAATTTTCCACCATCACAAACATTGAAGTCCCCATTAAACCTCTTTGATGATACTAGTTTAGAATTGAAGTTGGTGTCAAGAACAACCTCACCAAGCTACCAAAGTGTTTGTACTCTTGATAAAGTAAAATCTGCACTTGAAAGGGCAGAGAAAGATCCGATTAAAAAGCGTTCATCATCAATGTGGAAGTCATCCATGTCATCATCACCATCGTACTCGTCTTCATCGTCTTCGATCAAAGATGTTCTAGAAGAGGAAAATGATGACAAATTTATAAATCCAGTTGCAGCAGGTTGCCCTGGTTGTTTATCATATGTATTGATAATGAAAAATAACCCAAAATGTCCAAGATGCCATTCAGCTATTGAATTGCCTTTCACAAAAAAACCCCGGATTGATCTCAACATAACAATTTGAAAGACTAGATTGAGGGTATTATTTGTGCTTGATATGATTTTTGTATATGATTGATAGATAGATTACAAGTAGATCCTTTTCTTAAGGGGATTTAATAGTTTGTTAGCAATAGAATAGTATGTACATTTAAAAATAGTTAATCGTCTTTCTTTGCTTCTATAAGCATAACTTATTATTGATGGGACATTTTATGCTCTAAATTTGATTGGATCAAATTGCATTTGGAAATTCTATTTGCAGATTTATTCTGTGTATTATTTGGTATAAAAGCTAGTTCCTGTTTATCTGTAAGAGGTTATATGTATTTTGCAGAACATGATCGAATCAAAATTGTCATTGATTGCATGATGATGGGATATTAATGATCTTCTGTAAAGTCATTTTTATGAGCTAAATTTTTTGCTCGATCAGCTCTGCAATATCTTCTTTTTGATCAGAGGCTTGGCAAACTCTTCTTTACATTTGGCATTTCTATACTCTTTTTTTTTTTTTTCCCCACTTGCACGTACGTGGTATATCTACGTATTATATTTGTATTATATAATAAAATTAACTACAATAAAGTTGTATTAATTGAAAATAGCAATCAAAGTACAAAATATCTTCACAATCACAAGTATTTCGAGCTACTAAAAGAATGGAGAATTTATTACGCAATAAATAACTAAATTAATAGCATATAGTGTAGTGTGAGAAATATGGTTCGACTTTGATCTTCTGAAATATTTATTGTGAAATAAATACACATAGTAAGTAAAATAATATATATTTTATTTTTTAATCATATTAACTCATTTGATAAACAAAAATCATTTTAGTCAACCAAATAGATAGACAATTTTTTATCGTATTAAACAATTTCAAATTCGGGTTATTTTTGGGTCAGTTAAGGCGGCGTCAAACTTGAAGCAATGTCATAAAAAATACCTTAGTTTAATTGAAAATTACTTGCTACATTCATTCATTGGTGTGGTTTACTCTCACTGTTTTAACAATTCTTCAAAATCTGTTACAAACTAACTCATCTTCACTGTTTTACAATCTGAGAAATTAAATTGTACCAAGTTTTCATGGTTTGCTCAGAATCTGACATATTAATTTTCCCTATTAATTTGTATTAAAATTTTAAATAAAAGTTAAAAAAAAGAAAAAAAAAAAAAAAACTATTGGTCAATAATGGGACACGAGCCTACAGGGTGGGGTCATTAAGTGTTTTCCTTTGTTTTTACTACCCTTTTCATTGGTTTTAACATCTTTAGGTAATCTTTAATTCATAGGTATGACATTTTAATTAATTGCACCATTAGTATCTCTGTTTTGTAGTGAATTAGAAGGAAAAAGACTCTGCATAAGACAATTTTCGACCACACTTCTTTCAGATTCAGAAAGAAAAACTAATTTTCTTTTTGTATTAGAAACAGAGTATCATTAATTGGACACCTACTATTGTGTTTCTTCATAATGTGATACTGAGCATTCTGGGTCATAATAAGTTAATACACTTGAGAAAACTCTGTTCCTAATTTAAAGGTAAGGGCAGAAATTTCAGGCTAGCCCCATTAATGTTATATTGGTGGCATTCAAACCACAATTAATATGCTTTCTATTCCTGACTATATTGTAATTCTTCTACAATTTTAACTTTTTGATACTGACCAAATTTAGACAATAATATATATATATATATATATATATATATAAAATTTCAATCTTCTAGTATTTATTGTAATAATCTTATAATTGTATGAAGATAAATATTTAATCATCTTTTTATTTATTGTTATTTATTACACCTTTAGAGCCTTAATTCTTGAAAATAATTAACTTTCATCCTGTAATTACGAAATCATATCACCTCTAATTCATAATTTATGTGATATTTATTTTCAATAATTATAATTATAGTACGTAACAATAACAACACAAAATGTTGTTGAGGTGATTATTGCTGAGTCACTAACTTTTTTTTTATAAAACATATAAATATAAGATCAAATGTTTGAATTGTTTAATAATATTTTAAAAAAATAATAGCACATCACAATGTTTATTTTTAATATTTATGATATCTGTATTTTTTTTTTTCGACCTTGTAAAATTGGATAATGGAGAAAAAAAATACGGTTGTGTCCTTTAAATGTTTGACAATAGCATTCAACTACACATTTTTCAGCTGATATGCGTAATAGTCTAATGCATAGGAGCTAATTATGGTCATTTAATAGACCAATTCATTAATATACCTAACAGACATTAAATGAGAATTAAATATTATCATAGTTTTTAAAGTTTTGTCCACCTAACTTCTTATGTGACTATCAATGTTCTTATTCGTAATGAGCAGCTAATTAAAATCACCAATTTTTCATCCACTTAAATATATTTCGATCTTAAGTAAATTTAAATATGTATAATTTAAATTTAATTTAATAATGTATTCAATTAAAAGTAAAATTCGGTCAAATCAAAAAATTTATAACTAATAAAATTTAATTAAGATTATAAATTATTTTTAAATTATCATACATAAAACACATTAATATTAATATTTAATTTTTAAATTAGTATAAAATTTATTTATTTATAATTATAACTCAAACAATCAAAATAATAACAAATATATTCTTGAACAATATTAAATTATTTTAAAGGATATAATATTTATTATTTAAACTAAAATAGCAATTTTACGTGATCATGATATGTATAATATTTAAATATAATACATTAAAAATAAATATTTATTTATTTATTATTTTAATAGTAATTTAATCTGGATTAAATTGTTGCGAATTATAAAATCTATCAATCTGAATTCGAACGAATTGTATACTTTTCGATCTGACTATAAAATTGAATCCAATATAAATTCAATAAATCGATAATAAAATTTCTGAACAGTTTTATAATTACCCAATAAAATCTCATCGTCACTTTACCCAAAACAAGAAAACTAACGAAGAAGTTTCATTTTATCACCCAATAAAATTTCTATAAAGTTCCTAATTTCCTCGTTCATGTGTTGCGTGTATGATCTTTATGATTAATAAAATTATTTATAATAATAATATTAAAATAGATAATACATCCTTTCATATTACTTGCCAGGATTAAGAATTGAAATCCGGCTACCTTTATCACATTTATTTCTTAGCATATATATATATATTTTTTTTTCCAGAAAAAAGATTCCTAAAAGACGGAGTAACGCCTGTTATTATTCATTAATCCGGATCAACGCCTATATTGAGAATACCGGCAGAAGCTAGCATCTAAAGATCACGTTATAAGTAATTTTTTTTATATAATTATGACTTTTTTACCTCTCAAACAGACGATTTAATGTATGTAATTCAGTAACATTATTCATTGTACAATCCCCTGCCTATGTTTCTTAGCATCGTTGCTTTGCTGCGTTTTTGGTATAATAGTAGTTGTAACGTTTGTAATATAATTTATGTACACATAAGATTGAGCTAATGCTGATCTTAAAAAACTCAGAGCTTCTTAGTGGTTGAATATTTGCTTTGCATTTACTTTTTTTTTTTTTTCCTCATTTTTCTCACCAAATGAAAATTTAGTACATTTAAGTGACGTTTGGTTCACTGAATGTAATCGTAATTATAATAAAATGTAATGTAAATGAATTAGTATTACGATTATAGTGTTTAGTTTAGTTACTGTAATAAAAAAAAGAATCATTATTATAGTGTTTGGTTTGACAACTGTAATGTAATGGAATAGAAAAAAAATTACAACAATTAATAAATTTTAATTAATCACATAATTTAATAACAAAAAAAATTAATTCAGTAAAAAAAAAATTTCATTATAACAAAAAAAGTAACAACAATTAATAAATTTTAACTAATCACATAAATTAAAAAAAAATTAATTCAGCAAAAAAAAAAAAAAAAAAGCAACAAAAAAAATGCAATAAAAAAAAAAAAAACAATTTCAAAAAAAAAAAAGAACGATCGTCGCGACTGAGGAGGGCGATGGCTGCGCACGACGCGATCGCTAGCGCATGACGGCGGGCTGGACAGGAAGACGCGAGCTGGACGGCGACACGAGTTGGAACACCATGCAAGCTAGAGGACGAGGCTAGCCGGACGGGACGATGACGGAGGGGAGGACGAGGACAGCTGGACGGGACGACGACGCCAGCGCAGGTCACGCGATGGCAAAAGAAGCGATCTGTTTTCTTCTGGTACTGTTTACACATGTAATGTAATCCCTTTTCCTTGTTCCAGCTCATATAATCATTTTTTCTTCTCCAAATGTAATCAATTACATTACATGTGTTTGTACAAACCAAACAATATAATGTGTTGAATCAATTATATTATTGATTTCATTACAATCTACCAAATATGACCTTAGGTTCTCAATTTTTATGGATAACTGTAGTTCTGTTCGTCTAGCAAGAAAATTTACTCTCTCATTCAAATTCATATTGTACGAAGTATTATTTAATCTAAAAAAACAAGAGAGAAGAGAAATAGAGATCCACATTAGAACATCACAAGGTGGTACAATGATGAAAATTGCCGGCGTAAAAACAATATACTATATTTTAATAGATAAAAAAATTTATTTATAATTTTAATTTTTTTAACTCAAAAATATATATTATATTCTACCATTAAGTTATGTTATTTATTTTTCAAACATATATAATTTTTTTTATAAAACTGATTTAATCTATAAACATATATAATGCCTGATCCACAACACTAATATATTATAATTTAGAAAATTTAATAAGGTGATTAGAAAAATCAATTATTTTTTTAATAAATACATATTTAACTTAATAAGCAAATATTCATAAAAAAATTGAAAAAAAAATATTGTTAAGACATTAGTAATTTTTTTTTTCTAAAAATAATATAACTTATTTAATAAGGGTCAAGATATTGTAACAATTTAAAATTTTAATATCATGTAGTTTATTAATAATATCTTTATCCAATCATAATAATACTCAAATATAATTATTTATAATATTTATGCATTTTTACTATGATAATAATTATCAATTAAATTATAATAATTGTCGTTGAATAAATATAATTAATGAAAGATGGTGACTAATTAAGCTTATAAAAAAGGGTCATTAAAACAACACCTAACGCGCTTTTGGAATAAGATCAATTAAATTAACAAAGCATTAATTGAGAAGTGAGGATTTTGATTCTGATTTGTCAATTAAGATAAATGTCTAGGCAATTTTGTATTAATAGCTATGTTACAACAATTTAAAATATTATTACTACAATAATAATTATATTAAGATATAAGATAACAACAAAAACATTTATAAAAATAATATATATTACAGTATTCATATTATTTATATTATAATACATGATATAATTATATAAAAAATAATTAATAATTTTTTATTTTTTAAAATAATTAATAATTTTTTATTTTTTAAAATAATTTTACTCTAACATATGTCATAAAAAATGTGGATTAATTCATTGAGTATGAACGCCCAATATAAGGGTGTTTAAAAATTTTAGAAGCCAATCCAAACTAAAAATTCTAAAATTTTTGGTTATGAGATTGCATTGATTTTGGTTGAATATTAATTTTAAAATTTTATTAATATTATATTTATTTTATTAATATATTTATATTTATAATTCTATTATTATTTATAAAAAATTTAATATTTTCATTAATGTTTCATTATCACTTAAATCAGATATTCACTAGATACTATCAGAATAATCCCTTTTTTTGAGATTATTAAATCTTTACAACATTAGTTATTTTTTTTGGGGCACTTAGGTAGAGTTTATAGTTATACTAAGACCAATAATGACTTATTTATTTTTTTATTTGTTAATGATATATAACATTTTATATTTGACAATTTTATTGTTTATACTTTTTCAGAATGGAACAATTATTTTCTTAATTTCAAACCATTTTTGTTTGATTATTATGATAATATAAGAGTTTGAAAAATTAATAAACAAAATTCATTAATAAAAAAGGAAAAAATTATCTTTGATCTAGTCCAAACAACTTAATAAAATTTGTTCCAAGTTAAATTATTTTTTATATTTATTAATTTATTTTAATTTAGTTTTCATTTTTTAAAAATTAGTTATATTAAATTTGTTTCAATTTTACCCTAAATTTAAATTAATTCGTATATGTATAGCTCTAAATGTTGAGTATTCAATGCCAAAAGGAGTAAAGTACGTGTAATTTTTTTAAATTTAAAGGTTAATTATTTTTAAAGGGGTAATAAATTTATTCGACTAAAACCACCAATTATGCGATAAATAATGTTGTATATGCAGTTCAAAATTTGTTGGTCAAACTCATCTGTAGTCAGAGCAGTTGTATCTCAATAATATAAAGCTTATTTATAAGATATTAAATATAATGTTAAGGGTCCTATTTTGATGTCTATAAGTTTTATTTAATATTATTTAAAAAAATAAGGAAGAAAAATAATATAATAAAAATTAAATTTATATTTATGTTAAAAGTAATAAAAGAAATGTCTAAGAAAGAATTTGTGAAAAAAATAATAAAAATATATAATAATAGTTATATTATATTGGGGAATAATAAGGAAGTTTAATTAATTTTTTTAATAATTGAATTTAGTATTAAAAAAAGTTCCATTATATTAATCGTTTTTAAAGTTTTATTAAATTTATACTTAGATATTTAAACTTTTAAATTCTATAATTTAATTTTCAAATTTTAAAATTTCACATATAGAAACTTTTAAATTTTATAATTTAGTTTCCAAATTTTTAAAAATTTACACATAAATTATAAAATTTTGATTAAAAAATATGTATTATAGTATCCAAGATAGGACCTATATAGTAATTAAGCTTTAAAAAATTGTTGCTAATAAAAATAAAGAATGAAGAATAAATTAAAAAAATGACTATACTTTTTTCTTATAAAATATATATAAAAAAAATGATTATATCGTTAACAAATGTTATTTTAATCTTATTTTTTATCAAGCTATAATTTGTGAAGATAATTCAAAATAATATTTTTTTTAATAAAAAACTAAATATATTTGCACTTTAGATATAGATAATGATGATTGTTGTTTTAAATGTCAACAATTTGAAAAAATGCTTTAAAAATATAACTTTTCTTATCATCAAAAAAATTTAAAGAAAAATTTAGCAATTTTATAAGTTCTTATGTATAAAAACATGAGATATAAAATAATATTTTGGTACAAAGATTTATAAATTTTCAAAATTTAAAATATATTATATGTTCAAAAGAAGGGTGATTTTTATAAAGAGCACCAATCAAATTAAAAAAAGAAAGAAATTATATTAAAAATATACAACATTACCAACAAAATACACCGTTTTGAAAATTGAGCGAGGACATGTGTCTCTTGATATACACGTGCTTCCTTTCCTAATAATCTATGATTATATTTGATGATCGTACTAGCAAAGAAATTAAACCATTAGCAAACCAAAGTATTCATATAATATAGCAAACTGAAAAATATATCAGTAGGAAATAACACGTGTAGTGCTATAGGCATTAAACACGTGTCAGATTTTATTTAGATGTATAACTGAAAGTACAAAATGAAAAAGTGACGTGAATTATTATCTAACTAAAATTAATTCAATTATATGATATTTATTAATATATGTATTTTTGAAATACTAATACATGAGTTTTTTTTAGAACAAAAAAAATCATAGAGGGAGGGTCCCGGCCACGCAGCATTTCTTGTTTAGATTATCAGATATTTATAAAATATATCAACATTTAGCGGCACAATTGCAACATAGTCCGACAATATGGCCGCCAAATTTATAGCCACATACCTCCCATTAGAAAGGTAGCAATACATCCTTGCATGTAGCACTTGATGTTTACAAAATTGGTAAGAGATTGGGTGCACTTCAATTGACCGAAATATGCAAAAGTGATACTGGGCAAAATAAGCGATTGGTCAACAAATGGACCATTTTTTTAGTTATTAGTCTTATGTTAACTCTACCAATCTGTATACAGTCAAGTGAGTCAAACAGCACAAATCAATTCATTTGCTTTACGTGTGTAATAGTGGTTATGTGTTAATAACTGTTATATCTTAGGTTTCACACCAAAAAGAGCTTATTAGTTCAAAGGTTGCTTCTTTCTCATTCCCCATGATTTACAAGTCAGGGTTATGGAAACCTTAAAAGCATTGGCCCTTGGGAGCCCCCCTTTTAATTATAGGGTATGTTTTGTCATCATCTTCTGGTTCAACCAAATTTTAAGCAACCTACCATGAGCATTAATGTCGCAGCTTGAAAATTAATTATATGACACTATCAGTGCGTTTCAATGCCACTATTCGAAAGCTCCTCTAAAAAGACACGTGGTGTTTCCCCAGTAAATTAAAAAATATTTTAAATGTTTGTGGAAGCTACATTTAAAATACAAGTATTTTCATCGTATAGAACGTACTATTGTTGTACTTATTCATATAAAAATAATTCTATATGTATTAAATTATAATATATATTAATTATTAATTATATTTAAAATTTTAAAAAATAAAATGAATAAATTATTGTATGATTTTTTATTAATAAAAAATAATTAAATTTTTTATGTAAATTAATATATATTATAATTAAAAAATGAAATATAAAAATTGAAGACTTCAATAAATTAATTAAAATTAAAGGGGACCATGTGCTTTCATTTTAAGAAAGAATTTAGAGATGGGCATTTATCCGCAATTTTGAATACTTTGGAATATTTGACCCGACCATTCGGTTAAGGTTTGATAACTTAGTGACGGTGAGGTTTTCTAAAAAAAAATTAAAAATTAAAAATACTCAAAATTTATATTAAAAATTTGATAAAATTTGTGAGATTTGAACCTCAATTCAAATTCTACAGGAGTTGCAGTTGAACTCATAGATTTAAGGGTACAATTTCGAATCAATTACGATTTAGGTTTAATCTCTACGTATAAATATTAAGTGAAAGAATTTTTATCATATCTCTGAGTATAATATATCAGGTGGATTAGACTAAAAATTTTAAACTTATTTTAGCTTATTAATAAAGCAGGATAGATGACCACATCTCCTCTTAAAATCCAATATATAATTTTTGTTTGGTCTGGAAAAAAAAAATACACACACTATTAACTTTTTGTTAGCTATAAATTTATTGAATACTTGTTTAATAATAATTTTAATTATTAATTATTATTTTTTTAAGTATTTAATAACAATTTTTTATTTTAATTTTTATAATAATTTATAAATTTTTTTATTTGACCAATTTTTTTAATGAAATAAATCAAGTGTTATAACTTTATATATATATATATAAGTACGAGAATAAAATGATTAAAAATTTAAAATTTGTAAAAGAAATAATCTATTATTTTTTAAATTTATTTGAAAATAAAATAAAAAATATTACTTATTAAATAATTTTTATTAAATATATTATATTATTTATATAAAAAAATTAAAAGTTATAAAATTAATTATTTAATAATGATAGATGTATTGTCCTGTATTAATTAAATATTATATTAATATAAAATTTATAAGTAATAATAATATTTAGCCGTCTGTCTTAGAGCTTAATTTTTTAAAGAGTGTCTATCTCACATTGCTAATATATTATACAAAATTTATATAGTATCAAATTTTTAATCAGTTCATGTGCCAAATATTTTGTTTATCTCATTGAAAAAAATAAAATTGAATGGCTTTGCCAAAGAAAAAAATAGGTAATTTAAATAAAATTAAATATAATAAAATATGTTAAAAATATAAAGTGATAAATTTTATAAAAAATAAATATTTTCACTTCAAAAATATTAGAAGTATTATAACATATTTTTTATATATAATACTAGTTTAAGGTTTATATAAACATAAAATAAAATTTAGCTAGATGAACGTTTTAAATAATAAATGTCTCTTGCTTATATAAAATTTACAAATAATAAAACATAAATTAAAAATAACTTACCCTTATTTTATCTGTTAATTTACAAGCAGACATGAATTTTAGAACCTAACCCTAACTTGTATCTTCTCAGATTTATCTCTCAGCAGCCTCTTTCCATTCTCTCCGTACCACTTCCAGCCAAACAAGAGCAACCCAACAACCCAGGCACCATCTTCCGCCATTCCCAACCCAGCACCGTATTCGGACACCACTCCAGTCAGCAGTCATCCACCGTCGCAATTAGCGGGTATTCCATTTCACATAAACATTAGCAGTTTGCCATTTCACATAAACATTATCAGTTTGCACTCCTCTCTCTTTTTTTGTCATTTTTTCTAATATTATCGTCTTTGTTTGTCTGTTTTCGCTAATGCACTTATCTTGTTGTGTAAATCCTGAAAAGAACCAGCAGCTCAATCAATTAGGCTTTTTCAGACCTATAAAAAAGAAGCAAGCAGCTAGGATTTTTCTCCGGAATGGGGAAGAAGAAGAGCCAGAAAGAGAAAATAATATTGCCACCGGAGCTTCCACCAGAGATTTCTGAGGATGAAATTGAAGTCTCCGATGACGACTTGCAATTTGTCGACCAAAATCGAGACTATGCGGGCTTTGTCTCCCGATTGGACACTCAATCTATTACCAAGTTCGTCTCTTTATCTTGTGTACATACATCCATGCCTACATTTTTTTTTCTGTATGTGTGTATGTCTGCTTGCTTTATTTTATTTGTTTCGTGAAAGTTTATACATGTTGATACAAATAGTCAAATGATAAAATTACGATACGCTGGATGTGTGCATTACTTACTAGAAATGCGGTTTTGAAGAGTAGAACTTACACTGTCCAGATTAAATAGTATGAAGTATATCTTTTGGGAGGTATTGGAACTTCGAGTTCTATGCAGCTATTTGAGTATAGTTTGAACAAGATGATTCGATTGTTGCTAATAAAATTTTAGTAAACAATTTTTCTGGAAACAATGTTTTCTTTTGTGTCATAGTCACCAATAACGCGAAGTCTTGAAATGTCGACGCTTTATAAAACACGAGTGCTTGATTCATCATTCTTAGGAAGTATAGTTCTGAATAAGCAATCTATTAATTTTGTTGAATACATGTGCAGCTCAATTTATGTTAAATGAAATGTTAGATGAATTGTGTACTATTGTGCGACCTATTTCATGATTGTCTCTGAATACAGTTCAGTGTTCTGATTGGTGCCCCAGTTGTCTTTGAACCTGGTTTTTTCTTATATAGATGTTATATTGAAAACTCAAAATTTTGATTCAAGTAATTGGACCATTTTAATTTGTAGTTGTTGAATTTTTTTTCATAACTGCTTGAAATAGCTCAATAAACGCTGTGAAATGTGCTGTCTTGAATTTTATGGTATGTTGATAGTGTTCTTTTGTATTGTAGAGGAAACAAAGTTTTTGTTTTTGGTTTATTTATTCTCTTCACTTAGCTTTATATATTAAAACTGGAATTTTGTGTGTCTTTAAGCAATTGATGAAATAGCTCAATAAACGTTGTGAAATGTGCTGTCTTGAATTTCATGGTATGTTGATAGTGTTCTTTTGTATTGTAGAGGAAACAAAGTTTTTGTTTTTGGTTTATTTATTCTTTTCACTTAGCTTTGTATATTAAAACTGGAATTTTGTGTGTCTTTAAGCAATTGATGAAACTTTGCTTGCATACTTAGGCATGTCACTCGTGTTGCTGACGTGAAAGAAGATGCTTTGGAAGCTTTATATGAGAAGCGCTTAAAGAGGAAACAGTCACAGAAAGAACAAGAGTATAGTGGGCCTCAAGTAGATCCTGTTGATGCTCTTCCTGTCAAAACTTTAGATGGAAAACTTTACTATAGATCAGGTACTTTTGACTTCTCTTTGGATTGGAGCAAAATGTGGGACAAATACCAGCTTCAAGCTCAAAATACATCTTATTCTTCTATCTGCTGCATTATACAGTAAAAGAGTCGCAAAAAGAATCCGCAAACAATCTAAATGAAGCAGGGGAAACTGAAGGATATGATGAGGATGGTAATGGAGATAAAAGCATGGTTAAAATGACAAAGGTGGAAAGGAGGGCCAAGCTTAAGAAAATTAAGAGAGAGGCAAAGAAGAAAGAGAAGGAGTTGAGTACAGCAGAAGCAGAAGAAGAGAAAACCCCACAAGCGGCAGTACTGGTATTGTCCTAATTGATTTACTGATTATCCTTTCAGATTCTGTTGCATACAAATAATTTGCTCATCAAGAACTGCATTAAAATTAGCGTGATTTGTGCCACACTCTGGACTTTCTAGAAGCTGAAGCAGCACTTTTAGGGTAAAGCAAATACCTGTGAATTACACTTACTTTATGGACTACACTGCAGTCGTACGACCCATAACATTTCTTTTTGGAGATACGGTTTTGCTTACCTCATAAGTCATAACGATTCTTTCCCATTTGTCAGGCAGAGGTGAAAGAAGATCTCACAGCCGAAGAAGAATTTGAAACAAAGAAGCGTAAGATTGCAGAGCTAGGAAATGCATTGCTCATGGATCCAGAGTCCAACATTAGATCTCTGAAAGAATTCCTGCAAATCTGTAAAGACGATGATCCTACAGTAGTCAAACTTGGACTCCTATCCTTGTTAGCAGTCTTTAAAGACATTATTCCTGGGTGTGATATATGTTGTAATTATTGAATGGTGATATTTTATTATTTTTTTTTATCATTGTTGCAATTTTACCGTTTAATTTCTGACTGTTTTGATGTGCACAACAGCTACCGGATCAGGCTTCCCACCGAGAAGGAGCTGCAAATGAAGGTCTCCAAGGATGTTAAAAAGATGCGGTTTTATGAATCAACACTTCTCTCTTCATACAAGGTGACTACTATTTCCACTACCTATTATAGTAGTACATTAACTCTTAAAGTCAAGGAAGTTCTTGCTTGTGATAATAATGTTTTTTCTGTCCAACTTAGCTTGCTCCGTGACAAAATATGTGCCCTTAATCTATTTTTCCTGCTTTCCATGTAGTCTTAGCTGTGTAATTGACACTTAGGTCGTTATACATTTAAGTTTCAGTGCGTTCCTAATCCATGTATTACATGCATGATTCATGAAACTAAACTATACCATGACGACATGTGATTAATAATGCATAGTTCATGCAAATAAACTAAACCTTGATAATAATAAATTCGTCATGGGCTTTCTTGATGGTGTGATGGGATCTAGTGCTACAAGTGTTTTTTGTCTTTCGCGATTACAGGACCAAGTGATTTACCTGTTCAATTTTTCCATGGTTTGAATTTGGCATGTAAAAACTCACTTTTGTCTGTATTTGAACTAAACATGCACATGTGAATGTTTGCGGTGTGGTTTCTACTTTATTTGGATCTTGGGTTGAGCCATTGAATGAAAAACTGCCATAAAAATGGTGATGGTATCAGCAATATGGATGACTTCTGAGATAATTACGATGAGTTATAATATTCTTTCTATTTATGTTTACAGGAATATCTTCTGAAATTGACGATACTTAGAAAACAGTCCTCATTTCAGCGTGTTGTCATTCGCTGTATTTGTACTTTGCTTGATGAAGTACCTCATTTCAACTTTCGAGAGAGCTTGATAGGAATTGTTGTAAGCAACATAAGCTCCCCAGATGATGTCATAAGGTTCAACTGCTTCTGTCCTTTCTCTCTTAACCTATAAAGCATTTCTTACAAGGATTTTTTAAGTGTTACAGTTCGCATTGAATGAGGGAACTCCAATAATATGGAGAAATATGCCTTTAAGCTTATCAAACGTTTTTTTATGATAAAGGAAATGTTGCCATATTTCTACATCTTGAGACTGTTTTATTGTTTTTGAGTTCTGTTTCTCCCTCTCTCTTTCTTTCATGTGTTTTTTTGGGTGTTTGGATGTCTCTTAAAGGGCTGTTTGAAGTGGCTGATTAGTATTAACTTTCTGAATTTGGAGGAAAGCAAAAGAGGATTGAATTTGCTTTGGGAGTTGAATTTATTTTAGTTTTGTCTGTCCCTATCCCTCTCCCTCGCTCTTCCCTGCAATTGCATTTTGGTTGATGTAGTTTTTGTTCTGGAGTTATGGTACTTCTAGTGACGTTATTTTTGTTGGTAGGGAAAGCATCAGATTCTATATATGTGACTGGTAGAATCTACCATCCTCCCTACAATGGTTAAAAGTTTAGCAAACTCAGTCACTTCTGTTAAAGAAAGAATCTCTTAATAACACATGGTAGTACATGTTTCATCAACGTGGTTTGGGCAATAAGATGAAGTAACCAAGGAAGTCAATTGTAGAGGTTGAATTGATTATTGTCTGTTGGAGGCCTTGATCTTTGAGTATGTGTGGCTAAAATTTCCTAAGTGATTGATATATAGTAGTAAAAAGCATGGGTATATTGTTCATTCCATATTTTTATTTTGACTTACAACAATCAGGTGATTTCTATTCCCAAAATTTAACCTTTGGGTATTATTCTTATATTGTTGCTTAGCTGAAACTGCCCCCAAGTTGTTCAGCTTGTAGTATTGTTGTATTTCTGGTATGTTATTTTCAAAATATGCGCCAATTTGCCCCTTGCAATTAAAACTTATAACTTATGTCAACAGGAGAGTTTGTTGTTCTACAATAAAGTCAATTTACAGCAACGAGGGAAGACATGGAGGTGAAGCTACTTTGGAGGCTGTTCGATTGATTGCAGATCTTGTGAAAGCTCATAATTGCCAATTGCATCCTGATTCCATTGAGGTATGAGAGCTTTTTGGCATTTGTGTTTTTGACTTTCTTTTGGTTAACTTTTCGCTTATGGTTTTGCGATATAGGTTTTCCTGTCTTTGTCCTTCGATGAAGATCTTCGGAGGCGTGAGAAAACTGATGAGAATAATAAAGGCAAAAACAAGAAAAGTAAGAAAAGAAAGAATCTTGAGGAGCCAACTCAGTTGCAAGGCAATGAGAAAAAGAAGAGTAAACATGAGATGATGTCAAAGATGAGAGAAGAGGTATCTGCTTTTCTGTACGATTCAACATCTTGGATTTCCCCCTTTGATTGATGTTTTACATTAAAATGTAAAGATTTTTTTAGGCCCTTTTGGCACCAGGCAGTGAAACATTGCCTTGACTATAGCTTTATTATGAGAATACTCAGGCTTGCACCTCATCAAGGAACAAGGACTATGCACACATTTGAAGCTCTTGAACCTTGAGGCACTTAAAGCTTAAGTGATCTATACCCGTATTCGTGAGGTGTGCCAAAAGATCTTATAAAAATTGAGGAAAAAACGTAGGAAACCAAAGAGAAAATGAGAAAGAAACATAACAGAGAAGAAAAATCTTGTTGTTTCTATCATGAAGGATTAGTTACTCATCCTCTCTGTGACCTCCAAGAAATTCACTGACTATAGGAATTGGTGGATTTAAATAATTGGATACTTTTTTGAAGTCATGTTATGATTATGTGGGGTGGTGATCCTCAAATATTATTTTAATTGAACTATTCTCCTATTTAATTTTGTCTCTTGGCCCTTTGTGGGTTGTCGTCCCCCCACCCGCATTCTGGGTTCAACTTGCTGGTACACCCCTTTGTGTAGATTATTTTTAAATGATTTTTTACGGTATTGTAATAATTGTATGTATACTTTTTTTGGTTAATGTGAGGTTTATGCCTCTTATGAAATACCCACGTTTACACCTTTGAAAACCTTAAATCTCTTTTTTATACAGGTTGCTGCTGATTACAAGTCTGTTGCTTTTACACAAGATATTGAGGAGAGGAGAAGGATGCAAACAGACACACTTTCTGCTGTGTTTGAGACATATTTTCGCATTTTGAAGCATACCATGCAGCAAACAGCTCCCAGGTGTTTTATAGCATATGTAGCATTTTAAAATATTTTCTGAAATACATGAAACTTTGTTTCTAAACTTCATGAACTTGGGACCTGGGATCTGTCTTGTCATATGTTCTTTATTTTTACTTTTTAAAGCACACAAATTAGACACTGCAGCAGTAAAGCTCTTATAACTTGCTTAATATCACAACCTTTTCTCCATATCTTAAAATCTTTTTTTTCCTTTTCCCTCCCTAGTTTGTACTGAAATTGATGGTTTTGCTCATGGAACTCCTTCATAAGGATCCTCAATATTATTCATTGCCTTCTTTCTGTGTGGGAAACTGTGGATCTAAATTTTGAAAAAAACAAAAGCACATTAGTGGTGCTTTGAGAGTGATGTTTGCATCGTTAGTTTTACATGTCAAACTAATTAAATATTTCCCTTGTTTGCTATTCAGATCTGAGGGAAATGTTTCTCAATCTGTGGGTGCATCTGCTTCTCACCCTTTACTTGCTCCCTGCCTGAGAGGCTTAGCAAAATTTTCACATCTGCTTGACTTAGATTTCATGGGCGATCTTATTAATCATTTGAAAAGACTTGCTTCAGCTGGTAGCAGCGTTGACAATGTTACTATGAAATGTTTGACATCTTTGACTGTGTCTGAGCGGCTCCAATGTTGCATTGTTGCATTTAAAGTAATGAGGAGCAACCTTGATGCATTGAATGTTGATCTGCAGGACTTCTTTGTCCAACTTTACAGTCTTATTCTGGAGTATAGGCCTGGAAGGTTTGTGTGCTATAAACATGGTGCCTTTGTAATTTTTTATGATGACATTTTCAACTCTACTTAATGAAGAAATTTTCTAAAATAACTCTTGACAAAAAAAAAAAAAAAGGTGAATAGAAGTGGAAACTTTTTGAAAATTTTCCTTGCGTAGGTGATATTATTTCTACTGCTCTTCCATAAACCTGTGATTTTATGCTCGTGTAACAGAGATCAGGGTGAAGTTTTGGCTGAAGCTCTGAAATTGATGTTGTGTGAAGATAGACAACATGACATGCAAAAGGCTGCTGCATTTGTAAAACGTTTGGCCACTTTCTCATTATGTTTTGGTTGTGCGGAGTCAATGGCTGGTAGTTTTTTGTGCAAATACCTTTTTACATGTAAGTTATGGCCTTCCTATGTTTATAATATGTGAGTTTTTTTCTTATTGATTTTTGGCAGCCTTGGTTACTCTGAAGCACCTTCTCCAGAAAAATGTCAAATGCCGAAATCTGTTAGAAAATGATGCTGGAGGTGGCTCAGTTTCAGGTTCTATTGCGGTAAGGTTTTTTGCTTCAATTCAATTATGTATCAATATGCAGTGTTTTCTTTTATCGAAATTAATAATTTTTAGGAATGATAAGAAACAATTAATTCCTTGCTATGTTTAAGCATGTATGCGAACTTTTTAAAGTAAAACATTGGATAATTTTGTCTCATAGCCAAAAGGAACTTTGGCCTTAAAGATCTCTTTTACATGTCTTTTGGATCATGAAGTTCTTTATCAAATTTCTTTTAAGCCTGTTCTGCTTAGTGAGGCCTTTACGGATGTTTTTGTTGTTGTTGTTGTTGTGGAGGATTGAAGATATCTGTTTAAAATGAAGTGAATCCCTTATTTTTTAACATTGCTCTTCAAGCTTTCTTTTTGCTCATTACATCCTCGAATCCGAGCCATTCTTTCAAGACAAAACGTCATTTAGATCTGTTGCTATTAGCCTATTTGTGTTCTTTTTATGATCTAAATTAGGTAATCTTTAGAAGATTTTACTGAAACACCAACTTGGATGTCCGAAATGTTGCATTTTTTTAGAAATTCTGTGACGCATTTAATTTGCTTTTACTGCTCCATTCTGGTGTTGGCTTTTATTGGTACAATATCTAACCTATCTTTCTCTCATTGCTAACAGAAATATCAACCTTATGCATCGGACCCCAATCTGAGTGGTGCCCTTGCATCAGTCCTTTGGGAATTGAATCTTCTATCAAAACACTACCATCCTTCTATCTCAACTATGGCTTCAAATCTTTCTAACTCGGATATTGCAAATAACCCGGCGTATCTTTCTATTCTCTCTCCTGTACAAGCTTTCGCTTCCCACAAACAGGAGTTGTTCGATCCACCAAGCAATATCAAGAATTTGAATAAGAGAAAACAGTCAAGTAGGCCGTCTGTTTCCGCTGATTGCCATGAGACCTCTCAAGATACGAGTACAAACAATGAAGATGAGGTAAGAAAGAAGCTTGCTTCACATTTTGTGCTCCTTCGGGACATAAAAGAGAATAAGAGGTTGGGGTGTGAGTTAGATCGTGCAACCTCGTCGCTACAGCTATACAAAGAGTATAAGCAGGAAAAGAAATCCAAGAAAAGCCGTCCGTTGACGGAAGTAAAATCTTTTGTCTAGAAACTTGCGCAATAATTATACGCCTTTCATGCATTATTGTGTTTTGTTTCAGTTTTGTACAAATTTTTTGAGAATTGTTACTTTTGCTTTATATTTGAATTTGAATTTAAGTAGTAAGCAAATGACGCCGCTAATCAATGAAAAGTACGTACGGTAATTTATTTATTGTCGAGGCTAAGAATCAATTTACTGTTTTCATGTAACCTCCTCAAAAAAAAAAAATGTAACCTGTTTTTCACGGGTCTGCAAACAAAATAACAAGTACCCTGAATAATATTAATAACGGAACTCCGAGAACATATTGTATATTTATATATGTATCACGAATGTGAACGGACTAATGTCAGACTCATGATTTGATCATCGTGTCCAAGCTGATAACATGTAAGCTTAAAAAAAAGTTACACTAATGTCACATTTCATTAATCTAAATTACCACATCTTCATATAATTTCTCTTAAATGTTAGGCATTTGACCTCCCATTATTAGAAATGTCATATTTCCTTTGCTGGGTAAGAAGTATATATGTATGCCTCGTTTTAACTTCTTCACTTTTATTCCCCCTTTCATTTCATTGCTACAATGAAGTCCGATTCCATGGCAGAAATGCCTTTCTTTCTTCCGAAAACCTAATTCTAATAAAATAAATTAATATGGCATATAGAACACTTGATTTAACTATTGATATCGACTTCATTATTGTCTGTAAAACAATTAAACATTTATGTAATGTGGTTCTGATAATAGCCTAATTTTTTTCTTTCAAAATTATATATTTTATACACACTAAATTATTATTATGTATATGGAAGGTGATTTTACAGAATAGTATACAGAACGTGACTCCATGTATTGCAAAGCCAACGTTACACCATGCCAATGTTATACCACGCAATTGTTCCTAATCGGTTATTCTTCTCATTATTTTGAAATGAAATTCTTCTTCTTTTTAATAAATATATCAATTATTAATTAGATATAAAATTAAAAATATAAAGCAAAAAAATAACTATAAGACCCTTTATTAATAAAAGGTCAATTAAATTATATTACGTAAATTGTGATATAAATTTGATAAAAAAATTATTCTTATTAATAATATATGTAAGCAGTTTTCCTTTTCGTTTTATGAGTGACACTATTTATTATTTTTAGAGTATAAGTAATGATGTAATATTTTAAATTAATAAAATTTAAAATTAGTATAAATATTTTTAAAATAAAATTTAATAAATAATAATAATAAAAAAAAATAATAATAGAGTATATATTTTAAAAACAATAAATAATACTTAATAATATATATACTTTAAAAATGATGAGGCTATTAATCAATTGTAATATTTTAAACCACACTGATGTAATTCAATCATTTTCGATCTTTCTTTATTTTTTCTCAGTTATTGCATCATAATGAGCTGTAAGGGGAACCCTTTTCAAACTGGCACGCGTAGTCCCTTTCCGATCTTCTACAACAAAGACTATTCAAAGTTACTTTTAAAGTTTGACTCGAACCAAAAAATATATTAAGAAATTTGTTTCTTTGACTCACAAAAAAAATAAAATAAAAACTCAAAAATTGAATTTCATTGGCCAATCATGAAGCTAATAGTCCACGTCTCACCTAATACTCAATTGACAATCGTCTTGGATATGCTTATCATACCTTAAACGGTGGCTATTCATAGTGCAATCATTTATATGTGTGCGTACTTTGGTTTATGGTGCTCGACACTTTACCAAATGTATATACTGCTCTATATATGCTACTACAAGAGATATTATTTATTATTTTTTGTTTTGGTATATTCTTCCACAAACATATTAATTTTTTTTTCTTTATTAAATATTGTTCGTTTATTTTAACCAAATGAAAAAAGTATCAAGTATTTATATTTTTTTTAAAAATAATTATACTAATTTTATAATTTATTGATCTGAAATAATATATCATAACTTATTTTAAGAGTAAATAATATTTTTTTTATGCTATTATGAGAAATTCGGTTCTTCCTAGACTCAGTGTGAACATGTACATTGAATATAAAATTATATTGTAAATAAATGATTACCAACTATTTCAAACTTCTTGCAAGGAACATATTGAATCTCTTATTTTCTCTGTCTTTATTATTTGAAATATGTACATGTACTGATTTTAGCTAGTCATGTATTCTATTTTCATACATTTCTGGTAGTAGTAGACTAGTAATTTAGAGTACGCAACAATTAGTTAATTTATGAACCCAAAAAAAAAAAAACAATTAGTTAATTTCTTTAATACTAATTGCGCTAGCTTTTATTTGTAACTCGGTATTATATATTTTTTGTTAATCATATATGCGTACTTGCAAGTTACAACTTGAAGTTCATCAAAAGATCAGCCGATACAACTTTTATATTCAAAAACGATTTTTTATTTATTTATTGGAACATGGATACTGATTCGACTGTTAATTGTTTAACGGTCGAATTTTATATTTAAATTATAAATTAATATTTTTTAAAATTAATGAAAACATATATAATTTTGATTACATAAAAATAATATAAATTATTAAAATGCCCTTAAAACTAACGAAAACAATTTAGACAGATAGCAGATTTAGACATTAGGTAAAAGGTGGAAAACAATTTAGAATTAGAAAACTTTCAATCCAAAACGTAATATCTTCCAAAAAAAAATTAAGAGGGTGCATCACTCGCATTTTAAAAATTTCATTTTCATGATGATCTAATTAAGTTTGGCTTTATCAATAACCAATTCTATAAGAAGAGCAAGTGATGAAAAGAAGAGCTTAATTATCTTCCAAGTGACCACCATATAAAAGAATATGAGACATAAGCTTTGAACGGGCCCTTTTACCAAATGTAAGATGAATTAATTTGAGCATGGGTTCTAATTAAAATTTTTATTTTTTTTGGACAAAAAAATAATTAACTTTTTGGTAGAGAAACGGTATAACGTTTATTTTTCTCCATATATTCAAATTAATGTATTTATTTAAGCTTAATAGCCGTTATATATATGTTGGCCAGTTGCATCGTAACCAAAGCTTTCCACCTGTTAATTACACTTACAATATTGAAAACTATAAAAATTGCAAACCTTGTAAAAGACAAGTAGTACGGAATTAAAAGGAAAACTTTTGCGTCAAAAAGACCTCTAAGTGACGCCTATATGTATGTATATAGCACCAACAAGTGCTAGTCCATTTCAGTGTATATATGTCAGCTACTTTTTGCCATTATGCTTTTTTTACACTATCTCCTTAGCCATTCGATTCCCAAATGTTGTGATCTTTTGCAATTATTAATTTACTTAAACTTAAATGGACATACTGTTTATGTGCATGGGTCCTTTAACTTTTTTTGCTTTTCGATGTTGCTACTACAATTATTTTTGCCATCCTTTCATAAAATATTTGTTAATTAATAATTTTTTATAATTTATTTTATTGTAATGTACGTGAAAGTCATCCTCATCCATTAATATTCCTTGTGGGGGTCTAGGCAGCTTTGGACCAAAATGCGGTAGCGGATCATACAACACCAAAGTTAATTTAAGATTTAAGGATGATCCTTCCACTACTTAATGTCGATCTTTGTTATCCAGACTGCTTTAGCTTTACCATAGTACTCTCATGTTATCACAATATCTCTCTCTTTTCCATTCTTTATTTGTTTTCACTTTTCTCTTTCCTTTTGGTTAATTTTAGAATCCTATTTGATTTGGCTCTGTCCATTTATGCTTAAACTTTATATTACAGTTGAGTTTGAAAGAGCAAGTGTGAAATGCGATCATACTTACGATTCTATGTACATGTTTCTTTTGTTTTTCTACTTAATTTATTGCCCTATCTAATTCTTGATATGTTCAGTTTTTTTTAATATACATTACTATTACTATTACTATTACTATTACTATTGCTATGGTTTCTTTTAATATCGATGTTATAACATGTCATGTTGAATGCATACATTTCATTTTGGTGATAGCCAAGTTCTCTAACTTTAAGATATGTATATATAAAGTTTGTACTTTTCCTAATTATGACTACGTACCTAGACAACGTTCTCAATGCTTACTAAAACTTTTTACACAAAATTTAAAAAAAAAAATTACTCGCGTGCGTGTGCGCGTACACATACATATAGATCTGTTATATCTACCAGTTCTTGTAATTAAATATAACTTGAAAGTTCCTTAGGTAATAAGAGAATTGACGTTTTAATTTCTTAAAATAAATTAATACACTTTACATATATATATATATATATATATATATATATATATATATATATATATATATATATATTTTTTTTTTTTTCTCTTTTGTTAAAGTTTATAAAAAGCATATGTCTTTTAATTCCAAAAATTTAACTTGATTGGTGAAAACATTCATATTTATTATAAAATTATTAACTTTTATTAATATAAAACATTTATCTTCTCTAATCCTTCATTTGGTAACATTTTCTTACTCTAATTAATGCAAATAATGTTTATCTCAATGTACTTGTGCACATAGTACTAAAAAATAATTCTCCTGACTCGAGCAAAGCTGATGATAATTGAATCAAGTTTTAACTTAGGAAGGAAACAAAAGGTAATTAATTCCACAATAGTCATAATTAACCATATAAACAATGCATGTAAAAGTTTAATGTCAGTACTTATAGGAACGGCGAAGCTAGAAATATTTTTTAAGAAGACTAAAATCATTTTTTTATATAAAGTAAATTTTTTATTAAAATATTAAAAATGAATTTTTTTTATCATAATGTAGGATTAATAAGAGTTATAATAAAGTCTACTCAGTTCGATATTGATTTTTACATATTATATTATAATAGAGAAATAGAGTTAGCACTTAAAAATATAAATTTAACACATTATAATTAAGATATAACGAAAATCAAAGAAAACATATAATAATAAATATTAATTTCATACATGTATAGAACAAATTTATTAATAAAAAAAATCTAAACTTAATCAAACAAAACAACATTTATAACTGTTAAAACTAAAATAATTAAAAGAAACATATAAAAATACAAAAAATAAAATATGATTTAAAATTTTAAGTTAGATACTATATTTAAAGATATATTATTAATAAACAATATAAGACTAACTAATAAAAATACAATGAAAGAAAAACTAAATTAAAAAAATATTAAAAGAAAATTTAAAATAATATAATATTGGATAAATTTAACTTTTAGGTTGAAACAAAATTTAACAATATGAATTATAAAACTTAAAAAACTTTAGTCTGAAGCTTATTATATGCTTCTATTTTTAGTTTTTATAATATTGTGTATAAATTTAAATATTTGAAATTTTTTTTGGATTTTCATATATTAATTTAAGAAGTATTTTTGTATAATACATGACTACAATTTTATCCGTGTCACTAATAATTACTAAAAACATAAAAAATGTATATATATTTAACAAATTTATTAATAATTATTATCATTTTTATCAACATTTTTGTTAAAATATGTATATAAAAATTAAATATAATATATTATTATAAATAAAATATTTATTTAATGTTAAAAATATATATATAATTAATTTTTTATAAAAAAAAATTGATCGAGAATACTCTGCCTCAGGTACTAAGTAAGATGTAATGATTCATGGAGTGCTTCTACAATACTCATCAAATAGTAACAGAAAATATTAGTTACCTGAGCTAAAAGAGGTAATAAAATGTAGACCTACAGCGTACCTAATCCTAATTAGAAGGCATTAATCAAGTTGGGTTTTGCTTTAGTTGAGTAAAAATGACACCTAGCCTCTCATCTTGTTCTTTTTTTTTTTTTTAATAAAAAAAATATTTTATGGAGTACGTTGTATCTAATTTTTGAATCCAACATTATGCTTTTGCAGGGTCTAGTTGAGTTAGATTAATTATTTCTTATGTTTCTTATAATCATTGGTTCTAAAAGATTAACTGCCGCATTATCTGCATGTTTTTACCTTTGTTAAGTGGTAAGTTGCTGTTTGGTTTTTTTTCTTATGGTGTTTAAGCAATCCAATAATCAAATATGTCCCTTTTTTTCATTCTTAACTTATAATCAAATTACCATATAAATGATATTTCTAATTAATTAATTAATAATCTGAAAGATACATCCAACTATTTTTAGTCTTTAAATATCTTTAACTAATTAATCTTATCCATCAATATTTATTTAAAAAATATATATATATATATTAGTAAAATATACGTATCATATTTTATATTTATATTTATATTTTAATTTTAATTTTTTATTATATTTTTGTATGATATTAAATTAATTTTTTAATAAATAAATACTAAAAATTAAACAATTACTTAATTATGGAAAAAAAAAAAATCATTATGAGGCTCACAAACATCAACACTAATTTTTAGAAGCTTAAACTTAAAAAAATAAAAAATTATAAAATGAATTAACCATCATGAAATAAAAATTATTGGAAGCAAGAAAAATTTATATTACAAATGTAAAAAGGTAAGTTTTAGTTACACAATAATTAATATTTATGTAATATAAAAAATAAATTATTATAATTTAAAATAAATAAAATTATAATATAATGTAATCATTATAATTAAATAAGTAATATTAATAATAGTTTTAATTTTCATAATTAAATTTCAAAGATTTTGTTCAATTTTTCTTTAGTTCTAACATTTTTATTATTTGAAGATAAATATGTATTTTACTTTTTCTAGGACTTCTAATATAAAAAATTAAACCATAAATAAAAATCTTATAACCTTATCCTTTATTTTTCAATTTTTATCTATTATTTATTTTTTAATGTTTTTTTATTTTTTATTTTTGTGTTTAACCCATTATTTTAAGAATAAATAAATAAAAATTAATTCAAGCCTATATTTTGTATTTTAGATTATGTAGAACTTCTTGTAAAAGATTCTTATAATATTTTATATTAAATAAATAAAATTGATTAAAATACATAATTATGTATTTTAAGTTATGAGAATTTGTTGTAAAAAAAAAGAATCGTAAATAAGATTCTTGCGATTTTATCTATATAATAAAATAATGTAATTATTATCTTTAAAAAATAAAATAAATAAAGATAATTATTTTATAATTAAAATAAAAACTCGAGGATAAAATAGTTTAAAATAACAAAAAAACACGTAATTATAAATGATACGAAAACATACACATATAATAATCATATATGTATATATATATATATATATATAATGAGTATCGAGAAATGAAATACATGATGCATCAATATTCAATTTCAAGTCATGATATTTTCATAAAAATTATAAAGAATTTTTTATTAGTACTCACAAATTAAGTTTATATTATGAGTTTTTTTTTTTTTTTTTCCTTTCTTAAACCGTAAAAGAAGCATTAAAACATAAATATAAAATCATTAAAAGAAAATAAAAGCAACGCTGACATTGAAAATTGGTGAGGATGACTCATTGTTCCGGGATACTTCAGCAATAGCACCAGCCTAGCATTTTCTTTATTTATTTATTGTTTTTAAATTATTTTAAAAAATTCTAATATAAAAAATAATATAATTTTTTTAAATAGAAAGAAATATGAATTAATTTTAAATTAATATTATGTATTTTTATTTTTATGAATTTTAATTTTGTTATATATATATATATATAAAGTGTGTAATGAGTAAAGACAGACTTAGTAAGTCCACCATCGTAAGCATTAAATCGTCAAAATAGTGAAGAAGTCTATATAATTATTATATATATTATATGATAAAATAGATAAATTTTAATTATAAATTTTTATAAAATAATAATTAATATTAAATATTAAATACGTAAATAATTTTAAAGATTTAAATTTATAAAAAATATATTATATAAAAATATTTCTCAAAAATAGTATATTCCATCATTTATTCTATAATAAACAACTAAGAAAGAAAAGCAAATCAGCTACTAAAATGACGACATCACCCTCAAAACAACTGCATAATCACTACCGTGTCCTTCACCAACTATCGTCAACCCCAAACAGCACCAAATTACAGTTCTAACTGTCCACCTGGCCTCTTGTGTCAAACATCATCATGCCCGTTACGGACGTTATAACTACAAACCAAGTCAGACACGCCGTGGACCCATTTGTGTAGATTCGACCAACTTGTATCCTCATTATTGAATTTTTTTTTTTATATTGAGAACTGAGAATTTCTTAAAAAAAGAAATAAGTTCAAATTTTTTGATCTATTATTTTTTAAGTTTTAATATTTTTTTCTCTCTCAAATTTAATTTATAATTTATATTTATGTCTCTCTTATTATACCTACAATTTTTATACAATTATAATACAGAAAAAATTTTCCTCATTACCATCATTTTGGGTGATTTTTTTTTTTTATTAATACAGCATTAGTAAAGATTCCAAGAAAGTGGAGAACATGCGTCAATATAAATGTCTCATAAAATATGTAAATCTATCACTTTATTAAGATATGTACCTGTATACTCCATATTTCCTGAAAAAAAAAAAAAAAAAAAATCCATGTTGGATGGTTTACAAAAGACAAAATTATCTAAAAATACTAAAATTTTTAAATCTATGACGTATCACGATATATGTTACATGATTTAATTACAAATTCGTGTTTTGCAAACATTTCACGATCACCTGTACTAAACCAGTTTGGTATCTCGGAAACTGCAAGAAAATGTGTACGGTCGCTTACTCGCTTTGATGCCGACAATAAAGATTCCAAGAAAACCAAACTGTATTCGTGCATACTTTCAAATTTCCAGAAGATTCGAAGTGATATTTATAATTATATTATACAATTTAAATGCTTCGAATCGTACGGACTGAGTACAGATCGATTCCAGCATCGCCGAAATGTTTCAACTTTTCTCGCTAGCTTTCAGAGTAACCAAACAGAATGAACTAGCAGAAAAGAGGGAGAAAAAAAAAAAGAGATCTATTTAAATTAAGATGTAAGTTCTGTTTTTAACCATTACTGGTTAAGCAACCGTACACGCTAATTTGCAGAACTACAGTACCTTACACAAAAAAAAAAAAAAGAAAAAAAAAAAAAGAAAGAAAGGCCAAAAAGACCTAAATTCTTTATCTTCTTCCTCTGTTTGCTTCAATCGAGAGGCATATATTTACAAAAAACAAAAAATCATAAAATGACCAAACATCTTTCTGAATCACGAAATCTACTCCGAGTCTCAGAGGAATGCAAAAAGAAGCTAAAAAGGAAATAGATTTGTTTTTTTCCTGCCTTTCCATCTTTTAATAGCGAGCTGTTTCTAATTCCGAAAAAGAAGCGATAAGATCGTCGATGTCATGAGACTGAGAATAGCCAAGACGAAGAGCCTCAAGCACGCGCTCGAATACAAGCACATGGCAGGGGATGCGAAGACCCCCTATGTGTTCGTAGCCGTACTCTTGAGCCGATTTGTTGAGAAGCTCGATAAAAATTGGGTGATTCAAAACCTCGGCACTGACAACGAACCGTTCCATATCGTCGCCGACATAGACAGGAACGTGCCCTACTGGGACAGCAGGCGTCGTTTTAGAGTCACCACAGGCATTACCCCGCCGGAGCTTGACTTTGAGCCGGAAGGACTCCACTCTGCGTGGCCGGCGACTCGAGTCGGAGCGAAGGAGACAGTACTGAGACGAGTCGGCAACTCGGGAAAGGCGGCGAATCAATTGCTTCATATCGATGGGTTTAAGTTTTGTAGATTTCTCGAAGTTAGCTGTGTGAAGACTGAAGGAGAGAAAATTGAAGAGAGGGAAAGAGAGGTGGGTGGAGGGTTTGAGGGGGTAAGGGAATATATATAAAGGGAATAAGAAATTGGAAAGTGGTGTGTGTATGGAGTATGCAAGACATGGAAAGGTGATGACGATAGAAGGTTGGGAGGTACAGGTAGGCGTACTTTTCTGGTACATTTACTCGCTTTCGACATTTTTTTTTACTTGTTTATTTCATTTTTTTTATTGTATTAGAATTTTATTTTCCTTTCAAATATGTACAAGTCATTAATTACACATCTTCCGACTTGTGAGTGTTGCAAGTTACTAGTTACCACAAACAAATGAGCAATTATAATTTGAGTGAGTCATAATTTCTTATAAAAACTATGCTTTACATATAAGGTGCATTTTGTTTTACAGAATTAATTAGAATAAGAATGAATATAAATTAAAATAGAGAGGATAAAAATCTTATTTTTTTTAATATTTATTAAATAATTATAAAAAATTAAAGAATAAATTATTAATTAATTTAAATCTTTTTAAAAAGTGATAAAAAAATATTCAAAATAAATAATATTTTTGCTTATAAATTTGAAAAAAAAATCAATATTAAAAAAGAGTAGGAAAATAATTAATAAAAATACTCATAAATTTATAAAATTCTTATTTATTTTCTATTATATTCTTAGAAAATAAACAATAGAATGAAAATGACTCACTTTTTTTTTATTTTCTTTTCTTATCAATAAGTACACCCTTATATCTCATATGTTTAATCTCACCCTAAATTTATTTAAAAACTTGTATGTTATTACATGATTGCGGATTACAGTCAAACTTTTTTTAATAGATGGTATACAGATGAACTCACTCATCATTCAGCCACATCCACTCGTTTAATTTAAAAAATAATCAGCACGAGTGAATCCATTTATAACATATCATAACATAAACCTTCTTAAAATCCTTGGATCCAAGTCGGGTTTGAAAGTTGGTTGGATTTAAAGAGTCTAGTTGGAGATTGGTTCACTTTTTGTACTATACTTTTTCAATAATGACACTTTAGTGCTTTGAAGTTTTGTACATTAACTTTTAAATATATATGATAAATTAAGTTCAATTTTTTCAAAAAAAATTAAGTTTTATAAGATAAAATTGTATTTCTTTTAAAAATAAGAAAGAATTTTTTTTTAAAAAACTCCTTCTTCCTTAAAGTAAATAAATAAATATATAAATATATATATATATATATAATTTTCTCTCTCTCTCATCACAATCTATCACACTATCTCTCCTCTTATTATCTATGTGTCCTCATAGTCTCCCTCAATATCTCAGTTTCTTGCATCTCATTCTATTTGTACACTATAATTTATTCCTATAAGCATTATAAATTTTATTTTTAAATATAAAGTTATTTGAATTTACAAATTATGAGAAAAAAACTAAAAAATATTTTTTAATAAGAGAATAGAGAAATTCAAATGAGAGAAATTATTTTTATTTGGAAACAAAAAGAGTGAGAAATTATTTTAAGAAAAACTTTGATTTTATCATTGAAAAAATATTATTTAAAAAAAATTAAATTAACCTTATATAAAAATTACTTAACTAAATTTACCCAACTTAAATAAACAAAAGTGAAATGTTTTTTATCAGAATGTTATGTTATTAAAGTGACCATATGTATAGTTTGCATGAAATGGAATAGGAGTATGAGTTGCGTCTAAAACTCGGCGCTTTATTACGGGCAAAGGTAAATGTGTCAAATAAGTTGAGTTCAACAGCAGCTCATTTATATTTTTTTATTAAATTCATTTAGTTTTTTTTTTTAAATTTTAATAATTATTAAAAATAAAAAGAAAATAAATAAATATTAACATAAAATCAGATTTTCAGTTCAATACCTAAACACCTGAACCCTGGCGTTACTTGGTCGATCGTCATCCCTGTTTGGAATATGAGAAGATGAAGAAAGCTGATGGTCTTTTTATCTGTTTGGTTATGTTTGTGCAATTATCGTTTTGTTTTTGGTTTAAGCTTCTTTCGTTTCTAGAAGATATCACTTTTGCTATTCTCAATAAGTGGATGTTTTACTTTGTCTTTGTATCTCCAATGAAAGCTCTCATCCGAATAATAGTTTTTCTCTGACTTGAATTTCATTAGATTTTGAGCACTATGTGTTTGATAAAATGCCAAAGCTAATTTTCTCGTTACTCCCATTTAGTCTAGCAATGAGATTATCCAAATGCTAAGAATAGTTAGGATTTTTAGAACAAGGGATGCTTAAGGAGTTGTAATAAAATGCACTAACAGAATTATAAGGATAAGAAAGCCATTTCTCTATGTAATAATATTCATCTAAGTTATTATCTTTCAGTTTCAAAGTTTCTTAGGTTTATCGTACCATTTCAATTTTTTTAATACGGTAGTATTTTTTATTTTCAAATTTTTTAGTTTAAAGCAAAAATGTTGAGCAAAAAAGTGCTTAGTAAAAAAAAAAATTAAAAAAAAAAAATATATTCACTAAACAACTTGTTAATGAACCCATGAGCCGTTATGAGTTTGAATATGCTGCACATCTTTACAACTTATTTAACATCTCTAAAACATAGAAAGAACAATAGATGTTTTATCTTTGTGTGATTTTATGTGTCAATAATACATAATAAATATATATGCAAAAGTGTCCGAAAAGATGGACGTTAAATGACACTATGTTTATGTATTTTACAATCATTAGTAGTATATACGATTTATGATTTATTTTTGTGGGGGTGGCATATGTAATCTGGCATTTATTTTTCATTTAACTACGTAGATTTTTTCTATCATTGGTTGCATGATTCTCCATTAAGTACTTGTGAAACCTGATTTTTTTATTTTTTATTTTTGTCATAAAAAAGACTCCTTAAGAGGGGGATAGAATAATGCATGCTATTTTTCATTTATCTAGATTACAACTTATATTTGAGAGTATCAATAGTGATATACCACCTGAGGTTCTTGTTAAGAGATCTTAGTAATTATTATGTACATTTTTACCATCTCAAACTCATAATTTTGTGCATGCAGCTTAGTTGTTATCCAGTGTTGGTTCGAAACTTGATTAATTTTAAGGACCTTCTACTAACAATGTATTTGATTAGCTTAGTCTACACTTCATTTTCACTTAAATTTATTCATCTAATTTAACATTGCATTTGATACTCTTGTGTCTGTTACTATAGGTAGCTAATTATCTAAACTTGAATTATTTTAGAGATACATCGATCTTATATAATATTTTTAAATAATTAAATGGTATTTGATGTAGTTTAAATAAATTTTATATTATTATGATAATTCTTCTAAGTATTTGTATTGATAAATAGTTATCTTTGTATATTTGTAGGAATGGCTCATTAAATAATGAAAATCTTTTTTAATTGAAGCTTTATATGGTGTATTCAATTGAGATTTTTAAAGATTTTTATGGATTTTAAATCTTAAAAAGTTTTAAGACTTTATATATAATTTTATAGACTTTTCTAGATTCAAAAGACTTTAATATACTTTTTATTTTAAGATTTTTATAAACTTTTATAGACTTATAGTGACTTTTAAATAATTTCATATATTTTTATTATCAATTTTTTTTTACATCTTTTAATTTCATTTTTTTTGTCTTAATTTTTTAAAAATATCCACATCCATCATTACTGTAATATGTGAATATTAGTAAGTAAAATTTAAAGAATTATCATATTTAACTCAACACTCTAACAAAAAAAAAATTATATTACTTATATTTTAAATAGTAAAATATAAAATATAATGCATAAAATAAATATTTAAAAATATCAACGATGCAATTATTTCATATTGAGTATGCATTAATGCCATAAATAATAAAGAATGAAACAAATACACATTAATAAAATTAATAATTAAAAAATATATTAAATCAAAACTTAATTAACATGGGTGTATTCAATCTAGATTTTTACAAATTTTTATAGATTTTAAATCCTAAAAACTTTTATAGATTTATATAAACTTTTTAAGGCTTCATATAAAATTTTATAAATTTTTTTAAATTTTAATAGACTTTATTAAACTTTTTATTTTAAGATTTTTATTAACTTTCATAGAATTATAGTGACTTTTACATACTTTTATTATCAATTTTTTTTTTTACATTTTAAAAATATTCGCATATTGTTATTCTGACAATTTGTTAACATTAACAAATAGAATTCAAAAGACTTCCATATTCTATTCTAACCTCCAATAAAAAATTCATATTATTAATGTTTTAAAGTAAAATATAAAATAAAATATTTAAAAATATCAACGATAAAATTATTTTATATTGAATATACAATAAAGCCAAAAATAATAGAGAAAAAAAATAAATATAGTTAATAAAATTATTAATTTAAAAAGCATATAAAATTCAAACTTAATTAATTATTAAAATATTAATTTTTCAATAAGAAGTTGAACTTTTAAACATTAATTTAAAAAGAAAAAAAAACTACACCCATATTATCATATTTTACAAAATCGTTATCAACCGTAAAATATATTATTTTACTTAATTTTTGTATTAAAATTATGCATTTTCACCTTCTTTGAAAGGAAAAAAAATAATAAATAAGAGAAAAAGATTGTCTATTTTAAAATAATCAATTTTATATATTAACAAATTTACAGTAATACGATATCTTCACCTTCCTCTCTAAAACATAATATTCTCAAACCTATATTGCATCTACAGTAAAAAATTTCCTCTCATTAGCCACTAAAACATCTATTGATGAAAACAGTCATGTTTAGACCCATGGCTACAAAAGAGGATGTGGTTGAGGAAGAGACTTAAAAAAAAAGTCTCCAAAAATCTCATAAGAGAATGTGTTACTTTTGATAGACTTTATTTATACATAAAAAAATGTTTAAGATCCTCAAAAGTTTTTAGAAATTTCGTGGGAGAAAATGTTACTTGTGGAAGACTTTAATTATATATAAAAAATATTTAAAATTCTCAAAAGTCTTTGATTAAGTGAAGTTTTTAAAAATTATTGATATTTTGAATACCCTAATACTTTTCTAAATTTTTAAAAAGTCTTTAAAAGTTTTAATTGAATATTGTTAAACTTTTATTTATTCTTAAAAAGTCTTAAAAAATAAATACACCTAAATTTTTAGAACCTTTTAAAATTTATAAAAATTACTAAAAATTTCAATTGAATACACCCCTCTTAATTGGTTCACGAAAAAGGATAGCAATTTGTTTTTGAAATAAATAAAATATTTATGGATGGAGTGAAAATTTTGCTATATGAAATTATGGACATAAATCTCATATTTTTAATTATAAACGTATATTTTTTGTGTGCGTCTTTATTATGATTTTTGAAGCAGACTGAACTTAAATTGAAAAATATATGAATAAAAAAATAATATACAATATCTATGAAAATGAAAAATAAATGAAATTATATAAAATTAAATTAAAAATTAAAAATTTGGGCATTTATAGCAACTTGTAAAAAAATTATGTATATTTGTGACAAAACAAACATAGATTTTTTTTTAATAATTACATTAACATGTATATTATTTATTAATGACAAATTTGTCAAATAATAATATTACTAAAGAATAACTATTTATAAATATCAAATAAATAACTCATGTATTATTTTATATTAATAAAAAATTGTGTGTCAATATATCTATCCTAATAATATTGAATTAAATATAATAATTTTTTTAAAATTAATATTTTCTTAAATTTTATTTTAATAATTTTTTTTTAAAATTTATAAAGATGATTTAAGATAAAATTATTTATTTTAAAAATATAATAAATATTAAAATAAATAAAACTCCTATCTAATCAAGAACCTAAAGAGACTCGCCCATTAGTCTAAAGAACGAGCCTCCAAACAATACAAGTATAATCGGTACACGGTACATTTTATAAAAATATAATAACAAGGATCTCCCCAAGCTCTTCAATTTTAGCGGTTGTTAGTTGGAATATTTTGAGTATCGTTTTTGTAAGAAGTCCTTAGCATAAATCGAAGAGCTGCCCTACCAAATTGTTCGTAATTATCATTATAATTGAAAATGGTCTATTAAATTAGAAGGGCCGTCTATACACTATCTCTCTTCATAATTAAAAGTTGGACGTATTATAGTGTATTATTATGTATTGAATAATATTTTACAAATTGATAATGATGGGAAAACATAACGTACACAGTACAAACAACGCTTCTTGATGTCATCTTATATCACATTATTATAACTGTTTAGTTAAATACATTTTATATATAAATGTATGTAATATATTTTTTCAGAAAAAGAAAAAAAAAACTTAAGCTAATGAGTTGTGAATCATTTATGTTCACATTACAAATAGTTACATATCCGTGAGTATCATCCTATCTTCCATATATATATATTAAAATTTATAACCATAAAAAATAAAACTTATAACCTTATATATTTTCACTACCAAGGAGGTAGGTCATTTTTTTAAATTACATAAAGTAATATTTCTAAAATTTATAACAATAAAATTAAGCAGCATAAAATAATATTAAACGCGTTTTATTAATTAGAGTTTAATTTAAATAATATCTAACTATACGGCATTTAATATAAAATTTTGGTATGATATTTTTTTTTAGTAAAAACATATTGACTAAATATAAAGAATGATATTTTTATATTTATAAGTTTTGTATGGCATAACTTTCCTTCATGTATAAAATTTTATTTTTAACTCATCTCAATAAAAAGAACATATATTCATTTTTCTTATAACATAAATGAATATATATTTTACTGTTAGAAAAAAATGAACATATATTTTTTTTTTCATTGAAGAGAATTTAAAATAAAATCTATTTAATAACTAGGTTATTTATGCATCATAAGGTCAATATTATATAAAAAAATTGAAAAATAAACAAATTAAAAAATGTAAAGGATCCCCACATTCAAAGTCCTAGAGACGAGAATTTTTTCTATACAACGAATGTATAGAAATTGTGAGTATAATAGAAGAAAGATAGACACAAGATGATAATTGAATGTGGGAGAGAGAAAGATATTGAACTCTTAAAAATAAGAGATCAAAGAATTTGAATTTATTTTTTTATTAAGATGTACTCACTTTTTAATACAACTGCTGTATAAAAAAAAATTTCAAATGAGATAGCATTTTAACTTTCCATAGTCTGTTAGCATCTAGCTATCAGCCTATCACTCACTTTTTTTTTTTTTTTCTCGTCCCCTTCGGGCCTCTCTTTAAAAGAATAATTGTAGTATAATTGTTATATGTACTATTTAGATAATAAAGTAACACACAATAGATTGATCTATCTAGAAAAGAAAATTTGTTAAAAACTTAAAAATCTAAAAAAAATAAAAATAAAATAAAATTATTTGAGTTTATATCGCACATTTTAATTCACTCTAAGCATTTAAACATATAAATAAAGCTATTAACAAACAAAGAGTAAACAAAAAGGAGATACACAAACAGTATCAGGCTTGCTTATAGTGTGTTTTTTTTTTTTTAATATATATATAACAAACATAAAATTTTATTAAATATAAATTCAAAATACAAATCAAAGCAATACTCATTTTAAAAAATACAACATAATTAAGACTTGCAAACAGCAATAAACCCAAAATTCTGAGCAAATAAATATGAATGTTACTTAATAGTTTCATATTACAACTCACTCTAATACATAACTTAATGTTTTGAAAAAATGAATATTTCCTATAAGCATAAATTATAAAATAAAAGTATTTGAATACCACATCAACGAAATGACAACACACATTACTTGCATATTTTAAAATACATCAAAAATAACAAAACAAACATAAAACACACATTAAACAACAACAAATAAAATACTAGAATACCTAAAATATCCCCCCACTCCATTGATGAAAGGTACTCATCGAAAATAGCCCATTGTCATCACCAAAATAGCCAATACCAGCCATGTCGAAGAAGCACTCAATGCCGAAAGATGAGGAGAAAACAAACACAAATTTGATGAAGACTTGAAACAACAATAGTATGCTATCGTGGAGTGCCACAAATAGAACCCCAAGCCACCAAATCATGAGCATTGTAGGAGATGAAGACAAAAGAACAAAAATGCCGTCCAAAAAGAACAATAGAAATAGCTCGCTACTATAGAGCACCACACACAGCACCTAAACCAACAAAAAGTGAGCTTCATCGAAAGTGAAGGTCAAAAACAAAAACAACATCGAAAAGGAAGGAAAACTATACATGGAAGAACAAAGTAGAGCTAACCGCCAACCAGGCAATCAAAGGACTTGTTAGGGGTGACCAAATGACCCGTCAGCAGCCACCAAAAAACGATTCCCAACCCCAAACAAAGAGAGAAGCAATAAGGAGAGAGAGTGTGTGTGTGTTTTGAACTAATAACTTCTTGTTTATAGTGACTTTAAAAAGAGTAAAAAGTGTAATATTTACTTAAAATTAATTAAATTTGAGAAGATAACTCATTTATAGGTCCTTGATTTTTGTCTTTCTAAATTCTTGGGTGTTAATAATTAAAGTACAGTTTTTACTCGAATATACAGCAAAATTATATTTTTTTGAAACAAAAATTAACTAATTAATAATAACATTTTTGTTCAAATTGATAATATTTTGATGATGTTATCGACGATGTACAATGTTTTCATATCGAGAAGTAGATGATGTGGGATAGGCACATAAATACAAATTGTTAGAATGTTAGGTATTCTTCTTTGTTTTTTTTTTTTTTTATTATTTTATTGAAAAAATGATTAGGTATTCAATACGCACAAATAGACAATACAAATCTGCGTTGCTTTTAGAATGTTTCACTAAATTTTGTGTAAACTCTATCCCACTTTTTTTTTTTTTTTTTGAAATACTATATATTAAATAAATTACTTCAATTCTTATTTCAAAAAAAAAAAAAAGTGGGATAGAGTTTACACAAAATTTAGTGAAAATATAATTTAATACATTAGAAAAAATAATTTTAAAGAAACAGCGATTTATATATATAGACTATCACCGGAACAAGAAGTACTTTTGACGGATAAAAATCAAACCATACATACTTTAAATTATGTATTAATTTCATGAAAGACCATCACAAACATAACTACTTTTCTTCTTTATAAGAACAAAGGTTATCTATAAATGCTATGGGTTAATTTTTACTTAATATAAAAGAGAAAAAAACTACTTTTCTTCTTTATAAGCAATATACATACATAAATTTTGTCTCATGGTCAATGGATTTGGCTGGAACGAAACATCTAGGTAATTTCAATTATTTAAGAAGTTTTGCTAGTATAATAAGGAGTCCGGCCGAAATGAAATATATATATTATGTTAATTAGTACATTCAAAATATGTACACCCTATATATAATTTGCAATATATATATAAACTAAATATGTATACATATGTACAAATAAACATATTATTTTGTTATTAATTAAATTATGTACAAACTAACGTACTATTAAGATACTTCAAACTAGTAATAAGCATAATATATATAGAAGAGTAAGATCATATTGATTGATTTCTAGAAGGCTGAAAACTAATAAATAGTTCTTAAAGAAGTTATAGTCATAATAATATTGGGGATGCCCATTTTTATGCAAATAACTTGTAATCAAAATAGAACATTTCTAATTTTATATTCATCTTAACTCTTTATTGTTATCGAGAGCCATAAGAGTATAAGACTATCGATAGTATACCCTTATCAGTTATGGAAATTAAATGATGTGTCCTATTTCTCAAGTTTGAATTTTATTTAAATTAATTTTTAAAGTGAAGAAAAGTATTTTGGAAGACCATCTTAGCAAAGAAGAATGTTAACGGACACAAATCAATTATGTTGAAAAAAATTATACAGCGTGACATGCTTTTATTAGCACAAGTGTAAATACTTGTGCAAATTAATATATATTCAACATTTCAACCATAATAATTATATATTCAAGGAAGACAAAAGAGAAAATCGTGAGGAAGGAAAGAATTTACGAATAAGCCACATTCATAAAATTACATAAATAAAAATTAATTTTTTATCGTAAATTTATGATAATTATAGATGATGTGATAAAATGTAATTAGTTAATAAAAAACCCTACATGTCCGTTTTTAAGAGAAATATAGCAATGCTCAATGCATAAGCGCAGGCCTATTTTTAAGAGAAAATATAAAATTGTACTATTTAATCTTGATTTTTCAATTTACTAAATATTATTTTATTTTATATTTCTTCATTTTTAATATTTAAGAATGACTTGTGTTATGAAATATATAGAAGCTCTAAAAATTAATTGTAGCTCCCCTTAGTATCAATGAGTTTGGCATATTTATCGTACCTTAATTTTTATTTTAGTATTTCAATTTTTTCTTATTTTAACTATAATTTTTTTTTAAAATACTTAAACTTTGGTCACTAATACATTTTTTGTTAAAATGAATAATTTTTTTTAATTAGTTGAGAATTTTTACTAAATTAATTAATATTCACCCATTTTAAAGGGGCATATTTGTCTACACGCATTTATAACATTTTTTAATGAATTTTTTTACAAATAATATTTTTTAAAAAATTAATTTAAGAGATCTCGTATGTAGCAAAAAAAAAAAAAAAATTGATTAGGTTTTTTTTTTTTTTTAATCCGCCCACCTCATTCCAATCCTAGCATAAAAAAAGAGTCCCTTAACTTATATAGCTTAACCAGATTTTAGAATAGTAAAGTAAAATATTTATAAAAAATTAATAAAAAATATTATAAATATAAATAGATAAAATATTTCTTTAAAATGGATGAATTAATAAATAAAAAAAAATCAATCAATTATAAATTTTTGTTTAAAAGATGCTTTTCAATTAAATTTTAAATATCTAAAATATTTTAAATGAAAATAAATAAATAAAAAGTATTAGTAGTCTGTGAAAAACATAAAGGAAAAGTAAGAAAGATAGAATACTAGAATACTGTAGTCCAGATGGAGGAAAAGTCGAGAGACGAAATGACATGTCATGGGAATACTTTATCTTATAAAAGTACCGACAGACAGACTGATTTAAATAGAACGGAGAAGGTACATACTGGTACTGGAATGGAAGGGCTTCATCAATTCCCCATTTTCAATTTATAAATATAAAAATCTAAATTATAAAATAAAGAGTAGTGAGGTCGGTGACGACTGGTCAAGTACCTTCTTTCAATGCCAGTATGCGACCGTACGGCAACAACGGCTGATTGAATAATATACAACTATTCCATCCCATTTAATAAATTTCCTAAAAAAAAATTAGGAATTAAATTTTTTTTTGCAAAAAAAAAAAATTTATGATCGAATTCTGTTAAATTAAAATAAAATTATTAAATTTTACAATAATAAAGATTAAATTATGTATTTTAAAAATTAGATATCATATTTTATTTTAAAATAAATGTTTAAAATTAATAAAAAAATATAAAAACTAATTTATTAATGAACTCAAAAAGTGATGACTTCTGACGAGGATTTGTCAATATGGTTGTACGGTTCATAATCCGGACCCTACCATGTGGTCTGAATGTCCCTTCAAGAAAGGAAGAGCAGCGCTGATTTATTAGCGGGCAAAAGCATCAAAGGCGTTCCGAGCAGAAAATTTGATCAAATCACTTAACTTAATAAATTTGATCCAATTTATTAAATTTTCAATCGAATTTAAATTAAAAAATATATAATTTATTTAAATTTATATCGATTAATTTTATAATTTATTATAATCTAATTTAAATCAAATTATTATTAAAATTATAAATAAATTTATATTTTATTTTTAATATATTATATTTAAATATTATATATGCTACGATTATATTAAATTATTATTTTAATTTAAAAATAAATATAAAAATTAAATTATATATAATAATTTAATAATATTTAAGAGCATATTTTTTATTAGTTTAATTTTTTTATTTGTAATTATAAATAAATATATTTTTTAAAATATATATATCAATTTAAAATTTAAATGTTAGTATATATTGTGTTTTATATATAACAATAATTTAAAATTAAATTATAATTTCAATTCGACTTTATTCGATCAAAAAAATTCGATCTGATCGGATTCAAATTAGTTTGAATTTAGTACATCATCAGATCGAATTCGAATTAAATATATTTAATTTTTTTTTCTTATCTGATCGAATTCAGATTGATTTGAGTTAAGTACATAATTGAATCGAATTTAGATTAAATATATTCAATTCCGCTTTGGATATGATCGAATTCAAATTGATAAAAAAACAGATAATTTTGATCTTCTGCTCACGACTAAAAACATCGATGAAAATAAAATAAAATAAAATAAAAAACAAAAGAGGTTAGTGTAGAGAATAAGTACCACTCGGAAAAAAAGTGATAGATGATAAATTAATATAGAAGAGAAAAATGCTTAAAAAAACTTAAAAAATAGGTTGTTTATTTTGAGTCCATCTCTTTTATAAAATACATTTTTTTTTTCTATATTATTGCTGTTTAGATTAAATGTGAACATGTAGAAGTCAATAATTCTCTTTTTGTAATTAATAACCGGATTGAAATCACTTGTAATACTCTTAAAACTACACAATGAAAAGGTATCCACATATGCAATAGATGTCCAGATTTGTAATCACTTTCGTATGCATCAAAGCATGTCATCAAGTCACTCACGTAAAATAATACGAGAGTGTAGTTTGCTTAAAAATACCTAAGATAATGCATAACTAGGTAATTGATGACATTCAATCAATTAACTTTGGAAGTGGAAAATTAAAGTGGCTATTAAGGTTCTTCATTTTATTTTGCAGTGCCTATAAGATGCTATAGTTGTCCGGCAATTCCTTAGTCAATGTCATTCTCCTTTAGAAATTGGCTGTTGCTCATGTTAGTACGTACTTATTTATTGGAAGGGTGTTGTAGTTTTAGCAATATTTTAATTGCACTGTGCTCAACATTTTCTTTTCAGCACTTTGGCTCTTGTCTTTTCTTTGAGTTTTATAGGGAGAATAGCTCAAGTTGTTATGGTTTTTGGCATATGAAAGAGTAGGAATGCTGTTATTTTTGATAAGATGATGTTTGATTCTGAATCTATTTTAGCCAAGGTTAAGTAGAAATAGAGGTTACTTGTTCCTATTTTTGACTAATTGAGCAGAACTCTTAGCTGTTGAATGGTTAGTAGCTTAGTGAAGGAGTTTTTTTTTAGTTTATATGTTTCTCCAGGAGCCTAGGCTATCTATTAACTTTAAAAGAAATTATTATTAATTTTGTAGTCTATAAGCATTATAAGCTATTCAATTAGTCTAAATTAATGGATAGTAAAATTTAGGGGTGTTAATTTGTGACATGATTCGATAACACAATTCGAATACGACACGATACAAAATTTTTTTTTAGTAAGAATTGATCAATAATTTTGTCATATTCTTAAAAGTTTTATTATTATAATAGGCAACACGAAAAAAAGTTGAGTAAATTTTTTCATGTGTCAACTAACACGAAAATTTGACACGGATAACACGAAATAAACCAGTACCGACACAAATAACACAAAATGAACAAGATATTAACACGACTAACACGATACAATTGCTACACCTAATAAAATTCATAACTTTTCTAAAATTTACTATATTATTATATTTAATCAATTTAAAAGTTTCATTTTTACAATATCCAACCAACACAATAACTAAATACTATTTGATTAAAAATATATGCGCATATTACAACCATTAATCAGCTCGCAGTCACTTGAATAAAGGGTTAAGATACATTTGTCGTTCTAGTGGATTACCAAGTGGCCCATTTTGTGAAATTTCATTTGTTGTTTGTGTCCAACCCGTTCGTTACATCTACATCCTACACTTTACGACCACTGGCACTAGGAACCCGGTTTCAATGAACTGATATGAATGGGAAAAAGAAAAAGAAAAAAAAAAAAAAAAAACTAACATAACTCATTTTAACTAATTTTATTATAATATAAATACTCTACTTATATTTTTTTATTCAAATACGGTCACCTTATAATAAGAAAAGAAAAGAAAAATGGTTAAATTAACATATATGTTATCCTTTTTTTTTTTTTTTTTGTCAGATTGTCTTTCACTAAATCACATGTGTAGTGGAAGAAGAGAAGATGTATCTGCTTGAATGGGTAAGATTAATAAATTTATGCTCCATAGTTCCTTTTCTTTATAAATTTCTGCTTGAAGAAAATAATTTATTTATGATCATGCTATTGTGACAGGATTAGAGGTGGTAATTTGTGCTATAGTACGATTGTTTAAATTGAATACGAATTGAAAAATATGAACCAAACATGAACAAATTTAATTTGGGTCCAATTTAGGCCAGCCTGAATAATACGAAAAAATTAAGATTGAGTTAGGGCCAGTCCGATAATACGAAAATAAAAAATAATTATAATTATTATTATGTATTATTATTTTTTTACAAGTTGAATATGTTAATTCATGTTGAAGAAAATTTGCTACATTTTTCTTATTAATAATATGCAAATATATTATGTTATCACTAATCACAATTAAGTTTAAGTTTAAAATATTCATTTATTTTAATTTTAGGTAGTGGTTCATTGAGTTGTTTTGTAATATAATTATGATTTTGAAACTTTTAATTTTTAATTTTGTAAAAACTTATAACAAAATTTTTATTTGTATATTTAATGTTATTATAATACATTAAATTTAGTTCAAATATTTTATTATTTAAATTAGATTAAAAATTATAAAAAAAATTATAATACTTTCAATTAATATTAAATTAAATAAGGTAAAAAAGGTTAATTAATATATATAAATAAAAGTTTGGACTAATTTGAATTTTTTTTTATTTAGATTAGAGTTGATAATTCAAAACACAAATTATATTTAATTTAAGTTAAGATTGATAATTCATAACACGAATTAAATTAAAAAAAAGCACGAATTATCACCAACTAGGATCTGGTAACAAGTAGTGATATTCTTGCTTGTTATTTAGTCCAATCAAACATAAATCTCCCTTCAAATGTTATAGGCTCATTCTCTGATGGACTCAGGACAACCATTAATTACTACACCAACAGGCAACAATGAAAATAGTAATTCATGATTGTTATCATGTTATTAAAATAAACACAAGAAAGCTCCATTCATACTACATATATGATAAACCTTTAAACGATGCATCATTAGTTCTCGATTTGACTGATATTAAAATACTAATTATATCATGCCGAAATTGCCCTTTGATATATATGATCTTCAAAACCCATAATATAAATTTGTATCATACTTGTTGATTTCAGAAAGAGCTAGTGGTAGGATCTGTTAGGCTCATGACATAGTGGGTTCTCCTGAAACAAACTGGTGCATAATTTCTTGCTAGAAAATCCTGGCACGCCTTGATTATCTCTCATAATTTCTGAAAGTAGAAAGGCATAGTATGAGGCCAAGAGTAGCACACAAATAAAATATAGAGCTTTTGATGCATTGAAGAAGATGTAATATACAGCATAAGATAAATAATACATGGTTCTTTTGTTCAAAGATTTAAGAAATTAAATGGCGAGTGAAAGAGATGAGAGACCCTGAAAGAATAAATAGGATTCTGTAGTTATATGTGATGTTTTAGTGTAGTGGCAGTAGATACTTAAAGGCACTTGGAATTATAAACTCTACCATAGAGTTTTGGAATGCAATAAAAATGAGAATTTTGTTGTACTAAAGTTTAGATGCTTGTTAACTTTGTTAGGTCGCTATTTAATTCGGTTGGCGTTTCAGCGCAAAATAGAATAATTCAATTTAGTTGGCAGTTGTCAACAACTTTCTATAGTGCATGTATTAGCTTATTTATTACTTGTGCTTCATTGTCTTTGCTCTTATGAGCGTAATAATGAACCATCTTTTAGAAGGCACGTGTCACAGACACTAGCTAGTTAATTAGAGGTGATATTTCTCATGCTTTTATATATATATATATTTAAAAATTATATTTTTACAATTAATTAAATTATTGGTGGGTCATTAATTTTTTGAGTCATCATTATTATGCTTATCTTGCTTTTTGTCTAGACTTGTGTTATTCTCGAGCATATGATAGTTGTATATCATAGAGAAAAGAATTGAATCCGTTTGGTAGGCAACCTATTTTGGATTTTCGTTGAATCTGTTTCTTTTTTAGGTTATGTTAGGTTTTTTTGTTTGGAACGTGTAATTATTTATTTATTTATGTTTTTATTGAAATCTCTTTTGAGAAAAAAATTAATTACATTTTTTAATATTATTATTGAATAAAATTTCATTAATAACTAGTTATTATATCTATAACAATGATAATATCATCACAAAATAATAATTAATTGACAAAAAAAGATAATCAATATTAAGGAATTTTTAACCTGCATTCAATGAATTTATATACAGGGTGCGGAGAGTGGTGGAGGCTGAGCACAACTAGCACAATTTTCTAAGCACAACTATATAGCAATGGTTGAGTACAAATCTGATTTAATAATTATATATTAAATCAGCCAGGAAAAAAACTCATAAACATTCATGTAGTAAATTTTATATGAACTAAGCTCACAAACTTAATTTTACTTAGTTAAAGAGCCTTTTATTTATTAATTGACACAGGTATAAATACGTACAAATTAAATAAAGTGAATCTCTCATTTCTTAGTATCCTCCACTACTTTTCACTAAACAAAGAAAAAGTCAATTCATTTGTATTTCTTTTATTATCTTTTTTAAGCCATGTTCGATCTTCATTGAATATGTTTTCGGCAAGTTTCAAACTTTTCGCTAATTATCAAAATTATGGATTAAAAACAAGTCAATACGCAAATCTGATGGAGAGAATTGATTTTAAGGATTAATGAGTACAAATCTGATTTAATATATATATATATATATATTAAATCAGCCAGGAAAAAAACTGGGTTCAAACTTTGTATTGGACTACCAACAAGAAAGCCAAACAAAAAAATCAGCCTTCAGTATTTAAAGTGTATGATTCATGTAAACTATAGATGCATGTTTCATATGCAAGTAACTTTTTGTGTGGAAAAAAAAAAATCATATTTATCTCCTTCAATATTAATCTAAACAAAGAGAACATATATATTTCATAGACCATTGCTATATAGTTGTGCTTTCATTCGTGACAATTCCCTGCTAGTGTTCAATTGGAATTTGTTAAATAACTAAGGTTGAAATTTAGAATAACAAGATAAAATAAAATTAATTATGTAGAAAGACTAGAAGTTGAAGGTTTACTGTCAAATCTTCAACGTTCCGGCGGTTATAATTATAAGCCCCAAATCTCGACAAGCATTCACAAGGGTTGTGAGTTCCGCGCATGTATCTCACATGTGAGTTCTTTCCCAGTTTATGCTTTAAGATATCCTTGAATTAGAGACGACCTTTCTTGGAGACATTGTTGAGGAAACTAGGATTTGAGATGTTATCAAGGACAGCAAGGGCTGTGTTAAATATCAGAGGTCCACCAGCAAAAGTACTTCCATGACAACCATAGCTTATGGCAGGGTTAATTCTTTCTGTCAACAATGCAGCTCCAATGGGCAGCCCACCAGCAAGTGGTTTTGCAAGTGTCAATTATGTCTGGGTATAAATTGTAAACCTCGTGCGCCAACAAATGACCCGTTCGGCATAAACCACATAGTACCTATCAAAATCAAAATAGGAAATTTAAAAACAAGATTTCGATAAATTAACCAGAATTTGATGAACTCGTCAAATACAAGAAGAGATCCTCCAGCTTGATTACAAGCATTGCGCAAAAATTCCTTGGTAGCAATGTTTATGCCCCCTTCACCCTGAGTAGGTTCCACAAAAACAGCTGCAGTCTTCCCTGTCTGGATCAACCTTTTTGTAGCTTCTACACTTCCGTGTTCTACAAATGTCACTCCCGGCTTGACGGGGTGACCTATAATGCTCTTTACTTGTCAAAGCAACGGATTCCATTGTCCTGCCATGGAAGCTATTTGTGAAGGATATGAACTCTGTTGCTGGTTCTTTTGCATCAGGACAGTTGTGTCTTTGGTATTTTCTGGCAAACTTAATGGCCTCTTCATTTGCTACTGTTCCAGAGTTTGTGAAAAACACACGATCAGAAAACCAACAACCCAGCTTTGCGATTTCAAAATGGGTTCATAAGAAACACATAAAGGGCTATCTCCGGAATCCCCTTCCATATAAATAATGTTCGAAAACTTGAATGAAAATTAGAACTGTTGTTTTAAATTTAATTCTTTGAGTCCGTCTGGGCTTTTAATTTTATTTAACCGTTTGGGCTGTACAAAAACATTAAAAATGTATCCAGGACCTGTAAAAAGTTACCGACTCTAAAGACAGTTTCTTTATGTTTTTAAGAATAAATAAAATGATCACAGTTATTCTGACTTCATTTTTATACTTTCCGCCCACCAATTGTTGAGCAAATAAGGCTAAAAGACAAGCCTAGAACTTTTTTAACTTAATTTACTCGTCATGCACCTAAGAGAAATTTTCATGCATATTCACAGAATAGTTCGAGTAAAGCGAAAATATACTTTTTTTCCCTGATGACAGATGTTCAATGTTCTTCATAAAGCCTTATTTCATAAGAGACGGTGCTTGGGATTTCCTCTTTGTACTTGTCAAGCTTTGATTGACAATCGTAGTCATAAAGCAGTGCCTTATCATCGTACTTCCCACTCTTCAAACTTGCCATTGCAGAGTCTCGCTCTTTCTTAAGAGATAAAATACCCTTTCCTACATTAGTCAGAAACATCTCTTAGAGATTGATCGTTAGAATCAGAAGCAATGTGTGACATGTTGGTTGCCAATTAGTAACCTGATTTCTCATACAATCCATAATTGCAGTGACAATCCCTACTTCGTCACTAGCATGATGATCAGATTCAAGGCACTGAATGCAACTTTCTGGTTCCTCAGCTTGATGACACTCTTTTCGTATTAAGGAGTAGTCTGCTATATAACAGGCTTAGAAAGGTGGGGGGAAAAAGTGAGATTAGAAAAGTAGAAGAAAACTTGAGGGAATTTTGCAATTTCTTTACTTCTCTTTTAATTTTGATCACAAAGCAATGTATTATTGGCAGTATATATAGATGAAGTGTACGAACTTTGAGAATGAAACAGTTGGGAAGCTACTCATTTTGCAAGAGAAACCAAACTTTGATTCCTTCAAGTAGGGGGGTAAGTTCAGTGTACAAACTTTGGCCATAACCATACATTAAAAAAATAATTTATCTCCTCTTATCATCCCTATGCCTTCTCTTTTCTGCTCGTTCATCAGCATCTGAGTGTCTCTTTCTATTGTCCCTGCCTTCACTTCTTTCCACATGTGTCACCTTCCTATAATCTTCATTTCTACTTTCTGTATGGTTACCATGTTCTGCACTTCTCTTCCGGTATTCTCGCTCATCTGCCTTGTCATCATCTCGGTCTCTTCGTCTATCCTTATCCTTTTCTCTACTACGCTCCTCAAGATGTCGATCATCTCTGCTTCCATCATGGCGACCACGTTCAGAACTTTTCCTATATTCCCTCTCATCCACCTTGTCACCTTTAGGGTCTCTGTGCCGGTCCCTATACTTCTCATTATTCCATTTTTCATGATGTCTCTCATCTCTCTTTCCATGAGGCCGAGTTTCCTTATTTTCTCGCCTTAGTTCATCCTCTCTGTATTCTCTACTTCTGTCACGCTCACTGTGCCTGCCGTTTGATTCTCTCTTTTCTGGATCCCTTCGCTGTTGGTCCTCCCCATTCATTTTTTGTCTTTCATCTCGATCATATGGATAATTCCCCCTATGTTTATGTTCTTGTCTTGGTCTTTCTGGAGTGTCTCCATCAAAAACCATCTCATAACTAATAATAATCTCAGTCAGACAAGAAAAAAAGAAAATAAACAAAAAGAAAAACACGAATGTAAAAATATGATCTACCTAGAATTGGTTCCACCACGTTGTGTGTTATCATCCTTTAAGATATACTTCTGTGGTTGTTTGCTGGCAGGACCACCAGTGCAATCTTTGGCTATGTGGTCAACAGAACCACATTTGAAACAACCACTTCCTACAAACACAAAAAAATATTATGCAGGTGAATCAATAAATATAAAAGTTCATGTAAGACAAAGATCGTCAACAGCCCAAATGAATGAGATAAGCACTAAATTTTCAATTTAATTTGGTCAGTCAATGAATAATGTTTTTTTCCATTCTAAATAAAAAAAATCATGAATCAATTTTAAACCAGCTTTGCAGCACCGCAAACTATACAGCACAAATCTCCTTACACATGACTACAAGCTTGAAAAGCTTTCAAGTTACCTTTCGAAGTTTCTATGTCCTTTTCCCTTTATTAGATTACTTCGAATCCATCAGAAAACATGGATGGAATGCATTTATGGTCTGATTATTCAAAAATGGAACTTCTATGCTAATGAAAACAATTGTAATTTTCTTTTATACTGCGACTATAGTGTGTATAGTTTCCTTAACACAAGAAATGGGAAAAAAATATTCCCCCGTATGTTTTGCGACCAGCAAGGTCCATGTTGCTTGCATACAACATAGAAAGCAACTCCAAGGTGAGTTAGCTTATATTTTTGTTTGTTTCACAATAATTTATCTTCAAGACGACCAGAACCATAAAAATGTTCCTTAGACATGAGAACATACTTTGCCCATAAAATAAACGTTTTAAGATGTCCGCATGATGTTGCACAACAGAAGTCAAATCATAATAGATATAATCAGCTGGAATCATAGCACATGCACATAAATGACTCAAGTATTTACCCTTTCCATGATCTTTGCGTCTGTATTGTGACCACAACTTGGCAACACTTTGGCTGAAATCCACATGAATCCTTCGGTCATCAATCAAAGCATTATCCATCTGCCATAAAATATTTGACAAACCAAGTAAACGACCATATAATAATAATAATAATAATAATAAAATTAAACCATATAATGCTCTAGAAAAATACACAATAGGATTTGTCCATTTCAAGAGAGAATAAAAACCAAATAATAAAAACAAATATAAGACCTTAAAGTATGCTTGTTCGCATGCCTCGTTGGTCTCAAATTCTGTCAAGTCAGCCAAATGATGAGTCAACATCATTAGTTAGAGGTACTAATACATTAAGCTATGAGAAAGGAAAACCATTAAACATGACGTCATCATTATACTCTCACCATTATTGCATTGTTAGAGAAAGCACTAGAAAGGAAATATTATATTAGAGAATAGACATTCACCAATGAAAGCGTAGCATAAACTATCTCCAGTCTTATAATCACGAATTACTTCTGCCCTGTTCATGTTTACATAAAATGAGAAATGCATCCCAAAGAACTCCAACCGCACAACAAGAAAAGTTATTCATCAAATATACAATAGAAAACACTACTTACGATAACACTGTTCCAAAACGTGAGAATATTGTGTGCAGATCCTCATCCTAAATTTAACAAATATAAGTTAACATCAGGATGACAGCAAAGGAAAAAAATAGTTTCTTCCTCTTATATCAGCATAAAAGGCTGCATCTAAATGACTATATAACTCGTAAGTTCCTATCATATTATCAGTTGAGAAGTTTTCACGTACTTCAGTGACGGGATTTAGTTTGCAAATGAAGAGCACATTATCTGGAGGCTTTATTTCAGCATCAGGAATATCCCCAATCTATATTGCAGACAAAGTACTATGTAAAAATTGGGAGCCAAACTTGAAGACTGAACAAAATCAATATATCTTAACTGAAGATACAATACAACAAATTATGAATAAGCTTACAGTTTCAAGTACGACAGCACTAGAATGGGCTTGCTTTGATCGTAGAAGCTCCTCAAGCTCCGTTGGACCTAAGTTCTCATCCAAAGGCACCCAATCATCCTCAAGCCGCACATCATGGTCAACCTATATGAAGACCAACTTGATAGTGTTACAACTACTATGCCTAAAAACCAAAGTGATACTTGACCAAGCTCAAACAATTTTAGTCTGTTATGGTGTTATATGAATTACCAGCCCACCTAATATTATATATTCTAATTCACCTAACATCCCAACGCTCATGAAAATCGTAGTTTCCTAGCTGAAACTATCATCCCTAGTAATATTTCAGGTTCACAAGAGAGAATATTCACATACCGTTTCAAACTCAACCATGGTGTCAAGGTAATTGAAGTTTCAAATTTCATGTTTAGAATTGTTTGAAAATGCAACCTACAATTCTGAATGTCAAGATTCAAGAAAACAAATCATGAAATCTGATTTCGAAGATAGTTTCTTAGTCTCGTTATATCTCATGTATTAACAATGAGTAATCTCTCATGATAACAAGACAGATATTAACCTGGGGGTGGGGAACTTCTAATGTGTCCGAATATTCAATAAAATGGATGAAATACACATTCATTCTGCTTAAGTTAACAGCTAAACATTTCTCTTCATTTCTTCATTTCTTTAATATCTGAAATCAGCAATTACCTCGTCTTTTGGTTTTCCTTCCGGGGAGGAATCAGGAATCATTTCAGTTAGCTGTGGAGGATCATCAAAAGGGTCATCCAGTACATAGGTGTGCTTGATTCTGTGGAAGAAAGGAGGATAAAAGTAAAGTACAACAATTTTGTACAACAATAAAAGTAAAGTACAACAATGTTGGGAACAGGGAGAACATATGATATGATACTTCTAAAAAACTGTGTACGATTGGAGAAAGAATATACCGAATATTTTTGTACGGTCTCCCTTTCTCATCTAAATACGCTTCATTGATCCTGGTCAATGTATCAAATCCTTCTGCCACCTCTCCAAAGACCTGAAAGGACAGCATACATCAATTATGAAATCAAATAACAAAGACGAATTAGAACAAAATGAACCTAATATCATCATCAAAAGCTTCAACCAACTAAGGCAAACTCTAACTCGTGCATTTCCTTCCATGCTCTTGTAGGGTTCATGAGCACCCCAACATTACTTTGTAGAACACAAAAAGCAAGAGGAAAATAATTAATTGGAAAAGAATAATTGTTTATTCACAAGTCAAACATGTCCAGATCCAGAAATGTCATTAAGATTATTTAGTCATGCTGATCAACCTTTCCATGACTAGCCTGAATAAATGTTCTCCCCAAACTGAACAAAGATGGCTCTTCTTTGAGAATTCATAAAGCAAATATGATAAGGGGCGGTTTTTAAATGCTTTAGACAAAACCAATGTTCTCACATTTCACAATTCCACACAAATTGAATACCAACCTATTATGACTAGCCTAAATGACTTTGTTTTCTATAGAAATGCTGATGAATCAAGACACTCACTGTGTGCTTCCCATCGAGATAGTCTAGATCATCCCTCAGAGTAATGTAGAACTGAAAAGAAAGTAAAGTTCATAAAAAACTGTCACAACTAATCAAAACATATGCAATGCACAGCAAGGTTTTAAAAGGCGGGTTCTAGCCCCAATGCGTAACCCTTCACTTGAGGCGAGGCGTAAGCCTTGAGGCGATATGAGGCGTAAGCCTCAAATTTAAAACGAAATAAAGAATAAAAACTTTTAAATAAATAATAAAAATGACAAATTATCACAAAATAACATAATAATAATCATAATAATCTCATATAGTTCATAATATATCAATTCAATCACCACTAAACCGAATATTTGCATTTTCAAATGTAATTCTTACAGAGAAGTGATTAAAACTGCTCAGATTTGTTTTTGTTTTTGTTTTTCTATTTTTTAGTTTGTAACTAACTGGGAGATATGTATACTAAGGTGCATAAACATTTCATATGTTATCGAAAAAAAAAGGAAAAAAGAAACATTTTATATAAACAAAATTTTGGCAGCATAACAGTAAGGAATAGTATTCATAAAAAAAAAAAAAAAAACAGCAATGAATAGTATTCATAAAAAAAGCATAACAATAAGGAATAGTATTCATAAAAAAAAAAAGAGCAAGGAATAGTATTCATAAAAAAAAAAACAGCAGAGGTAATATTAGAAGGAAAAAAAACAGAACAAGCAAGTGAGAAAATATCAGGAAAAAAAATAGAAAAAAGAGGAAATATCAGAAAAAGAGCAGAGGAAAAATATCTGAAAAAATAAATATAAGAGAGAAGAAATATCAGAAAAAGGAACAGAAAAGCAACTGAGGAAATATCGGGGAAAAAAAAAAAGAAAAACAGAGGAAATATTAGAAATAAAACAGAGAACAAAATTATCTAAAAAAGACAGAAAAGCAGATTATAAATAAAACAGAGATAAAATATCAGGAAAAAAATAACAGAAACAATATTAGATATAAAATAAAGGACCGAAGAAAAAATCTCAAAAAAAAAAAGACTGAGCAAGTATGAAGGAAAAAACAGATGAGTGGAGAGAACTTATTTGTATTTTCGGCTGGAAGAAAGTTGCTTAAGCCCACTAATATTGTTGAAAGAAGGAACAGAGAAAAAAAACTAACAGAGCAGTTGCAGAGGCAGAGGAAGAAGAAAGGTGAGAGTTCTCTGATTAAAAAATTTCGGTAAAAACTAGGTTTTTACTTTCATTGGTAGTTATTTTCTGTCTTCTCAGCTTCTAATTTTCTTGTTGGGCTGAAATAATAATTATCAGCATTAATTTTTCATTAAGCGCACCCAAACGTTTCCTTTTCTGGTCTGAAACAGAGGCTATACGCCTCAGCCACCGTTTTGCATAATATCAGTGCTTACAAAAATCCTTTAGCCTTAACATGAAAAGGCGTAGACATTTTTCATTTCTTAATAAGCTAGCCTCAAGGCTGCTCAAGAGGAAAACAAGCCCTGAGGCTAGCATTGAGGCTAGCCTTGAAACGTTTTTTGAAACATTGATGCACAGGTCTATAACAACTAACAAGAATAAGTTAATAATTCTCATTAAAGTTGCCTGAGAAGCGTTAAGATTCTCTCCAGCACTGGCCATGGCAACTGTGCCAGTCTTAGTATGCTTCAAATCAAGGCGAATTTCATCACTGAAAAAGCGAGCCTGATCACCATATAGAAATCTGTACGTAGGAATTTGAAATGAAATTAGTAATTGGCATCAATAAGAACAGCAATAGTTTACTTAGCAGATACCAATAAGATAGAGATAATGCATGATAAGCATAACTCAGCTAATCAAGTTTTTAAAGTAATATCCACTATAGTTGCATTAGAAGGGGGAAGGATATTTAAACAAAACAAAGTAAACGCACAGAGAGCTGTGGGCAATAATTATAAGCAAGATTCTCACTTGTAAACTGAATCGCCAGCAGAACCTGTCCCGGTTGGGTCACCAGTTTGAGCAGTAAAATCCTTTTGAACGGTGTGAAAAAGACACCCATTGTAGTATTTGATCCTGAATTAACAAAAGAAAATGACAAGGCAGAAGTAAATAATCTAGAAGATACATAAAAAAAATTAAAATATGCTCATGCACAGGATTAGATAGAAGTAAAGCATCTAGTTTAATAAACTCAAACAAGTTATATTTTGTGTTTAATAGTACGAATTTACAAAGTTCAACTTCCAACATCTTTAATGAAAATTATTACGATTCACTAATCAAAAATTTATAAATGCCAATGCAGCAATTTCTGTTGTGTTCCCACATAACATGACATGTACAGTTTTATAATCATCCACCACCCTTAAGTCAAAAGCCCATAAATTCAGGGAATAAAACCGATAGGGTCAAAAAATGTTAGCAATAGTAGTCAGTAATTGAATGTTTTTGAAAACCACAAGCCAAGGGGATTGTTCTACTTCTCCAAGAGGAACTGCATGATTTTGTAGACAATAAGCTAAACAAAACACGTAACCATTCCGAATTCCATTTTTCACTTGTCCACCATAACTTGTCCTTAAAAGAGAAAAATATACATTCTTTTCTTTTGCAATATTCATTTCTCATAGAGATTGAGGGGAAAAATAAGGGTTTTACATAGAATTAATAAATGGAACTTACTTGCAAAGCTTCAAGAAGTTTTTGGAAGTTAAAGGGCATTTATCAGCGTGAAGATCCACAACTATATCACCTAAGCTCGTAACAATCAGCACAGACATCCCTGCCTCTGATTAAATAACAAAAACTGAAAAAGTAAGTCGGTTTCGCTAAGAAGAAACCAGCGTCAAAAAACGAATTTTCGGCTAGAAAGTAAAATCGACTTTAACACTGCCTTCAGAGGCTGCACGCAAGCTCCGAAACTGAAAATCTTGAAGCAGCAACAAAAAGCACTGACCTAGGCTAAGGATCCCTTTCAACATCTAAAATCATTCGCAGCTCTCTCGATACTGTTCCTAAACTACTATGAGTCATTACCACCAAAACAGTGTCCACGATTTGAAAGTGTTTAAGAATATAGGGTTTGACTGACCTGGTTAGTTCCCGACGGCGAATAGACGCAAAAAGCGGCGATGCTCGGCAGGAAAAAAATGGAGACAGCTCGATGCAAACGGTACCTAAACTAAACAGGACGAAGGCGAGTACTTGACATCCAAAGTTTTAGTTCTAACCGGTTAGTATACAACCCAGGTCTAACGTAAATAAATAGACCCGGTAAAATACTTATTTTAATTTATAGAACCCGGTTTATTATTATTTTTAAAAAAAATCAAAATTACCCTAAACTTCTTTCTTCTTTCAAAAAAAAAAATTTACCAAACTTTTTTTTTTTTTTTTTTCGAAATGAAAAAATAACACCTAACTTAGCCTATGTTAGAACATATTATATATAATATATTAATGACCTATGCTATTAACTTATATGTGATTTAATCTAGTATTAAATATAAATTTAACTAAAATTAAAACATGTAAGTACGATTTTAATAGTACGAAATATGATCTAAAGAAAAAGATTGAAGGAAGATCATATAGATCATTCATCATAAGTATTAATTAAGAAATAATGTTAGGTTTATTATTCGAAGATAAAGATTACAAGACACGATTATACTAAAATAATTAAAAGATATGAATTTTGGGGAGATCGGATCGTGCATTTGTTCTTCATGTATGGATAGAGGGATCATTATTTCAATATGTATCAAATGAATTAGATGATTTCGAGATAAAAATACAAAGTGAATTAGATAATTTCAAATTAAAGATCCAATTGAAATTTTAGAGGTCTCATAACTCTAATATAGTATTTGAGTATTAGAATTGGACTACCTATAAATTTTGTAATGTCTATATATATGATAAGATAATTATTATGACAAGATTTGAACATTTTAATATAAATTTTTAATAATTATTAACGTAAGAAAATTTTCTAAAAACAGCTCAAAAAATATAGGGAAATAAGCTCATATGATCCCTTTTGTTGTTTTTAATCTAAAATGGATACTAATTTGTATATTCCAAAATTACCCCTATCATATCAGTCGAAACCCAACGCTTCATTGTCTGATCCCTCTCCTCCTCTCTGTAAGCCGAAACCATTTCAAGATTTGCACTACTTGCTGGAAGTTTTCCTACTGCATTATATATAATTACGAAAAGTGAATGCTTAGAAACTTGGACCTCAAAAAGAAGAAGAAAAAGGGTTTGCTTCCCTCGAAATAAAATTTTATTTTCCCTAAGCAATGGAATCATGATTCTCAGCTTTCCATTCATTTAATCAAAATCTCATTATAGGGTAAAATTAAAACGAAATACCCGTTTTCTTCGCAAATCAAGCGGTACCAAAACTTCAGGAGGTCCATGTTTGAGCAGGAAGATGAAAGGTCACCGAAATTCGGTGACTGAAAATAGGAACTTCCCCTTTCAGCGTCGTGGGTTGTGATAGAATTGTAATCGTCATGTGGTAATGTAATTTATATGGGTTTAGGTTAAAGTGAGATTTTGTGGAATTATTTTGTTGGTATTCTTGCTTTCAACACGAAGCTTGACCTTTTGTGCTAATTTGATAGCGATGGAGTGTGAAGAGGAAAGAAACTCCCTTGTTATATTTTCTAATTTTTATACTTTCTTAGTATCCTACAATTAAATTATGATGCTCAGAATTTGTGGTATACTGAAGCTCGTATAACAAATTTGATCAGTTGGACAGTCGTCCAACTGAGCTCCGGCGAGTGAAATAAGCTTGTTGGTTTTTAGTTGGACGTACGTCCAACTCTGTTGAAAAAATGTCCAACTCTGTTGAAATAAGCTAGCTGGTTTTTAGTTGGACATATGTCCAACTCTGTAGTTTTTAGTTGGACATGCGTCCAACTGAACTCCGGCGAGTGGGGTCATCGGCCAATCAAAATTCAATCAGTTGGACATACGTCCAACTAAGCTCCGGCGAGTGGGGTCGTTGGCCGATCAAAATTCTGCTAGTTGGACAATCGTCCAATTCTGAGCAGTCTAGTTGGACATGTGTCCAACTGGACTTCGGCGAGTGGGGTCGCCGGTCGGTCAAAATCCGGTCAGTTGGACAGCTGTCCAATTTTGAGTAGTCTAGTTGGACATGTGTCCAATTAAAATTCATCACAATTGATTAATAAAATTAAGGACATTTTTGTCACAATATGTAAAAAAATTAAGTGAAGGGGGTCATATCAGATTTTTAATAAATAAGAGGTCATGACAGCATATAACCCAAAAATATAACTTCAAAGTTATGATATCACCTTACTATAAGCGGCAAAATGTTTTAATTTATAAAAGAATATTAATAAAAAAAATATTGCGTCTATTTTATAAAAACTGGGCTTTACTGTTTGTATTTTTCTTCAAGTTATAAAAGTAATTCCAATTTGTCTAAATTAAAATATGAATTTGAAAATATAATCATATACGTCGATCAATACAAGGAAAAAACAAATTTATTTCTAAATTTAGTAAATAAAATTCAATATATTGACTATCATAGGATGATTCGTGTTGTGTCCAATGTAGACCAAGAAGAAGAAAATAGACCCTACCCTCCCTGTTAGGGAAAGAAAGAAAAAAATAATAAATTAAACAACCATTGTTGACTACGTTAGCTCTCTGTAGTCTGTAATGTATCTTCTAAAAAATTCTCACATTTCACGTAAATAAATAGTGTAGAGAAAGAGAAGGAAGAATCCAAGATATGTGGTAAAGCAGTATTAACAATTAATGTGTAAGATTTTCTTGGTTGCTTTTGAATAAAGTTTTTGTTTGGCTCTTCTGTTGCATCTTATCATCTATGGTATTTTTCTCCTACAGCAAGCTGAAACTGTTGATATTGGAACGTATAACCAAGCAGTTCCAAAGGCATATCCTGTTAAGGGTGTTGTTAATATTTTTCACAAGTGCTACTTATATGATAAACACTAGTAGCAGTTCTAAATTGTTGTTCAATTTGTTCTCTTCTTCCAGTTAGTGCAGGGCTTTTACTATTTCAATTATTAATTTTTTAAATATTACCACAGATGAGCAGAATGGTCTAATATTCTGCCAGCAATTAATTATACAGAAACTGGAAATGCAGTTAACAATGGTATTGGACTTGTATCTCGTCCACTCTTATTTGAATTTTGCAGGAACTGGGGGCTTTTCCATATCTGTTCATATATGTTTAATTCCTGCTATTTTCATGGGTTTTTTTTTTTTTATAGTATTTGTTATTCCCTTGCTCCCTCTAAAAATTAGTGCACCTCTTAATTTCTCCACTTTCTTAAAGTGGCCGAGTGTCTGCAGGCATGGATTGTGTTTTTTAAACAAGACAAAAATGGTGCCTTCAGTGGATATACACTACTTTAACTACTTTGTTCACATAATTAAGTTAGTGACACGATTTCTGTACTATTTTCTTTATCTGTATTATTTTCCATTACCAAAGATAAGTTTTTCAGACTGAATATTTCTGCTTTTTACGATTTAAACAGAAAATGCTGATGACACTAAGTTCCTTTTGCCAATAATGCTTAATTAGTTTAGTAAAACAATATTTTGTTTGATCAATGTTACTGGTTTGATTTGCAGCCTCGAGGGATGCTGGATTCTGATTTTCTATGACTCGATATATTATTACACCATGACTTAGTACTACAAAAGTGGGTCCCCTCGAGGTTATTCTGCTGTTGCTTCTCCACAGCAAACCTCTCGAATTAACCACTTCTGCAGAACAAACATATGATGGATGGACTTCACTCTTTTCATGGTACTCATCTAGCCAGCAGTCATCACCAGCAAATTCTTCTCCTCGTGGGCGTTCATTGCCAGGTCTTTAATAGTTATCAATTATGGATTAGGGTAGAAATTATTATTTTCCCTTTTAGTGTTGTAATATTTTGTTGGGTCCTATTGTGGTCTTTTTTATATTCATTCCTTTACCGCAATTGTTCATACGAACAGTTCAGTGCATTTCTGGTTAACATTAAGGAACTAAATGCTCAGAAGAAAATTCAAGAGGTATGCTGTTGAGGCCTTTAATTCTCTATTACGGTAATGGAATATACTAATCACATGCATGATTACTGAGTGTTTGCTTTATACTCGCAGAGGAAGCTGTGCAGAAAGCGGAAGAAATATTTGGGTCAGATAACAAAGATCTTTAATTATCTATCATCTGAAGGATTATTAAACGCTATTGTTTGTTGGGAAATGAGTGGTATTTCCACATATCTCTTTGCTGCCTGCCTTTCAGTCATTTGGCTGCACGCAGCATAATATATATATATTTTTTTTTTAGTTGCATAGTAAACCCTTTAATGGGCTGTTATTGGACATGCTCACCTTAGATCCATATCATCATAATCGTCAGAAACTTCCAACTCCTTCACTCGAAATAATGGTCCTAATTTTGGTACAAGCATGGATCTGGAATAATTATATCTCATGGATGAAGAAAATATGATTTACAGTCTCATTAACTCACTTTTCAGGTCTATGAGGTCCTTCTACAAGTATGGCTAGAGATTGATAATTTCTGTATATTGTCACATTCTGGAGTATCTGATGACTGATGTTCTTGGTCAGAGTAGGACTTTTGTAGATTTAACCTAGTTTCTATATTGCAGGCATTCTGTGTACATAAGTGTTGTATTTTTTTTTTTTTTTTCTACTTTGCATTACGTTCTTGGGGTTATTCAAGGAGATTAGTACGTTGGGTGATTTCTGTTTTTCGATTTTTGAAGTAGATAGAGATTTATTATTTTTACCGTGCTTAATAACAATTTTTTGAGCCTAAGACAAAATAAAAGGGTTTAGTAGAAATTACCTTGGTCTGCCAGAAAATTTGATCAATGTGCAAGTTTAAACAGTTATTTATATATTGTCATTGATAGTTCTGCATGAATCATTAAATTATAATTATTCTCCCTGCTAATAGACCTACTTCTCTTGGTCACAAGTTGCCCAAAAGTCTAACAAGCAAGGAGTTCCAATATTGGGCTGTTCTGCAGCAATATATTGCTGTTTCTTTGGATTGGTAAAACTTGGTAAGCATAGTTAATTGCAGAAAACTGGCAATGAATTTGACAAATTGAGACAGGGAATAAAGAGATTTCACTACTATAATTTGGGCAATATAGGACGGCTTATAATTTAGAGTGAGAAACAAATAAGACGGTCTCAAGTATATGGCCATCCTATAAGAAATATAGGACGACTATTATGGAAAAAAATTAGGTGGAACTTTATAGGACGGCTATTAGCCGTCTTAAAAAAAATTCTTAGTCGTCCTATATAGTGACGGCTATAAAAAAAAAAAGAATTTGTACATGTTATATATAGATTTCAGTACTAAACAAACACAAAAAAAAAAAAAATCTTTTAGCCGTCCTATAAAATTCAATGACCGTCCTAAAAGAATTTTATAAAACGGCTACTGGCCGTCCTAAAAGAATTTTTTTTTATGGCCGTCCTAAAAGAATTTTATAAGACGGTTAGTGGCCGTCTTAAAAAAAATTCTTTTAGGACGGCTAATGTTACTATATAGGACGGCTAATAAAAAAAAAATTCTTACAGTACTGGACGACCATAAAAAAAAAAAAATTAGGACGGCTAGTGATTTTTTTTTTGTTCATCCTAAAAGAACGAGTGTAATTTTTTTTTCTTATATATCTTTTTCCTCACAAGTGAACCTAACTCATTTTAAGTTAAAAAAATTCAATCCCTCGTCCTCCTTCCTCTCCTCCTCTTTCTTACTAGGATACTCATCCTTATCCCCATCCCCTTTAATATCACCATCAACAATAATTGATTTTTGCTAGCAGAGCTGGTAGCATATGAAGGTTTTGATTATTTATTCTGTACTTATTATTTATTTTATTCTTACGCAAATCTTTGGTAATTTTTTTAAATATATATATATTCTCCACTTTGGGTTGATATTTGTATTTTGCTCGACTTTAATAATTTTTTTTTCTTTCAATAGTTGGACATTTGATTTCTTTGTTTTCTTTTGCTCACTCTGATCATTCTCTTTTCTTGATTTTCGTTTGCCATTTTTTCGCTCATATTTGGCCATTTTCTTTGTATTTTTGTTATGAATATCAATCTTAATGTTGAGTATTAATGATATTTGGTTTGTTAGTTTTTTATTGTGAATCTATGAGTTGAATTTTGATTGTCAGGTTGAGTCCTAAAAAAAAGAGGGAATTGAAAAACTAAAACGGGAAAAGAAAAATTGAAAGCCGCGCCAATTTTTTTTTGAACCATATATATGTGATGTAAATTATTGATATTTTTGGAATGAAATTTATTCTGAAATCGTGTTTCTAGAATAAAATTAATTTGTACATGTTATATATAGATTTCAGTACTAAACGAACACAAAAAAAAAAAAAAATTTAAGACGATAATGGCCGTCCTAAAACTAAAAGAATTTTTTTTTTATGACCGTCTTAAAATTTTTTTATAAGACGCTTCATAAACGTCCTATTTTTTCTATTATTTTAGGACGGTCAGTCATCGTCCTAAAGGCAAATTTACAGTGTATAGAAGATGCTAGATTATATTAATGTGAAAATTCATAGCCAATAGCTTATAATCTTCGGATGCTCTATGTTTGTTTATATATATATATATATATATATATATATATATAATTTCTAGTAGAATGCACGTGCAAATAAATCTATTTTATGTATATATAATATATTATATATTATTAAATTAATATAATAAAATGTGCATCAATAAATTAATTAAAACTTTTATAAATAAAATTAAGGTATTATTATAAATTAAATGCTATATTAAATCCTAAATTTTTAATGTTGATTTTTAGGACTTATGGAAGACTTAAAAAAAATATAACTTTATTACAAGTAGAATTCTAACTTTATTAAAATTATGATTCTTTTATATATATATATATATATATATATATATATATATATATATATATATATAAAAGAAAATCATAACTTTATTAAATTAAATTTAATATATCTATCTATTTAATAATATATACTTAAAGAAATAGAGCTATATTAAACATATGATTTTAATTTTATTAAAACGCAGGATTATTCATTTATCTATTATATATGCATTGAGTATATATAAAATAAAATAAATTAATAATATGTATATATTTATAATAAAATTATCTAAAATTTATTTGCTACCGACAGTAAAACTACTGTTTTCATTTTAGGTCAAACTTAATATATATATATATATCTATACATACATACATACACTGGTATGCTTAAGATTTTTAGGAGATTTTTTACCATGCATAACTTCAACGGCTTGTAATTTACAAATCTGTGAAGGAGGATCTTATTTTATGTAATCAAAAGACGGTATAGAACCAGAATAATTCGAAAATTTCTAAATGATAGGTAAACAGGAAGGGGTGCTTTTATTGCTTTACTGATCTTATGCTTCAAAATCTGCCTCAGATTCACTTCTAAGCAAATTATATGCACCAAAATGAACTTGTTGGCTCTTAAACAAGGACCCAATTCTGTTTATGTTAGCCCTTTAAGCATGATGTACGTTATTCCCTTTCTCATCCTTATTTTCTCTTAATTCAGCTTCAACTTCAAGTTAATTTCTAAAAGTTGGTTATATCTGTAATAAAGAACTTTTTGTACTGAAAGTTTGATACCTCATATCCTCTAGAAGAACCCAAACCTCCCAAATCTCAAGGCAATTACTAGTGTTCCTGTTATGATTTCACTTTTAATTGCACTTTCATGAATCGATTTGTTGCATTTGGAAAGCAGTTTTTATCCATATAAAGATTGAGAGAGGAAGTTTCTTGGGGAAGCACAAGTTTTTTTTTTTTTTTTAGATGAGTACTCCTACTAAAGTCCATAAATAAATCTATATGATACCTAGTTTTAGACTAACTCGCGTGCACAATGTGAAAAATCAATAAATGCCTATAATCTCAATAAGATTTTCAAGAGTTTTAGACTAACTCGCGTGCACAATGTGAAAAATCAATAAATGCCTATAATCTCAATAAGATTTTCAAGATTGCATGATTAAATAACAATGTTAAGCACTACTACAATTTGGACAATATAGAATGGTTTATAATTTAGAGTGAGAAATAAATAAGATGGTCTCAAGTATATAGCCGTCATATAAAAAATATAGAACGACTATTACGGAAAATATTAAGCGGAAAAAAAAATTATTTTAGGACGGTTAATTCAGTACAAATTTTTTTTTTTTTTTTTTTTTTGTGTTCATCCTAAAAGAACGAGTGTAATTTTTTTTTACTTATATATATTTCTCCTCGCAAGTGAACATCAAACTTTCATTGGCAAGAACTTCAGAGTCTGATTCATACTATGTGATATTTGCTTCTAGTTATATTTATATTTTTAATTTCTTTTCTTTTACAGTCACCATGAAATTAAGTCTCTTTAATGAGGAGCTGAAGCTGAAGTGGCTGCAAAATTAATAAGTCCACAGCTTTTCTTACCAAACAAAGATCTATACTAATATCTTCCTTTTTGTTGTAAATTTCAAAATTTTGTGTATTTTGGCAATGACATTCTCTGTATAAAGATTTCTAGTTCTTTACAAATCTAGAAGAGTCTTGAATAAAGAAGTCACTTGGAATGACTTGAATAAACAAGGCAAAGCTAGTAAGAAGGAATTGAAAAACTAAAGCGGGAAAAGAAAAATTGAAAGCCGCGCCAGTTTTTTTTCTTTTTAATTGGTTATATCTTTAATTAAAAATATTATTCAAAAATATATATATAATCATGTTTCTAGAATAATTTGTACATGTTATATATAGATTTCAGTATTGGACGAACACAGAAAAAAAAAATTATTTTAGGACAGCCAATAGCCGTCCTATAAAATTCTTTGGCCGTCCTAAAAGAATTTTATAGTAGCCGTTCTAAAAGAAATTTTTTTTTTTTTTATGATCGTCCTAAAAGAATTTTATAAGACGGTCAGTGGCCGTCTTAAAAAAATTTTATGAGACGACCAGTGGCCGTCCTATAAATTTTTTTTTTATAAGACGCTCCGTAAACGTCCTATTTTTTCGATTCTTTTAGGACGGGACTTTATAAGACAATTACTGGCCGTCATATACAGCCACTGGCCGTCCTATAAGACTTATATGACGGCCAGTGACCGTCCTATAAAGTCAAATTTGTAGTAGTGAAGAGATGACTGATGAGTTAGATATTAATATTGGATGTAAATTTTTGAATTTAAGATGTTAAAATAATTATTTGTATGTAGATTAATACATTAATTAATTATTATTATTAATAAATAGTGCCCCAACCAAATTAATTCGACTAGGATTGTGGTTAGCTTTGAATCAACTACAGAATATTATGAGAGAGGTCTCTTTAATAGCTAAAAATGGAAACCATAATTGATATTTAAAGTTCATGAAGTTTGATCCAATAATGAAGCAATATTTTCATTATTTTTTAAATATTATAAAATACATGTTAATTTTTGTTATCAAAAAATAAATATGTATTTTTTTAAGATATTAAAAATAATTAATACTTACAATTAAACCTTATTTCTGACACAAATAAATTCGCTTCATGAGGAACCATTTCTTGAAATGCAAGTGGATGCCCAATTAAAGGCGTCAGGGTTATGTAGCTGTAGGCTGTGGCAAAGTTGGTTGATGGGATGGAAAGGTGATCAAACATAGGCACCTGATACTGATCAGTGATCAGTACTTCCGACTACAAATCTTCTCTCTATCAAGCTTTTCACTTTATTTCCTGCCAGATAAATAATTTTATACACACATCTTCTCTATTGAATTCAGAAAAAAAATTGTCTAAAATATACTTATTGATGCATTTCTTATATTATTTATGTATATACATACATAATTATTTTATAATTTAGCCCGCAAGAAAATTAGTTATTAATTAATATACAATTTCACGTTATCCATAATTCTATTTATGAATATAATTAAAAGTCTTAATTACACGTTAATCCATTTGCCCCAATTTTGAATTAACTTCTCAGTAAATTTATTTGATACACTAGACTTTGCAGCATGATTGGATAGCCAGGAATCTTTCGTAGATAACAAAAGATTACGAAAAACCACTTTTTTCATGAACCAGATACCCCTTTCAACTCATCCCCAGAAGAAGAATATAAGAGATGAAACATATTAAAGCAGAAGTGAATTTAATATGGGTCCTCCCCTCCCTTCAATTTTCTGCTTCAGTTCCTCATCATAAAGTTCATATCCCCTCATGAAAAGCTAACAAATTAATAAGAAAATATCATGATCAGTAAAGGAAATTTATTGTCAAATCTATGTAAGAATTATGATAATTTTGCTTGTGCGTAGGTTAAAAGTAGTTTTAGACACAAAGAATTAAAAAATATTTTCAGAAAGAAACACATCACATTCTGTCATGGAAGCGCCATTGACAAGTTTTTATGTTTGGTCATAAAATGTTAATTTGCTGTTAAAAGTACTTTTACAGAGTTTAAAAGCATAAACAATATGTGGGTACGTATTCTATAAATGTATATTAAGCTAGTATAATTTCATCAACAATGAGGTTTTGTTAAATATTTCTCATTTTGTTATCGTGCCTATATATGTAGATTACTGAATTATAGTATTTATAGGTTTGAGAGAGATATGTTTAACTTGATATGTACAAGCAAAACAATAGCAGGGCATGTTCTAGATTCTTGGCTATAGCCTATTGGGGTAGGACATAGCTTATAGATTATAAATTTAGTAGTTGTACCCCGAAAGGATGTACAGCTTTAAGAGAATATATAGTATTCACATGAGGCCCTCTATTTTCCCTTATTGCAGAATTCTGTTCTTCAGCTTTCTCCACAAATTAGCAGAGATTCATAGTTACTACTTTATCACAGTATATATGCTTCTTATTTAACTCAAAATTCCTGCGATACAATATTTTGCTTTAGCTTTTAACCACTATATATATTGTTCCATTCAATATCTAAAATGTATATAGTTTAATTATTTGACTTAAACAAATAATAAATAAATAAAAAAAAAGGTTATCGACATAGCAAATTTCATAATACAGGATAAATAAAGAGAAGTTAAATGCTGTCACTTTATGTAAGTGATATAAAACAAACTAACAAGTTAATTATTATTGTATATATATTAAAAAGATGATTTAGTAGAATTAATTAACAAAATGATAGCTGCTGAGTAAGATTCATCTATTCACAAATTCAAACCATAAGTTACATTTGATATATATAAAAACAATTTAACAAGATGATAATTAACAAAATCTACTTTCACACTGACAAAATACTTGGGCATTTACGAGAATTCTTTCGGTATTACGTAAGTATTAAAATTTTAGGTACAATTAAAGAAAAATAGAGACAAATAAGAAAATGAATATGAATGAAAGAAAAGTATGGTACTCCAGAAAAAAAAAGAAGAGAGAGTTAAAAAGAATTTAAATTTATTTTTCACATAACATTTTTATATACTAAATACACATAAAAGAAACAATAAAAAAAAGAAAAATTATCAAAAATAACACCATTAAAATTTATAATAATAAAATTAACATCTCAATAATATTCTACGTTCATTATTCATAGTTTTGTTATTTTCCCTGAAACAAATTCGGCGTTCACAGGCTAGTAAAACGGTAGTGAAGACAAGACAGTTTAATTAGTTACTGAGTACGGAAAAACACAGTTTAGTTAGATATTTGTGGAAAGTGCCCAACCAGCTAATTTGCGTAACTAGTTTTTAAGCAGTAATACGCGGTTCATGCCCGGAACAAAAATGGGCAGGACAAGTTGCTAAAAAGCCAGTGCACTATTCATAATGTGTACACGTTATTAAATTACACGTACAAATAGGGCCTCAAACAGAGGCTCATTATCAACAATATTAAAAGTCATAAAAAAAAAAAGCCACATTATTTGTCAAGAATTTCTCTATTTCCAAAGAAACCTTAATTAATTCCTCGATGTCAATGGGTTCCATTCCCCAATTTTATTCCAACTTCACAAAAATCCCTAGTAATGAGTTTTATAGGTTCCCTACAAATCCTGGAGGAGTAGTGGATGCAGATAGTTGTGCAATATGGGATGGTGAAGACTTGCTTAATCCATTGTTGTATTATGGAAATGGCAATGGACTTTATCATCAAGCTTTGAAGTCATCACCAGAATCCGACACCATATCGTCGTCGGTAATGACGGCTGAGCAATTACTTGGGATTTCAAACGGCAACAATATTATGTGTTCTGTATTCTCAGATGATCAAATATTGAACACGGCTTGTTTTCATGGAGTTGCAGGAATAAATGATCAGAATATTATTAATAATAATTATATTATTAGTGATGGATGTCAGTTACAACAGAAATATGTGCCTGAGTTTGGAGAGGAATGTTGTAGAATGTTTATGCAAGATATTAAGCCAATTGGCAGCATTGTGGCCCCAGAAAATTTGGTACATTTTATATATATTTTACAATTAATTTTTCATTATTTAGAAATATAATAGAAATCTCAGACTTAATTTGTAATTTTAAATAAAATTTCATGAAAGCCGATATATATATATATATCTATATTCATAATGTTATATATATACAGAAGGGAATGCAGAATACTAATCAAATGCATTGGATAGAGGAAGCCAATACGAAGGTTTTGAGGTATTCTGAAGAAGAGAGGAAAGAGAGAATTATCAGATATTTGAAGAAGAGAAACCAAAGGAACTTCAACAAGACTATTAAGGTATAATTTATCTGTCTTTTATATATATATATATGATCAGATTTCTCTTCAAAAAGCAGACTCAAATAATTCAAATTATCATGTATAATTCTATTGTATTTAAATATTATCTTCTAGCTATATATTTCTATATATGTCAAATGTTTAAAGAGTAGTTTTAATTTTTTTTTTATCCCTTAAGCATATAAATAATCAAATTATTTAACTAGTTTTATTTTTAATATTCTTAATAAAAATTACACATGTTCATTTTCTTATAATACTGAGAATATATGTTAATTTATGTTATAAAGAAAATAAACAATTTTTCTTAAGGAAGTTAAAATGAAATTTTATATATATATGAGTGTTATGTTATACAATTAATTTTTTTTTTTTTTTACTGATTCTACAATCCTTTCTAGTTTTAATCACTTTGTAAATTTATATTCAAATTTGAATTCATGCTAAAAAATGGAGCTTATAAATACATATTTAACAGTAGCATGCACATTCAAAAAAAAATATTTGTGCTCCGATAATAGTCCAGTTGGATCAAATGCAATATTTTAAATATTTATATATTGATTATATTTAATACGTTTTAAAATTGTTGAACACAGTATGCGTGTCGGAAAAACCTAGCTGACAGGAGAGTTAGAGTTCGTGGGAGATTTGCCAAGAAGTACCAAGTTTGTGATCATGATCAGGAGATGCGGGACAAAAGGATCAATGTGGACGAGTATTCTTGCAATAATATTCCAGATCAGACAAATTTGTACTGTGAGTCTGAAACTCATGCTATCCAGGTACTTCATATCACTCTGATTAATACTTATACAGTAATTGGATGTTCCCACACTCAAATGCTTAAAATTGATGATCCACAAAACTTGAACTATATTTTATGCATTATAAGAGTCGTTTAGATTTTTCCCTACTTTTTTTATTGCCTATTCCAAAAACCTTAATCCCATTTCTCAAATTTTGATAGATGACTAATATATCTTTTATACATTCAAACATTATCATTCCAATAAAAAACCTAAAATTCATATTTTGAGAAAATATATTAGTTACTACCATTGCGGCATTGCCTATTTAAATATTGCAATATTTGTATTTGTTATTAAAATTTAATAGACATCAATTAATTAATGATAACTTACTGATTTTAAATTAATGATATTGTTAATGTTGTAAATTAACTATTAATTCACAGGTAAAATATAATGATGAGGACTGGCTGCAAGAGGCTATGGCAAGTTTAGTTTGTATGCCAAATTACGTTGCAGCTAGTTAAATATTAAGGTCACGTTTGATTGGTTGTAATAGAAAAATGAATTTAATTGATTTTACATATTATAATGTTTGGTTGTGTTAAATACATGTAAGGTAATATAATCAATTACACAAAGAGAAAGAATTGTGATTACACTACTCAATATAAGAAAAAGTGATTACATTATAACCTGCCTCTCTCTTTTCGTGTTGCCTCTTCGCATTCAGCCTCTGCCTTCACCTCTGTCGAGTTGTATATCGTGTTCGAGGTCCACTGTGCACCCTCCATTGCGTTCTCTCGCGCCTCTACCTCTTTGCATTTAGCCGTCCAGGCTCAGGCTCTGCCTCTGCCTCCTTACAGCCGTCCAATGTCTAGTCATCCATCGTATTCGAGGTCCTCTGTAAGTCATGCATCGCATTCTCTCGCGTCTCGCCTTTGCCTATTCGCATTTGTTGTCCAAATTTTTTTTTAGATATGCATTTTTTATTTTAATTATGGGAAAGTGCAATTTGTATATGCATATGGATTTATATTTCATATATTAGCCTAAATAGCCTTTCTTATGTATTTTGGTTTTAAACTTGATATAAATTTTTAGGTTTGTGAACACTTGTTATATTTTGATATGATATTTGGGTTTATAAATTTGATAAATAATTATTGTATGGTATTATTAAAATTTTGGTTTCAATATGATTATAAATATTAATTTTTCAATTAATAAGCTAAAAAAATTTAAGTAATAATTATTTAAAATAATTATATAATTTTAAAAAATATATTTTATTTGATTTAGGAAATAATATTAAAATAAAATTATTTAAACTTCATTGAACATGAGGGTATTAATGAAATATTACTGTATTTTTTATTTCATTACAGTGGTCAAACTAAACACTATAATAGTGATTCTTTTTTTTTATTACAGTGGCCAAACCAAATACTATAATAGTAATATTGTTTCCTTTACATTACTTTACAATTATTATTCTTATTACGTTTACATTTAGTGGACTAAACGTGACCTAAATTCATTGATACTAGCTAATTTAATTTGTCAATTAATAATGTAGGGAAAGGATGGATCGATGAATCATTAACTATGACAAGGCATATATATATATATAATTTGGGTTCATAAATAACATGTATAATATACATATAATTGAATTAATTTTAAAATAGTATGTATATTGTACAAAGACTTGTTCAAAATATATGGATTCCATATATTTTGAATTTTTGATCGCAGAGGTTATACTAAATTGGAAAAATATGTCCGCGGAGGAATGATTTAATGGATCATGATTAATGATTTTAAGTAATAGCATGTCATTATTATAGATATGATAAAATAAAAAAAGCTAAAAGTAGCACCTTTTTTTTTTTTTTTTACCACTAAAATTTATAGGATTAATTTTTCATTAATTTAGATCACCATATCAATATTAGTCCAACGTCCATAAATAAATTTTGTGCCTAAAATCCTCTTAATTATGACTTATGACAACTAGCTAGAGTTAGATCACCATAAATAAATAATTTTTCATTAATTTAGATCACCATATCATTATTTAGTTATTTTTGTACCATTTTAATTTAATTAGTTCTCATGTTTAAAGAAATGACATAGAACAACAATATTTATTTATTTATTATTATTTTTAATATAACATACTCATACACCCTTTTTTTTTTTTAATTTTCAATTGTTGCTTTTAGGCCAAAACAATTTATGTCAACAACATTTGGTCAAATAAAAAATAAATAATAACTATTTGTGATTGCTTGTGATTTTTATAAAATCAAAGTTAAACTGCTGAAAGAAATAATTAAAAAAATGCTATAGTTTATTTAAGGGACATTTATTATTAAAGAAAAAAATTAATTAAGATATATCTAAACGGCAATCCATATCATCCTTTTCGTAGGGCACTAAATGCTAGCTTTGCTACCTTTATTATAATAGTATTTATGTTAACTACTTAGTAATTATTTGTATTTGTATTTACGCATTATATCATTCAAAACGAAAGCATATAGCAACATTATCTTCGTACAACGAAAAAAAGAAAAAGTTTTAGAATTATAGGTGATTAAAATGATACATTGGAACATTGAATTTTTGAAAGAAATAATGAATAAATAAAAAATAAATTAATTAATTAAAATATATATATATATATATATATATATATATATATGATGGTGGTTATATTTTGATCGTCATTTAAAAAGCTAAATTGAACCATACTTAATTGGTTCCTCAAGATTGAAATCAAACCAATAAAACTCAAATTGATTTGTATTGGTTTGAGTAATTTTTTCATACAACTAATTATATGTATCGAATAAACAACAAAAAGAAGAATAGACTATATAATAATATAATATTTTAAGATAGTAAAATGTAGATAAAAATGTCATGTAGATTCATCAAATTAAATCATTTGTGTTATTTGATTTTTTAGATTATAAATAATATCATTTGGTTCCTTAAATTATAAGTGGTATTATTTAGTCTCTTAATTTAAAAAAAATGAGTCAATTAAGGGCAAAATACATGATTTTAATAATTTTGTAATTAAAATATTATTTTTTAAAAAGTCAATTAATAATAAAATATATTATTTTAATATTTTTTATATTAAAATATTAATTTAAAAAATTATTAAAATTATGTATTTTTTTTAATTGATCTCTTTTTAAAAAAATTAAAAGATTAAATAATATTATTTATAATTTAAAAAATTAAATAACATAATGTAAAGGCTAGCTACAAAATTTTTTTTAAATAAAAAAATACTCAAAATAAGTGATAATTAATGTAAAGAAAACAATGAAAAACATTTCACTCTTAGTGGCCTTGTGATGCTTGATGTTTGAAGGGAGTGTCATTTCAAGGAGGGAGAAGGCTAACTACTGTGATTCGAATGTGTAACAATAGCAATTGTGAAATCGATACAGGTTCACTATTTCAGGTCCACTCACTAATCAAATCATTCTGGCGCCACCAAAATATGACATGATTGACCACTTTTACGGATTTAAGTATTATACATTTAGCAAAATATCAATTTTTATTGGATATGGATTTAATTATATTTATTAATAATATTTTAATATATTATTTATAATATATCTTAAATTTAAAATAAATAATATTTTTCTATAAGTAAAAAAAAGAAAAAAAAAAAAAGTCAACATCAACTTGAGGACTAAATTCAAGCAGAAATTTGGGATCCTCTAAAATAGCATCATATCATGAGCTTAGTTGGTCAAACGCCACAACTTAAAAAACAGGATATCTGCATGTTCGATAGATATGGTAGGATAGTGGCAATGTGAAACAACATTCAAAGTCTACAATTACTAGCTATGTAATATGCATATACCTAAATGAACAAGAATTTTATTGTGGTAATTTATGGATAGGGTGGCAAAAATAATGTTCATGCAATACTACAGAGAGAACACACTTACCGACTTAATTAATTGTAGACTCTGCATCTCCACCCAATTTTCTTTGTTTGATATTTACCACTTGTAGTTGAGTTAATTTGTTCATCATTAGGCACAAATGGGTTCAGGGCTCTTATTGAATTCAAACATGGTTCTTTCAATTATTTTAAGTGAAAAGAGACGAAAGATCCTTTGCGTTCTAAAAGGTGTACAAGTTGGCTCATTTGTTTTAAAAGGGTGCACAATAATTTCCCTTATTATGCTCAAAGTGCAAAAACATTTAATGTCTAATGAAACCTGATATTTTGGTCCAATTTTACTATTTATCCTTGACCCATTTTCTTTACGGGGTATCATGACATGGCTCTCTCGCACATAATTAATCAATAACACATTCATGAAGAGGGACTCTCAGTTAAAATTTCAATTAGTAAAAATGAAACAACTCAGTCAAAGATTTTGACCAAATAAAGGATAATTCTCTATATAGTCAACAAAAACTCCAACTACATACCTCTAAGGCAACTAAATCAACTAGAACGGTATTACCTTGAAACTTCAAAAACTTTAGGGCCCATGTTCGTTATTCTTATTATTTCTTAGGAAGGCCTATTTAATTAGGTTTCTGAAGATCCAGTAATTTGATTAGCCTTTCTGCAGTAGATATCTAACTTTCAAGGAATGAGGCCTAAAATTCTGGGAAATGGATCTAAATTTGTAAATTGATAAAAAGTATTTTGTAATTACCGAGATGAAAGAAACAAAGAGGATCTACAGATGATAAAAAAAGAAAAAAAAAATTGTTTACACATTTACAATGCTGAAGAATTGAATCCTAGAAAGAGAGAGAGTGAAAAGAAAAAAGCTGTTTTTAACGATATTCTGATTAGAATAGTTTTTTTCTAGTGGTTGGTACTAAAATATTTATAATATATATATATATATTTTTTTGCTAGGTAACAATGATATTATTCATCTCCTATAGTCTGGCTTGCTACAAACTTATTCATCAGGATGTATAAATTGTATGATAATGAAGAAAATGCTATTGTTTTGAAAGAAAAAAAAATGGCATTTCGGGTAACAAAATCACCCTTGTTCACTGTAATTTGCTATGTTTTAACTTTAGACACAACAAAAATGATTCAGAACATAATTAAGCGTGAAATGAAAGGAAAATATGGAAAGACCAATAATTAGTAAAGAGATGGTATGATAAAAAGGTAGTCAACAAGTATTTTATATCTCTTTTATAAAGACTGAATATTAATACAAATGATTTCGTATTTCTATCGGTAAAAAAAAAAAAGGCTACAAACTCCTACTAATCATATCAATTAATGGTAGCTGATCATCATTTCATATACAAGTTTACTAATTTACAATATGGTTAATCAAGATCATGATTAACCGTCCTAAGTCAACTAATACATATATATGTGCCTTTTCTTTATATAAAGTTACATGGAAATTATTTATAAAAAAAAAAAAAACAATAAATTAAGCAAGCCATGACAGTATATATATGTTTCAGAAAATAAAAGAAAAGAAAAGCCCATAACTTATATAAATAGGATAAAGTAGTAATATATATATATATATATATATTTGAAGACAGGTAATGCAAGTATCTAACATGACCATCCCATATTAGGCTGATCAACGACCATGTCCATGGCAAAGAAAGACTTGGTGCTCTGAGAATTATTAGGAAAATATTGCTTGGCAAAGTTAGTAGGAGATATTGATGATTCACTAATAATATTATTGGAATGATCTGGTGAGTGGGAGGTGGGAGGAGGATTAAGAGTAGAAGAATAAGAAGAAGAATTGGAAGGGAATTGAAGCGTTCTTAGATGAACAACTTCAGCTTGAGAAATAGCCAATTGAGTTTGAAGAACATCAATTTGTTGCTGTAAAGATGAGATTGCTCCTACACAACCATATACTGGATCTCTTACTCTTGCATTTGCTTCATACACCATTGAACTTACTGCATCACTTCGCTGCTGCTTTGGCAATTCCTACATTTATTTCTCATCATAATATTTTTATTAAGTTGATATTACTAATTATTTATAAGATTTTTTTTAGGTAACTATATTACACAACTCAAATTGTAATTGCTACAATAAAGTTTTATTAATAATAATAATATTATCCAACAATGGTGACACTAAAGTGTAATTAATTGTAAAGATAAAATAGATAATTCAAACAATTTAAACAATTGCGATAATATCATTACATTTTAATGTACAAGATTACAAAATTAATCAATCACTTATAAATTTAAGTTATTAAATTACTTAATACTTATTCTTCTCATCATATTTACACCAGACTCATACTAAATACCAAAACATAATAATTATAATTAGGAAACAAAAAAAATCATATTCTCTGATTTTGAGGAATTTCTGTTTTTTTGTAACTATTTTAGTTGTGTATTGAGCATCTCTTCAATCTTTACCGTAAAAAATGTAATGCGTTAAAATTTATAGGTAAAAAATCTACGTGAGTACATATTAAATCGATTATCGATCCCAATCAGTAAATTACTACATATGTCACCTTGATGTCATGATTGCATAATATTCTTTAATATAAATTTATGAAAATAATTTAATAAATTGATATTATTGAACCGAAAGCCAATTTCAAAAATTAGTGGCTGATGTGAGACAAAGCTCTGTTTCTGACCCTACAATACATCTGCTCGTCATTTTCAAAGTTACCGATTCATTTGAAAGCAAAAAATCAAAATTGATAGTTTTATGGAAAAAAAGAGAGAGAGAGAGAGAGAGAGTTTACAGACATGTAAAAATTTAAGCACTCCTAAGTAACAACTTACTATAAAATATAAGTGAAATGTGGGTCTATTTTTATTATCCAATAAAATATTGATACCGCATTTGGTATCTCTTTTAAGTTGAAATAAGAAATTTTAGCAAAAAAAAAAAAAAAAGTTGAAATAAGAAGATCTTTAAAAATAAAAATAAAAAAATTTCTTATCTATGCTTACAGATAAAAGAGGAAAAAAAGGATTCAAATAATCATGCATAATTTTTTTTTTTTTTTAAATTAATGGTAAAAATGTTGAAGATATATGTAGAATTCTTGCACCCTTTTTCTTTATTCTCTTGTCTCCAAATTTTATCTAAGACTGAGCTTCACTAAGCTTTTTTGTCAATCGCGCACGAAGAAAAGCATTTAGGGTGTGTTACTAACAAATAAAAAAACATGAGCGAAAAGAGAATGATTTTTATTCTCACGTTTATTTTATAAAATTATAGAAAAAAAAGAATAAAGGTTTCATAAAATTTTGGAATAATTATCATTGATTGATTTTCTTTTTAAAATTTATAATGTATAATTTCATAATTATCTTTACTTTTAATATTTTATTTTATTATTTATTATTCATCATCACATTTAAGAAGGATATTTAAGTAAATTAATATTTTTATATTAATTCATTACAATTTTTGATAAACATATGAAAAGGGAATGATTTTTCTCCCTTTTTCTTCGTTCCAATTCTAGATTAATTTTCATTATGTATTAATAAATGCATTCTTAATATTTTTTTTTTCAAAAAAAAAAAAATGAAAAAAGCATTTGGTTTGAAAAATATTAATTATTATAAAAATTTGAAACGTCCTTTAAATGATGTATTATAATGTGATTAGATGTTGTAGTTTTTTTTTCCTAATAATTAGATATTATAGTTAAATTCACACTGTAATATTCCCTAAAACTGAGACAACTTTTTATTTATTTATTTATATATCACATGAAATATTATTAATATTATAACATAGCATCTACAATTAAAATATCATGAACAGTAGGGGGAATATATTTTATTGTAAACCTTTCTCTTTCTAGATGCCCAATTAAATTACATTATTTAAAGAGAATTATTCATCAATTTTAGATCAATAATTTGTAATGTTGATTTAGGTTAATAAAAATATAAAATAATGGTTCAATAGAGCATATAAAAAAATTGTATATTTCAACCTTTCACTTGTGTTATTGACGTGTATTCCTGGTTCAAAATCTGCTCTTGTTTGTGATACTATTGTAGAACGGTTGCTCATTCAAGTGTAACCTATTTAAAAGTAACATTCTACAAGCACAATTAATTCCTGCACAGTTTTCTTAAATATTTTTTCCACACAAATTATTAAATTAATTTTATTTTTAATTCTATTAATTAAAAAATATATATATATATAAATTTATTTTATTACAATTTTAAAAAATATATATTTATTTATATCGTACAAAAAATAAACAAATATTTTTTTCCTAAAAAAGTTAAAAAATATAACAATTTTCATTAAATATAATTACGTGAACGCAACTATATTAACCAATAATGTTGATGGGCTGACTCATGAGCACATTCCATTTCAAAACAAATATTAGGATAGAGCACTAAATTTATAATATAATCATAAAGAAATATACTTCAATTTTCTATTGGAATTAATGAACCATTTAAAAAAAAAAATATGTTAATGATCCTTCCTCTCAAGTCACTTTCATGGTACATGTAACTAGACCAAGAAAAGAAACAAAGTGCGTGACCTCAAAGTTCTTTACTATTATTATTATTATTATTATTATTATTATTGTTTTGCAAAGGGTTCTTTATAAAGTAATGATATGCAGTTCTTTAATTTGGTCAATAAAATACTGAATGAGGTGTTGCGCTAATAGAGTAATAGTTACTAAGTGGATGTAAAAAGTCTTTGATAGCACCGCTTTAAGCTATCACTTCAGATTATTAATTTATGTCCAGTTTCAAAATTAAATAACATTTAATTAAAAAGAAAAAAAAAAGTTTCTCATTTTAGAGATTTTTCGTTATTGACAAATCAATATTTTTAATTTTAGAAAAAATTGATTGTCATTTTGTTAGGTTGAATTTATAATCGCAAGTTATTCTTACTCTAAAAAGAAGAGATTAATTTTAAAAAAAAATATACCTGAAGCATCTTGTTGACATTACTAGCTCCAAAGACCTTGTGGACACTGGCAAATTTATGGGGCTCATCAGCTGGGAAATAAGGAGCAAACACGCAGTCCTCAGCACATCTCCTTCTAAGTAGTTTGCATGCCGCACATGGTGACATTGCTCCTTGTTTTTTCCCACTTTCCTTCATTTTCCGTAAACTATTTACTTAGCTAGTTAACTACTCATGACACTGTACTAATTGTTAGTTCTATTAATTAGCTTTAATACTTCGATCGGTGACACTAGCTAGTACTGAAATTAAAGAAGTTGTAATTAAAAGATCAAAGATCAAATATGTTTAGTAACTAGGACACTAATTGACGAGCTGGACGGCCAGTAGAAACTGAAGTTATTAATAATGTGGGATTTGTACAAAATGGAGGGAAGGAATTAGAGAAGAACTTACATTACAAAAAGGAAGAGAATTTGGAGGGATTTAAGAACGGTAGTAGACGTAATATAGAAGTTATAAACTATATACAATATACATGCCACACCAAATCTTTGAAGGGTCCCGCTAAAGAAGAGACTCGATCTTTTTTAGACAATAAAAAACCTCATAAAAAATGAAAGCAATTAACTGACGGTGAATAATTCAGTGAGTTATATGTATTAAGTTATATGTTTAAAAAGTAAAATAGTCAAAATTGTACGTAAAAACTTTTCTAACGACAGTTTAAAATGTTAGTCATTGTTAGTACTCTCAAATAAAACGTTGATTCAGATAAATGAAACACAACAGCTGTTATTCATCTAAAAAAAAAACTTATTTTTGATATAAAATAAAAAAAGAATGAGAGCCATTAGTCTCCTCAACATTGAATATTGTGACATGTTCTATCTGAATTATCTGCATTTATTACAAGATACTAATCACAAACTAGCTACGACATTTCGTCTATAGTTTACCATGAAGACACGTAACCATCAAGATTTAAATCGCGTGCCTTCCATTAGAAAGAACACGGTGCACCCTTAACGTGCAGCCCAAGAGTGCTGTCCCGAGATTTTGCAAGATATAGAACATCGTCTTTGATAACTTCTCTAGCCCCACTTTTGCTTCCTAATATACCTTGCTTTAATATTATTTTATTTCATTTATTTTTAACGATTTATATGTCCATTAACAACTTTCGAAATGTTGCTAGTCTTTTTATCTCCCCATTCTAATTGTTCATGAAAATTATGATTTGCATACAAGTATAAAACATAAAATTTGAGTAGATTATTTTCAGGTTCAAAAGTGTTTTCAAGTCATAGTAAAATTTTAATTACAGATTTACTCTCACTTTTTCACGTGTTATGAATAGAATCTTAAAAAAAAAAAAAACTGAGCCTATCCAAAAATTTATTCCAAACACTTTGAAAAATTGTTTTTTTTTTTTTAAGTTTTAATTATTGTAAAGGAATTTTTTTTATACATTAATAGATGTTGGTAAAGTTGTGCATCGCCAAAGATCAAAGGTTAAAATTTAAATCTTCATATTCCACTCGATCATATTTGAAAGTAGGGATGTGTAAATAATTCGATCAATTCATTTAAATTAAAAAATTTGATCTAATTTGTCAGATTTAGATTGAATCAAATTTACAGATTTTATAGTCGAATTAGATTCGGTTTGAAAATTATATAATATGTTCGGATTTAAATTGACAAATTTTATAATTTGCTACAATATAATCCAAACTAAATTACTATTAAAATTATAAATAAATATATATTTTATTTTTAATGTGTTATATTTAAATATTATACATACCATGATTAAATTATATTACTATTTTAGTTTAAAAATAAATATAAATGTTAAATCTTCTATAAGAATTTAATAATATACAAGAGATTTTTTATTATTTTTCTTATAAATATAAATAAATAAATTTTCTTAAATGTGTATCAATTTAAAATTTAAATGTTAGTAGGTATTGTATTTTATTATGATAATAATTTAAAAATAAGTTATAATCTTAATTCAATCTTATCCGATCTAAAAAATTCGATATGCTCAGATTCAAATTGAGTATATCATTGAATCGAATTCGAATTATATATCTTCAAATATACTTCGAATAGGATTGGATTCGGATTAATGAAAAACAGGCGATTTCGATCTGCTTCTCACCCCTACTTGAAAGGTTTAATTTCATAATATAATTTTTTTATAGATAAAGTTTTATTTTTTAACTTTTATTCATACAATAGTCATATGTTATTTTTTATATATTAAAAATGCAGTGCACATACATTTTCTTTTTTCGTAACGTAAAAAACATATATTTTTTTAGATAACTTAAAAATAAAATTATAAAAATAACTAGATCATATATATATATATATATATATATATATATATATATATATATATATATAAGAGTGAAATTAAAATATGTGATTGAAAGAGCCCCCACAATATTCACGAAAGTGCTTTTAATTATCAGAAGTTGGGTATCAAAAGTCCTATAATTATTTAATTCAAATAATTTTGTCTTATAATTATTGTATTGGATACCAAAAGTCATATAATTTTTTAAAAATGTCATATTAACCCTGTAATTTTTGAGTTTACTACTTATAGTCCGGTTATTTTTTAAAGTTATGCATTATAAGTGCCCAATTTTAATATTTTTGATAGACTAGAAGTATTCTTTTTAATAAATTATAGGATGAAAACTACTTATTTTTCATAATAACTGGATTAGTGTACCTAACTTATAAATTATGAGACTAAAATGCTCATTTTATAAAATTATAAAATTTTTAGTATCTAATTCAATAATTATGAAATTAACCTAGTCATTTAATAAAAGTTATTGGAATTTCAGGAACCGTAAGGCGTTAAGGCCTACCATTTGCCTTTCAATAAATTCTCTTTTGGAGCATTGAAAATGTGTAGGTTTAAACTTTATCATTGTTAATGCATGTGCTTACATTGTCGGCGTACAAATGACCAAATGTGATATGTGAGCGCAATGGCGTACGTTTGTTTTGGTATCTGCTACTTTCCAGTTTCTATTTCTAAATCGTTCCTTTTAATTTATACCTTTCTTGTTTTATTCCTTTTCGGCCACAACATGTACCTTCGTGTAGGGGTGATAAATGTACCAGTGCCCATTGGTTCATCGAGCCAGAGCCAGAGCCAGCACAACACCATTAATTTACTCAAATAGAAAACATACGATAAAAAGTGCCAACTTTTTCTAAATAGTACTTTTTTAGATTGAAACGGTGAATTTTAATTAGGTATTAGATACAATTTTTACCAAAATATCCTTTTTGTTCATTTCTTTAATTTATAAAAATGTAAATTTTACAATATTTTCTCAAAATTTTTGTAAGGCTTACAAAAGTTATGATATTTCAATTTTTATATACTTAAGTTGATTTTAATTTAATTATTAATTTATATTTATTTTTATATTTTATATTTATGGCTCTGATACCAATTTCTTAAAATTCTGGCATTTTACAATATATTTTTATTGTATGTACACCTCATATTTTTGTATGTACACCCTACATTTTTGTACGTACACTTTATATTTTTGTATGTACACCTTACATTTTTATATGTACAACTTATATTTTTGTATGTACACCTTACATTTTTGTATGTACACCTTACCTTTAAGTTTCAGCACCAAAACTGTTCATCAGATTCAAGTAATTTCTTAAAACTCTGCCATTTTACAATATATTTTTATTGTATGTACACCTTATATTTTTGTATGTATAACTTATATTTTTGTATATACACCTTACATTTTGTATGTACAACTTATATTTTTGTATGTACACCTTATATTTTTGTATGTATATGTTACATACAATAATATACAAACAGTTCATGTGAATGTACAGGTAAATTTGTATGTAATCTGTACATTCACATGACTTCCATAAAAGTGATCTTCATCTTCAATTCTTCATCTGTTCCAACAATTCAATCCCAACAATTTTCACCAGCCAGGTTTGCTCACCATTTCATTCATTACATGTAATGAATTATCTTTATATTTCTCTGTTTTAATACATTTATTTTCTGTTTCATTTAAATATATGGATTTATTTTATTGTTCAGAATTTTGATATTCATCAAACTTCGTCGGCAACCCAAAAGCAAAAGAAAAGGAAAAAAAAAATAGAATATTTAAAGAAGAAAGAGTACAATCAATAATTAATAATTATGCAAACAAAATCTAATTTTCTTGTGAAATAATAAAACTAGAAGAGAAATTATTAACCAAACGTTTGAGAGCTCGGGGACGAAACAGTGTTGATGGACCTGACAATGAGAAGGTAAGGACAAAATGATAAAATTATCCAATAAGAACGCAGTCGTTTAACAATTTTAGAAAAAAATGATATTTGTTTATAAATGATGCTAATTGACGGCAATTAATCATGTACAGTAATTTACTCAAATAGCAAACATACGACGAAAAGTGCCAATTTTTCCTAAATAACACTTTTTTAGATTGAAATAGTGAGTTTTAATTAGGTATTATATACAATTTTTACCAAAATATCCTTTTTGTTCATTTCTTTAATTTATAAAAATGTAAATCTTACAATATTTTCTGAAAATTTTTGTAAGGCTTACAAAAGTTATGATATTTCAATTTTTATATACTTAAGTTGATTTTAATTTAATTATTAATTTATATTTATTTTTATATTTTATATTTATGGCTCTGATACCAATTTCTTAAAATTCTGTCATTTTATAATATATTTTTATTGTATGTACACCTCATCTTTTTGTATGTACACTTTATATTTTTGTACGTACACCTTATATTTTTGTACGTACACCTTATATTTTTGTATGTACACCTTACATTTTTGTATGTACAGCAATTAATCATGTACAGTAATTTACTCAAATAGCAAACATACGACGAAAAGTGCCAATTTTTCCTAAATAACACTTTTTTAGATTGAAATGGTGAGTTTTAATTAGGTATTATATACAATTTTTACCAAAATATCCTTTTTGTTCATTTCTTTAATTTATAAAAATGTAAATCTTACAATATTTTCTGAAAATTTTTGTAAGGCTTACAAAAGTTATGATATTTCAATTTTTATATACTTAAGTTGATTTTAATTTAATTATTAATTTATATTTATTTTTATATTTTATATTTATGGCTCTGATACCAATTTCTTAAAATTCTGTCATTTTATAATATATTTTTATTGTATGTACACCTCATCTTTTTGTATGTACACTTTATATTTTTGTATGTACACCTTAAATTTTTGTACGTACACCTTATATTTTTGTATGTACACCTTACATTTTTGTATGTACAACTTATATTTTTGTATGTACACCTTACATTTTTGTATACACCTTACCTTTAAGTTTCAGCACTAAAACTGTTCATCAGATTCAAGTAATTTCTTAAAACTCTGCCATTTTACAATATATTTTTATTGTATGTACACCTTATATTTTTGTATGTACAACTTATATTTTTGTATGTACACTTTATATTTTTGTATGTACACCTTACATTTTTGTATGTACAACTTATATTTTTGTATATACAGGTTACATACAAATTTGTATGTAACCTGTACATTCACATGACTTTCATAAGCTGTTCAAAACAGCAATAATATACAAACAGTACAATGCATTTCATGTGAATGTACAGGTTACATACAAAATAAATTTATATGTAACCTGTACATTCACATGACTTCTATAAAAGTCATCTTCATCTTCATCTTCAATTCTTCATCTGTTCCAACAATTTAATCCCAACAATTTTCACCAGCCAGGTTTGCTCACCATTTCATTCATTATATGTAATGGATTATCTTTTTATTTCTCTGTTTTAATACATTTATTTTCTGTTCCTTTTAATATATGGATTTATTTTATTGTTCAGAATTCTGATATTCATCAAACTTCGTCGGCAACCAAAAAGCAAAAGAAAAGGAAAAAAATAGAATATTTAAAGAAGAAAGAGTACAATCAATAATTAATAATTATGCAAACAAAATCTAATTTTCTTGTGAAATAATAAAATTGGAAGAGAAATTACTAGCCAAACGTTTGAGAGCTCGGGGACGAAACAGTGTTGATGGACCTAACAATGAGAAGGTAAGGACAAAATGGTAAAATTATCCAATAAAAACGTAGTCGTTTAACGATTTAAAAAAAAAATGATATTTGTTTATAAATGATGTTATCTTACGGTAATTAATCGCACAACATAACCTGCTAACAACATTATTTAAGATCGAATATACAAAAAGGAATATATTACAATTTAATAATCTTATTAAAATTGTTTAGAATACAAAAAGGAAAACAAATAATAACGTTTTTTTTCCCTTCATAAATCATGATCGAAATATACAATGAAACCAATTAATTGATGAAGAGAGGAACACATATATAAAAGAGAATTTAAGATTGTAAAATAGGACAACAAATAAAAGTGTATATTAATTATATTAACTTTTCGAAATTTTATTAGAAATAAAATATGTTTAATTCCTAATAATTTATAATTGTCTTTTTTTTTTTTTTTTAATAATCACCATCACCTTGTAAGATCTTGCCAGGAGCTTTATATGCAGCGTGACAGAGAAAGTTTACGTGGTGATAAGATAAATTAAACTACTTAGAGTCATGAACTAAATTCCAAGCGATAAGATATCGGTGATAATTTGACAAGAAGAGAATCAACCTTAGAGATGCAACACACGAACTAACCCTTTGATTAGTGGGGATAAAGAAATTTCTTCTTTTCGTTTCTATATTTTGGCAAAGTATATTGGCGATGATACCACCACCATTCATCAATGTTGAATTGTCTTCCGAGACAAGTAACATCATTGAAAGCGAATGCTTTGTCAATAATTTATATATGTTGTTTAATATAATTTAGCTAATTAATTAGCTAGATCACCACACATGTTACATGTATATGGTGAAATACATTCATTGGGAGAAGCTTTTTCATGAGCCTGGTTTATAAATGACATAAAAGACCCTTTTATTAGTTGTTTTATATGGATGCATTTACTTAAATATATAGAGGGTTACATTTTATATATATACTAATAATATGTTCTTAAATTATAAAAGTCCACCACATATTCATGATTTATATATATATATTTTTCCTTTCATTGGTAAGTCTTGAGCAAATATATAAAGTAGGCTTTTATCCAAATAACTTAAGTTAAATTAGTGCAATTAATAATTTTCAACAAGTTCTGGCTCAATGTCATAAAATTTATTTGAGTATGTGTATAATATCTAGTATTCAAATTTTAATTATGGACACTAGTGCAATTAACATAGAATCAAAACAAGGGAACTGATATTTAGAGGACAATTTGAATTTAAAATGTTGCAAATGGCTATACATCATATATGCATGTTTATGAAAATATAAATAAGTCATGATGTTTCTATCGCAAGTAGAATAATGATACTACTCAAACTATATCAAATTAAATGTATGCAAATCTTAGGACGAGCCCACCAATATTGATTAAAAGCTAATTGCTTGTCAAATAATTTATATATAAACAATTACACTGCGTTGGATTCGAAACCTCACAAGAAATGCCGCAACTTTCTATTTTGTTTAGCTAACTTGCACGTGTTGATCGATGGACTATATATTTTCAATACTAAATACTTACATGTCATTGAATTAACATTAATGACGACAAATGATGCCAAAAAGGATTTAAGAAAATGAAAACTCGTAGTAAACTACTTAACTGGTAAGTTTAATAATTTAAAAAAATAAAAATAGCATTACTTAAAATTTATAATAACAAAAATAACATATTTATATTCAAATTATATATTTTTATAATTAAAAAATTATTATATCATTTTTTTAACTTCCGTCTAATTAAATTGCAATAATTTAAATATGTTTAATATTATTCGTTTAGTATTATTAAAATGTTATTTTTATTATTATAAATTTTAGGAGTTTTATTTTTGATAATATTTTCAGGGAATTTTACATTAATTTCATTAAGATTATTGCACGACATTTTAGTTAAGTAGTGAGCTAGATATTTGTGTATTCTCGTTCAATTTCTAAAAATTAGTTAGATGCAGCTTATTAATTGGGAAGAAAAATATATATATATCCAAAGTTAGATACTGCATGTACTTAAAAACACTAATTTCAAAAAAACATAATGCTCTTATTTGTGTTTGACCGTAAAACTTGAAGCATGAACCATGAGCACTACATTTAAGTATTTTGAATTTTTTTTTAGAAATAATGCCTTATTATTTAAAAAAAAAAATCACTTATTTTAAATGGGAAAAGTTTTTTCAATTCAAGTTAAGATGTATTATAACATAGTAATATGGATAAAGCAGATAACCCATTTTTATCATACAATTTATTTTTATTATCTTAGTTGATAACTCATCACAACTTTAAATAAATAAAAGTGTTGTTTTAAATAACATTTAGGATCCATCTTATATCATTAATACTCCTTACAAAATTACGAGATTTTTTTATATTAATTTTACTATGGTAAATACTAAATAGGTTTTATGCTCTCTTTTTCTTATAGCAATTACAAGAAATACAAACATTTTTTAACCTGCGTTGCTAAACAGTTACAAGTATATTTTTTAATATTTTTGTCAAACCGATAACTAAGTGTGTTGAGTAATATGTTTATGATTTAATTAGATGATATAATTCTCTTTTATATATAAAATTTTATTTTAATTTAATTGCATGAGATAACCTCTTTATGAATAGAGTTACATTTTTAATCATCTTCAGGTAAAAAATACATGTTCTTTTTTCTTACAAGGTAAATAAATACATATTTTTTAATGTTAAAAAAATGAACATATATTTTTTTACCATTGAGCAATGAAACAAGTTAAATAACTAGATAATTTATGTGCCATAAAATTTTATTTTTAACATCTTATAATTTTTTTATGGGAACATATGTTTTTTAGGTTTTAAACAAAGTAACATATGTTATTTTTCTTGAGGAAAATAAAAATAAAATTATATAAATAAGTGAGTCATATATGCAACAAATGGTACATTTAAATGTTGTAACATGTTTGTAATTAATTCGCTTAAAGAGTTTGTATTATATTATTTTTAGGATTTATGTTATTCATTTGATTCATAAACTTATTTTAGATCTTGCAATTTGATTTATAATCTTTCAATTTATATAATTTAGTTTTTAATATTTTTAAATTTGAAAAATATAGTCCAAAATTTTAATTTTCTTTAAATTTATTTAATAGGCGTTATACTTGACTTTGACAGAACTTGAAATTTTAATTTATTTGGTCCCTAATTTATTTCAAAATACACAATTTGGTACCTAGCATAAAAAAAAATATAATTTAATCCTTAATCTTTTGATAGTTAATTATAACACCGCTAAATTAATTTAGTAAAAATTAAAATTTTAGATTAAATTTGTAAATTAATTTAAAAATATTAGGAATTAAATTATATGAATTAAAAAATTAAGAATAAGATTTTTAATATGTTGCGGATCAAATATATAATAAACCTATTTTAAAAATAGAGGGGTGTAATTTCAAAATTAATCAATCCTTTTCAATCTTCACAACGTCTTTGTATTTGTCGGGTCCTTACATTCTAACAAGTAACTTCAGATGAATGAACCGGGAGAAAATTGTAAGGACTTTTTTGGTTGGATTGAACGTTTGATCCTTTGAAAGCGTCCCACATTATGTCGGTGGTGGATGCTAGCTAATAATTGATTAAATAATTAATTTTATAATTAAGAGATAATTTATGATTAATAATTGATTTTGTAATTTATGATTCTTTTATAAAAATAATCACAAATATGTTTCATAACAATTTTTACTTGGTGATTTAAAAAAAAAAAAAAATTACCTCCAAGTTGTTTAGTAATGTTTTTTTTTATTTTAAAAAAATAAAAATAAAGAAAAAATTTAGTTATTTTTTACAAATTTTAAATTTTAAATTATTTTCCTTCAATATTTATACAATACAAAAGTTATAAGGCTTGATTTAACCTCTAGAAAAAAAGTTTGGTAAAAATGAAAAAAATCTGAAATCTGATTCAAAAATCTTCTTTTTAAAAGATATATAAATTACCCTATATTTTAGTAGTGATTCATTAAAAATATAAAAAATTAAAATTAAAAATTGTTACTAAATATATCCAATAAAAAAAAAAAATCAAAATAGCTCTCAAATAAGAACTAATTAATTTATTTTATTTTTAGCGGTTGGAAACGATGTGTTAGCATTTTTAGTTAAATGGAGGAGGACAATAATTTCAATTTTGATTTTTTTAATCTCTAATAATAGCGTCATACCAACATCTTTTAGTGTATTAAATTAAAATTTAAGAGATTTTTTAAGGATTTTACATTAATTTCTATAGATTTTAAATATTTTTATGTAAGTTTAGAAAGGTAAATTTTATGTAATGACATTTATGGACTTGTGTTGAAAAATGATAAGATAGAAATAATGAGAATATGAAAGGGGAAGTAAACTTATGAATCTACATATTTCCATACAAGCTGCATGATAAGAATTGGTAGACGTTATTTTATATGTATTTTTAGCTAAAATTTCGTCAAAGTTTATAAAAATTCATGAATTTTTAAAATATTTTAAAATTTATGACTTTTTAAAGGTTTTATATAATATTAATTAAATACACTTGAATTTTTATAGTGTCTTAAAAATACTAATTAAATACTGCATATACTAGAGACAGAAGTGAATGAAACATACCCTCCGACTCTAATTGCTTAGAAAACTTACGCTTTACAATGCTATACTACATATACACAAATATAGCAACTAGCACTATCAATAAAAAAAGTCTAGAACCTAACTATCTATTACAACAAATGAAATATATACACGTGTACAGCTATTGATAACAAGTTCTAGTAACTAATACTGATCACCAACTAACACTTGAGATCACAGTAACAATTAGTTACTCCAACAAATACTCTTAAATTTTAAAACTTATTTTAATATTAAAAATTGTTTCAACGCATATATGGACTATTTTCACATATGGTTGCTAATTTCTTAGTAAATAACATTTCATTACTTTGTCCAAATTAAGATTTGCTTATATTTTTTTGGAAAAATAAAAAAAATTTGCTTATAATCTTATAAAGATGCATTTATTGACAGTGAGCTAGCATCTGAGTTTGTTGTTAATAGGCTTACATAATTACTATATATTTTTTTACTATCTCAAATTTATAATCTCGTATATATAATTCAATTACGTTACAAATTGAGTTATCACACTAGCCGTTACAACGGAGCATTTAAAATATACAAGATCTTGTTATAACAAAAAGAATCGTAAATCAACGGTTTGCTATTTAAAAATTAGAAAATTTAATTTGAATCGCAGTTATATTATCACATAAATAATATAGTTATTTTAAAAATGAGAAAAGGGTCACCTGGGTATCTTCTGTTTAAATTATTGGTGTCATTTAATACATTTGTTTATAAAATATGCTTTTAGATCCATTTATTTATAAATAAATAAAAATGGGGACTATTAAAGAACAATTTAACTTTTAAAATAATATTTTATTATTAAAATTATAAATTGTATATCACATAATAAAAACATGATATTAGTTGATGGTAAAAAGGGGCATTATAATAAAAATATTTGTTTTTGAGAAAAAAAAAAATTGCATTAGAAAAGAACAAACTACCTCACATTTTTGTATTTCCTATTCAATTTTCAAACCAAAAACCACCCTCTAAACCCACTTTCAACAAAATTTCTTTTCATCTCTAATTTACCCAATCAAGTGGTGATGAATATTATTTTAGTCGCTAATATTTCCCATTCAAAAAATTTCATGTATTTAAGTAATGAATATTATTGTTGGGCTTAAATCTTGGTAACTTGGCATTGGCAGTGGCAAAAAATAAAACAAACTCAAAATTTTCATTAATTTAACATAACTTAAAAATATTTATAAAATTATTAATCAATATAAGTGAGAGCCACTATGATGTTGCACTTGCAACTTGCACCTTATGGTAGCAAAAAAGAGCCAACGTAATTATTAGAAAGTTTTCCTAGTTAGAGAGATACAATTTATGGAGACATAGTGACGGGGAGAGAGCTTTTTTTTCTTTTTTTTTTCTTTTTATGGGCAATAGAGAGAGACCATTTGGGGAGAGAAAGAAGTTAATTCAGTTTAATGGACTTAACGTAAAGTTAGAGGAAATAAGGAGAAAATGATTGAAGATGGGGAGAATTCTTTAAATGATTAATATACTCTTAAAATATATTTTACTATATGTCATTAATTAAATCAAATTGTCCTTCAATAAGCCTTTTTTTTTTTTTTTTTTTTAAATAAAGGAATCTAAAAATACATTTTGTAAATAAAAGTAATAAACGGCTCTAATGATCTAAATTAGGGGATTAATTTCGCTCTTCAACCCTTACAAAAATAAAAAGAACTTGCCAAGAAAAGAAATATAGGATTTATAGCTTAGAATTAAACAATTTTTTTGCGAAAACTTATGTTTAGTAAAGAACTTTGAAGGTTGAAAAAGAGTGCTTAACTTATGTCAAAACCTGTGTTTGAAAGCTTATTTTATTTTTATTTTTTGTAATTTGAAAGCTAACTACTTGCACGAAGCGAAAGAAATACAAGAGTAAGACACGTAGCGGCAAACGAGTTCCACATTACAACAACTACAAGAAGGGAAAAATGAAGGTTAAATAAATGAAATCTTTGGGGTCGGGTGGAAGATTAGGAGCATAATATTTTCATGAGTAAAGCCAAAATTTATACATTTAGTATAAAAACATATCAAAAATCTACTAATTATAATCAAAGTGCATAAAAATTCACTTTAATTGAGTATTAAAAATTCAATAACTATTAAAAAGAATACTAAAAGTTCAAAACTTTTAAAATTGTCAAAAATTTGTCTACGTAACATGCAATAAGTAGAGTCACGTTGACAAAATTATAATAATTTTAGAATTTTTAGACTTCTTGTATCATTTTTTAATAGTTATTAAACTTCTAATACCCATCCAAATGTTAATCAAGTTTTATACATTTTAGTCATAATCATTTCAATTGATAGAAAGTAGCAAATTTTGCATGATACCAATAAAACAATAAAATAAAAAGAAGACATTTAAGTTCCTTTAAGTTAGTGAGTGAGCTAATTTATTTGAGTTCATGCATTAGGTGAACTTATCTTTTTTAATTAATTGAATCAATCTTAATAAAGTAAGGTTGGGTTGAACCGCTTATTTGACACCAGTCCACTAAATGACTATAATTGATATTAAACTAAAAAAAAAACTAAAAATTAAATTTCGGATATTGTTTAGCAATTTTTTCAATTGGGCATCTGGTTTTGGTTGAATTGATGATTTTTTTTTTGGAAAATTATCAAAAATAACACCCCTAAAACTTATACTAATAAAATTAACACCCCAAATAATATTGAACGTTTAATTTGAACATGAAATATTGAACGAATCTAAATTGTCGTCGTTCAATTCTAATTGAATGGGTGTTCAAAGAAAAATGACATATTAGTTATTTTTTTTAATTGTAAAAATACAAATTTGAACATAAGAGGTGTTAGTTTTATTATTATAAATTTTAAGGGTGTTAGTTTTGTTATTTTCTCAATTATTTTAAAAGATAAAAGCGTTTTTTTAACTTTTACAAAGTAGAAGACAAGTTATGTTCAATGAGGTTAGAGTATTGGTTCCTCCTATAATCCAGGTTACAATTCCGCTACTTTAATGAACTACTTTTTTTTTTGCAAGACAACAAGCTGCATATGCATTAATTGTAAGTGCGTAGGACAATAATGATAGCTAAAATTCTAAAAATGGCAAGCCAGATTATGAATATATTTTGTTTGGTGACCTTCTACGCCTAAATAAAAGTTAGAGTGGTTTACCAATTGAGCTGCCCGTAGTGAGGCAAATTCTAGAGTTGTTTATTATGATTTTAACTATTCGTTTGAATCATTTTTTCCCTTGAAAGTACTTTTATATATATCAAAACACTTTATAGAACAATCGTTATAATAAGTAATTTAAAAAATTTGATAAGTTTTATATGTGCTTTTAAAAAAAAGTAAAGTAATAATTAATTTTAAAAATAATTTTTAATGCATGTTTTTATCTTAAAATAATTATTAATTTATAACTCAAAATTATTAAGTCAAACATTTAGATAATTTTCTTTAAAACCACTTTTGACCAAATAATTTCATCTCAAATCACTTCCATGAAAATCACTTAAAAAAGACCCTAAATCTTTTGAGCTGCATTTTTTCTTCCTTGGAAGAATTAGTCTAAAGGTGCTGATGTGTTGGACTCTAAATCAATCTGATTTAATGCATGAGTGCCGTCTAAATTTTAGAGAGTCCTCCGGTAAAGGCCCATGAAAAAGAAGACCCAATCCGAACCTCTCCAACAGTCCAAGACCTTTATTTATTTTTTCCAGATAAAACATATTCATTAATCAACACCTTTTCTATTAATTTCTACATATGATAATCATTTTAATTTTTTTGATAAGAAATAAAAAGTTGCTAATAATTATTTTAAGACTTGGATCGACAAATCCACGTATTCATTCATTCATTCTAGTCTTTTAGAGACTTGGTTGCTCACTTAAGAATCTCAAATAACCATTGAAACACAATTTCTTTCCTTTTCTCAGTTGCTATCTTTTTTGTTTTTGCTAAGAAGTTATCTCACTGTATAGTATGGGTGTACAAAAATCAAATCAAATCAAATCAAATTAAATTAAATTAAATTAAATAATTGGATCAAATTGGTCCGAATAGTTATGTGAGTTAAATGATTCGATTTAATATATATTTTTTCAAATCGTTTATCAAACAGTCAAATTCAATTTTTTGACCTTTTTAATCATCTAAATTGATCCGGACCATTATATATTATATATATATAAAATCTTATTTTTAAAAATATATCATATTATTATTTATTTTTAAAAATAAAAAATATATTATATTATTTATTATTAAATATTATATTTAAACATTTTTTTTTTTTACAATTTTAGCTCTTTATCATACAGTTTCAATTTTTTATCAAACTGTTTTAGTTTTCAGGTGTACGTAGTTTATGATAAATTTTACATTTTATAAACTTTATCAACCTAATTGTTAAATTATGTGGGATATTATATGATTTATATTTGTAACATATCTAAAATAATTTGGTTAAATTTAAAGTTTTTTTTTTCTTATGTTAATTTTAAGTTTCAACATGATTAGAGAAAAAAAAATTAAAATTTAAAAACTATAAAAAATTGTTAACTAAATTAGACCAAAAGTCCAATTTCAATAATTCTATTAGATAAACAATATTTTGATCAATCTCGTTATGGTCCAACAAAAATATATATGATATCTTTAATATATGTAATTCATTTAATTAAATGATTATGCTAATCCTTAAAATTATTCTAACACCCTTCCACTTAGATATCATAATCATACACATATCGATTAATCATAAAACATATAACTAAATAGCTAATTAATATCGACATGATATATAAATATATTCTACTAGACTCAAAATAGAATAACAATATCATGTATGACAAAATATCAAAGTCTAAGCAATATACAACATAACAAACTCTCACTCACAGAAGATACCTCCAAAACTTAACAATTTTATGTAGGGAACATAACGTAAGGATCAAATATTTAATAAGTGAGTTTGCAAACCATATTGTTGCTAATTGTCAAAACTTACAGCCAATAGATATCTTATCTAATCGTAGCTAGTTCATGACATATGCTTGTACAAAAGTGTTTCATAAGAAGTTGTAGATAAATACATGACATTCTTAAATCATTAAGGACATATTATCAAAATGACAATTATTATCCTCATCCTTCTCAACTCTGAAATGAATGGGTGCAAATGTCTTATTATAGGGGAGATGATATGAAATTTCTTTAATGCTAAAAAGGCCTCAATATATCATGGGAATATGAACAAAATTAACATCAGGCTCACACTTAACAAAATTATTCGAAATAATTTGATACAACAAAATAACTTATTGTCAAAAATGATGAACACTAACCAAATAAATACAAAGCAAATACTTCATAAATATTTGACAGTAACGCCTAACACTCCTCAGCTAGAGTGGGTAAACTGCATGCCATGCTGACTTGAAGCTTTGGGAGCAGCCACAACATTGGTACCAGCCTGAACATTTGACACATCCTCTAGCTCTCTGTTAAACGGGTTTTGTCAAGAACGATTACATAGAAACAGAGAGGGGGGAAAAAAGAAGCCAAATAGCTTGAGATGTACCAATTTTGGAAAGCTTTAACAAGGGTCCCCAAATTTAAAAAAAAATATTTAGATTTTGGTGTCAAACCTATTATATTTTAACACATAAGTCTTAAATTTGAAGTTCGTGTTTTATAGCATTACTAATATGTCAGTTAAGTCCCCAAATTTGTTAAATTTGAGAACAATAAAAGAAGTAGAAAAAGGGGAAGAAAAAAAGTGATTTAGAAATTAAAGAAAGTGGTTTGATTAGACTATTTCCCAAGTGTTTTGATAATAAATAAATAAAAAATTCCCAAGTGCTTTCATCAATTTAGGAAGAGCTCTTCCATGAGAAGCACAAGTGTCAAAATCCACTTTTCTTTAAATGTCCATGATCTAGTCGTGCTATTTCTGGCATAACTTGGTAAAAATTTGAGTGTGCACAGAGGGAGGTATAAAGGTATGTGTCCTTACTCCTTGATTTCCCTATTGTTTCTCTAGGGAAGCAGAGTATGAGAGTAATTAGCATGGAATAAGATCGTTATCTAATTCGAAGGTTCCATACTTCCATGCCCTAATTAAATTAAAAGTGAAGAAAATAAAAGAATGAGATTTTTTTTTGTATCTGATTATTTACCAAATATATTATTATATCTAATGCTCCTTGTCTGATGACCTTTTCTTTTCTGTTGACTACATTTCAGCTCTTTCCTTCCTCAATCTCAACTTTGAGAATGTTTCAGTTCGTTTAGTCGCTAAAGCATTGTATTAGAAAGAAATGGTCATTAATCAATACTTAAGTTGGGATTTAAACTGCCAAGGCCTTAGTAGCCAAACGGCATTGTAACCACCATAATAAGGTGGAGCTCTCGAGTTCGAAGCTTGAATGTAGCAAAAAAAAAAAAAAAGTTGGGATTTAAACTTGTCATTCCTTTTTTTTTTTTTTTTCAGGAAAAACTCCATATATACATTTCCACTATTCACTCATTCCAAATAAAATAAAATAAAAAATTAAATGCACCATAAATCATAACGGATCTCACATGATTTTAAAACTGAACCTCTATTTAAAAACTAATTTTGGACACTAATTTATCAACTTATAAGCCACAAATTTGACCCAAACAAATATTAAATCATTAATTAATAGCTGATATCTAAGGAAAAATCTTCATTGTGATATATGTTGCATGTATTGAATTGACTGTTATAATGTTTGTATATAGTTGGGCACACTCTCTTTCTTTAAGATAGTTTTTGGGAATGAGATACAACCCATTTAACATGGTATAAAAATAAGGTTGTTAATTTGCAAGCAATGTGAGAATTAAACTTAGGCCCACGCTAAGCGCGAGGGTGGGTGTTGAATTGGCATTTACATTTGTGTCATACATTGTCAATTTGCTTGGCTGTTATAATGTTTATATGTGGTTGTGTACTCTCTTCTTTTGACCTAACTTTTGAGAGTGAGACTCAACCCATTTAATAACATACTTATAAACTCTATTTTTTTTTTTTTTGCTTTAATTGTAATATATAAAAATATAATGTCGATAATTTTTTAATAAATCGTTAATGAGGGATTTTCGGTCGAAAGGAAAATTTTGCATCTTGCTAAAACACACTATAATAATAAATATATAGAATGATTATTGACCATTGTATTCTAAGAATTTCTAATATAGTATTAGAGTTAGAGGTTTTGTGTTCATGATCCAGCAACTCAATTGTTAAATTGCAAGTATTTAACATACATGGTACATAATTTTAATACTTAAAAAAATAATAAATGTATAAAATAATTATTAATATTTTTTATAATAGCTTAAATTTTTTAGGAATATGAATTCCTATAACTTTTAGCATGTAATAGATGGTTTTTGGCCTTTAATATTAAACTTGTAGTTTTATGAGAGGCCATAGAATTTGTCTAGTTTTATAAACATACTTTGTATTTTATAACAAACGGGAAATAGAGCGATTCAATTCTATTGAACTTGTCAATAAAATAAAATAAAATAAATATATTAAACTTGAAATTAAGGAAAAATAGAGGAACAAAATCAACAAGATGGAGAGCTAGGAGGAATTGGTAGCCGATGTTTCTGATTGAAAGAGTTCGGATCAGGGTCAGGGTGTTCCATTCATTGATTTGATTGGTTCAAGGGGAAATGGTATATTGGCAATTTGACCTTGACTAGCTAATTCGTTCGTCTTGACCTGGTTAATTGACTTTGAATCACTTCATTTTTAAGTGATATGAGAAATATGTTATAAATTTTAATTAAATTTATATTTAAATTTTATATATAGATTTTTAAATTTTATAATTTTATTTCCAAATTTTAAAAAATTATACATGAGTCATATCTTGAGTACTAAAATACTTATTTTTGAACCAAAATGTTAAAATCTAAATGTAAATTTTTAAAAATTTAAAGACTAAATTATAAAATTTAAAATTTTAGGAAGTTATTTGTGAGATTTTAAAATTTTGATGATTAAATTACAAAATTTAAAATCTTAACAATTTAAATATGAATTTAGTAAAAATTTAGAGACTTGTATAATATTTAAACCTTACTTTTAATATTCAAACCAATTGAAAAGTTCATATTATCTCATGTCCGCAAAAAATTGGGAAAAATCACTAATCCGTTTACAATTATTTGATCGAAACTATTTCCTTATGTCATATGTATCAATATTATTATTATTATTATTATTACTACTACTACCACTACGCTATTTAAGCTAAATTTGATAAATTAAATCGATTAAATATTATTTAAATATTATTATTATAATTTTTAAAAGAATTATAAGTGTTGTTTTTTTTTTCCTTTAAAATTCTCAAATGCTATTAATATGAAATCTCCAACCCAATTAATAAAGGGGAATGTTGTATACTCAAAAGGTTGTAATTCAAGTTTTATGTGAGATATAATTTATAATTTGTCATAAATTTTTTTAAATGAGATATTTCTAAGCTACTGTATTATAATAGAAAAAAATACCATTAATTTGAAAATTTTCACCTAAATTTTAAATTAAAATATAAGGACCTAGGTAACTTCGCCTAAGAGAAATTTATGAGTCAATTATTTATAGAAACAAATAAAATGTACTCGAGGCAAAGTCAAAGCCTCCATTCTATTCAGACAAGAAAACAGCCCTCTATTAAATATAGGCGTCAGATGATCCCAATTTGACATTTCCTCTGTTCTGAAATGGAAATGTGACGGTAATAATTCATCACTATTCGTATATATTTAAAATTACTAGCTTCTAGATGATAACAAATATTTATTGTATTCGCCTGTGGTGGACTTAGCATGTCCCACAGTTAAAACTAATTTTTATAAATTAAAATTTAATAAACATTATTATATATTACAATTATAATTAACATAACATTTTTTTATCGGATATTATTAAGTAGATCTAATTTTAATCATGTATAATATTGTGTTATTTTACTTATAATAAATTTTAAATTTTAAATATTTAATTTTTTTTTATCAAACAATAAACACACTTTAAAGTAAATATTTAATTGATAATAAATTTTATGCCGCATTAAAGATCGAACCTACGAGAAGTTTGGAGGCAGATATTTAAACTTTTCCAGATTTATTAGGCAGCATTTCAAGGATCAAACTTTCAAAGGCACGTGGTTTCAACATCGTGTTCTTATGACTGAGTACTGAGTCAATCATGTTTGGTCATTTTTTTTTTTTTATGGCTATTACTATTCTTGTGTTGAAATTATAATATATGAGAATTTCTTATCTTTGTAATAATAAAGTATACGTTTCTGTTATTTGGATAAGTAAAGCAGTGTGACAAAAATTAGTGTTTTTTGCCCCATAAGAAAAATAAATAGTTACAGCACATGCATAAAACAGAGAGATGCATTTCAATTAAAAAATAAACAAAGAGATCGATTTCATTTCGATTAAAAAAAAATTAATTTTATGGCCTAAATACCTTCATAATTGTATTTTTAATTCTTTTCGAGAAAGAAAATACATGTTTATTTTTTATAATATAAATAAATATATATATTTTTAGTACTAAAAAAATAAATATTTTTTTTATTGAATAAAGTTAAAAATAAAATTATTTAAATAATTATATTATTTATACAAATATGGAGAGGTAAATTATTGGTTGGGTTTGACTCCTTTGACAAGTTAGTACTGACATAAAATAATTTTTTATTTAAATTAATATTGCAATGTCTTTCTTCTTAGATTTTTCTCATCATTGTTAATAGTCAAAGGATACACGATAACCCTAAATTTTTTGAAATATTTAATTTTAAATTATTACTATTAAGTTAATTGCATGCGATAAAACAAGGGTAATTAGTTCAACTTTTCAACCAGAATTTTATTAATATTACACTACAAGAATATATTGGATTATAGCTTAAATCAATTGCTGCAACGGATATTTATTTGTTATCTCAATGATAGATTTTTTCTTAGATGTTTATAATGTGTTGTATACATATGAATGGTGTAAACCCCTTTCGAGTTTGATACTTTAGTTATATCTTAATTTCAGTTTTAGTATTTTTATTATCCTTATTATTAAAAGTATATCTTAATTTCAGTTTTAGTAATTTTATTATCCTTATTATTAATTAATATTTTAGTAATATTCATGTTTAAAAAATATGTATTAATTTAGTACAATTTTCACATATAATTAGTATATTTAATTTTAATAAAAGACATTTTTTTCTCTTTCTTCTCTTTACAATAGAAATAATATTTTTTTAATCATTTTTGTCATTTTCAGTAAGTTTTTCTTCTCTTTCGTCCCCTACATTTTAAACTGATTCATATTTCATAAAAAATACATCACTATAATTAGCAAATATCTACTTGATTAGTTATTGTCTAATAAGTTGTGATTATAAAATACAGTTTTTAATCACAAAAATATTTATAAAATTTATAGTATTATTTTCCAAGTGAAAAATATATAGTGGGTTGAAAAAAAAAAAAAATAGTACCACTCATTTTTATAGTCAACTAAAATCATACAATTGTTTTCAATATATAGCTTATAATCTCTCCTTCTTTTTATTGTTTATTTCTCAATGCAAATATTTTCTTTATTTTGCATTTTCATAACTAGCTAAAACTACTTAATTTTTTTTTTATAATATAAACTTATTAGACAATAATACATTAAGCATGTATATGGTAATGCTTTCTTAATAAAGAATAAATTAGTTTGAAACGTAGAAGAGAAAGGAGCAAAAAAAAAAATTGAAGGTAAAAAAAATGCTAAAAAAATTGTTTATGTTGTAGAGAGGAAAGAGATGAAAAAATTGACTAAAAAATGTCAAAAATGATTAGAAAAAAATTAATTGAAAAAATATTGTATTTATTGTAGGGGAGGTGAGAGAATGAAAAAATGGTTGAAAATGCTAAAAATGGTTGAAAAAATATTATTTATATTATAGAGGAAGGAAGAGACAAAAATGTTAAAAATACCTTCATTAAAATTGTACGTAATAATCACATGTAAAAATTACACTAAATTGATAAATTTTTTTAAAATATGAGTATTATTAAAGTATCAAAAATAAAATTATAGTACTATTAAGATAGCAAATCCAACTCCTTCTATCCAATAAAATATTTTCCTTTTTGTTTGAAAAAAACTTGAATTGGGATCATAGTTATATGTTGCCATTGAGCTTGTCCAAGTATTTTTACGCATATGAACATATGAAATAAATTGTTACGTTCCGATCTGGTATAGTTTGTCAATTATATTTGTCCGAGCCTTCAAGTCTTTTGGAGAAAACTAGGAGGTTGACTAGTTCAATAGACAACATATACAGATATTCCTCTCCAATATCAACCTTTTGTACTACCATATCTTTTTTGTTTGGCCACTTGGAGAAGAATATCTTTTAGTGTTATCTTTTCACATGCACCTTGATTTGAACGAGTGGCCTCAGTCATTCTGTAGAGAGATAATTATACTCTTATCTAAAGTTAATACGTGTTCTTGTATTACTCAATTCTGTGAGTTCAACTATATATATATATATATATGTATAAAGTTTTTATTTTGGTAAAAATGTAAGTAAATATCTCAAATTATGTGTTATAATGTGATTGAATATATTAGGATTGAATATTGTATCCAATAAAAAAAGATATGTTAGTTGTTTTTGTGATTTTTTTTTTTTTGATATATACCTATGGCTATAAATAAATTGAAAACTAAAATGAAATTTCGCCTCGTTAGGGACTAAGATATCGATGAGATATTGATTATAAAGTATGTTTAATTTTCATGGGAAATACTATTTTGAGTTACAATGATCAGCATCAATCAAACTTAAAATACATCATTGCGAGGGAAAAAAAATTAGACTCACCTAATTGTCATGACTTATGACAAGTAAAATAAATATCAAAAAATTGATTAAAATAATATTATTTATATTTTATAATAATAAAAATAGTATATTTTTTTATTATTATTATTGAGAAAAATATTAGTTAGTATTTGATTAATGCTGAGAAACTAATTCTATAATTATTAATGAATATGTAAAAATATAGTCGATTTTTTTTCTAACATTTAAGCTTTGATTGTATGAAAGTATAATTAATTTTTCTTTAAATTATTAAATGAGTGTTATATTTTTTATTTTTAGTAAAATACTTTGATTCAAGTCATTTAGCTAGCCCCATTTCCATCTGAAAATTTTGTTGATTTGTCGTAATTGATCGATACAGACAATAACACACTGAAAAAAGCTAGCGAATAGTCACACAATGCATATAATTTTCTAATTAAAATATTAAAAGTCTTAAATGGTGACCACCACAATGACAAAAATGGATTTGACTTTGAGGGCCCTCATGAAAGGTAGAGTCAAACGTGATGACTTGACTTGCATATAAGTTAAAACTGAGTTATGACTCTCTCTTTCAGATCTTCTTTGTAAGTAAATTTAAGAACCTTCTCTCCTTCGAGATCATATATATATATATATCCTTAAGCAACGTTCAAATGCCAATTAAAGCCATATATAGTCCATAATAATTAAGACTTTTTTTCGAAGGAATTACAAAGACACCTGGGGCTCCATAGAGATCATATATATTAAGAGAGAGCTAGATAGGCTAGAAGATGATGGAAATTAGTAGCAAGAATAACATTAGAAAAAGAATTAGTACTAGTGATCATGTATCTAATGATCATCTTGAAGATGAAGAAATGAAAGACGTAGCTCTACCAGGGTTTCGATTTCACCCAACAGATGAAGAACTTATAGGATTTTATCTTCGTCGCAAGGTTGACAATAAACCCCTTACCATCCAACTCATCAAACAGATTGATATTTACAAATATGATCCCTGGGATCTTCCAAGTATGCCTCTTTTTATTAATTAGTTTCAAAGTATTTATTTGTAATTTTTTTTTATTTGCCCCTTGATTAATTTGTGTCGTTTGTCCTGATCATTAAAGAGAGAAGTCAGAATTATGCAAATCAAGCTCACATGAATGCTAATTAAATATATACATAACATATTTGACCATGAGATCAAATATGGATTTTTAATTTTATAGGGTTTTAATAAATTACATGAAATAAGAAAATTATAATTAATGTTGAAAATATTAAATTAATATATAAATGTGCAGAAGTACCCAGTGGTGTAGGGGAAAAAGAGTGGTACTTCTTTTGCAAAAGAGGAAGAAAGTATAAGAACAGCATAAGACCCAACAGAGTAACAGGGTCTGGATTTTGGAAAGCAACAGGAATTGACAAGCCTGTTCATTCGAATCTTGTTAATTATGGTGGATCAGATTCAGATCATCATCAAGAAGCTAGTGATCATCAATATCGTTGCATTGGACTGAAGAAGACTTTGGTTTATTATAGAGGAAGTGCTGGCAAAGGCACCAAAACTGATTGGATGATGCATGAGTTTCGCCTTCCCAGCTCCACTCAACACCACAATTCATCCAAAACCTCTAGTCTTCAATGTTCTAAGACCATTACTAATCATGATCCCCTAGAAGCTGTAAGTAATATTCATCAAAATTAATTAATGCTTACTTCTGGCCATCATCTCTATTACGCGCGTATTTCAATTATTATTATCAATTTGTTTCCAACTAATCAATTTAAAATCTAATTAATTGTGCCCTGGATAATGCAATTGTCAATCATTAAAAATTGGGAAATTATAAAAAATAACACCCTAAAATTTATAATAATAAAATTAGCAGTCGTTTATAATATTGAACATTCTTTTAAATAGCCACAATTTAATTTAAACGGACGTTTAAAAAAAATGGTGTAAAAATTATTTTTTTAATTATGAAAATATATGATTTGAAGATAAGGTGCTATTTTTGTTATTATAAGTTTTGAGAGTTGTTATTTTTGTTGTTTTTCCTTAAAAATTTATTGTAATTTAATTTCTCATAGCTAGTCTCTTTAAAACATATATTGCTTCATTAAATTTTCGTTTTGATCATGGAGACTTATCAGACGTGGTTTGTTCCCTAAATAATTATATATACAAACGTACAGGAAATATGGACATTGTGCCGGATACTCAAGAGAAATGCAGCATACAAGAAGTTGACACCACAATGGAAAGAATTATCTACAGCTAAGCGTCCTTTCCTGGATAAAACCTCTATAAAATACAATAATAATATGGTGGAGTACTCCGATAATCGACGAGAAGCTTACATTGATTTCAGTGCTCCTATGAATATCAACCAAGATGAGAAGAAACCTGCTGCTTTGAATCGAATGATGATCAATAATGAAAATATTGAACAATATAATTTGCATGTTAACAACCAATTCATGAACTCATCATCCACGGCTACGCGACCGATATCTGTCAATTCATTCTCATGTTCTTCGTATGATCCACAGGACATTGATTTCTTCACGTATGGAAACTGGGATGAGCTTAAATCAGTTGTGGATTTTGCTCTTAATCCTAATGATCACTTGATGTAAATATATCTACAAGTCCTACATGTTAGTATCGATATTTATGTATATAATTAGATAGCTAGCTAGTTTGTTTTTTTGGAGTACTTACTTTTATCTCGATCTGGTATTAATATATAATTCTATCAGAGTTTGATATTTTTCCCCTAATAATATTGGAATGATGAGGAGGATCATTTTTCAGATGCTTAATGTGGAATTCTTACTTTTCCTATTAATGATAATGCAACATTTTTCACATGTGATAATGTTACATTTTTATTTTCCAAAGCCAAATAACAAATTGTATATTTCTTTTTAATAAAACACAAACTCATATATGTAACTGATAATTGAACTCTATATACATGTAACGTGCCTAAATGGATTTAATATCATTAAGCCACACTTCATTTTGTAAAACCATCATCTTTGGCGAAATACCATCATTTTTTAACATAATCAGCAGCTCTATTGGGTTGCCCATGGACCCGTAAATCCACACGTAAGCTTCATCAAATATTGTCCCAAGTCACCATTGAATTTCTTTTAACATCAAACGAAACGCATGGCTTGAGGTTTGCAATAATTTTTTGTTGCTCATTAATAACTATAAAAAATGACAAAATTTTTTCTTTCAAATATGGTTGACACTATATTATACATTGTCCAATGAAAAATTGATGTTGCACTCCTTAAGGCTCGTCATACATCTTGGTTTTTAAAAAGTCAAGTGAATTTGGTGATAATTAAGACTCTTTAATATAGTTTTTGTCCAATGAAATTGGCAATTGAATTTTAATTAAATAACTATTTAAAGAGACTTCAAAATATTTTTAAAAAAATCAAAGATGATTAACCTTTACTCATAAATTGAAGGTATTAATTATGGCTAAATTTTTCAATAATTAAGGCCTAATGTGTGCAAGTTGTGTAATATTATCTATATAAATAAAATTGTACCCTTTAATCATTTGCTTTTCAATATCTCACTTTAGTCGTGATCAATATGTCGTCTAAGAACGAAGTTCCAAAGGAGAGACATTGCAAACAGATTTGGGTCTTTCAATTTATTGGCCCATGTAGTTCGAGCTAGGACTTAGGCTTGATTACTTTCTCAGCCCAACCCAATGACATACACTACGTAGACGACACCTTATATAACCAAACAATGTTGTTATGAATGTAAAATAAAAAATGGCAGAACATCACCGAAGATTGTTGCCTTGAATTGCATCTCATTCTCTCTCATGTTGCACTGCTTCTTGTCCATGGTAACTTTCTTTTGCTGGAGGTAAACGACGTCGGCACTTCGCGCCTACCTTCATTAGTAAATGAGTCAAATGACTATGGAATCAATTTCATTACTAAACTTGTAACAACTAATCGTAAATAGTGCAATCCATTATCTGAAGCTTTTCTCAGATGTCACCTCATACTTGGGTTGCTCTGTCTGAGATCCTTTCACATGTTGGTTTTCTAGATGGTAGTACCGGCGGTGCCGATCCACGTTACACTTATTGCTTTCTTTACGAGCTTATTAGAGTAATTTTCATGCTGTAATTTCATCGAGCACCATGAGTGCATGTTCACTTTGATGGTCATCTTACTAATAATAAACAGAATCAGTTTTTTTAACTACGAACATCATACAACGCTGAAGATGGTGGGTTTTCAAAGAATGGAGTCCAAACAAGCATGTCTTAAGTAGGCCTGCATATATATGATTTTTGAGCAGGCTCACTGATATGCACTTTGAGAATGAACATAAAGAGAGAGAGGTAGGAAGTTTTTTTTTCATTCAGAAATTCAATTTTATCCATAAAAAAAAATATATATATATAATTTTTAAAAATAAAATTTAAATTTAAATTTAAATTATATCTAACAATTAATGAACTGCCAAATTTAAAACAGACAGTCTTAAAATACCCTTATCAAAAACCAAATGACTGATCACTTAAGAATTTAGGTTAGGTATATAGAAAATTTAGATTTAACTCTTAATTACGTATATATAAGTAATGTAGCGATTAAAAAAATGACCATTTAAACCTTAATCGGACACTTACACATAAACAACTGTAACTTGTCAGTGTTAGGTGTGCGTTTTATTTAAGCGACTTTTATATTTAATCATGATAATAGTATAAAAATGTATATTTAAATATGTAAATTAATTAATATTTATGATTTAATCGGTTTAAAATTAATCATTATCTATATTAATTCTATAAATATTATTTATATTTATTATAATGATTTTATGCTCGTAGAATCAATGAAATCAACCAAAATAGAACAAAGAAATCAAAATTGGATTTATGCGATATTTATTCTCAAGATCTCAACAACCTACTGTTGTATTTTGTGGATAACTTTGGACTTAAATATTCAAATGAAGTGATTCAAGATGATATGAAAAGATAATTCAATGATGCATGATTTTGTATTTCACGAAGAATATCAAAATAGAATTATTTCAAGGCCAAAAATAAGATGCAATCTGAAATATCTTGCAGTTGGACAGCTGTTAGTATATTTGATATAACTTTCTTTGTACAGCTCCAAATTAAATGATTTTTTATTCTCTAGAAAGATAAGAGATTTATCTACGATTCATATTCAGAAAATATTTTGAAAATCAATTATCTTTAGAGAGAAAATTGCGTGATATTATTATGATTCAGCAAATCTTCCTACTCCAACACTATAAATAGATAGACATTCAACACTTGAAAGCATGAAAAAAATTGAAAAGAGTTCTTACTTTTTATTCTCATTCTTTCTCTCTCGAGCACCATGAGTGCATGTTCACTTTGATGGTCATCTTACTAATAATAAACAGAATCAGTTTTTTTAACTACGAACATCATACAACGCTGAAGATGGTGGGTTTTCAAAGAATGGAGTCCAAACAAGCATGTCTTAAGTAGGCCTGCATATATATGATTTTTGAGCAGGCTCACTGATATGCACTTTGAGAATGAACATAAAGAGAGAGAGGTAGGAAGTTTTTTTTTCATTCAGAAATTCAATTTTATCCTTAAAAATATATATATATATATATAATTTTTAAAAATAAAATTTAAATTATATCTAACAATTAATGAACTGCCAAATTTAAAACAGATAGTCTTAAAATATCCTTATTAAAAACCAAATGACTGATCACTTAAGAATTTAGGTTAGGCATATAGAAAATTTAGATTTAAGTCATAATTACGTATATATAAGTAATGTAGCGATTAAAAAAATGACCATTTAAATCTTAATCGGACACTTACACATAAATAACTGTAACTTGTAAGTGTTAGGTGTGCATTTTATTTAAGCGACTTTTATATTTAATCACCCTGGATTCTAAAGCTTATCTAATACTAATGGACTAAAATATAAATTTTTTTTTTTTATTACACTTTTTCCTATATCCCAAATACCACTTTATACAACATTACGCAAGTGTCGAGGAAGATAATAACTAATGTGTTCCCCTCACAGCCTAACTTTATTTATTCTCTCTAAATGTACGCAGGCTGAGTGGCAACCCACTAAAGTACACTTTTTTTTAAATATATTTTTCTGCAGGGAAATAAAGCTCATGATGAAGTTTCATAAGTTTATTTGAAGCTTGATCTACTAGCTACTTGAGTACTTTGCAGATTTCATGGGATGCCTAATTTATGTTTTTTTTTTTTTTTGGACATCGAATCACTTTATGCATACACACTCTTTTTTCTCAATCTATCTCACTCACTCACTCTTTGTGATCATTTATGCTTTTGACATTCGTATCGTATTTATGATTATATTAAATTCAATTTTTTCTAAAGGCATGGAGACGAAAACAGAGTAACTTTCTAAAGGGAAAGAAATATACAAGTATAAATATGATGGACATAACCATTTTGGACGCATTCTAGAGGGTCTAATATAAGCATGTCATATATATATATATATATATATATATATATATATGCTTTTGACGTGTTAATATGTCAAAGATGAGCATTCAGTCTGGTTTCTTTCTGATTTGATGACGCACACGGTCTGCAAATACTATAGATGTGTATTCAGTTAAAATTATTACATTACAAAATTCGAATATAATAATATATATTGAATTAATATTTGGTTGCAAATTAATTATAATAGATCATTTCTATTTTCAGTTGCTAAGTGTAATTATCGGAGGGTTAATACTTCCTATCAAACTCATCAGGCCGATCAAATTCATCGATCTTCATAATGTATTGAACAGCTAGATTAGACAAAGTAAAAGTTATTTTTATATTGATAGAGCATTATATTAGCCCATTTGTTTGTAAGTAGGGTGAACAAATATGAGTTGGTTTGGGTTTAGATTAAAATTGGAACCAATCCAATATGATCGATTTTTTAAAAGCAAGAACCGAACCGAACCAAAAAATTTGAAAAACCAATCCAACCCGAACCAAATTTTTTGGTTTGGTTTGGGTTGGTTAAAGGAAATTTCTTCCTCTCTTTACGGTAATGAATTTTGTTTATTAAATTTTTTTAAAACTCTTGTATTATATATAATTTCTAACATTTTTAATGTTAATTTTATTATAATACCTAAATTTAGAAATATAGATATCGATCACTTATCTAATACCATTATTCATATCAAATACAAAGTGCAAGAAAAATTTAAAATTAAGATAAATAAGCAATAAGGAATAGTAATCACATACTTGACAAAATTTACTAACTTTCAGATCTAATAATATTGTTCACCAATATTATTCATGCAATGAAAACTCTACCGACAAAAATATGAAAGATGATGTAATTATAAATTTATAATGGATAAATAATTAAATAATATCAAATTCGTGTATCATGTGAATAAAAAATAAAATAAATTAGAGTACTTGGTAGAGAAGTGCTTGCACGAATTCCGTTTAAATATTTAAATTGTAATAACAAAAATGGACAAAACTTGTTTATCTCTCACTAACAAAGTAGAGAACAAAATTTTCTAAAGTATTATCGAAAATAAAAAAGGGTGCCCTCATAAACATAACTAATTAGCAACAAATAACAAATCCAAACATATAAATTCAAATCTTTAGTACATATAGACTACAGTATATTACAAAATAGAGAATAAAAATAAAATACTTAAATTATCTACACAAAAAAAACATAAAAATAAAATAAAATTTCAAACATGTTCCAAGCTCCCATATTCTAATATATTAATAAAACATAAATATTATATTGAAATCATTGATTTCGCTAACTCGCCATTGAGTTTATTGAGGTATGTTATTTTCCAAACATGTCTACAAAAATAGAAAATTAAGTGTAAACTATGAATTAAATAAATTAAATTGTAATGATTATATAAATATTTAAATATATATATATATATATGGGTTGGTTCGGTTTTTTTAAGATTTTAATAAATGAAAACCAAACCAATCCAATATTAATCGATTTTTTATTAAGAACCGAACCGAACCGAACCAATAAAACTTAAAAACCGATTTTTCTGGATTGGTTTAGGTTGGGTTGGGTGGGTTGGTTTGGTTCTGTATTTTTTTGTTCACCTCTAGTAAGTACAAATGCCTGAGTTGATAATTGTAGTCCAAGATTATAGTGACTTTAATTAAAGATTATAGTTCTAATTAAAATCCAACAACTCACAACCAAAAAAGAAAAATAATATATATATATTAGAATTACAGATCATATGGGGCCTAATATTAGGCCCAATATAGTAACTATAATCAAGTTTTGTCATTTTGTTGGGCCCATATTTTTTGTCAATTTAGAATTATCTAAATGTCTACTACTTTCAACCCGCAAGGGGTAGATCAGACACACAGGTACAGAGAGAAAATGGAAATAAATAAAAACGATTGATAAAAGGAAACAAGGTGACCATGGCACCATCAATGGCCTTTGTTGTCTCATCTATCTATTTACTTTAAAAAAGTGAAGGTTTTATAGTCAAGTGGTACTAACTACTTTGAAGCAAGTTGAAGGTCTAGATAATTAATGCATTATTGAAACTGTTATTAGAGAGCTGGTGATAATTGGCTTGACTATTTAAAAATTCTAATATATGTTTTTTTTTTTAATGGAAGAATTTAACTTGAAAAAATTAAAATTATCCCTATCCCTATATACGCTACTTTCTTTGGATTAATTCTCATCATCACATTACAATGTTCCTATTTGACTATTACTTAATTGCCAGTAAAGACTATAGTAATAAATTGGTCTGATTTAAAGTATTTACTACTTAAATCAGCTTTGAATTTACATCCACATGGTGAAGGTTCAGTGTTGCTTTGTTCTTTCATCTTTTTGTTTCCAATGCCAAACTGTGTTTTGGGGCTAAATTGCTAAACTTTTGTTTTAAATTTTTTTAGGATATAAATATGAAGAGAGAACAGAGAAATCACTAATCTACAGATTTCGAAGTTAACTGGTGTTTAAATGGTCACATTAATCTTTTTATATATGTGCAAGTTATAAATTATAATTAAGCCACGAAAAATTTATAATAATGAGGATCGCTTATGCACTACAAATGTAAAGATCTGGCCTTCTTCTAAATAGACAAAAGAAAAAGGAAAGTATTAATATTAAATAATCGCATGATCCAAGAAAAATAGCAAACTGAAGAGCATGTCGATTAGGCATTAAATTTCAAATTTTTGCCAAAGCTTGTGTTTTAATAATGATGTTAATTGTAGATGCAATCTTTCATATTGTTGTTGTATCGGTAGTAAATAGTTAGTTTGTAACGTAATTGAGCTACATACATGAAATTATAAATTTGAAGGATGAAAAAGTTATAATTGTACATAAAAACCCCTCTAACGACAGTCTTAAGTGATATTCACTGTTAGATAGTCTTAAAACAAAACGTTGATTCAAATGAATGGAAATTAACGAGAATTATTTCATTTCTCAAAAAGCTAATTTTTGTTATTAAAATATATATATATATATATATATATATCTTTTGGTATTGTTATGAATTGTTTTATTGATGATTAGACATAATGTAATTATATATAGTTTAGTACTTTATTAGATTATGGGGTTAGCATTTAAGGGAGTAAATAATGATAGAAATTAAAACTGGCAAAAAATTTGAAGTTAATTACCACAGAACCACCAAGAACTCAAATGATAACGTGGAATTCCAAATTGGTGATAAATATATACCCATTTATTTGTCTCCGTATGTCTGGTCCAAGTGATAGATGATTCTTTGTAATGTCACATTCAACTCAAAAATTTCATATCTATATGTCCAATTTTTGAAAGCATTATAGAAGTAAAGAAAAAGTAGTGGGGGAAGAAGAGGGAAAAAAAAAAAACAAAAAACAAAAAACATAGTACCACCCACCCAACTCGATCTATTGGTTCTTGATAGATATTTTAATAATCACTTTTTCTATATTTCATGAATGCATATACTCAATTATCCAATCCATCAAATCCCTGTTACTATATAAACCAATCACATGGAAATTAAATTCTCTGTCTAGATCACTAGGCCTTGGTGTGTGTATGACTATTGACTAGTAATACTCATCTCAAAAACAAACTACACGATTTTAGTGGTTAGCTTTTGCAGTGGTTGCCAAATGTAGACAAGAAGAAAATACTCACACTTTTAGACAAAGTTCCCACTAAGGGTAAAGAGATAAAGAAGGGAGCAGAGCAAAACAAAAATTATTATTTATTTTTTTACTCCTAGATATAATTATATTGGGGAGAGTTGGGTTTCTCTGTTTGAAGAACCTTTTAATTTTGTCACACCACATGTGTAAAATTATTGCTTTAGTGGGAGAAGTTGATCTCTTTATACTTAACATAATATCACAAATCTGTCTGACCCACTAAGAATTGAAACAAAAGAAAAGAAGAAAGAATAGTTGTCACAGTTTCTCCTTTTACTCTCTTAATTTGATTTGTTTCTTTATTGATGCTCTAGCTTTTGCAATGTTACATACATAGTGGGGTTTTATTCAGTCAAAATTGCAATATATAATTATTAATGTTCCTATCTTTAATTTCACTCCATCCAACGTACCAAATCCAAGCTTTCTAAGCTGATAATTAAAGGAAATTGTTGGTTTTGTAAAATAGGATTTCTACTTGAATGGATTATGTGGTAAATATCAATAATCACATTGAGGTCTGGTTAATTTTCAATCTGCTCTTAAGATTAACGATAATATCATTAAAACACAGGGTTCAATAATACTCTCAATGTTGATGGGATTTCTTTGATAATTTTGAAAATCTACTCACAGAAAATAAGAATAAATTGATAATTAACCAAATTTTGTGGAATTTTTTTTTATTTTACTCATTTTTTAATATTGTTATAGTATTTAACCTCTAATGTATAAATGATTTAAATATTTAATTGATTTTATTTTTAATTCCATTAATAAAAAAAACATAAATTTATTTTATTCTAATACTAAAAAAAAAATTTCATTTAAGTTATTTATGCTATTGGGATATTGTTATAATATTTATCTTTAGACGACCCTACCCGCCCAACTTTATTAGAAGGACAAAACTTGCAAAACCCATTAACCCTAGTTTGCATGTATAGTAATGTACATTAGACAATATATATAAAGAGAAGACATAGCTATTTTTATAGGGACAATCGGACAAGTTCTGTATCAATCTAAACAAACCCTCGTTATTAAAAACAATGGGAATGATAATTAAAATAAAAGTATTATTATATATCAAAAAAAAAATTAATTTATCATAATTTTATATGATACAAGTTTGTAAATACAACTATATCATTTAATTAAACTCAATCATATTATCTAAAATATATCATGAATTTGTGATATTTGGACTTTTTCTTGAAGTAAACATCAACTATGTACAATAATGTAAGAGTTAAAACATCAATTCAATTACACGATCTGAATTTTCTATATATATAAATCGTCGGATATCGGTGGGCCGGCTGGTTTTTATACATATGATTCATATACTATTCATTATAAGAGATGGGTCCACACACATAAATTCTAAATTAACGTGTCCTAAAGTTGGGGTCCTACACAATACAAAAATTTCTCAAGTGACTTGTGAAATGGGCCGGTGGGGTCCTTGCTTTAAAGTTGAATAATTTAGGACAGAAGAAAGGAAGGAACAAAATCAATTCTAAGATGATGGGGGAGCAGTACACGAGAGACCCTTTTCACAAGGGAACGAAAAAAAGTTGAGGGTTCCCCATCAATTATGGCCCCCATAATCCATTGCTTGGATGCCTATTAATTCAATCCATATTTTGTGCTTTTGTACTGTCCCCATTTCTTAGTTATCCCCACTTTTATCAAGGTTACTCAAAATATTTAGAATATATATGGACATATCACAAAAGTGGACACCTTATATGACAAGCTTTTGCATTTCCTTTATAACATTCAACTACTCTCACATCTACTTCAAAAGTTGTAATCCCTTAAATTATTATTTTTGTTTTTTTAAAGAAAATAAGTAATTAGATTTCTTTATGCTTCACTTTTAATCTCTTAAAAAAAAAAAAAACATATGTACCCAAAAAATTGCAATGCTTAAATAAATTATATCTATAAAGTAAAGTTATATTATGTAATTAAATTTATTAGATATTAAAAAATGATATATATTTTGAATATTATGTATAAGTGTTGATTTATATTATAAAAATAATGGGGTCAAATGTGACCCTCCAAAGTGTGCGATTTGGTATTTTGATTGTTATTGTGGGTTAGTGTATACGTGAGGATGAGTTTGAGCATGCTATTCATTATTCAAATATAAATATTTATATTCATTGTAAGCATTTGCAACTAATGAATATAATTAGTAGAAGAAAGAAGCGGAGAAATTAAGAAGGTGGGGATTGAATGTGACCCCAATATGAAATTGATTTGTGATTCTATAGTAAGTGGACCATGGCATTAAAGTTTTGGTGGATTTATTATAAAACGTTTGTTACTGTACAATAAATGATTCGAGCAAAGTCCAATATGATTATTAGAGGTTTGGGTGATTCTAAAGTGCAATGCACCACTTAACCAAAAGGTCCAAAACACGCAATTTTTTCATTTTTTTTTTTTTTTCCTACATAACCAAAACACACATAATAGCATGGTGTGACATCTTTGACAAAATGAGTATTTAATTGTCCTTTTGACAATCCCAATTCTCTAATCGATCTCTTTTAAGTTTATTAAAAAAAAAAAAAAAACCATTTTCCACTAGTTAGTAGAATAATTAACATTTTATAATTTAATAAAATTATTAAATGCTACACCGTCACTATCGAATAAGTCTCAGTCTCATGATGGTACAACGGGGTCCACATTTGTAAGTACGCACTAAGCGTGTTTTGATGTAATATCCACCATGACCAATCTTACTGTGATTCTTTCTTTGTTAATTATAGAAAATTTATCTAGTCAAATGTGGTTGTATATATCTCAAGATATCATCTCTCATGTATGCATTAGGTTGAGTTTTGAAAAAAATATATATATATATATAATTGTTTTATATAAATGAATTTGAGGGGATGTTCTAATAATTTTATTAATCTAATGGAGAAACACTCTGACGGGAAGACGATGAAATTCAATCTATCTTCAAATAAGTGTACTCAACCAATATTTGAAATGAGTATCTAATGCTATTACAACATTTAAAAATCATACAAAAAGCTATAAAAAAAATTCTTTAACACAACATGTTGATTTTGTCACAGGTCTAACACATTTTTTTTTTAATAAAAATAAATGATTAGCATGAATATATACAAGATTATGTCCAACACTAGGGGGGTCCAATTGTCCATGATGACTCAAACTGCTCTACAGCTTTAGCTGATTGCTTAACGTATGAAAATAACTACATATGAAGAATAATACTATAATCAAAGTAAAAGAAAAAATAACAATTTTCTTAAGCCGCCAATTGACGCTAATAAGTTTGAATTGCTTGAACTCTAATTAAGCATATCTTAAGGTAAGACATTGAACCAAACCAACAAATGGAAGATGATATTTAGTAGCCCTTCACTATTTACAAAATCGACCACACTTCCCCCCCCCCCCCCCCTCTCCAATAGCAAAAGTTACAATAAAACGTGACATTGATGTTTGTTGTATTCTAAGTTTCTACCCATTGCCTTCCTCCATAATGGAAGGATGGGTAATTCGACATCTCTCTTTCTTTGTATTCTTTTTTGTTTTCTGTAAATAATTTTTTGTGTACCATTAATTTCATGCCTAAGGCCGCAAGTGTAGGAATAGGATACAGACAATCTGACATGAAAATGACTATTATAGTTTTAGCTAGTTATTTATTTATTTATGGAAAAGGTGATAAACCCAAATGGCAAATGTATTGAAATTTCATCAAATGAGACTGCCCTAACCATCTAGATATAATTGACATATTTATTTACAAGTAATATTAAATGTATACGGCAATCAAATATTGAAAAAAGAAAGATTTTCTCAATTAAAATTTGGACAACTAGGCTCAGTCATATCCATAATTAATAGGTCAATTTCTTAGCCTATTACGTACATCAGGGACCATTGAATTATGCAGATTATTTTTGTATTATTCTCATTAGGTGTCATGGAATGCGTTTAAACATATAAAAAAAAAAAAATTTGAACCCATTTGAGAAAATGATCGAAAATAACAAGAAAAGCTACTGCAATAATTGCCAACAAAACAAGGAAATCATTTTAAATTTTACATCAAATTGGGCGACTAATTGTTGCGTGGAGACGACCCAATGTTGATAAAGACAACATGCTTGAATCAATTTTGAGGATACAATTTTAGGTTCAAACCAACTTGCATAAAATGGGGTACAAACAAAGTATGGCACGAGAAAGAACATTCTTCGAAAATGTTCTAGTTATGTTTATATTTTTGTCATTTGGCTAAAATTCTGTGGAAATAGTTGGACAAGCATTTTATATTCATTAATGTTTAAGGAAAAAAAAAACACTTATATAGTTTTAGTAATCTGGGTTTGTTGAAAAACAAGCTGCCAGAAATAAGAATCCCTATCTATATTTCCACATCAAAGGTTATGTCCAGTAGTGGCAGTCATAATGCTGCCATAATAAAAATATAAAATAATAGTATTTTTATTTTATTTTATTTTCCAGTTGTACAATTCCAAAAAGGCATAATTTCTTTTTCAGGTAAAATGTATGCTAGCTTCTGATTAGATTCCTAGGCAGAAACACCTTTCAAATTGGGAAAAGTTCAATTACTCCAAATAAAGAATTCCAAAAATTAAATAAAAGAATACAAATGTTTTGATTATTTAATAAATGAATCATTATAGCATGCTAATCTATGGAAAATGTCCAACTTATGATATGAATATATAATGTAATGCCTAATAGACAAAGTCCAATTAAATTAATGGGGATTAACTAAAAGTAGACTCACTAATAGCTAATGGGTAGCAATTAGCAAAAGATGATGATAACGAAAAGAAAAAAATAATGAGCAGGGAGAATATTAAGTGGGAATCAGATTCACGTGTTATGGAGGGCATGCCGGTCATAAAGGGACAATTGGTCCACATCTACATGGGCCCCAATAATAAGAGTAGGCCCATTATTGATCCAATCTTACTAAAAACCTTCATTATTTTAGTGAATATCATGTTTACCATCCTCATTAAATTCCAACTAAGGCTTTTTGTACCTGTTTTGTGGACCCCATTTATCTGAAGTATTTGTAACTCAAATCAGACATTTATTGGTCCATTAACTTTGTTGCTGGAAATTGAATATTGAATTGACCTCTAAACTATTTGGCCACCTTTTATTTTATTTTATTTTTTTCCTTCAAATTATAATGGATTTGTTTGTGAATATTCTCCTTTCAGAAAAGGAGGTGGAGGACGAAGCCCTTGGAAGAGTTTTATTGCCATTCAATTCTTTTTTATGTATATAGTATATTGCCATCCAATTTTGTCTTCTTTTTATAATAGAAAATGCCCAAAATTGAAAGTGACTGGCACTATTGGATACGAAGGAATTAAAACAGAGTGATTATTACAATTCTTAAAAAGAATTGATAGGTAATTAAATGTCCTTGATTCCTAAATTGATAAATTGATGGCATTTGTATTCTAACCTTAACTGATGGTATATTTCTGGAATCTTAATTAAAATGATGAAGATAACTCAACTTAATTTTATTTTAAAGCGGTTCAACTTGAAAACCGTTTGATATAAAATATATATATTTAATTTTTCTTTTGCAAAGGTGATTTTCAAATATTGTTATAAATTTTAAGTTGCATTTTTTAGATTTCTATTTATATTTTATTAATTTATTGTAATTATTTTATTTTATTTAAGTATTCATTGATTTTTCAGCTTTTTATATTTTATTTTAATATAAATATTTCGATATTTTGAATTAAAAATTATTAATGTTCTTTTATTCGAATCAATGAAACTTACATTTTTTAAAAAATATATATATATTATTTTATTGATCTGTCATCTTAATTGTTGTTTTTTATTCAAATTAATATATAGTATTTAACCTCTAAAAGATTAATTCAAAGAACGTTACAAAATTCAAAATATGATATAAATTTATATCTCATAATCTAAATAAAAAAAATACAAATAATTAAAAACTAACACATCTAAATTCCAACCCAAACATATCCAAATTATTTTTGATGATTTGGATTTGTTTTAAACCTGTAAATAGTTCGGGAGGAATTTTTTTTTTTTTTTTTCAGAAACCATTAAAATGAATTAATTAGAGTTTTAATTTAAAACTAAATCATCCCAAATTTTAGCACCACAACTTTACATTGTTTAAATAATAAAAATTATGTTTTTTTCTAATAATAAAACAGTAACTTCAATTTTACAGTAGAGTGATGATTCATCTTGTGAATTTACTCTTCATTAAAGTTATCAGTACGTTAATTAATGTCATTTCAAATTATATCAACTATTATTTAATTTTTCTGTACTTTGACTTCTAAACTATAACTTCGTAGGTCTCAAACTTCATTTAACAAAATTACTATTTATCCAAACAAAATTTAATTTTTTAATAAAATTAGGTGTACAAAGGAACACCATTAATAATAATAATAATTACTATTATTTATTTTAAATTAAAAAATATATTATATATATTTTATTTAAAAGTAATTATGTTCAAATTATTAAGTTTGTAGTAAATTTTTGAATATTTGAAGCTTAAAATTAAAAATTCAAAAAAAAAATACAGTTCTATTTTATACACATAATTTAACTATAATTTTATAACATTACACCAAAAAAAAATTTCTTTCAAGCAATATTAGAGAAGACACGTATCCTTCCTTACCACTACATGCATCCGCCAATGCCAATTTCAACTAGCTAAGTGTAAATTTTATGAGTTGATCCTTTATTAGATAAAATAATGATTAAATTGTATGATGTAATTTTAAAATAAAATTTTATTTTAACTATATTCAGGAAAAATATATGTATATTTATTTTTCTTGCAGTTTAATGAGCAAATTTTTTTAACATTTTAAGAAAATAAATAGATTTTTTTTTTACTGAAAATATTAAAAATAATTAGTTAAATAATTGAATTATTATATATTGTATAGAAAAAACAATTATAGCAATTTTAGCAAAATATATATGCCTGGCGATTGCGCAATCTAAATTGTTATTACAAACAATTATAAATTCATTAAGAAATATTTTGTCTAATAATAATATTATTATAGTTTAATTAATAAAAGAATAAAACCACATATCATATGCAACAAACAAAAGAAAAAATTTATGGCAATATCATTATATACGCATATATCAGTGCTAAGGGTCGTTATACAAGTGGTTTTTTTTTTTTTTAATACGAGTGGTAAATTGACGCTCTTCTTTTTTATACCGCTCTATTTTTTTTTTTTTTTGATCAATATACCGCTCTATTTATTTGTCATATTTTTCGTTTACGATTGCGAGTTTTTTTTTTCCTTATCTTTTGTTTACCATTGTGAGTTTGCAAACTGCCGTTTAGTCTTTTATAATTTTTATTTTGTTCCAAAGACTTTTATAATTTGGTTGGTACATAATTAAAGAAGAAATATCTGACAATCTTTCCGTGCCACTCTTGCCATCTCCTACCGGTTAAATTTGATTATGGAATTGCAATTTTCATGATTTTGACTAAGCCTCAATTTGATTTCTTTATTAGCGCAAATAGTTTTATACACGTTGTTCCGAGCATAATTTTAAAATAGGTTGGCAAAACAAATAGTAAAAAAAAACATTTTCAGACTTCAATCTGATGAAAGATTAAATAGACATTTCTAAAATTGGTGGGGTTGAAAAATGAGGGTTAGATAAGATTGCAATGGATCAGATCCAAATTGTAAAAAACAAAATATTAATGTTTGTAAGTGCATGATAACTTCAATCCACATGCCAACATACAAGTTATCAATTCACGAATATAATTATCCAAAAAATTGACAACTCTAAGTTGCCTAATAATATCTTTGCAAAATTATTGAACCAAAGAAAATTAATTGAAAATTTGCCTTCTATATGCTTACAACTTTCACTTGTCAATGAAATGAAAAATTATGCGTTGAACTTTCTTTATTATTATTATTTTTATTCCTTTTTCACGCTTGATTTGTTGGGTCCCAAATCAATGTAAGGCCATCTCCACTCTGTCAAAACAATAAATATCAGACGAAATAATTTCCAATTGTCACAGAGAGTGCATTGAATCATCCAGACGGTACCACCCACCACATAACATTTCACTAATTCACAATTGACCTTTAGGAAACGGAAAAAGAAAATCAACCGTAAAAATTCACGTGCCCCTCAAGTTCATCGAACAATCACATTTTACAGCAATAATAATTAGTCAAAGAAGAGAGAAAATAGACAACTCATGCAGTCATGCGCAGTTCAATTTAATTAATTGAAGACATATAATGTGGTAACCCCCAATCAAACCCACACCACTCCTGCCTATCTGCCATATTTAGGCAGAATCCCACATCGATTTGTCTTTCAATGCTTCACCATGTAGGTCCGCTGTTTTTAAGTACCCAACAAAGGTACAAATAAAGTAAAAAAAAAAAAAAAAACATAACCAAGTAAAACTAACCGGGACAAAAAAAAATTCCGATAAAAATAATTGATATATGTGACTTGATGTAGGTGGACCTATGTTGATGCTCTGGTCCCGAGTTCATGACAGTGACCAAAGAGAGATGAAAGAGGGACATACAGTAACGTGCATAGAACGTAGCACTTTCAACAACCATACCACCTCGAGAATCCCAACAGCTTATGTGATTGATTTTGTAATGTGACTTTTTTCACTTTCCACCATATTGTTAATTGTTCCCATTATCATTATCTAACCCCCCACGATTTTTCCTTCTTTCTTTGGCTCTATTCACAATTTCAGCTAACACGTCGTCGTCTGATTACACCATAACGTATTTTTTGTAATAGCTCTTCGGTAATAACGGTGATTGCTCGTGAAAGAGTGATGGCAGCTTTCTTTGGACTTTTTCGTAATTTAAATTATTGTTTTATTAAATTAAATTTTATAAAGAAAAACGTATTCGGGAAAAAAAATATATTGAAGAAGAGACTGGCCGTTGGCAGGATCTGGTGAGTAACAGCGACATTTGCGCGCGTCCTACGTGTCAGCTTTTGCCTCACTCATGTCGACTTTTTAGATACTACGTTGACGAAACAATTAGAGCGTGCGCGTGCAACTTACGCATCATTTGTATTTACCTAGTTAGTCTAAAACGACTAACCTAGTCTGTTAGATGCGCACCGGGACCCACAACAAGAAAAACGTTAAATCAAATTTATTATTATTTTATTAAACAATGTTAAAAATACAAAAATAATTTTTATACAAATAATTTAGGTAATATAAATTTGAGTTAATATGCCCTTAAGGCATATAACACATCCTTAATTCCAATTCCATATATACATCCTTACTCCAATAAATATCACATTTCATTGAAAGAAAAAATATATCACAATTCAAGCACTTTCTAATTAAATCGGAAATGTATTGAATGTAAAATTTCCATTTTTAATAAATTAATGGTTTATATTTTGATCCAAACCAATAAACTATTGTGGTAAAAAAAAAATTAAGGGCCACTTTAAATTCTTTTTAAGACATGCTATTTATTTATTTATTTTTTGGACGAATAATTTATCATATTTATTAATAATATTGCTTATAACCGTATTCAATCCATGACCCACGCCTTTTAGCCATGAGCATGACTTCAAAACCACGCCTTTTAGATATGCGCCAATTTAATCCAACTCACACATTCTAAATCCTAAATTAATAATTAATAAACAATTAAATCCACGGAAGGAGAACGAAAATAAAACAAATCCAAAAAGAAATCGCAAGTTTGACATATTCCATTTTTACTTTTGTTTCTTCTAATAATTTTCAACCCAAAGAATAGCGATTCCACTCTAGCGTGGCTATTGCTTGCCATCAATACAGCAAGTTGTTGGGTTCAATTCAAAAAGCTGAGGACTGCAAAATCCAAAATATACCAAGAACAAAAAAAGTAAAAAAAATAACTTGGATTAAGACTTCAAAAAAAAAATATGAACAAAAAGGACAAATTTATTTCAAAAATTGGCATTTGCACCAATAACTGTTCGACGGAAAACTTTTCATGTGTTGCCATTGTATTTTCCAAAGAAAAAAAAGTGAATGAATTTTTTTCAATTTTTCTTTATGATTTTGAATCAACACATGTTGACATGAACACTGGCGTTCTTTGTGGATTTACAGACGGGGCAAGTGTGAAGTGAAGAACCACAAACAGTACACAAACACAAGTGCCGGCAAGGCAAAAGCAACACGCTTGATTCTTCTTTCCCACAGTTCCTGCACATTCTACTGCTACAGCTATTCTTGTTTTTGTTTTTGTTTCCGCTTCTAATGCTTGTACCTTCATCTACATCATTCATGTGCATTCCTAACATGACGTCGCCAGTGCTTCCACAGCAAGATTGGGCATCGTCCATTAGTAAGTTCGTACAGGGTGCATCATCGTCTACCAATGTTTGGCCACAGTTCCGGTCTACCCTTACCTGCGATAAAACTTGCTCGAGGTTGCTCCGAAGAGCATTAGCTGTGGCTTCATTATTTTGAGCTAAGTCCCTCCATAACTGATTCTCTAAGAATAAGGATTTCACTTTTTCCTCTAATGCCCAGTTCAATTTGACAATCTTTTCTATCTCTTCTTCCTTAGCTTTAAGGCTCTTCATCATCCCCATTTCTATTGCCTCCAATATCTTTCTCGCTTGTCTCTTCCTCTTTTCTTCGATCTCCAATCTCACATTCTCCATCTGAAGTTAATAAAGATACAGGTTAGATTATATCTGTGTGAAGAAAAAGTTTCAAAAAACTCAAGGCAAATCTAGATTTTCTTTTGAATAAATATTTTTTTACTTTTGTGAATACATACATGTTGAGAAATGAGACGGTCGACGTCGAATTGCTGTTGTTGAATTTGGAGAGAAATGTCCTCGCCAAGAAAAGAGAAAGTGCTGCAATTCTTGTTCGTTGGTGGAGTTGGGTAATTGAGGTATGTATGGAGAGAGTCTCTGGTGCGCTTTCTTGGTAAAGTGGGAATGTAATAGGTGAGGCCGCTATCGGATTTCTTAGCCGTCTTCGATGGAACCGAATCGTTGATGAAAGAATTGTAAGCAGGTAAAAGAGTCTCGGTTGTAATAGTTCCCGATAAAGGGACTCCATATCCCATCTGGATGTTGTACAGGTTGGCGTTTCCTTCAATAGGATTCATCATTTCTCTGCAAATCCATGACACCCCATCATTAATTACATGTACAAACACAAAAATGGTAAACGTGAGAGACCTTGATGGATAGAGATAGATGAAATCAACCAATACCTGTGGCCTATGAGTTGGGTTTGAAGGAGGTTGGGGTGACGAGCTTCGACAGCCATGGAACCGAAGAACTTGTTTTGCTGATACGTTCGTGTCTTTTATCTTTCTCTTATGTTCCGACTCTGTGTGATATCTTTCTTGTATATATGGAAGCGTTGTGGCTGTATATCTTGTTCGTTCTTTCTTGCTTGCGTTTTCTCTAACGGTATTAGGGGTGTTTAGAAGGTGAGAAAATAGGATTGGAAAGAGAGAGAGAGAAAACGAGAAATGAACAAAATGGCTTGCAAAATAGCAATTTGGGTTGGGTTGTATGGTGGGGTTTTTTAAGGGTTTGGTTTTCGGTGAGAGAGAATAAATAAATAATATTTTAAAATAGAATAAAATATTGACAAATAAAGCAACCTGATTTGTAGAGGGGGGAGAGAGAAAAAGGAGATACGTTTTAGTAGCTGGTTACTAGTCTGGGTTTTCTCTATTTTAGGATTTAGTTACCAAAAACGCCCCTGCATCATGATTCCCTCTCTCAGTACTAAATCCTAACTCCTCAAACAAAACAGTGAATCAGTCAGCGCGTAATTCGTGCGTATTTCAAAGGGCATTTGCGGAAAATGAGCTCGTGCTTATCTCAACTGCAAAATACAACCTGTTTTCTTACAGTAAAAAAAAGTAATGGTAATATTAACTAAATTTTAAAGATTTTAAAACGACCGTAAAAAACTGAAAACATAGAAAACAGTGAGGTGTGGGGTTGGAGTCTTGGCGATTTTATAACTGACAAAGCCTGGTATCTGCCACGTAAAACCTGCAGACTGGGGCCTGCATGCTACTGCCACGTAGACCCAGCTAAACTCCAAAACCAAATTACTAATAGTCCAAGAACTTGAAAGATGACGTGGGACCCGTAAATTAAACACGTGTGGTACATGTTTATCAAAAGGACAAGTAAGCCCTTCTGGACACGTGCGAGGGGCCAACGTGAAAATAAAATGAATCCCACCCCCGTATATTTTCTTTGTTAAAAATATAGAATTGGCCGTTGGGCTTGGTAGGGTGTACCTTATCTTATTTTCCCCCCCTCAACTCACACCCACTAAATTGGCAGTTTTTGGGAGTTCGAGGACCGCTTAATTCACGGCTGCTAGCATGGGAAACGTTGGCTCTCCTTTGGACTGTTCCCTCTTCTTTTGGCGATACATAAACCAAAACGTCTCTACCTCTTTTTACTCTTCCAAGCAAAATCACAGCCGTCCATCTCTTTATTGCTTATCATCAATTGACAATTCCCCATCTGTTCATCATATGGTCCCTGTTTCGCATAGGGGCCCCATAACTCTATCGTCTTTCTTCGATCGTCGTGACGCCACCGGGCCAATTCTTAATTGGAAAAAAGAGTAATTTTATTTATGTTCGATGGACATGAACTCCATTAATTTAAATTTTCGTATTTATTTTAAAATATTATTCTTATAATTAAATTATATTAATTATATAATTATTTATAAAATATGTAATATATTTTAAAGTGATAATCATAAAAATCTACAAAATTTATTAGCACTTCAATTTTAAAAAATTAACTTAATGAAAAAAAAATACTCAAATTTTTTCATAAATTTTTCATACGAGAGAAATTATTTATTATTTTTAGAGTAAGTAATAATATGATATTTTAAATTAATAAAATTTAAAATTAATGTAAATATATATTTTTTAAAAAGGCAAATATTCAAAAAAGTCATAAAGAAATAAATTAATATAATTAATAGGAGTATATTTTAAGAGCAATGAATAATGTCTCTTCATAATATTAGTTTTTATAAATATAGGACAATTCTTCTAATATTTTCTCAAAGTATGGATATTTGTTTCTCACAAATCACTTTGTATTTTTATCATATTTAATTTTATTTAGGTCCCTTGTTTTTTTTCTTTTCAAGAGGCTTTCAATTTTATTTTATTTTTGCAATGTGAGGTTCATGATTTTTGATCTATTGATTAATTAAAGTTTTAATATCATGTAAGAGTCTATAATAATCACGAGTACTACAATTTCAAAAAATTAACCAATAAGTAAAGACACTTATACTTATTATAACCTCTTTTATAATATTATCTTTTATTAATATGAAACAATTTATCTAAAAACGATATTGTGTAGATTCAATTATAATGGAGATATATAAAAAATTTCAGGAAATAATAAATATAGAAAAATATAAATATATTAAAATTCATTGTTTCTACGATAATAATTCATTAACTTTATTGATTATTTTCTTTATCATATATTATATATTTATATTTTTTTTTAATAATAATCACAGTAATTTTGAATTTTATAGACAAGAAGTATTACAAAATTACTTGTTGTAAAAGTAATAAATATTTTTTCTTAAAACCAATGAATATTGCTAAGTACATCTAAATTTATGTTTGTTTTGAAAAACGTTTCTCAAATTTTTTTCTTTTAAATTTCCTATATTTAATGTAAATAATTTGTGTTAATTTATGAATATTAACATTTATTTAAGATCAATTCAATTGTTATCTGTACGGACTAATCTGTTTGGTATATAAGGAGCTAGCTTTATAATACCAATACATTACGATTTATGTCACTCACTCCAATTCACACAATCTTGAGCGGGCCGTTGAGGTGAGAAAGATAAATATATTAAATGTTATGATAATATTAATCCAGTAAGGTCACAAATAAAAAGTGTTTGTGCCATAGAGTTTGGTTGACAACAAAACACGAACCTGAGCTTAGAAGGGCAGGCCATTAAAATGCATCGAGAAATTATTCATTGTAACACCCCAAATGCCTCCCCATCATCGTGACCTTTCAGATTTTCATTTTTCAATATTTGCTACTTATTACCTTTCCCACAAGGAAAATATTTATTATCGGATTTTATTATAATTTTTTAGTAAGAAAATTTAAATATTAACACAAGTGCACAAAATTTTTTGGTGCTAGCCAACTACCTGGAATATAACAATTATCTGTATTCAATTAGTTGTAGTATTTTTTTATCAAAAAAATAAAATAAATAAATCGTTGTAAGAAAAATTATTCTACTTCAGATTAATAAAATGTAATATCAATACAATTATTTTTTAAAAATCCAAATATTCAATGCTTGATGTGAATTATATTTAAAAGTAATGAATAACATCACTCATGTAAATCTTAGCCAAGCCTATAAAAAATATGAATTAAGTTTTCTCAATTTTGTATTTCATACTCTTCACTTGCATCGATCATACCTTCCTCATATAAATCTTTCCTAGCCTTTTTATAAGTTTATAACTTTCCTTGAGATTTCATAGATTTTAGATTAGTTTATCCATTTATTTAGTATAGTCAAAGTTACCTTAAATACTTAGAGTTGTTGGATTGGTGGAAATAAACAAATGAGTGGAATTTTTTTTTTTCTTTGATCATTTACAAGTACTAGTATCATAAATTGTAATTCTATGAGAAGAACAATTCTCTAATAAGAAGAAATTTGTATTACTATATAAATAAGAAGAATAATTATTACTTCTTCTAAAGAAATATAATTTAATATATGATTTTTCTTTTTTTCTTTTTTTATAGAATGAAGGATATTTTTGGAAAGTTCATAAAAAATCATATTATATATATTTTTTCTTATTGTAATATACTGAATATAATAATATAAATTTTTACATATATTTCTTTATGACAACTGAATAAATTAACAAGAAATATAATTATTTTTCTAGTTTTTTATTTCCAAAAATTACAATTTTTAATTGTTCAGTTGTTCGGATTATAATTTTAAGGCAGAGAAGTGCCAAATGAGGCATTACATATATATATATATTGAAAATTATATATAATATTTCAATTTCTACCATTATAATTAATAATAGCTTAAATGTGTGTAATTTTTTGTACCTAGCATTCGCTTTTAATAAACTACGTAGTTCACAATGTTTGACCCTGAAGATAAGCTTTCATGAAAATCATAAATTCTCAAGCTAGTTATTAACTCGAACTTAATGCAATTATTCATGCCTTTTTTCTTTTAAAATATTGAATTATTTAATTTATGGGTATTTGCTCTTGGAGTCCTGATCCGTCTATTATAAAAGTTATAACCCCCGTACTTTTTCCACTTATTTTATAAGGATAAAAAAAAAAAAAAAAAAGTACTTGCTCCATTTTTCACTGTCCTAGATCTTGCCAACTTATTAGGCCTGCATTATTAGAAAAAAAATTATATTGAATATTGCACAGAGTTATGGCAATAGCAAAAAATATATATAATTACTTAATAAATTGAGACAATATATATTTTCTACAATAACAACATATATAGTAAATAGAATTTAATCAAATATATATAACACGTGAAACTTTTTTAAATACTATAATTTTTTAGATGTCTTGTTGGCCTGCTTTTCTATCTTGTGCAACAACACGCGTTCTTCCCTTCACATTTTATTAATTAATTACGTATTGGTATTATCATCCTTCTGAGTTCTGATACATGGAGATGCAGCCTCTTCCCAATAAAATGGTATATATATATATTTGGCTATGAATTAAGCACCAAGACAAAGACAAGGGAATGTGAACATTATGTTATAAATATGTATGTATATCTTCAAACTTTTGCACTTACTAATAAAATTGATGACGATATTCTCAAGGCAGATATATCGAAGCTTTAGCAATACTCCAAAATGTTTAATTTTTAATAGTAGGCCAAATAGCTTCATCTAAGGAGACAATATGACAAATAAATCTATCATATAGTATCTTTGATGTAGTTAAATTAAACGGACATCACTAGTAATTGATTCTTTACATCGACACATAATTATTTTTTCGATGCAGGACCAGTGTTGCTCGATCATAATATTTGTTTATTATTTACGGATCTGGTCAGCACCATTATAAATACGTATTAATATATATTTATATTTCTAATAAGCTATTACTAGTACTGTATACAATTAACACAGATTTAAATGTTATCGTGAAACTGAATCAAAATACTGATAATATGTATTTTTGATAATATATTGAACTTTCTACACCTATATGAAAAATACCGTCAATAATTAATTAAATTATTATATTTTTCGTCCATATATTTCAATAACGTTTTTGATATTTTTCTTATAATTGAATTATGAGTTTTTGGTAGTCTTCAAAAGTAAGATTTAGGTTTAAAGTAAACTTCACAACTAAGAGACAAAGGGAGATAAATTTGATAATTAATGAGAGTAAATGAAACGTAGCTTGCTTAATAGTTTGATTCTAACTTTTCTTAACCTTTCACTTTCATTCTAGCTCTATTATTGATATTGGCCATATTTTGATTTAACCACCACCGAAATTGAAAAAGCATATTAAAGGTGATAGAAAGTTGATAAAGAACAAAATAAGGTAAAACAATACATAACATAATGGATCACAACCCATACACGTATAGATCAGTGTTAATAATAATTTTATTTATTACTAGCTTATTCGAAAAGGTTAAACGATGCTATATTGGACGGCTAAGATTATTCGTTGCATGTTATTATCATATATATATATATATATATATATATGTGTGTGTGTGTGTGTCATTAATTTGGTTAAATATTATTGGGAATAATATAGGACGGATGGAGTATTTGTTCTTGACCCCGAAAGAAGGGCAAGTAATTTGGTATTGAAATATTGAACCTTGACTTGTGGATATATATGGTTTCTTTAATTACTTTCTCTTTATTTCGTTCATTAAACTTAAAGTTGTTGCAGGGTTAGTCTTGGTACTACCTACATGTGATATCTTCACACTTTTTACTCTCACACACACTCACATTATGAGAGAGAATCTCTCTTTCCTTGTTTCTCTGTCTTTTAAAGCTTTGTTTTTTTCCTTTTGGGAATCATATTCATCACCTCCACATACATGTAAAGCCAAACTTTGAATAATATATATCTCAGTTCATTTGTCACTGTCAATAAAATATTAAACCAAATGGATCACAAAAAAGGGGAGATTTTTCTTTTGATGAGTTGATGCTGTTGGAAAAATATTATTAATCTGTGGGACCACACATGTAATTTTAATTGTGCTATGCTATCTTATAGTTTGGCCAAATAAAAGGTGATCTATAAAGTTTAATTTTGGCTATCGGGTATTAAATTATCGTGGAATTAATGTGTAGAGACCGGACTTGTATTTTTAAGTTGATGAGGGGCCAATTTAAAAATACCAATAATTGATAACTGCCTTTGGCAGTTATCTATATAAAGGGGTCATGGTCCCCATTTGAGCGTAGTGCTTGTAGAACACAAGTTTTCTCTGTATCCCCATCAACAGAGAAAATCCATTGAGACAACTACGCATCAATTGGAAGATCTGAACCCGTTCGACAGAAGAACGCTATGGATTCCGGTACGCTTCCGCTATAATCTCTTCTTGTTCTCTTGATTCAACATGGGATCTAGGAAACATGATTTTCGTTTTCTGTAAACAAAATTTCTAACAAGTGGTATCAGAGCACATTGGAACAAACTCCATGATAGCGGATCCGCTCACAAAGGGACTACCACCCAAGGTCTTTCACGAGCATACTGCTCATATGGGTGTTATCCTGTTTGAGGATACTTTAGTTTAGTGGGAGTTTGAATTTGATTTGTTGCTTTATGTTGAACTTCAGATTTGTTATATACATATATTATTCAGTTTACTTTCTGCAGAAGTAAAGTTTTGGTTTAACACACTCTGTTAAGTAATGTGGTAATACTGATCTCAATAAAGAATAAAGTAGGACTAGTTGAAAATAGACATGTTTGGATCACATTACATGTAATTTTCATGCTACACATCCATGATTGATCTATGTCATTTGGTTGTATTGGTATATGTGACCATTGACAGATTTAGTCACGATAAATGTGACGAAGATCGCTTTGATCCTGTATCAGTATGATTAATGGACGAGATTGTTTGGAAGTATCCTAATTGTGATGGCAATTTCATGAGCTCATAAGGTTATGCACATTTACAAAGTTACATATGTGGCCCAGTGGGAGATTGTTGGAAAAATATTATTAATCTGTGGGGCCACACATGTAATTTTAATTGTGCTATGCTATCTTATAGTTTGGCCAAATAAAATGTGATCTATAAAGTTTAATTTTGGCTATCGGGTATTAAATTATCGTGGAATTAATGTGTAGAGACCGGACTTGTATTTTTAAGTTGATGAGGGGCCAATTTAAAAATACCAATAATTGATAACTGCCTTTGGCAGTTATCTATATAAAGGGGTCATGGTCCCCATTTGAGCGTAGTGCTTGTAGAACACAAGTTTTCTCTGTATCCCCATCAACAGAGAAAATCCATTGAGACAACTACGCATCAATTAGAATATCTGAACCCGTTCGACAGAAGAACGCTAGGGATTCCGGTACGCTTCCGCTATAATCTCTGTCAATAAAATATTAAACCAAATGGATCACAAAAAAGGGGAGATTTTTCTTTTGATGAGTTGATGCTTGATAGAGAAAGCAGAGCTAAGCTGGTTAATTAGATCGATGGTTAGAATCAATGAATGAGTTTTCACAGCAAGGCAAAACATTCATAATAAAATACATATATATATATATATATATATATATATATATATATATATATATATATATCTTAATAGAGTACGTAGTGATGTTTCCTTATGTGGTTGTCTGTTGAGCTATCATTATAATATTTTGTATTGGAAACATACCTTACTTGCGCTCAGCTCAGGATTCTTATAAAGACACACACATTGGCTTTATCATCTTTTCTGACTCTGAAAAAAATATAAATATAAAAATAATAACATTTTTGTGTTTTGGTGATCAAGTTTTTGATAGATAAATTGTTGAATGGGTCCCGACCCTTTTTCAGTCATGATTCTACTACATCGATATTTGAAGGACAACAACATCAATATTTACCTCCAAAATCATCTACCCCAATTTTTAATTTTAATTTTATTTTTATTATTAAAAGGCAGTACATTAAATGTAATTTCACTATCAAAAATTGAATACTACCCCCCCCCCCCCCCCATCAAATCAAACAAGAAACTTCCAAAAATTGAATGAGATCACCAGCAAAGGAAAATGAGATGTAGGAACTGGGAATAGGCTAGCTGTATATATATATGGCAAGTAGTGAGTGATGTACCTGTACTGTAAATTTGTTTTCTCAACAGAAAATAAAAACATTTCCCAACGCTTTCTTTCTTTTCATGGTTTCTGGCAGATCCTAACGTCTCTTTGTGCGTTTCTCTACCCACCAAAAGGACAAGTCAATTTCACATTCAATACCTTTTTGTAATGAATTATTTATAATTCAATTCAATCAAATGCTAACATAATCCCTTTTTTCTTCTTTTTAATGTTATTCCAATATAAACACCTCATTTATAATTTTTATGCATGTGAATCATCATTTTCCTTTTCCTGAACTGAACTATAAACTGTGCATTTGTCAGTTCACAAATAGTTTTATTTTTTGTTTTTATCTCTCTCAATGTAATTATTATTCACTTTAAGAGGATAAATTTTTTATTTCTTTTGGCTTTGTTTTTTTTTTTTTTTTTTGCTTGTTTCGTGTTTATATACTTTGATTTACAGTTAGGGAACCAATATTTACTTATTTATCTCCATTGAAAAATATAGAATGGTTTAATTTGTGCGCTATATCACTAGGGCTTGCGTATTAATTTTCACAACTGATGCAAGCAATCTGGCTTTCAGTTACAGACCCCATATGAATTATGATCCTTGACTTTTCAACTTTTTTTCATTTAACTTTCCGAATTCCAAGACCCACATTTTTTTTCCCCTATAATATTTATTTTATTTTACTCAGATCTTTTCAGGGTATATGGAAAAGAAGAGATCATACACAGTACACACATGCATCTCTGCGTCCATATAATATCTATTCTATGTACGAAACCGAATTTTTAGTATCTTTACTCTGTTGCGTTATATTTATATATTTAATTATTAAATTTAATTATATCATATAATATAAAAATAATACAATTATATAAAAAAAATTATATAATAATAAGATATTTTAAACGATGTTAAATAATTAATTTAATTTATCTAAATTTTTAATTATAAAATTATATATCTTAACATTTTTTTTTATATCAAATTAATTTTTTTTATTTTTAAAAATATAATAAAATTTTAAAAATAAATTAAATATTTATTTAAATAAATTTTATAATAAAAAATAATTTTAAATATAAGCTTTTTTATTAATAAATATATATATATATATATATATAATTAATTTAATTCGAATATATTATACAACTTGTCACCCAATATTTTATAGATTAATTATAATATAATTTAATATAATTTATTTTAATATAGCTATATTTAACATATCCGATATGGTACATTAAATATGTCATATAACTGATATAAGTGTTGTAGAGTAGTACTGTATTATTTAAATAAAATATTTTTTGATAATAACTTGATGCATAAAATAATTTATATAATACAATTTTATAAATATTTTATTAATAAATAGTCTATCGTCACAAATTATTATTTAATGCATATAACTATCCATTATTTTATGCAAGATCGTATGAGCAAGCTAATCAATGACGGAATCCGAGAGCTCTCGATAATTTCTACACATTTTTTTCTTTTCGCTTCAAAAGAATTGAGATTTGATCAACTTGTTTTAAATTAGATAAACTTCAGATGGGCACTATCTACTAAACATCCTAGGCATTAGTAGCTACCTTTAATTAACTGCCAGCAAAAATTATGCAGGTTTGGCAGATATAATACTATTTTTTATGTAAATCAATTGACAATAGGATTTCTCAATGATCGTTTAGAGTATAAGAAAGCTAATATGTGATTTTGTGGTGGGGCTGTTCAATGGGTCTCGGTATTCAATTTAGAGGAGGCCGGTGGGTGGTCTTAATTAAGATGATGTTTAAACCGGTTTATAATTTCTAATCTTAGAGTTATTTCAACAAAAAATTTATAATCTTAGTCCAACTGCATTGTATTGTAATGTAATAACACAAGCTTTAAGGACATCAAAAAGATGTGGGATTCAGCTACAATTAAATTTAAGAAACAAATACACAAAAGAACCCTTTGTTATATCACTTAGAACAATTTAGTCCTTTTTTTTTTCCAGCAATTTAGTCATTGTGTTATGCTATCACCCACCCTTAATTTAAAGAGTATGAGTATGTGGATGAGTATTATTTATTTAAGAAAATTCTAATTATAGCAATTTTACTTTAAAATAGCTCCCTACACTAAGATGGTATGTAAAAAGGTTGTGTTTTAATCGACAAAATTTGGTTATTAATTCAGTTTCATTTCTTATAAGGTGGAATAAATATATATTTTTTAATTTCCTCATCAAATTTTTTTAGCTTAGATTAGACTTACTTTGACGTTGAAATTTTTTTTGCATTAAAATTCAGAATTTAAAACACTAATATTAGGTATGAAAAGACCAAAAATTAGATGTTGGAATGTTGGATAATCTATGTATCTTATTTCGATCAGCCTGGACCTCGTTATATTTTTAGGCCCATAAATTGATTCAACTAGGCGTCGTCCAGTGTGCCAGTGAGGCAACCGAGTTCGATATGTGGTTAAGTATTTAAACTGAACACATTTATATAATTGCATCAAACTTTTCAATAAATTAAAATTGGTATTTGGATAAAAATAAAATTTAAAGAAAATGGCCTTTGACCCCATTTAAGTAGTGGTGACAATGCTTATTCGTCTTGTGTTTCTTGATTTTTTTTATTTGTTACTGTTGACCCAAATTTACATCTTTAATATTATAAAAGAATTAAATTATTTCTACCCAATTTGTTAATTTATAATGGTAATTAACAAAAACGACCTATAGATCACCATTCAGCTTATGCTGAAAATAAACTCCTTAATGGCACTAAATATATTTTCATCAAACGACAAATTAAGCTTACTTCACACTCATACCAATGCAAAGGGTATGAGCTATGACGTATGAACCATTGCTCATAAAATTTCAAAGTGATACAATATATTTTATAGGCAAGGTCATGAATTACTACTAGTGTTCGTGTGATATTGCTCTCTTTACTACTGCTACTACTACAAAACCTCATTAAATTTCTCACCTTCATATGGTGTCCTTTATAAGAATCATGATCATAAATAATGTTAAACAGTACTCACACCAAACCAAGTGCCTATCGCTAACTTGCATCTATAGAACCCGGGGCAGTACGAGCACACAATATTACATTCCACTGCTTCCAAAAAACAGCATCCGCACCTCTCCGTGTGAGCTTAGAGAAAGCCGATATTGATTCAAAGGAAAGTTGCCCGAAAGGACACCACATCATAGTACCCAATCAGCATCAATTGTTTAAAGCGGTTGCGTAAAGTATTTTATCAGCCTCGTAATGGTGGTTGGTTTTCAAAAGCCAAATCAATAGATTTAGCATTACCATTGAATTCTTCTAAGTTATACAAACCTCGCTGCTCAGGAAGAAATATATGGATTACTACATCACCTGTCATCAATAGAACATATCAATAATGCTTTGCTCGATTAAGATCCGTAAACAAAGATCATCGTAGTGGATCACCAAATTTCTGTAAATAGAAAAAGGCTCCCTGTCGCAGGAAAATATCTAAAAAACATACCAGCAAAAGGAGGTTTTCTCATTGACTCGAAATCTTGTCCTAAGATCTTTACAATTGCTACTATTTTCTTTAAATTTACTTCAACATTCCAAGAAAGATAACAATCTCGTTAAATGGAAGTTTAGGGTTTGACAAGTAATAAAGAGTTTATCTATGATCTATTTGACCTCTGGGCTTAAAAGACTGGCCAATTTTTTCTTAAAATTTTACCTCTACTAAAGTGAACAATAAATACCAAACCAGCCATTTCAAAGGCATGGGTCAGTCTCGTATCCCATGGTCATTTAAATTTAACTCTTTTTTTTTTTTTTTTTGGGTCAAATAAGACTTGGGAATGACCATTGAATAGAACCAAATCTTGTCTCTAGTCTCCCAAACACACAAGTGTGCTACACCGCAAAGAGAAAATTCCAACAAGGTCCACGAATTGGGTTTAGAGTCACCAGAAGGCACTTTTCCATACTTATACTCAGCAAAATCTCTTATCTTGGTCCTATAATTGAAAGAATTCAACAGTTATGATTTATATTAATATGAATATTATAAAAGCGCATCAATAAGATAGCTGAGTTACGGAGAAAAATTCAAGATTGATGATTGTCCAAGACATACATGTACAGCCTTAGAAAAGAAAAGATGATCATACACACACATAGAAAGTACCGTAATTTATTTGCTGAATGAAAAGAGTAGATAGGCGAAAAATTGAAAGCTCTACAAAAATACCACCAAGTAACACGTCCCCCTAATAAAGGAAAAAAAAAATTCCAACAAATGATCACAAAACTTACAGAATCTCTCTCTGAGATGGCCTTCATGTAAATTCCTGGTGAAAGAGTCAATATGAAGAACAAGTGATCCACCAATAGGAGAAGTCTTCCTGAAATTGATATTTAAATGTTAACCATCCAGTCCAAATTGAAGAAATCAGCAGGGGTCTAGAGAGAAGCCCAAGTCCAAAATTTACTGAACTATAATCATTAAACATTGAACAGCAGCAACTACGGTGGAGGGAAACAGTGATGCAATTTGCATAATTGAAGCAATGATACACTTTGCTATGAAAAAATGAATGAATCCATAAACAGCGCTTCATTTCGTGCAGCAACGGCTTACAAGAATGATAAAACATCTCAAGTTGCAATGCACACCAAGGAACAACCTTAAGTTTACAAATTAAATTCTAAGAGCAACTTAAGACGGAACATAGTAATAATAAAGGTACAATGATATATATAAACATATATATCGCATTCAAAACTTGTCTGAATTGAAATTTCAAAGAGATACTATATTACATCCTTGCATACCCAAAAAAAAATAACGATTTCATCATTGTACGTTCACTTTCAATCTAATCCAACCAATAAATAATAACATCAATACTCAGAACTTTAAGGAGAGGTATTCGAAGGGAACAAAAGAGCCTTTGTGGCGTGCAATACATAGTCTCGCAATGGTCCAGTGCTAAATATATGATTAAGAAAAGTTTAGAATATAATTAACAAATAATGACATCGTTAATAAATTATGACTGCAAAAAGTTTACCTTTGAGGTGGAGTTGCTTTTTTAGATTGAGGAGGTGAAGAGCGGCCTTGCTTACCTGCTTCAGCAGGACTGGGGGACAAAACACAAATAACACATCTAATGGGGCAAAAATTTCATGAAAACACACAGATGAAGAGCTCAAGCAAAGGGGGACTGTTCAAAGTTAATGTTTCACAATTGTGTACCTCTTAAGCAATATTTGATCTTCTATATAATAATAAAAACATCATTTGATCGTCTACACACAGGAGTCTATAATAACATTTTATCAATGTTTCAATCCAATGCGTTTCAAATGATTCTAAGATTCTAATTCATTCCTTCTACTGTTTAAAATAAACAAAGGAGACATTATATACTACCTAAACAAAGCATAGAAAAAGAAGAAGCCATATTTTCTTGGAAAGAGTGGGACTTCGACTCCGAGAACTGATGCTGCGCGAACGAGATGAACAGAAAAAGAAGGACCTGGAGCCGGAGCTAGAGCGAGATCCATAGGTAGAGCAGGAACGATAACGTGGAGATCCAGACGACAAACTGGAACCGGGGTCTGAAGGCGATCAACGGCCTCGGCTTGGCTTCGCCATGGCAAGGGTTAAATTGGACCTGTGAGCGATAGCAACCCCAACGTAAGCCCCCACGACTGCAAACCAGCAGTATATTGGTTTTTGAAAGAGACAGTGAGAGGGACAGAAAAAACGAGGTCTTGGCTGATGCTGATATCCACCCAGCATAATGGACCGAACCATAGGACGTGATAAACCGGATCGAAACCATACCGGTTTACTTTTGGACCGTTTTCCGTTTCCAAGGTTCCTTTCACACTTTACACTGAATCACTCTTATCCTATCACCAGTGGACAACGCAGGTTACATGCATCAAATTATAAATTTGAGTGATAAAATAATCGTAATTGTACCTTGTATTTAAAAGTGTTAGTCATTGTTGATATTTTTAAATAATATATTAATCCAAATGAATGAAAAATAACGAATGTTATTCCGTCTTCTTTCGAATTTTTTTTTTTTATTAAAAAAAAGAGTTATTTAACTATCATAATAATTTTTTGTTTTGTATTTTTTAAATTTTGTTAAACAGGTAGTTTTGACAATCATATTCATCTTTCAACAAATTTTTTATTCATACAGTTCATATTGTAAATTTAATTATAAGATTAAGGAGCTATTGATATAGTTTTTATTAGACACAACATTAACTATCTTTAAACAAATAATAGTCACCCATTATGTGAATCTGTATATTTTACAAAAAAAAAAAATTATTTTATAGTGATTCTAGTAACCTTAATTTGTGCAATGTTAAGTACTTACTTATAATTCTGTAAAAAATAATTTTAGATGAAATAATTTCAAAAATATGAAAGTATTTATTGACTTGTTTGAACATCAAATCATTTTTTTTAGAACAGGTTTTACAAAGTATTACAATCATAAAACTACTCGAGAAAAGTTCAAAGTGGCCCTAATTTTCTTTTAGAATAGCTTTTACGAAGTATTACAATCATAAAGTTAGCTACTCGAGAAAAGTTCAAAGTGACCCTCGTTTCCAAAAACATTATTAATTTTGGCAAACTAGTTAAAATAATCTTATAATTGTCTTGTGTAACAGAATTTATCTTTTCTACATGAAAACATAAATAAATAATATTTTAATTTAATTATATAATATAATTTTATTTATACATAGAGTTTTTTTAACACATTTAGGAAAAAAAATTATTTATCTTATATTCTAAATAAACATTTTTTTTTATTAATATGAGTTAAAAATAAAACTAATTAAATAACTAAGTTATTTATGGGTTTCTATAAGATAATCACCTCTCATCTCATGCTACACTTCGACTCAAGTCAATTTCAAGGTTTTTTAAATTCAACTTTCAAACCTACACAACTATAAGGGTTTTTTTTTTTAAGATAATTTCACTTCAACCTCCAATAAGCCCACATTTTACTAATTGGCCCAATATAATAACTATTGGTTCTGATATCATTTAATATGCTCAATATATTCTATAAATTTTTACAAAACAATGAGCTTTTATTTTAAAATGTTAACTTATTGGGTTGAGCTGACTGATGCACCTATAAACTCATATTCTCATCTATATTTTATCAATATGTGACTTGTTTGCTTTTACTTTTCAAGACTTCGATACTCCACAGTTGTTGTTTGAGGCAAATGACACATTTAATTCTCTATTAATGGGTAGAACACTAGAAGTATCATCTAAACAAGAAATATAATCAGTAGCAAGGTGATGTTATAGGGTTCAAGGTCAAATTTAAAGAAATGAAATATTTAAACAATATGACACAATAATAAATAAATATAATGATGAAATTTTACCTATGGTTAAAAATACTTCAAACAATATCTATCAAAATTTTAGTTATTACTAATAAAATAAATAGATTTTTCTACCATTGATTATAAGGATTATTACAAATATATCATCAAACTTTTTTTTGTTACTTTTATATCAACGAACTTTTTGATTGTAACAAATTTACTATTGGCATTAAAAATTTAACGAAAAAATCATATGTGTGATGCACATATGATTCTAATATCTCCTAAGTACGATGCTCTCTTTTATCCTAAAGCTTAATCTCTCAAATCAAAGCTCCAAACTTGCCCGAATCTCCCCATCAATCAACCCCATAATCAAACACTAGTTTATCTGCTTGAACCAAATTATAATTTTGCCCACTAGAGTCTACATTATCAGCATACAACCTTTCATCATCCAATTATTCTTCAAAGCCACTCTTGCAACTCAACGAGATCGAAACCAAGAGATTGGAGTATGATTTCTTTAAATCAAAGAGCGAAAATCATCACCATCCTAAACACAACTTCACTGAGACTGAGAGAAAGGAGGTCTAGTGTAACAAGTGGGGTGACCATTACAACATCATCACATCTCTTCTGATGAGGAAGAGGAGCTCGTAAAGGGTTCTAGAACTCATATGGGTGTCGAGTCAAATTTTGGATCATTTATGAGAGCAGACTTAATTGTTGCAAATAAAATTGCAACTTCCCCACAACCTTATCCAATTCCACTAAAGGGATGCTATGAGTATGGGCAAGTCGGAGAAATGAAAAGATTCATCAAAGACTTACAAGAACCATGAGATCTTGGATATGCAAATAGTGGTGAGGCATAAGGATTTCAAGGAGATCGTGGATGCCATCAAGGACAATTTTGAGAAGGCAACAGAGGCTGGTGATCAGGTCTCTTAGTTGCTTGAAAATGATAGAGTTTAGCTTGATAGCAATTCCAAGCAGCTTAAGTGTATTACTAATTTATTTCATTTTATTGTAACTAGTTAATGAAAGTGTTGTTCTTTAGAATGGGGTTGATGGATAGGAATATTATGGTAGATTTGGAGCTTTGATTTGGAATATTAAACTTTGGAGTAATAGAGGACGTCATACTTAAGGATATTAGAGTCACACGTGCATTGCACGTATGACTTTTCAGTCAAACCTCGTTAGGTTTTTAACGCCAATAGTAAATTTATTATAATTAAAAAGTTCAATGGTATGAAAGTAATAAAAAAAAATCGGTAGTATATTTATAACAATCCTCATAATTTGGTGGTAGAAAAATCTATTTACTCTCGTTAAAAAGTCTATGTAAAAGCCACTTTTTAAGCACCAATTATGTCAGTTCCTTAACCAAATCTTAGTTCTCTCTCTCTCTTTCAACGAACTATAGCAGATAAATGGCACAATAGCAATGACACCCAAGGTAACGATGGGCTGATGCAAGAAGGTCGAGACTAAAAGGACAGTGAGACAATGCTCCTACACATTTGCAAATGCCCATTTCTTCACAATATTGGCACAGATATGGAAATATATTATACATTATGTCAAAGAATTGGTTGCATTAGAAATTGGTATGTCAGACTAAATGAGGAAAGACAATTTGCTACATTACATAAGCCCATGACACTATGACAGTGTGAGAATTCATACGACAGAGGGCAAGGACACAATTGTTCCATAATGTCACAGCTGAATTTTTTCACAAGGATTACATAACGCCATAGCTGCTTCTTCAATAATCCCACATTGACCATTCTAAGAGTTTATTAATGATTAGATAATGTCATAGCTGATAATTGTTCAATAAGTGTGTTTTATAATTGTTTTATTAATGATTAACATGAATTTTAAGTTAATTTAGTTATGTAATTTTGTCGAATTAATATTTTAGTTCTGTGATTATTAAAATAAGTTTATTTAATCCAATAATTTTAAATTTAAGTTATTTAAAGATAATTTTTTTTAAAAAAAAATTAAATTTTATCATTAAATAAATATGTGTATCACATGTTAAAAATATTATTAAGATATCATTAAAATATTCACAGAATTGGAAGAAAAAAAAAAATTCAATAAAACTTAATAATCTGTTTTAAATTAATAACTTTCTTCGGCCCTCTTTTCCTTTTCATTCACCCTCGTAGCATAGTCGGCAAAACAGAGTATGGAAAAGAAGGTAATGCATGTTCCACCATGGAGAAAAGTTGAATACGTTAAAGCCAAATGGTTCTCTTGTTATACACGAACCTCAACATCCATATCTTCTTCAAATGTTTCTGCTTTCGTAGGAGAAGAGATTCAACCTTTGTCTCAAACCAACGAACTCAGGCACTGATAATAATGAGTTACCTGAGTCTATGTTTAATATGTCAAAGAGTTCTGAGAAGATGCAAAAGTAACGGTGGACAAAGATTGGAAACTGCCTGAGCTAAAGCCCAAGCGATCACTCGCTGGAATTAAAATGATGATTAGTTATCATGGACGATAAGCCACAAAATTTTGATTATTTTTACTATATTGATTTTTACTTTTTAATTTTTAATCTTGACCCTCAAAAAATATACAAAGATTGTATGATTTTTAATTTTTTTGATGCATGGGTGTCGTTACTTATATGAATGAGTTGAACATATAGTGAATGAAAAGTGGGCTTAAGGGAGTTATTAGTTTAAAATCTTCTAAGTTCTCAAGTTTTTTGAATAGTTTATTTATTTATTTATTTATTTTTCTTTCAATCTTGTGAGTATTTTAATGATATGAAATAATATATGTGAGATGCACATATTTATTTTATGATAAAAGTTGATATTTAAAAAATAATTGTCTTTGAGTAACTTAAACTTAATTTTTTTAGATTAAATCGACCTAATTTAATAATTATAAGATTAAATTATTAATTGAAAAAAATTAGACGGTTAAATTGACTCAAAATCATGATTAATATTATGTTTAATTTTAAAATGGGGATTTAAATTCCACATTGACCATACTAAGAGTTTATGTGCCTTGGAAGTGACTTTGTTTGGTGAAGATATCTACTCATTAGCCATAAGTCTATGACAAGTATCTTCGTTCCCGTACACTTAATTATTAGCTTTTAGATCCAAGTTCTTGAACGGTAACTTTCGACTGGTTGCCTATTTGCCTACGCCAGGAATGAAAGAAAGATAAAGAAAAAAGGGGACAAATAAAGAAAAATGAGAAAATAAAATAAAAAGATCTTGACAAAGAACCAGAAACAGAGATAAAAAATTATCTTTTCTCCAAATGACTTATTTATAGTTTAGCATCAAGAATCATACGGTAAGTACTACAACAGAAATGAATAGAAAACCATGGATTAATACACCAATTTATAGTAGTCGCATGAGAACTCTATTCATCAAACTCAATGAGTTAGAACAACAAAAACAAAATCAACAATAAGAGACCACATTAATACAACAACACGAACAGAGAAACCAAATAATTACTTGGGTTTCAAAGATTCTGTCAAAACCCTAATCTGATAAGATATTTCTCAACATAGTACAACAACACTAATAAATTTTTGATTAGATGACAGAGAGAGCACATCCATGTATACATGGATGAAGTGAAGTAGAATTCAGAAAACGTAAAGAGCAGCCAATTCCTCCAAGGACTCTGAACTGAGATTTGGGTCAGTGTTCTCAAGCATCCAAAGCAAGTGGTCAAAAAGAACCACTTCGCAATTCACCAAAACACCCTCTGTTCCATCCTTTTGCTTAGACTTTTCAATTAAAGCATTTAACAAAGGATGGTTCAAGTACTTAGAACTTATCACATAACGCTTTCTTGTACTTCCCACAAGTATTGTTTGGTAATTACCTTGTTGATGATGATTATCCTCATGCATGTTACTAGTATTAACCCATAAATCTTCTCTTGTTGATTTAGACCTTAGACTGCTATATGATGAGGATCTCCCCAATTGCCTGGACAAACTCTTACACTTCCTCAGTAACATGTTGATCTTCTTCATTTCTCTGTTCTTTAATTTCTGAGAGGTATTAGTTAGAAAGAAAACTAGCTAGGAAACTTGAGAGAAAAAAGAAGCTTAATTAAAAGGAGTTAATATTAGTTGGAGATAGAGGAGCTGTTGGAAATATATAAGAGGCTTAATCAATACTCAAAAAGGAGGGAAAGTGGGTGCAAAGTCTTTGTTTTCTGATGCTAGAAAAAATAAAAAAGTGGGGTCTATTGGGAACCAAATGTTTTTTAGTGAAATAAACAGGTCATCTTTTTTTTTTTTTTTTTTTAACCAAGCGAAACAGAACAGACAGACAGGCACAAGCAATTGTCACAACTCACAAGTGAGGCTAGGCTACCCATGGGTAGCCCACTGTTTCATAAATCAAACCCCTGGATACTAATGTGAGTCCAATATCAGTTATCTGTGAACTTTAACTCAATGTTTTGGCTGAATCAATTAGAGAACAGAAACAGTCCAAATGTACCCATTCAGAATCTAACTCATTTGGCTTAAAGGGTGAGCGAGTGAGAGAGAGACTGCATGTTTTATGACACAAATACTCTCTTGGCGGGACTCGACCTCACAATTTTTAAGCTTCACATTAGTAGGCAGCGGTTGCTTTTTTATTTTAGTTAGCCTTGTAATAAAATTGGAAAGGTAAACAATATGGATACTATATTTTTATACATTAAACATAATCTAACAGCTTATTGGATTTAATGAAGTTTAAATAAACGTAGGCTTACTTCAAGCAAAAATAAAGTAACATAATAAACATAGGCTTATAGGTGAAAGTGGAAATATTAAAAAATATATATATAGATAGGGTCTAAGAAATGATGTTGGTTACTGTGTAATATTATAAGCATGGGGCAATTCTGAAAGTAAATGAGATTTTTTTGTGTGGATTTTGTTGCTTTTTTACTCCTTGCATGTGCTTAATTTGCGTTTCCTGTTAAGCTTCCGCAAACATTTGCCTGTAGGGTTAATTATAATCTATAACATGTTATCAATTAAGGAAGCCAAAATGAAATGGTACGATTGATATCCCAATGCAACGAGATTATAATTTGCCAATAAAGATATACGTGTGGCCTCCCACAGGAATGGACTCTTAACTGAATACCTTGTCCTTGCTAGTTAATTGACAAAAGCTCTGAACGTAAGGACTTTGTCACTGAGCCAAACCTTTGCACATGGTCTCCCTAATATTAAAGAAAGCGGGGGTTGGGGATCTAGATATCCAAATCACAAACTGTTTATGAAATCTTTTCTATTGAAACCAGGACAAACCACTTGTGTATTTGTGCCAATTGCTTTTGCAAAATTCCTGTTTGGTTCATGTATATACCACCTTGTTATGGGCAATGACTACTCTCTCTCTCTGGTTTTTTTGTATCTGTGAATGTATGTACATTATTCATTATTGTATTATATTTCGATTAATTTTTAATATTATAATATTCCAACATGCTTATACATGCAATTCTGTATGATAGATAGAGATCATTTGTATAATTTTTTGTGCGCTACTTTACATGCTACTAATTGTTGGCAAATATGTGTACAAAATATCCATATTTTATACAAGAAGAACCCGCCTTTTTAGATTTTTTTACCTACGTATTTGCTGTATATTGATAACACATACAATGACATACTAAAAGTGGTATAGAAGAATTGGACTCATCTATCACTCAAATTATACCGTATATGGGTACTGTCATACTGTGTCAACTACATTTGTATGTGGGACAGTAGTTCGCTTAACTTAATTCTCACAACACCTGAACTACAAGCCTGAATTGTTTGGTAAGTACCAGAATTCGTAATCATGAGTTAAGGTTTAATAGTCAAGCCAGCAATCCACAAGCCACTGAAAACTGGCAAGAAGGTTAATACATGAAACATACTAAACCGCTGTTCAATCTCCAACTAGTTAGCTAAGCATATTAATTGCTTGATTTTAGGAATAGTGTTGCTTTAGTGTCTGGACCAATTTTTTTTTTTTACAACTTGAGTCTCTCTACCAATTCTACTAAAAAAGAAACATAAAACTATATAAAGAGCAATCTGCACGTTTACAAGGTAGTAAAAAAAAAAAGGTACGAATACGACAAATGCACAAGATTATTACAAGTAAACCTTCTAGACGGGCTTTAGCTCGTTTCCGGTGTTGATTGCTTTTGTGTGAACGCTAATGTAGTAGCGGCTGCTGAGAGTTTAAACCGTGAGTGGACCAGACACGATCCACAGTTCCACACCATCCAAGTTTCCACAAGAAGGATACGTCATTGCGCCAAAAGACAGTTGACGACTGATTTTTTTTTTTAATCATTGCATTTTAAGATTAAAAATGAAGGTTTTCTCCAGCTCATGGATTGCAAGTGACAAAAGCTGAGTATTACTCGCTTAGAAGCAAAAGCATCACCTTCCCATGCCATATGTAAGAATGAAAACATAAACGATATATCATCAGTTTATGGACAAAGACATCTCATCTTTATATGTTTTACCATTAATCTGTTTCTTTTAAGTGTTCTGGCATTGTTACCCTTGCTCCCTCTCCTATTTACATAAACATATTACTCCAGTGACCAATAAATTAAACCATAGGCATATACACTGTCACCGTTGATACGAAAAATATGATAAATACGCGTTACACATCATATATAGCAAACCTGAAGCTGACCAGCCAATATGGTCCATGCTTTTAATTTGTTTCCTACGAGCAAACACCAGTCTTGTAGCATGAAATGGATATCAAACAGGACTGAATGTTTGCTTGACTTTTGGGCCCCTAGGCATACTTGACACCAAAAGAATGGAAAGAACATTTTGCTTTTAGTTAGAAGTTCCAGGAATTTTATTTCCGAAGAGGAAAAAACATTTCCTAATAAATTTTTTACTGGTTTAATTTATAGTACTTATTTTAAAAAGCGTGACTAAACCCATGCTGAAATTATCAACTCTCCAGAATAAAACTGAGGGAAGAACCATCACTTTCTAATCATGAGGCGGATTAACTCTAGAGTCTGCTAGATCAGATGCTGCATGTGAAACACGTATAACAGGCAAGGGGAAAAAAAAAATCTGTAGGAGGCCTCCTGGACAATGAATAAAAATCACACCAGTAAAATCTTAGTCACATTACGATCTAATAAAGGAATTGATTTTATTTTTTTTTGCTACGTAAAAGGAATTAAATTGACAGTTAGCAAAAATGCATGATACCAACAATATATATATACCCACACACATACATATATAGGAAAAAATTGCTAGGAAATCAGACAATCAATAAAATCCAATTTAACACAACCGCAATCGAAAGTGCCCTCCTTGAAAATAAAAAAGAAGAAGATGATTGTATGGATCTACAAATATCATGAAAGTGTCCCTAGATCACTTTATGTTGCTAAGTAGATCCTTAAACTTGAGCAAGTCAGAATATAAAGTGTTTGCCAGGCTAATAGGACCTGTTCAAGATCTGATTCTGATACGACAAGCTCTAGCTTGATAGCATCAATATCCGACATGGGATGAACTTTTCTATTAACATGAACAATGTAATTATCTTCACAGCAACGTATAATCTGGAAAAAAAATTTGGCTTCATGATTTCTTCTTTCTTACGTGATGTGACATCATCTTCATTAGGTTGTCAAGAAACATTAAAAAAAAATTTATACTAAACTAAGCAAATTGCCTAGCAACAGAACAGAGACAACATCACAATAATTATAAATGAATAACGGAATGAAGAGTCAAGAAAACCTGAAGTATGGAGATATGAGATAAAATTTATTACCTAAACCCTGCAATTTCAAATAAATTATTCAGCCTATCAAATCGTATTAGAACCAATGGTTATTCTCTTAGGCCAATTAGTGAGATGTAAGCTTGGAGAGCTTGAAATAAAATTCTTTAAAAATCATGGAAGAGTGGGCACATTCCAAAAATAAAATGCTTGAACTTGGAGGACCTGAAACCTTAGACAAATAAGGTAGGTTGAAGTCGAAGTTCAAGAGATGACGCTAAATTTGGAGGACCTTAGGATGACTCAGAAACCTTAAACCAATAAGGCGGGTTAAAATTAAAGTTTAAGAGGGCTAGTCATGGAAGATTGGTTAGATTTGGCTTGAGTTGGAGTATGAACCTAGGGAGCCAAGTGATCATGTTTGAGGAGGGAATTGTTGAGGAGTAAGAGCAAACAAGTCCTATTTTGATAAAATAGCAATGAGAATATGGTTTATATGTGTATGATTCAATCTCACCCAATGAGTTAACTTATGGGAGTTCATGACCTTCTACAAATTCATGGAAGAGAGAGAGAGAGAGAAATAAAGTTGATGTACTAAACCTAACTTCAAAGGCAGATTGAAAGACTTAAAGAGAAAAACTCTAGGTTGAATTGTCATCAATGCTATTTAGTAATTCATGGGAGAGAGAAAGAAATAAAGTTGATGCACTAAACCTAAGTTCAAAGGCAGATTGAAAAACTTGGAGAAAAATTCTAGGTTGAAGTAATCTCACCTTTACTAGCACCATTCACAAGTCCGGCAGTGTCTACAAAATGTATAGACTGCTCACTGATTTTTGCTGAGATAGAAAGTACATTGAGATGAGGATCTGGAACCGCAACAATTCCTATATTTGACTATTGTGCAAAAAGGATTGGCAATTTGAGCCTTCCCATTTTCGTCCTACATGCGTGACACCATTTCATTTGGTCATCAAGTTTACCTTGTAATGGTTATGAAGGATAGAAAGAGTTTCCAAGATTTCACAATCATCAAACAATTTATACGATAAGGACTAAGCAAACCCCTAGAAGAATGAATATCATAGCATAATCCTATCACCCAAAAGAAAAAACGAAAAACAAAATTATAAATACACATTAAAACATAATATAATTCTCGTATAACTGACAATCACCCAACAATTAATATGACATGAACTAACCATGTGCTAAAAAAGAACGAACTCGAGCAAAAAAGAATAGCGAGAAAAAGGACCATATATGATATTCTAAAACGTATCTGAACAGAAGCGGTTGCAAGTTCTTATATTTCAGGGCTAAATTATGTCATAAAATCCATAATACAACACAATTAAAAAGAATGCAGCAGAGTGAATTGGGAATATTCTAAACGCAGTAACGCCCAAGTATGACAGAAATTTGAAGTTCTTTTTTTATGTCCTCTAGAAACAATAATTTCAACCCTGTAAATGATAAAATTATCCGCACAAAATGGGAACTACTAGTATCTTTCAACTTCACTGAACAAAATGATAAAAGCGAAGGAAAAAAATTCTGGGTTTTCAATAAAAAGAAAGGAAATCTACAAAAAAGCGAACGTTTTTATTATTACCAATAAAGAAGGCAGATACATCATACATGGCATGAACTTGGGTTGTCGTTGGCATGGTATAAAGGTACAAGAATGGTGGGTAAGCTTTACAACAGTATGGAAAAGAATGGATTTGCCGACATTAGGTGTTAGAGAGGGCAACAACTAATACCAGCTCTAAGACTTACGCTTATCTTTGATGAATAAAATTATTACATGCTGTAAATAGTTGTAACTGAATTAGTTAAATTAAGAGTTAGTTGAGTTAGTTAGTTGGTTATATATAAACACAATTGTACATCATGTAACTTACAGAATTTTTCATAATTTTTCCCGCTCTCTGTGTGTGAACTTCACATGGTATCAGAGCAAAGATTCATTTTGCGTCTTCTTCGTTTTCATCTCAATTTTCTGTAAAATTTCTTGTTGTTTCACCACAACAATGGTGACTTCTTATTCTGATTTTGCTACAAATCCTTCAAATCCATACTATATGCATCCTAATGAGAATCCTTCTCTTGTTCTTGTTCAACCTGCACTTGACAATAAAAATTATCAGATTTGGTCCCGATCGATGAAAGTGGCTCTTATTTCCAAAAACAAGGTCAAATTCGTCGACGGTACTCTATCACCACCGTCAACCTCTGATCCTCTCTATGAACCATGGAATCGATGCAACAACCTTGTTCTCTCATGGCTCCAACGATCAATTTCTGAAGACATTGCAAAATCTCTCGTCTGGTGCATTCATGCTTCCACTGTATGGAAGAGCTTGGAGAAACGCTTTTCTCAGGGGGATATCTTTCGAATCGCTGACATTCAAGATGAATTAGCACGTCTTCAACAAGGAACTCTTGACATTTCTTCTTATTTCACCAAATTGATGACGCATTGGGAAGAAATTGAAAATTTCTGCCCAATTCGTGACTGCACTTGTGCTATACGGTGTTCTTGTGGTGCTGCTACAGATCTACGCAAATTCAAGGAACAAGATAAGGTGATTAAATTCTTGAAAGGTCTTGGTGATCAATACTCTCACGTTCGTTCGCAAGTCATGTTGATGTCTCCTCTTCCGACGCTTGACAACGCTTTTAATATGGTGCTTCAACAAGAACGACAGTTCAATCTCCAATCAACCACTGATTCTTCAATTGAGAATCAATCCTCCGTAAATCACTTCTCTCAGACGCCCTTTCGCACTTTCAACAACTCTGGTCGTGGTCGTGGCCGTGGGAATTCATTCGGTGGCCGTGGTAATCGTCTCTGCACTTACTGTGGCCGCACCAACCACACTATTGAGACTTGCTTCCTCAAACACGGTTATCCTCCTGGTTTTCAACATCGTAAACCGAATTCTTCAACAGCTTCTGTGGTAAATTCTGTTCAAGATTCCGGCTCCACTCAATCTGATTCTTGTTCATCTGCTTCCACATCAACAACTGCATCCAGTGCTTCTTTGTCCACAATACAAGAGCAATATACTCAGATTTTACAGCTACTTCAACAATCAAACTTGCAATCCACATCACCTTCCTCAGTTAACTCTGTTTTTGCCACCAATTCCGCTTCCCATACCTCTTCTTCTTCCTCATCTGGTAAGAATCATAGCTGGTGGATTGCAGACACTGGTGCTACTGATCACATAACTCATACATTTACCAATTTCATCTCCACATATGATATTGCACCTAAATCCATGACCATGCCTAATGGTGATACTGTCACCACCACAATAGCTGGTTCTGTCTTACTATTTGGTTCCCTCATTCTTCATAATGTCTACTATTTTCCTTCATTCCATGTCAATATCATTTCTATTACTACCTTGTTTGATTCACTCTTATATGATGTCAAACTCTATCCTGATTGTTGTAAAATTTTGCAGCTATTCCATCCCAAGATGACTGGATTTACAGCTAGGAGGATTGGCAAATTGTATGTGCTTGACACCAACTCATCTTTGGCTTCCTCTCCCACACCTGGTTCTGTCAATACCTTCATCAGTGATCCTGCCACTATTTGGCACTCTAGATTAGGACATTTAAGTCCTCATATACACAAATGTATTTCGTCACAATTTCCCTTTGTACCTTTCAATGATAATCATAAACCTTGTGATACTTGTCATTTGGCTAAACAAAGAACCTTACCCTTTGCTCATAGTAATACTAAGTCGGTTGCTATTTTTGACTTACTCCATGCTGATATTTGGGGGCCTCTTTCCACCCCTTCTATATGTGGTCACAAGTATTTCTTAACTCTAGTAGATGACTATAGCAGATTTACTTGGATTATATTCATGAAAAACAAAAGTGAAACCAGAAATCACCTAGTCCATTTCATTGCTTTCATTGAAACTCAATTCAATAAGAAACTAAAATGCATTCGCAGTGACAATGGTCCTGAGTTTCTTCTGTCTAATTTTTACCTTTCTAAAGGCATCATACATCATAGATCATGTGTTGAGACACCTCAACAAAATGGCATTGTGGAAAGAAAGCACCAACACATTTTAAATGTGGCACGTGCTCTTTCTTTTCAGTCTCACTTACCCCATAACCTTTGGCATCTCTCCATACAACAAGCCATTCACATCGTTAACAGACTTCCCACACCTCTATTAAACAACCTCACACCTTACCAAATGCTTCATTCTACTCCTCCTAGCCTTGTTCACTTAAGAGTGTTTGGATGCCTTGCATATTCATCGACTTTACATAACCATAGAACCAAATTTGAGCCAAGGGCAAGAAAATCTATCTTCCTTGGTTACAGAGAAGGCACCAAAGGCTATCTTCTCTATGATCCACATATTCATGACTTCTTTGTTTCAAGGAATGTTGTCTTCTATGAAAATGTCTTTCCTTTTGCTTCACCTTCAACCCGCAACTCTGTCCAAAGCAAAAATCCTACCACTGTCACTTTGGATACAGACACAACAGACATTCTCACAGATTTTTCCTCACCCTCAAATTCACCGATTGATCCTCCCTCTCCTTCTCCTTCTCCTTCTCCTTCTCAACAATTATCTCCTTCACCGCCTGCTACTTGTCCTTCTCCTCCTGCACCAACCAGAATATCAACCAGACTAACCAAACCTCCTTCTTATCTCTCTGAGTATCACTGCAATTTGCTCTCCTCACAGCTGCCAGCATCTGAACCAGGTACTTCTCACTATCCTATTTCTTCTGTATTGACATATGATCATTGTTGTCCACCCCATAAACAATTTTGTTTGTCCATTAGTTCCCTTACAGAACCCAAAACCTATAACCAGGCTTGCAAGCTTGATTGTTGGCAGTTTGCTATGAAATCTGAGTTAGATGCTCTTGCATTCACAAACACTTGGTCTGTTGTTGATTTGCCTGCAGGTAAGCAACCAATTGGTTGCAAGTGGGTCTATAAGATCAAGCATCATGCTGATGGCTCCGTTGAAAGATATAAGGCTCGTTTGGTGGCCAAGGGGTACACTCAATTAGAGGGTGTGGACTACTTTGATACCTTCTCACCAGTAGCCAAGCTCACAACCATTCGTACCCTTCTCTCTCTCGCTGCTATTAAGGGCTGGCATTTAGAACAGCTTGATGTTAACAATGCCTTCCTTCACGGTGACTTACATGAGGAAGTATATATGGATTTACCTCCTGGGCTACTGACTTCTGCTGATTCTTCTAATAAAGTCTGTAAATTGAATAAGTCTTTATACGGACTAAAACAGGCTAGTAGACAGTGGTACTCCAAGCTATCTACTGCTCTCATCTCTCTTGGATACTCTCACTCATCTGCTGATCATTCTCTCTTCACTAAGCTGCACAACTCTCATTTTACTGCCCTTCTAATCTATGTTGATGATATTGTCTTAGCTGGTGATGATTTGCAGGAAATTCAATCAGTTAAGCGATTCCTTGACTCACAGTTTAAGATCAAGGACCTTGGTAAGCTTAAATACTTTCTTGGATTGGAAGTAGCAAGGTCTGTACATGGCATATTTCTTAATCAGAGGAAATATACCTTGGAATTACTTGAGGACAGTGGCTTATTAGCTACTCAGCCTAGCACTACTCCCTTTGACTCTTCCTTGAAACTTCATAACAGTAACTCTCCACCTCATGAAGATGACACCGCTTATAGGAGGCTTGTTGGTAGATTATTATATCTCACTACAACACGACCTGACATTGCCTTCATTGTTCAACAACTTAGTCAGTTTCTTTCTAAGCCTTTGCAGGTTCATCATTTGGCTGCTATTAGAGTTCTCAAATATCTCAAAGGTGCTCCTGCCAAGGGCCTATTCTACTCAGCATCATCAATACTCAAGCTCTCTGGTTTTGCAGACTCAGACTGGGCCAGTTGCCCTGCTACTCGCAGATCTGTATCTGGTTATTGTGTCTTTCTTGGCTCATCTCTATTGTCCTGGAAATCCAAGAAACAATCCACAGTCTCCAGATCAAGTTCAGAGGCAGAATATAGAGCTTTGGCTAGCTTGTCTTGTGAGTTGCAGTGGCTGCAATATCTATTCCAGGATCTTCACATATCTGTTGATCAACCAGCTTCAGTGTACTGTGACAACAAAAGTGCAATCTACCTTGCACACAACCCCATCTTTCATGAGAGGACAAAACATATCGAAATTGACTGCCATGTCATACGTGAGAAGATTCAAAATGGACTTCTTCACCTTCTGCCAGTTTCTTCTGCTGCACAATTGGCAGATGTGCTCACCAAGCCACTGCCCGCTCCCTCTTTCCATTCATTTGTTTCCAAGCTTGGCCTATTCGACATCCATAGTCCAGCTTGTGGGGGGCTATTACATGCTGTAAATAGTTGTAACTGAATTAGTTAAATTAAGAGTTAGTTGAGTTAGTTAGTTGGTTATATATAAACACAATTGTACATCATGTAACTTACAGAATTTTTCATAATTTTTCCCGCTCTCTGTGTGTGAACTTCACAAAAATGGCCGACATCCTCTGACAAAAACCCCCAAATCCAACCTTTAGTTGATTCTGCTTCGGTGGTTGAAGCAGAGTGAGAATTAATTCACCACAAGCTCTGCTCGCTAAACCTTGTTGCTTCGTTTTGCAGCTAGTAACTCCCCCGTTGAGTGCTTTCCAGAGGGGTACACTGGGAAGCTTCGCCCTTACACAAATTGCCCAATCAGAATGGGGGTGATGCGTTTTTGATAGTGTAGCCGGAGCTAATCTCTTCTTTACGCAATTACGCTATTGCGGCTGATAAAGATCAAGGAGCACCTTGGTTCGAGTTTACTATTCGGTTATTTAATGTGAAAATTGTTTGGAATTTTTTTTATATAAAATAAACATCGAAAATGAGTCTAGCTTAGTTTAAATAATTTTAATATTAAATAATTTAATAATTTTTTTAAATATATATATATATATATATATATATATATATATATATATATATATATATATATATATATATATATATATATATTATTTTTATAATTATAAATTTAAAAATGATAATTTGTTTTTTCAAATTATTTTTATATATCTTTAATAAAACTAGTAAAAGCTACTTTAATTTTATATTATTTTCTTTTCTGTTAATTTGTCAAGTAATTGAGAATATTATGGTAGTTTATACTTTATATAGCGGTAACTCGGTAAGATAGTTCAATTTAATTTAGAAAATGGAAATTATTCTTGACATGTAAAATAACTGTATAAGAAAATTCAATTTAATTTAGAAAATGGAGATTAACTGTATTTTACATATCTGTGGCAAAAAAAAAAAACAGTAAATCTGTTCGTACTTATAATTGTAAGTTGTACAAGTGGCGTGGCAGTGTATACAACATTTTTATGATTTTTTTTAACGAAAATTTTCGATCAATGAGATCTCTTATTATTTTTCTTTTTTCTTTTTAATATTTATATTATATATCAAAATTTAAATAACGACTAATATTATTTTAATCAAAATTATTTATATATTTTAAATTATTAATATTAATTACTCTTATATAATTTATTATCATATTAAATAAAGATTTTAAATATGATAATAAAATAAAAATTAATACATTTAATAAAATCATATAATATGATGTTCGTCATATTTAATAAAAATTATTTTATTTTTATAATTAATTTAAAATTTAAAAAAAATTAATTTCATAATTTTTTTAAATGTATTATAAAAATTAATAAAAATTAAAATATATAAAATGTTTTATTTATAATATACTTATTTTTAACTAGTTTAACGGGATATAGGATATTTATCTCGATGATATTTTTTTTAAAAATATTTTCTTGAAAGAAATAACATAATAATTAACGAATTACTATAAAGTGATCACAAATAAAAACAACAAAAATAGGAAGCTAATAATTTGTTCCGGGAGAGTTTTAAGGGAAGAAAAAAAAAATAACACTTTTTAAAATTTGTAATAATAAAATTAATATCTTTGTATTTAAATTTATATTTTTATAATTAAAAAAAATGATTAATATGTCATTTTTCTTTAAACATTCATTCAATTATAATTGAACGACAATAATTTAGACTCGTTTAATATTGAACGTTCAATATTTTAAGTTCAAATTGAACTTTAATATTATTGAGAATGCTAATTTTATTAATATAAATTTTAGAGGTGTTATTTTTGGTAAATTTTTAAAAAATAATAATTAATAAATGCAAATTATGTGTGTGAGTAACGTTGTTTTTTAAACATTTTTACATTGTTAAAAGCATTTTTAGATCATATCAAAAGTAGAAGTAAATAAACATCAAGAAAAGGAAAACTAAATCCCCTCATTCATTAGATTCTAGCTGTTCATGAAATAAGTTCATTAAAAAAATCCATGAACAGGCTATATCAATTATTTCATCAACATAATCAAAGGATATATAAGCTCACTATTATTATAAAATTATTCAGACTCACTTTAGTCACGTTATTATATCTCGTTAATCTTTAAGATTATCAAACAATTTATTAACTCGTTAATTTTTTACAAATCGTAGATAGATATAGACTTGAGTATCATTGCTCTCTTATAAATGTCATATCTCACATATTATAACGCAGTTTATGGATTGATGAGGTGAGAACATAAGCAAGTTACAACAATAAGACAACTTGTTAACTTTTAATAAATCTGACGCGCTCATCATATTAATTCTATCCATTGAATTCACTTTTTTACAGGCCAATTTTGTGTAACATGTGTATATTTTTATGTCTATATATACACACACATGTGAATATCAATTGTAAAGAGGATAAAAACATTAACGATATATTTGATATAACATATTGAATAAAATAAATGTAATTGTATTAGATTAAATATTATAATATTAAATTATAGTAAGTATGTACAATAGTTGTACCATGTTATATAATTAATTGAATAAATTGTAAATTGTTTTGGTTATTTTTCGTCCAATATTATTTTAGTTAGAAAAAATATTTTTTAATAAAACTTACATTTATTTTATTTACAAAATTTTAAAAAATATATTAAATTAATTTTAATTTATTTATATATATTTTCCGTAAATATAAAAAATATAAATATAAATATCAAATGATCCATATTTTTTATATTTAAATCTTAATCAATATATTTCCGTCTTAAAGTATAATACAATAAAAATTATTAGCGTAAAAAATATATTTCAAAAAGAATATTCAGTTTTTGCTTTTAAGTAATTTACCATGTGTCAACTTTCAAAAAATGTGTCTTGTAAAGACCCACGTCCCATACTGGCTTGAAAACTTGAACAAAATTAATTACTAAGATTATAGTAGTAATGTCACATGTTAATACCAAACAATAATTAAGTTTTATTTTGTCCAATCTACTTCTCTTATGCGGCGCAACAAACGAGCCGTAACAATGAATATTCCTTTTGTGTAGTGAGATCCAAACACTACTCATTAAAGAAAATAAATAAATAAAAATAAAACATGCATGCTAAAAACTATAAATCCATGTCTCAAAGCAGGCACTTACATGTTAGTTAAGTCCCAAAGTTTCAAAATCTACTTATTTGTTTAAATGGCGATGTTATATAAATATTAGTTCTGTTTTGAAGTACATACTACATGATATCCCAATATACTCTTCCTTTATCTTAACTTTACACTTGTTTTTTCCATAAACATCTACGTTATGAATTATCATTCTTATTTCCCCTTTATATATTTTGTTTATGATTTCTTTTGCAATATAATAATTTGTTGGCATAATATAATACCTTAAAATCCATTTTGGAATTGAATATAGCAATTTATCTCCATTAGCATAATTTTTTATAAACAAGAAACTGAAACAATAAAATAAAATTACCGTCAAATCACGAGAGTATATTAGTTTCAGTGTTTTCAATTAAACCATATAAATTTCATAATTTTTCTTTAAATAGTCATACATCAGTTCTAATTGATTGTTGACAAAAAAAAAAAAGAAAAAAATTAAGGGGCAAAATTGGATTTTCAATTTAACATTTTCTTTTAAATTGGATTTTTTAAATAGCTAAAAAGTCATGGTTTAAAAAAAAATACTTGGCCTCTTGTGAGAAAAAAAAAATAATACTTAGGTTTTGATGAAAGAAAATGTTTAAATCTTAGCCTTGATCGATTCTATGGCTTGGAAACCAGCAAAATAATAATTGAAAGTTTTTAATTACGGATCAAATATACCTAGAAGGATTGAATAAGTTATTTTCAATTTTAACAAATATTAATTATGTAACCTAATCACAACGGCCAGACATGCAATCGCGTGTAAAGATAAAATGCGGAATAAAAAATAACACACGATATTTTTAGGTGAAAACAATCTAGGCCACTCCAATGACCTAAGAGGAAAACCACCGGTCCACCGGACCACCTAACTGTCCACTATGAAAATCAATGTTTAATTACAACCATAGGTCCTAGAACTACCCTTCACAGATAGATCCCCCTTTCTGTAATTTACTTACGAGCCGTCGCTCCTTTCATAGCCTCCACAAGCTAGGTGTCTGGATCCGGACCAACGTTCCGATCTACTTGAGTCCTACAAGATCAATCGAACCCGTCAACTTCGGTAATTTTGAGTCACATGAAATACTGAACACGTCACCTGAAACGTTAGCACAAATAGCACAAGTGCAAAGTGTGTCCTAGAGCGGATTCAAACAATGAAAAATCCTAACTAGCAGATTCAACAGCATATGATGTAAAAACAAATCAACTAATAAACTCTAGAACTATCATGCAATTCTAAATATCATGAAAGACAATTATGCACGTGAATTATTCAAACATAACCACACAATATGTTTGAACAATTAAAAGATGAAAGCGCCTAAGATTGATAGATGAAGAGCAGAAGTTTTTTGTTTAAAAGCGCAATCAGATTTATAAAAACTTATTTCAATATGGTGAATTTTATGCACAAACAGCCCTAACTTATATAGAGTCCAACTTTAGCTCAAACAGGATTTGTAATAGATTACAACTCTACACTTATCAGGATTTAGCAATTACCACAATTATACTCAAACAAGGATTTTGTTTTTTAACATTAAATGGGGTCAGGTAAAAGTAACATATGGGTCGAATTAAAAGAGTTTTAGTAGAGGTGAAAAACTGACTCGATCGATCTAACAACTGGCTCGATCGATCGATCCAATGCTCGATCGATCGACCAGATTTCTCGATCGATCTAACTCAACCCGAGAGCACCTAGATCGATGTTGTTCCAGAATCGATCAATCGAACAGGACTCGATCGATCGACCAAAATTGATCGATTTATCTCAACCCGAGAGCACTTAGATCGATGTCGTTCCACACTCGATCGATCGAGTATATATAGTTCGATCGATCGACCAACATATGCACAATATATTTTTCGTTATGATCCATACTAAGTGTAGTGCTCAATTGTGTGAAGATGTATGCATGATATAATATTTTACCTGTCATATGGACATTGCAAGCTTAGTGACTCCATTATCATGTATCGTCTGATTAAACGATGAACTCTTACTCTAGATTACAATCAAACATTTTGTCCACGAAAATTGCCAATACAAAATAAACCTTACATTAATTTATTGTCGTTTCAAAGATAACCAAACTGCACTCAAAATACTTAATTTGGCACCTGTTTTTGAAACAAGGGAAAAACCTCATTCTGATCCTCAAGAAAAATAATACTAGAACTATGCATGCATAGATGGAAAAATAATGTGGTAAAAATACGTACAAAATTGTAAAGAAAATCGGCAGAATGAGGAAAATGAAAGGATCAAGCTTAATATATAGAATAAGAGTTAGGGTTAATTAAAAAAAATTGGCTAAAAAAGAAGTATGTGACTACTATAAAAAAGTTGAAGATACATAATACCAATTCAAGGAAATCAATGTTATTCTAAGCCTAGGAAAGAAAATATAAAATTTCAAGCCATAAAACATAGCTTTGAATTTCAATTTAGTCTTATTTATTTATTTCCTAAGATTAATTTCAAAAGAAATAGACGGAAACAATGTCCCCATTTTTCTATAAAAACGTGTTCGATTTTATCTCTGCCGTTTTCCCAAATTTTTTTTTTATTTAAGAAAAAATAACAACCTCAAAATTAGTAACAACAAAAGTAGCTCTAATTGTATTCAAATTATATATTTTTACTATTAATAATAATAATTGTTATATTATTTTTTTTAAACGTAATTTAGATTAAACTTCAGTAATTTAGACTTATTTAGTGTTAAATATTGTCTATTTGAATACCATACAATTATATATGATTATGTTTAAAACAAAAGTAGTTATGATTGTGTTTAAATTATATATTTTTACTATTAACAATAATAATTGTTATATTATTTTTTAAACATAGTTTAGATTAAACTTCGGTAATTTAGACTCGTTTAATATTAAATGTTATCCATTTAAATACCATAAAATATTATTTTTTGTAATTTTCAATTTTTTTCCATTTAAACTATGAATGATTTGCAACTTAAATGAAAACTATAAAACTTGGAGGGAAAAAATATTAGTTTAATCTCATAATTATTGTAAAATATATATTTTAGTTATGTAATTATTGAATTAAGTTAATTAAGTCATGTAATTTAATAAAAATATTTAAATTTATTCAATTAATATAATGTTATTGAAATTAAGCATTATATATTAAAAAAATAATTTATTAACTACGTATCAAATTAATTAATAATAACTTAGCAATATTAAACTACAATAATTAAAAAAATAATAAAAAAAGAGAGCTTGAAATCTATTTGTTACATACAAAGAAAAATTTTATATTATAAAATAATAAAATTTAAAAATATTATAGCTTCATTTGACGCTAAAATATATAAAATTTATATAATATATAATAAAAAAAGATTGTGCAATGCCTACATATAGTTTTATGTTGTATTTAAACGAAAAATTATAATTTAAATTTATTTAATTCTTTTCAAAAAATAGTTGGCATCAACTTACTAACGAAAAATTAATAAAACTAAATTATTTATTTTTTAAAATAATAAAAATAAATTGGTGCTCATCGCCTATAACTTATATGATATAATTGAAAGCTATACGATTATTACGCTCTAATGACGAAAGATTTTTAAGTATCTTTCACTCATAAAATTACAATATATATATATATATATATGATAATAGAAAAGTAGGAAACCCTATTTATTCTTTTAATCTTACCTTTGCACAAAAAGTTTGGTTTTTATGTTTTTTCGTTTTTTAAAATAAAAAGACCTTCACAGCTCAAAGCAGACTGCACCAATGCAATAAGAAAAGCTCAGCCTAACACGATTGAAAATTGTGTGGAATTGCATCCTATAAATCTTCGATCATGCTAAAAAAGGAATGTTCATGCAACAATCTCCTTCAAATATTTAAACCAAAATATTTATAAAAAAAAAAAAACAGTACATCAGAATTTTAAAATACTATACTATTTATATTCAGTAATCAGTCACTAGTCACTACTGAGTTTTGACTAGAGATTGTAACTGATTAATTAAAGTTAGATTCGACCAGAATTATTCTGAGTTGTAAGTCTATTTGTATTGAATCGTTTTAGGCCGAATCTGTTTACGGCGGGTCGGTCGGGTAATACTTGTAGGTTAAAAAACACGACATATTGACCTTTTTAAAAAAAAATCAAAATAAAATTGTATATTTTTATGTAATTAATTTTTTAGCAATCGAAAGTATTAAGTCTTTTAATTTTTTTTAATTTATATCTGCATTAAAATTGTGTAAAATATAAAGATAATTCTAAATATGTAATGAATGTTATGAAATTATATTTAAATTAACAATTGCGTTTCTTACGCATATAATCAAACTTAAAAATTGTAAAAATGATATGTAAATAGTTAAATAATAAATAATTTTAAAGACAAAATACTAATATGTAAATAAATTGTAGAATATCTTTAATTATATATTATAAAATTTTTAAATATTAGAATTAATTAAGTGATTAAAAAAAAAATTTCAATAATATCTTGACTCAACTCATTTTTATTATGATTCGAACAGGTCAAGCACCTATAAAACTTCAATCTTTTGAATCAAATTATTATCTCTAATGAAAAAAAAGAAATTTCTTTTGTTGTTATAATTATTTTTCTCTGTTTTTTTTTTAATTTTATAATTAATTATATTTTAATATTATTAATATTAAATAAAGTTTTTATTAATGAAAATTATTATAGTTAAAGTAAGTTGTGACGTAAAACCACTTAAAAAAAAAAAAAAATTATATGGACAAAGTGAAAAGAAAAGTCATCTCGCTCACCGTCCTTTGTCTCTTGTTCGATTCTATCTAGCTGTCCATCTTCTCTTAATAAATCGTAGCGTAATCGTTATCCTTTGCCTTAGGGTTCCTTTTCTTTCTCTGTTTTTCTTTTTCCTGTTTTCAAAATTGCAAATTAGGAAGAGTTTAATTAAAAAATTAAAATGAAATAAAAACTAGCTCTGCTATGAAATACTGTAGAGATCTTTCCTACCAACCTATCAGAAACCCTATAAATTTCACTTTAAAAGGTTTTTATTTATTCTTAATATAATAATTTAGAATTAGTTTTGTTTTTTTGGGTGCTATTGCTTAGTTGTAGTTCTTTATTAGGGTTTAGGTCTCGTGGAAACAGGTTATGTTTCTTGTTCGATTTTTGATTGGATTGAAGTATTATATCGAGCTATAGATATGGAAGGTTTTGTGAGCGGGAGTGGTATTCAAGAAGTTCCCAATCCTCAAGATCTCAAGCAATTCGGAGAAAGTTCGAAAGGTTTGCATTTCCTCTTTCTTGATCATTTTCGCAGATACTTATTTTCTCTTTATAATGCTGTAAACTAATTGCTGGATCCCAGTTCTACCTTGCTACTGTTTGGCTGCTGAGAAAAAAATTGATTAAAAATTGTAAATTTGGTATTTGATATTCGTTAGATTGATTAATGTTCTGTAACCGAGCGTCTATATCACGTAACCCATTTATTGCATTTATTTACTTTTTGCGTGATGATTTGCTTCTTTTGACCTAAAAGTTGAACTGTTCTTCGTAAGTAAGAATGTCTTTGATTTCTTCTTTTGATTTGAGTTGTTTCTTTCTGTAGATGGTTCATTATTTGATGCATCTCAATATGCATTCTTTGGCAAAGATGTGGTAGAAGAAGTTGAGTTGGGTGGGTTAGAAGATGAAGAGGAGGAGTTACCTACAGTTGAGTTTGATGACGAGGAATTTCTCTTTAATATAGGAGAGGTACTTTTCGTTTCCTTTCTGAAGTTGATTCATGTAACTGTGCTTTCCATATTATATTGGTTCTTGGTATATATCTCTTTTACTCTCTTGCTGTTTATGCTTTTTCCCGATTTACTGCTACGTGTGAGACCTTCTATTGTATTCTGTTTAGAATGCTTCTCTTTTTCTCAAAACAAGACAACATCTAATATTGTTTGCTTCTGATGACTATAACCTATTGGCATTATAGTTTGTGTAGGCACACATACTACACTCTCTTGTAGAAATCCTGTAATATGCAACATTGATTGTTATTCTTTTATTTATGTAGACTGACATTATCTTTTCTACTGAATTACAAAGTATTAACAGTGTCTCATTCTAAAGTTGGTGGTAATGAATAGGATCTCTCTTTAGGTATTGCTTTCGGGCAGATGTTTAAGAAGGTTCCTACAACTTTATGTGCAGGAGTGTCTTACCATTCATAACTTTATGTTTTCATTGGGCTTGGTTGCTTTAATTTTGGATAGTGAATGGTTACAAAACCTATTTAGCTATTGAATTGGAAGCTCTGTTTTGCAGCTGTCTCTCTTTTTTATTTAATTCCTAGTTTTTCTTTGAATCTTATTGCCTTGTGAAACTTTTTTTGACACTAATGACCTTGCAGCAATGTTTAAGACAAGGAATGTTAGATTTTTTTGCAACAATCTATTAAGTGTTTGAGTTGTTGTCTGTATTTCTCTTATATTTAAGTTCAATAGATCTTGAGGTAACAAGAGATGCCATTTGACTTATTACCTTGACATGTATCAATCATATATATATATATATATATATATATTTTTAAATTTCAGTTGGATGTCACTGAATTTATTTTCCTGATTTGTAGGGTGAGGTTTCAAGGTCTCTATCTGATATTGATGATCTAGCTAGTACTTTCTCAAAGGTTAGCTAATTGGTTTGCCTTTCAAACTGATAAATGTGAAGTTATGCTGCTTACTATTCTTAGATGACCAAATGCGAGTTTCTGTTTCAAGAGGAACCTTGTGTGATTCGGGTTCCAGAATCTTCCTTGACTGCTTATTATGAGTCTTAAAAGGTTGTGACCTCTGGTGTTTTTCATCAATTACCTTCAGAGATTTTGGTCATACACCCTTAAGCAATAGCCCTAACTCTCTCTTTTATTTCAGATTTGTGTTCAAGTCATTAGGTCTGACTTCTAAAATTGACTCAGTTTATTGATTTTGTGTGAAATTTGCTTGGTAAGTCATAATATATTAATATTTGATTTTAACTTGGGTTCTCTAGTTCAATAAAATGATTGAAGTTGTTGGACAAGAGCTTATTATCACATTCACCTTTTAGCATCTTTAGACGTGGCCTGTTGAATTGGAATCAAGTATGTTATAGTTCATCGACTCTCTTGAGATATGCTATATAAGTTCAAGGTTTAAAATATAGATATTTATAAAGATATCAACCCTTCAATTTTAGGGGAAATTTCAGTAAAACAAAAAAATTTAATTTTTTTTTTTTAATTTAAACTTCATTATATAACCCAGTGATATTGATAAACATAAAAATATTATATTTAATACTATTATTGAGTATTTGTCAATATAATAATCCCAAAAGTTTGATATTTTGGAGGTATTTTGACAAAAAAAGATTTTTCTCTATTTTCCACGTCGGTAGTATTCAAAAGAGAAATGATTTGTTCCATGGGTATGTCATAATATTCAAATGCTCTTGGGTTTTCAAGTTTTATAAAATGAGTGAAGTTTATGGTGAAGGCTTAGGGTCATTTTAAAAGTTTAACCTCTTGAACTTTTACTTATGTTGGTTATAGTTGTTAAAACTAGGGGTAGTTTAGTCATCACGATATAATAAATTAAACATTTATGTTTTAACAATAGTTATACAAGTGATTTTCTCTTTGCTATTTGCTTCAGCAATGACAATGACATTCATTAATAATTTTTGATGGTCTGTGAGTGTTGTAAAGCTTTTTGGTTGTAGTGCATATTTTAATTGCCTTTTCTTTTGCAGTTGAACAAGGATGTCAGTGGACCCAGAAGCACTGGGGTAATAGGTGACAAAGGATCCAGAGAGAGTGAGTTCAAGTACCATAACCCTTTTTCATTTTTCTTTCTAATATATATTATGGCTCTAAAGTCTGGTCACTCGTTAAAAAATAAAGCTATTTTTTAAATGTGATTGTTTGCCCATTCTTGTCTTGATTCAAGTTATACTGAAACATTGATTCATTGTTAAGGTAAGATAAGGGAAGGATGTTGATGGAGATATTTACCAAGTAATATCCTAGGATTTCTCTTTTTCATCGTACATTGTGACACCATGGAAAGCCTTATGACTACTCGTGTATATCCTGTATTCTGTTTTATATGTTAGAATATACATGCCATTTATAAGTTATAACCAAAGCAAACATTATGAATTCACTCATGCTGCAAACTAGCTAGTTCAAATTCACTTTTTTTTTTTAATCTTTTATATCTTACAGCTTCTTTTTTTGTTGTTTTTGGCCCTTGAAAAAAGTTTAATATGTGTAGCATGATGTCATTGCAATAACATCGAGCATGGGACATGCACTGGGGCATGCCAATGAAATAATGGACAGTTCTGTCTTTTTGCCAGAATAACCGAGGGGCAATCGGAATTGCTTTTTGATTGGGCTGCAAATCACTTTAGTTGTGTTTTGCAATCATGAAGAAAGATGGACTTATTGAACTACATTTATTTTACGTCTTTCATCCTAAGACAATGGCTAAATAATGCTGGAAACTCTAGGCCAATCTCCTTTCTCTTGCTTTTTATCTCCTCTCTCCTTTTTTTTAAAGTTAAATGTTTTGATTAGTTTTATTTTGAGGTTCTTTTCATAAATTTGACATTTCAGCTTTCTTTTAGAACCGATTGTGCAATATTCTTTTCAGGTTCATCTGTTACAGAATGGGCACAAGAGTATCCTAATTGGATTGACCATCAAATGTTTGATTTTGATAGCACTCCTGAGGGCAAGCCATGGTCCTCACAGCCATTTTCTACAGCTCTTATCCCAGAGTCAAAGCATTTGTATAGAACCACTTCATACCCCGAGCAACAGCAGCAACAGCAACAACCACAACCACAACCACAACATTCACTCCAGCCATTTTCTGCAGCTCGCATCCCAGAGTCAAAGCATTTGTATAGAACATCTTCATACCCTGAGCAGCAGCAACAACAACCACCACAACAGCTATCACAACAACTCCAGCATTTTTCCAGTGAACCTATTCTGGTGCCAAAATCTTCTTTTACTTCATATCCTCCCCCAGGGGACAGATCTCAGCAGGCTTCACCAAACCCGCAAAGAGGCCACTTTAATAATCCATATCTTGCTTCAGGACTGCCAGGAGGATTATCGCGAAACATGTCTCCCTTCTCTAATTCTCATCTCCAATTGACTGGGTTGCCTTCTGGGTCTCGTTTTAGCAGTGGGAATTTGCCCCAAATTACTCCTGGGGTTTCTGTCAATAATCGGCCTCCAAGCCAATGGGTTAACCAGCCTGGCATGTATCCTGGAGATAATTCTAGTTTAATGAACAGTTTATTGCAACAACAGTTGTCTCATCAAAATGGGATTATGCCTTCTCAATTAATGACTCAACAGCAACAAAGAGTGCACCATCCGGTTCAGCCATCATATAACCAATTGTCAGGGATGCAATCTCAATTATTTAATCCACATCTTTCTCAATCGCCACCTTTAATGAACAATTTCGATGCAATGATGGGTATGACTGATATGAGAGAGCAAAGACCCAAATTCGCTCCTAGAGGTAGACATAATCTGCGTTTCCATCAGCAGGGTTCTGATACAAACAGTCAGAAGATTGATGGTGGGTGGCCATATTTCAGGTCCAAATATATGTCAGCTGATGAAATTGAAAATATTGTTCGTATGCAGCTTGCTCAAACTCATAGCAATGATCCATACGTAGATGACTATTACCACCAGGCCTGTCTTTCAAGGAAATCTGCTGGTGCAAAGTTGAGACATCATTTTTGCCCAACTCATTTGAGGGATCTTCCTCCCAGAGCACGTGCTAATTCTGAGCCACATGCTTTTCTCCAGGTTGATGCTCTTGGGAGGATTCCTTTCTCTTCAATACGTAGGCCTCGTCCTCTTCTTGAAGTTGACACTTCTGATTTATCTGGTCCTTGCAGTAGTGAACAGAAATCAGCTGAGAAACCTTTAGAACAGGAGCCAATGCTTGCTGCAAGGGTTACAATTGAGGATGGATTCTGTCTTCTTCTTGATGTAGATGATATTGATCGTCTCCTGCAGTTCAACCAGCTCCAAGATGCTGGAAATCAGTTGAGGTGCAGGCGTCAGGCCCTGCTGGAAGGACTTGCAGCATCACTTCAATTGGTCGATCCACTTGGCAAAAATGATGATACAGTTGGGCTTGTTCCTAATGATGATCTTGTTTTCTTGAGGATAGTTTCCCTTTCCAAGGGCCGGAAGCTCCTTGTACGCTACCTTCAACTTCTTTTCTCTGGTGGAAATCTCATACGAATAGTTTGCATGGCCATTTTCCGACATTTGAGATTCTTGTTTGGTGGCCTCCCATCTGATCCAGGAGCAGCAGAAACAACAAATAATCTTGCCAAGATTGTTGCAGCCCGTGCTCATGAGATGGATCTTGGTGCACTTAGTGCCTGTCTTGCGGCTGTGGTTTGTTCGTCTGAGCAACCCCCGCTTCGTCCTCTTGGAAGCTCTGCTGGGGATGGAGCTTCAATTATTTTAAAGTCTGTTCTTGAAAGGGCAACTGAAATCTTAACAGATCCCCATGATGCAAGCAACTATAATATGACTAATCGGGCACTTTGGCAGGCTTCTTTCAATGAATTCTTTGGTCTTCTAACCAAGTATTGTGTAAATAAATACGACAGTATAATGCAGTCCCTGCTTATGCAGGCCCCACCAAATATGGCTGTTAATGGAACTGATGCAGCCAGAGCTATTAGTGGAGAAATGCCAGTGGAGCTTTTACGGGCAAGTCTTCCTCATACTGATGAGCCTCAAAGGCAGCTGCTGTTAGATTTTACTCGTCGGTCCATGCCTGCAGGTGGACCTAATAGTAACAGTGAAGGGAGAGGCAGTCATGTAAACTCTGAGTCGGTTATAAGCTGATCCAAAGCCAATTAATAATTCAAGGAATAGCTGGTAACTGAAATTCGGGGACAGAATATGCAAGGTCATGCCGGTTTACTAGGAAAAAATATCATGACAGATTTTCTACTTCTGCATCAAATGATGGGCAAACTAGCAACACCAGACAAAAATAAAGGTGATGTTCAAGAAGCATATATTGTTGGGATTATTAGAAAGCAGGTTATTTTTTTCTTTCATTCTCTTTTAAATCTGATGGGGGAATCATGGGTCTAATTTTTTGGTTGGGACAAGGTAGAGGGCGCATTGCAGATGGCTTGGGGTTTTGCTAAATATGGCTTTTTAGACGTTGGAGCTTATTTTAGTGCTCGTGGAATTCCTTTTGTCGGGATATTGAGGCAGCAGGTGTATGTACAGCTTTTTCTATTTCAGTTTATTTTGGACGATCATGTCCTATTATTGATTTTGAAGAATATGGACACGATTTGTTGCTTGTCTGAGATATTTCGTACTCCCTTCTAATAGTTGATGGCAATGGGGTATGCAAATGTAGGTCCTGGCTGTATTTTGTTATGGAAGTCGATGGTTGGGCATTGAAACTATAGATGAATGTTAAATGCGGCTGTTCTAGTGTCAACTAAAATGCCCACACTTTTTTTTTTTGGGGTACTGGTAGTCTTCTTTGAGCATTCGAGATCAGTTCGTCCGTTGTGCAACTATTAAATTGTGCTCTGAATGGTCTCTGCCTCTGCCTTCTTGTATAGTTGATAGAGATTTGACATAATTTCCTGTTCGGATCCCCCATTTGGTAAAATATGTATAAAAAGAAGTTTTTGCTCTGAACTTGTTAGGTGTTGTATTGTACCAGTCATTTTTTTTATTTTAGATTTTCGGGAGTACTCTGGGTTAACTATTTAGGTGGACCTCAGCTCTAGAGAATTTTGTTTTTGTCCATTAAAAACTGGTTCTTAAATTTTGTTTGTCTAAGTTAAAATGTCAAATTTATTTCATAAACCCAGAGTTGCTTTCAGTTTGAACTCATCGAATAGTTTTAGATCGGTACTCTAGTAGTATCTAAGTTAGATAAATGATTTTTTTTCACTCGTGTTATTAAAATGTTTTATTTTAATACCTTAATTTATCAATTTATTTCAATATAATGCTTCAATTCATAAAATAGTTTAATTAATACCATAGTTGATAAAATATTTTTAATTTATTATTCTAGTTTATACATTTAGTATCATTTTTTGTTTTTTCTAACCAATTAATGAATTAGATTCTAAATTGAAACTCTTTAAAAATATGGATGAAAATGAGTATTAGTTGATTAATGTAGGTATCTTTACTGTACTTGACCAAGATTGGTACCATAGTGGAATTGAAGTTAAGCAAATGATATTCCTTTTTATGCATGTTATAATTTAGTATCACAAATTCATCAAATTGTTTTAATTTAATAATTAATTTATAAAATAATTATAATTAGGACCCTAAGTTCATAAAATATTTTTAATTTACTATCATAGTTTATACATTTAGTATCTATTTTTGTTCACAATTTTTAATATTATAATCATTTGATAAATTAAAATATTAAATTAAAACTCTTTAAGAATACGAATAAAAATTGGTACTAATTGATTAATTTGAGTAACCCTGGCTTGGATAACTAGTTAACAAACTTTTTTGAAAAATTACCAAAAATAATACCCTTAAAATTTATAGTAACAAAACTAGCACCTCAATGACGTGAAATATTAAATGTTCAGTATTGAACGGGTCTAAATTATCGTCGTTCAATTTTAATTGAACGGATGTTCAAAGAAAAATGACATATTAGTCATTTTTTTAATTATGAAAATATAAATTTGAATACAAAAATGTTAGTTTTGTTATTATAAGTTTTAAAATGTGTTATTTTTGTTGTTTTTCCGACTTTTTTTCCATATTGGATTTAGAACATCTTTTGACATTATTCCAATAGACATTTTTGTTATCTCAACATTCACTATTTTTTTTTTTCAGACTGGCCAAAACTCGATTACCCAAGGTCTTCATTGCATATTCTTACTTCTTACTATACAGCAGTAACAGCAGAGTACACCTAAGGCGAGAGAAAAGTGAAACAGAAGCGTACCATTTATAAGAGCCATGTGCAAATTGAACTTAAAACAGCTGGGGTCCATACTATTTTAAGAAGAGCCAGGTCCAAAATTGCATTCATAATGGGCCTGCTCTTCCAAGAGGAAACAAAGGTCTATGCTTCAAGAATCAAGACCATTGGGATTCTTACACTTCATTTATTTATAAATTCATTGGAAGAAAACTAGTTATATTGCTCAGTTGTGGCTGTACCATTACATTCAAATAACGTTGAACACTCTTAAAGACAAATTAGAAAATTATAGTGATCTCAATAGTCAAATTAAAGCCATCAATCCAGTATAAAAGCAAAAGATTAAGCAAGAAAAAAAATACTTTATTATTTAGTTATTAATATGTAAGACACGTAAATTTATTTGCACACAAATTTTCTGTGAACCACAAGAATCAAAATTGTTTTGTTATAGCTCTTAAAAAAAAAAATCCAATTAAGAGTATTTGTCATACGAGTATTAATTTGAATACGAATTCATGGGCAGAATTTTATGAACTTCGCATTCACGGCTCTGATTTATCTTCTTGTAAAAGAAAGAGGGAAATGAAAGAGAGAAATGGGCGGACAAGGTTTGTGTAGTGTGAGTATGACTTTGAAGGGTTTATAGAGATTGAACGAGTTGGGTATCTTAAGGAGACTAGCAGAGAGAGTGAGTGAGTTTTATGGTGACTTAAGAGAGAAGTATATCAATAAGGAAATGATGAGAAGGCCTTTTGTTATTCATTTCACTGGGTGTGAGCCATGCAGTGGGGATCATAATCCCCAATATATTTGGGAAGCTTGTTGGAATGGAATGAAAAAGGCTCTGAATTTTGCACATAATCAAGGGCTGCGCACATTTGGTTGTATGCATCAACATCTACTTAATTCCTCAAAGGACAAAGTGAATAATAGGCCCAGAAGTTTAAGTGACCTTCTTAGATCTAAGGTTGACAGCATTTTATGACAATTGCTCCAGCACAGTTCAAAGCCCAAACCAGAACAAAAGAATTGGCCCACTCTTGTAAACGTACAAGTTGGAACAGTGACTTGGGAAGTGCGGTAAGTATAGTTTTATCCACCATATAATCTACCGTGTGTGATGGATATGTCATTTGATTTTTTAAATTATAAAAAGTATTATTTAATTTCTTAATTTTAAAAAAATAAATTAATTAAAGACAAAATATATTATTTTAATAATTTTTTAATTAATATATTATTTTTAAATTAATATTTTAATATAAAAAAGTTTAAAACAAATATTTTTTTTAATTGACCTCTTAAAAAATAAGATTTTAATTAAAAATCATGTATTTTGTTCTTAATTGGTCATTTTTTTAAACTAAGGAATCAAATGATATCACTTATAATCTTAGGGAACAAATAATAACAATAACTTAGGAAGTGTGGTAAGTATAGTTTTATCCACCATATAATTTACTGTGTGATAGATATATCATTTGATTCCTTAAATTATAAGGGGTATTATTTGATCTCTTAATTTTAGAAAAATAAACTAATTAAAGACAAAATATATTATTTTAAATTAATATTTTAATATATAAAAAATAAAAAAATTAATTTTTTCTTAATTGACCTCTTAAAAAAATAAGATTTTAATTAAAAATTATGTATTTTGTTCTTAATTAGTTATTTATTTTAAAACTAAGGGATCAAATAATACCACTTATAATTTAAAGAAACAAATAATGCAAATAAACTAATTTGAGTGACCTATATGATACTTTTCTCTAAAATCTATATTACAAAGTGAAGCAGGAAGTTGTTGCTCATTCACCGTTTAATCACATTTTTATATAATAAAATTAATTTTTTTTCAACTGCTTTGATTTGCAATTTCTTATTATGTATTTGAGTACCTAAACTTAACAAATTTAATTCAACAATATTTACCTCAGTCCGAAAATTCTATACATAAGAATATAAGAAACATCTACTTTTCTCATACAAACTATATATATATATATATATATTTTTAAATAAATTATATGGATGAGATTTATCTTAAAACATTTTGTATATATATATATATTTTAAATAAATTATATGGATGAGATTTATCTTAAAACATTTTGTGACCTATAAAGGGTATGGTAGATGTATGATAGAATGAAACTAGTTAGTCACATCAAATAAAAAAGTTAGTAGCTCATGTCTGATAAGATCTTCGGCGGCATGCCTATCAGCTATTCAGCTACTTGTGTGATGAATCCATTATTTACATACCACGTAAAGAATGATAAAAGGATACATGGACGAATGAACTATAATATATGTGCACATAAACTCTATATATATGGTTAAACTTTAATTGCTTAATTAACCATCGAGCATAAAAAAGCGACTTATAATTTGTAAATTTTGGCTTCGAGTTTTTATTTTGATTAGGCAGAGTTGCATTGCTTTACGGAAACTATGTGTTTTGTGATCATGATTTAACGTACGTTTTGGTATCTTTCACTGAAAACAACTCTCAGAGATTGTTTTGTTTAATTAGTACACTGTACACAGATGTATCTGTGGACCACAGATATATTCTTTTCTGTTTCCTTTTCTAGTTTTTAACTTATTAAGTGTATGAATGATCCAGCCCAATTGATTTTATCTCAATTCGTGAAAATGATTTGATAATTTGTTTAATTGCCTTTACGGATCATTATCAACAACATACGTAGCTCGCAATTTCGCGGAAGATCCATTTCTGGCCAAAACTCCAAAGCAGAAACTTAATACAATTTTGTATCTGTTCGTATCAATTTCAATAAAGTTCAACGTTACGTTTGTTGTTATATTCCTTAAAAAAAAAAAAAAAAATGTTCATTTCAATTCCTAGTAAGTGAATATCGCATGCATGAAATTATATGAGGGTTCCCTACTTCACTATTCATATGTTCATTAATTTTGGCAACTTATTAGAAACAGCTAGCTAAATATAACACGATATGCATGCAAGTTACAAAAAAAAAAAAAAAAAAAGTTGTACTGGACAGTGATAGTGAACAAGTGGGTTCAATAGTCTCTTCTCCACCACTTTCTTCATTCTTTCTTTTTTCTAAATCAAACATATACTTTGAGAATTTTGATGTAGTTTGAATTTGTAAATTGATATGAAAGATGGATCTCCAGATCACTAAATGAATTACCTCTCCGCCAATGTCACTTTCTGATGAGTTTGAGTTAATTTCAATATATAGTAACAGAAGTATCAAAATTAATTCGTCCAGTTAATTTAACTGTGAGGACATGAGATGAGATATATCATATATAGACATGTAGTTGTCAAACCACCCAAATCCAATCATGAGATAGAAATCTATTTAAACTTCAAAGGAACTTAATTACACTTACACGAGGTCCCCACCAATTAATGAACAAATTAAAAGCATGATCGATCTTCACTATTTGCACATCTGAATGGGGTCCGTTTAATTTGGTGGGTTGTCTAAGAAGATGAAGTTTATCAAGTATAATTATAATTATATCAACAACAGTCATTTCGACGGGTTGTTTTCAATTCTTTGATTTTCCAGCTATGAACGCATTATATCTAAAGATTCGTTACAATCAATTTTTTAATTTTATAAGTTTTTTACAATCAACTTATTAATTCATTTCTTCCCATTAATTTGGTGCTTTTTTGTTACTAGCTAGCTCCTTTACAAGTGATTATATATTCTTGCAAATGTATAAAAGCGAATGAATGGTTTCGTCATTTCTCATTAAGAGCGATTTTAAATTACAAAGTGGAGTAGAGAAACCAAATCTATCATTCATCTATTTTTATATAGCTTTCTTTTAATATATAAATATATAATATTTTTTTGCTAGAGATCTTTATATAACTAGTAATGACATGAATTTTTTGAAAAATTATATAAAATAACACTCTTAAAAATTATAATAACATGTATACCACTTAATTATATTGAACGCATTCAATTAGATAGATTTTAAAATTAAACGGATTTAAATAATCATAATTTAACTTTAGATGGAATTAATGTGAAATAAAATATACACATTTTTTTAATTGTAAAAAAAATATTATTTTTCTAATTATAAATTAAAAAAATACTATTATTATTATTTTTTTAATTACTATTTTTTTATTTTTTATTTTTAGTCACGTAATACGTTTGTTCATGCCCGTAACAAGAGTACAATTTAGCTGTCTCCATTGAGGTTTATGAGCAAGATACGTAAGCCCACATATTAGATATGAAACAGTTGTTTTTCTGCCAGTTTAGAAAACTTTTTTTAATAACTTGTGCAACTTGTTACTTGGTCCTTCAAATCAAGGGGGAGAGTAGAATAAATGAAAAGGATTTATATAGGAATGACAAAATCTTTAAAATAAAATTTTTGGATTATTAGTGATATTTTGCTTTTGATTACTAATTATTAATTATTATAGCTTGATGTTGTGCTATTTTATGGTGAATTATTATTAATTTTTTTTGTTAATTTGACAGGATACTTATTTTAGTCTTTTGCCTTTTATAAGATTTTACTTTAATTTATAATTAATCTGTAAAAGCTTTTATTTAATTCAATGAAGTACCTTTAGTTAAAAAAAAAAAAAAAAAAATCAAACCAAGGTCGAGTGGCACCTTAATCACTGCATATGGTGTATGCTCCTTCTGGTTGAAATCTTGCCAGTGTAAATGATATTTACAAAAGTTGAAGAATCACTACATTTTTCTTAACTTTAATCGCAAAATTGCAATGTCAAGTTACGTTCCAATCTGAATGTTATGATTATCGCCATCTTTAATTACATTTATGTCAGAACTGAAAAAGGGTAATGTGCCAAAACAAATCTAATATGTTTCAAAGATCTTTGACTTTATAATACGATTCCGAGGCCATATTAAACCTTAAATCAAATGTATGTTTATTTATTTATCAGCTACCTTCTTCAAATCTAATAACACTTTTCTCTTAAAAATAATATATATCTTTAAAATTTGACTAATTATAAAAAATATTCAAACCTTATTAACAATTTTTTATTTTTGTAAAAAGATACTAACTTTAATAACTTATTAATAAATGAATAAAATGATAATTTTGGTTTTTATTAACTTTTCATTTAAGTATAATACTTTTAGCTTTATTTTAATTTCTAAATTTTGTGTAACAATTACTAAAAATTATTCAATTATTTAAAAAAAAAAAAAAAAACTATTAACTATTATATTTAGCAATTAATATTAACAGTTTATCATTTTTTGATATATATATTTTTGTACAGATCGATAATTCACCGAAAGCAATTATGTATATTTTGTTAATTCGTTTGTTTGAAGTCTTGTTTGTGTACATCTAGGGGAAAACAGAGACACCGACGGTCTTGCTTATTTTATAGTCCAATCAAATCTTGATAAAAAAACCCAACCCTCGTCTTTCACGCGTCGACACCTGTCTCTCTCTCAAAGCGTTAAGGGTTTATCCACCAAACACCACAATCTTCCGAACAAATCCAAAATTTCCATTAATTGCATATCTACTACTTAGTTGAAGGTATTTCGTAATTTGAGCGTTTTTAATGAGGGGAGGTAATGCTCTCTTATACAGTATTTTACCTTTTCTTTTATAACATTTAATTTGTGAATAAAAATGAAATGGGGGATCGAAAAATTATTTATTATTTTTAAAGTTTGTAATTTTTAAAGAATATAATGATGTAATATTTTATTTTAATTAATAGTGTAATTATTGTTTTAAAAAAATTATAACTATTTATTGATTGATTAAGCAACTAATCAATAAAATTAATAAAAAAATATATTTAAGAGGCAATAAATAATATCTCACCATTAGAAATAAGTAAATAATTCGATCAATTTACTTAAATTAAAAAAATTAATTTGATTCGTTGGATTTGGATCGAATTGATTGATATATTTTATAATTAGATCAGATTCAGATTAATAGATTTTATAATTCGTTGTAATCCATCCGAACTGAAATTATTATTAAAATAATAAATAAATACATATTTATTTTTAATGTGTTATATTTAATATTATACATACTACAATTACATTAAATTATTATTTTAGTTTTAAAAATAAATAAAAATATTTAATTCTCTATAATAATTTAATAATATTCAACAGTATATTTTTTATTGTTTTGATTATCTAGATTGTGACTATAAATAAATAAATTTTACTAAAAAATATATCTATTTAAAATTTAAATGTTAGTATACATTGTGTTTTATATATGTAATAATAAAAAAAAAATTATAATCTCAATCCGACTATGTCCGATTTGAAAAATTTGATCTGTTAGGATTCGGATTGGTTCGGATTATTTGATCATATTTGAATTAAAAATCTTCAAATTTGTTTTAGATTAGATCAAATTCAAATTAATGAAAAACAGACAGTTTCGACCTATTGTTCACCTTTACTCACCATATATGTGTATATATGGAAAAAATTCGATCTATTCGAATTTAAATTAATTATATTATTGAATCGAATTTAATTAAAAATTTTAAGTATGCTTTAGAGTAGATCACTTTTGAATTAGTAAAAAATATTCAGTTTCGATGTACTGATCATTTCTACGCACCTTATATGTGGATATATTTAATATAATCAAAGGATTTACAAAGTCTGTACGTACAATGAGATCTGTTATTTGTGAATGGTGGTTTTCAAGGTACAGGGACCTCCTGGGACTGAAAGATACCTTACATGTAGCAAATTCATGATGCTTTTTCATGCTCACATATCTCTCTCACTGCCTCAATGTCTGAAATCTTTTACTTAAACCAAGTAAAAAGTGGCACGGGCCCCTCTCTGTTTTTTTTTTCTTTCAATTCTTAATACCTTTTTAGTACTTGAACAGTTTTCTACTCTGTTTTTCATTATAGTGCCACTCTTTTGACTCTTGTGCATTCTTTTCATTGTTTCTTTTACTCTTCTTCTTCTCCAAGGAATTGTTTTATCGTTGCGTTAAATTTTCCTTGGAAATATAACTTCCAATTTTAATTATAATTACGTACAAGCAGAACAAGGCCAGGGCATTTCAATCAAATGGTAATTTCTCCTTGTGTTGAATCCAAAAGATGCTAAACCCAATTTGGCATTCTGTCATGTTGTATTGGACTAACTTGTTGGACTATTCGTTGGAACAAACTCTCCAATTTCAACATCAATTATAGAGTACTGCCTAATAAACCATATTATTACATGTCCATCAAACTTTTATCTACTCTATTAGATGGACGTCCGATGGATAAGACGAGTCATGTTTTACACACTCTGGACTTGGAACTACTTTTGTTTCAAAATATATAGAAGAAAGTATGAACGTCAGTTTTATTTTATTTTTCTCTTTAAATTGTACCATATTGTATCTTTTGCCTATGAAATAAATTTGACTCTTGCTCCAGGTTTTAACAACTCCTACCACCTATGTAATATCATAATTTCTAGGGTGGATGACTAATTTAGCACTTAATTTTTGCTACTCAACCAAATTAATCCAAAAAATTAGTTTGATAAATTTAGTGCCTCATTTTTTTTAAAAATATAATTAATTAATTTAATGCCTTAATTAAAAATTTAATTTAATTAATTTCGCACATCAACTTTTACAATTTTAAAAACAAAACAAATTAGTCTCCAATGAAATTGTAATTACACAATTATATTATCATGGCGAATAGTACAGTTTCCACTGTAATATATTTACGTTCTGTCAAGGCCTCAATATTTCAATTACATCAATCTCACTTTATAATTAAGCTGCATTCTTCCAGGAATAGACACCAAAGCTATATAGGAAAGCTACTTGTCCTCGACCAGTTTGTAATTGATGTCTATAGAAAAGTGGTTAGGAATTAATTAACATGATCTTTTATCAACCGATTCTCAGACTGAAGTCAATTAAAACGTCTGCACTGTGACTGATCAAGATTTACGTATTTCGTAGATTGCAGCAAGACTCAGAGATGAAAACGGGTGGTCCGGGTTGACCCGACCCGACCCGACCCGTTTTAACTCGTGAGTTAATTTCAATTGATTCGTCTCGTGTCAACCGGTCCGGTTCGGACTATGTAATATCCCCAAGTCAAAAAAAAACACTAACATGTTGATTCATTTGACTTTTGTTTTCATTAAAGAAATACTATATATTTTTATTTAATTAAATATTTTAGCAAATAATACTTTGTGATTCGAACATATGATTTTAAATTAGTGATAGATGAAACCTAACGCCAGACCATGTAAAGCATATGTAATTGAAAATATTAATTGTATAATTATTTGAAATGTGCTAGATAAAAAAAATAGCTTTCAAATTGTCTTTTCTTAAATATTTTAAATTTTCTCGATTCATAATTATATTAGAATTATGCAAAATATAAATATTCTTTTAAATATGTAATGAATCTTATGAAATTATGATGTTATATTTAAATTCATAATTTGCAGCATGTTATAATATATTGTCATTTTTTTTCCATGTACAATTCAACTTGAGAATCATCAATATTATTCGTAAATAGTCTAATAGTAAATAATTTTAAAAACAAATGCTAATATGTATGTGAATTGTAGAATACTTTTAATCACAAAGAATGCAAATTGTTAAGTGTTAGAATTAATTAAATGGTTTAAAAAAAAAAATTGAATATCCTAATGGTGTCCTGAATCTACCCATTCCTCTCCAACCCGATCAGACACAAATGGGTCGAATACCCACCGATCCCCATCGGTGGGATCAAATTCCCATCTCTAGCAAAACTATTGCAATTAATCATCATCTCATCCAAAATAATCGTTCATCGTCCATTTAAATCACATTTTGGCAATTGACTGTAATCTAAATAATTAACTTTTGAATAATGCTGTATACATCATATAATCAGATATAATATATATTATAAAGCAGGTAACAGGATTCGAGGGGTTAAGCCTTTGGGTTTATACCTTATATTATACGATTATATAGTACAGAAATATTATGAGCCCAATCTAGCATGCAATACCGTGATACATATTGATAGGTATATTACGAATATTAGAGCATGCATGTTCTTTAGTGAGTAATACGTTTGTTAGGGTTTGACTAATGAATGTCCAGATCTCTCAAATGTGAATATATGTTCACGTATTTATAGTACATTGGCACACATGTGTTAAAACCTAATAGGTCCACACACAAAAAATGATCTTACAGTTGAAAAATGACTTAAGATTTGAATATTGTGCATAAATTATCATCAATCAGAGAACGATCTTGCTAGGTGACGAGGTGAACCACCTTGTAGGCTGACGGATACAACGATCTTGCTAGGCAATTGGGAAAACCACCATATGGATTGACGAAGAAAATGATCTTTCTAGGTGACGAGACAAATGACTGAGAAAACTATTTGAAAGTGGGCCATAGGCCCATATGATCAAACCCATGTCATAAATTTACTCTTAATTGTGTATTGGTTACATGTAATATTAGCATATTGCATTTAAAATTCGTAATATTTACATGTCCAATTTTTTTTTAAAAAAAGAGTAGTTATACACTAACGCACATATATATGTTTGAAGTTATACTTGGTGTCAATAAAAAGCATATAATATTGTACTAAAAGCTAATTAATTATATGTTGTGCACAAATTTAAATGCCCTATAATCTTTCTAATATTTATGTAGAGGAAAAAAGCTTGGCCTGCATTATTTACAATATGTTTTTATTATTATTTTTAAAGTAGATGATCTAAAATACTAATTTTATTAGTTGTTCTTTTAACAAGACAATAAACCATTTTGTTTTACAATAAAATATACTACATTTATCTTATATTTTATTAACATAAAATACCAAGTTAATATTACATTATAAATACTAACGATTAAGTTCACCATCAATTTGCCGATGCTCTTTAACGTGTGTTATTTATTTTCTTCTAGAGTATGTGAGCTAGTACTCTATGCAAATTTCATTTGTCATTATCTTTTAAGAGGGTAGAAGTTATTTGTATTTTTTAGAAGTAACTATATTTACATAATTTAAATTCTTATTATTATAATTATTTTTTTTTATTAATAATAATTTTATTAAATTTTAATTAATTACAAAAATATAATTTACGATGTATATATTATTATTCTTCCAATAATAAAAATAATTTTGAACTTTTGACTTCTCTTTATGCATTTCATTTTTAACAATGACAATAAAAAAATATTTAGAAAAAAAAAAAAAGGACACATGTTAAATGAGCTGAATATTTTCTATTAAATAAAGAAACTTTTAATTAAATGTGGATAAAAATTAAATGCAAACGATTGCCGACTGCCACAAGCTGAAAAGGAAATTCAAGGGAGTTAGTAGCTGTGTCATTCAAGAATAATTTTTAAGTATAGCTGCTATATGTAGTAATTAATGAGAGATAAAAGTGTTTATTGATATAGGAGAAAAAAAAATGAATAGTTTAAAAACTTTTAAGTTTATATGTGCAAAGAAAAAAATTCATGTACTTTAGCAATAATTACTTAATTGAGTAACGGTATGGAGATTTAAATTTGCATATTTATACACTCTTATTAATTATTTATTTTAAATAAAATCTTAACTCTTTACGGCACATAATTAATATAATTGTAAATATACCTATATTTAAATGTTTCATCTACTAAATTAGGGCTTAGACAATTAGCAAAAAAAAAAAAAAATTTAGGGCTCAGACAAATCACTGTAATAGTCTGTCATTAATGGTATATTTAGTTGACAATAATTATAATCGTAATAGAATTTATTTAAAATATTACTGTGTTTGGTTTAACTGTAATTTGTAATAGAATGTAAAGAGATTATCTTCAACACTTTATATTTTTCTCACAATTTGTATAATTATTTATGAATTATTTTGTTCATTTTATCTTTTTTAATAATAAAAAAAATTTATTTTTTAATTTTACTTCATTTATAATTTTATAATTTTTAATTTATTATTATTATTATTATTTATTTTGATTATACTGTTTAAATTAAATAAATATGGTAACAATAATATTTTTTTTCTTTTACATTTAATTTTATTAGGATTATTATTTTCATATTCGTTACCTAAGTACCCGAAGCTTCAAAATCTATTTATATTGATAGGTTGATTGAATATGATTACGATTAATGAAAACTTTCGATCATTGATTAAACTGAGACAAAAGACTAAATATTTAACAAACCACACCGCAAAAAACGCTTCAAATTTTACAATTAATGGAGAGAGAAACTGAAAAGATTCGGTCAAAATGTACCGAGACTTTCATGGTATGAGATTATTACTGCTCATTGACGCCGACAAATTATGTATTATTTTCGTTACAAGTAATAATATAATATTTTAATTCAATAAAATATAATATTAATATAATTATATTTTTTAAAAATTAATAAAATAATTAATAAAAAACATATTTTAAAAATTTTAAAAATAATAATCGAATGATATGTTAGTGAGTAAGGCTGCATCAAGTAATAAATTAATAAATTAAGAATTAATTAAATATAAAGTTAATAATATAAAATAATTATTAAATTATTTATTAATTAAAAATTTATTAAATTAAATCATTAAAAAAATTTTCATTACGAAATAAGAACAAAAAAAATAAGAAAATTGATTAATTTTTAGGTTATTATTCTCATTTCTTTTACTCTAATTAATGCAACTCAAACCTTATTATTATTATTTTCTTTTCTTAACAAAGTTATTTTATTATTCTGTCACATTTGAAAGTTTGACAACCATTGTTTAAATTTAACAATTATATTTTTTTTGCTAAAGTATTATTTTTGACATATTACATAGGTCATATATATTATTTTACTATTTATATAATGTTTAGTTTAATTATTTACAAATTATTTTTAATTTTTTTGTTTACTGTAGTTAAAAACACTTATTTTGTATGTAAATTATTTAACTTTTTTATTATTTATGTTTTGTTTAAAGTTTTACAATTTATTAAAAATTTATTTGATATAATAAAAATTAAATAAATAATAAATAATTAATCATAAGTTGTTTAGTCAATTAGAAATATATTTATACACATGTATGTATCAAAAATAAATACGATAAGCATTGATCTTAATTTATTTTTCAAAACTTAAAATAAAATATAAAAGATAAGATATGTCATTATTTAAAAAAAGTAATAATATTTTTATCCAAAATTTATTTCAATAGATTTAAATTTTTATAGGTAGTATAAATATACCGTTACATATATTATTTAAAAAATCAAAATCAAAGTATATTACTTCTTTAAAAAATTATTTTATTTATTTAAATTACAATATTTTAAAATTTTTAATATGAAAAAAATAATAATATTAATAGAAGCTTTTGCAAATTCAATGTTTTTATTCTCTTTCATTTTGATTCCCCATTGTATATTTTGTAATATGTTCACAGCTTATAAAAAAGAGTTAATTAAGGATAATCATTTAATTTATTCCCATCACTTTATTATTTCAATTCATGCACATTCTGCTGTGTTTACGAATTAGTTAATAAGGACAAAGAGTTTAGCATTGGTGACTCTTTTTCTCACTCCTGATCTTTATATAAACATGGCCTATTGGCCTTCTAGTTTTGTCACAGGCACACTTTTCTTGACCGCTACTTCTGTCTGCGTTCAAGTATTCATCAAACTAAAATCCCTCTCTTATATCACTTCTTGAAAATTTCCATTTTCATTTCCAAAGCTTTCTCTTATTAGATGGCAGCCTCTTCACTCCCTCACAATCATTCTGTACTTGACTCTGTTTTCTTGCCAAACGCTCACATTGAGTTATCTGGATTCATGGAACAAGGAAATTCAAACACCAACTGTGTCCCTCAATTCTACCCATCTAATGTTTTTAATAATGAAGTTCCTGTTGAACAGACAAACCATGAAAGCAGCTGTATCGATTACAGCTCAAAGGTTGCTCTGAGTGACGATGAGCCTTCAGTGACAAAAAAACAGAGCACGGAGTCCTCAACTGCGGTCGATAAGCTTGAAAGTGGAGAGCACGTTACTCAGAAAGTAATCCCCATGGACAATAAGAGAAAGAACAAAAATGGGTCGTCTTTGGGTTCTTCTAAATCGAAGGTAACTACTTTAAGATTGAGCAAAACTTTTCAAGATTCAATTTTTAATTTCTTTCTGCAAGTGGGTTGTTTTGCAAGTTACAAAACAGAAGATTTTTAAATCATGTTCTTCAAATTTTGATTATACTTGCTCTTAGGACGCAAGGGAGAGCAGAACCAAGAAGCAGAAAAAATCCAATAATGACCTGAAAAATGAAAATGAAGAGAAGAAACTTAAATCCGATGAGATTGATCAGGAAAGAGCAAAAGAAGATCCTTCAAAAGGTTACATTCATGTGAGAGCAAGGAGGGGTCAGGCAACAGACAGCCACAGTCTAGCTGAGAGGGTAATATACTGATATTCACTCTTTTAAACAGTGTTGTCAATCAGTTTTACAATTATTATTGTTAATGGTGGTATTTATCAGTTTAAAATGCCCATCGTGTTCCCAAAATTTGCTAATCTTTACTTGATTGACAACTCACACCTACTCAATATGATATCTCAAAAATCCCAAGATGCCCATCATTTCATATTCAAGTAAATATTTTGTGCTAATGGATTTTAGGTGAGAAGAGAAAAAATTAGTGAGAGGATGAAGATGCTGCAGAAACTTGTTCCTGGCTGTGACAAGGTACATTGCTTTCTTCCTTATCCTCAACTTGTCTTTCTGAAGAAATAGGGACCTATATGGCTATATTTATATTTTCTTTAGGGGTAGTACTTTTTTTTTTTTTTAATAATTTTTTTGACACATTCATGGGTTGTACGAAAATAGGTAACTGGAAAGGCACTCATGTTAGATGAGATTATCAATTATGTTCAGTCCTTACAAAATCAAGTTGAGGTAACAAGGAACAGTTCTTCTTACTGGAGTGCTATTTGATAATTAAAATTATGTAACAATGCTATTAATTTCATCACTAATGTTGATCTATGTTCTTATTTCAGTTCCTTTCGATGAAGCTTGCTTCAACGAATCCTATGTTTTATGACTTTGGGATGGACCTAGATTCACTGGTGGTCAGACCAGAGGTATATAAAACAAGTTGTAATTTTTATTTGATTTGTTACTTTCCACTTGCTAAAACTTATAGCTCCTCTGTTTTTGACTTCAATGCATGGAGACAGAGTACAATATCATCACCGGTACCTCAAAGCAGTCTAGTTCAACCCACTGTTTTTGCCGATACCCACACGGTTTACTCGAATGCTACCAATTATACGTTTCTGGATAGCTCAACTTCACTTTTACTACAACAAGCACAGCGACCAAATGCTCTGTTTCATGTATATACTTTTGAAATACGATATTTTGCCAATGTATTTTTGCCCTTAAATTTAGTTATGAGTGTGACAAACCCATTTATCTATCCATGACAAAAAAGAAATTAAACATTATTTTCAGGACAATGGGTGTCTATTGTGGGATGTCGAAGACCAAAGACAAAACTTTCTCAGTCCAACTGGCTTGAGCAACAACTTGTGTTCCTTCAACTAATATAATCATGAAAAAGCTGCCCTACAAATTTGCAGTGAGTTCTCAAACCGGTCTATAATATGTTGTTGTATTAATTTATTGACAGTTTTATATTATAGATATTGTTATCTTAACTTATGAGACAAATGTTCCAACTTATGCCATTAGACAAATTATAAAGACAAATAATCAATTTTTAATTTGTTTATTTTTATTATTTTCTATATTAGTTTTTTAGTTATTGTTGTATATTTTAAAAAACAATTATATAATTCATATGTAAATAATACTTGAGAAAATGTGAGGAAGATAAATATAAAATGATAAAATAATTGTTTTTTTTTTTGCACTAAATTGAATAGAAAATGATTAAATTGAATAACATAATATTTTTTATTTATGTATAAAATTTTATTTTTAATTTTTTTAGAAAAAATAATGCAGATAAATATATGTTATTTTTATTAGAGATTAAAATTAAAATTATTTAAATAATTAAATTATGCACCAAAATGATTAAAAAGAGAGAGATAGAGAGATTAAACTTTCTTAATTGACTTAATTAAGTGACTTTTGCCGACACACCTACACTTATGTATTTGGGAATTTACTTTACTTTAATTGCATGATTTTTTGTGACCCTTTTCCAGTTCAAGAGAGTAAACTAAAAAGCAGCCAAAAAAATCAGAGAAAAGATGAGGTGAAAGGCTAGGGTTTCTTTTTTATCCGGTATCAGTTCCAATGAAGAGGCTTCTTTAACCAAAAGCACTAGTTCCAATTCCAATAGAGATATATTGTAGTGGCTTCTGAACGTCAATAAAGGGCAGCCAAAATCAATGGATGAGCAACTACACAAAGGACAGACCACAACCGTCCAAATAAGACCAAATCTTTTTTTAGATCCCTTGTTAGCATGGACAAATTCCAGGACTTCTTTAGTAGTGGTCGTTAGAGATTGAAACTTTTTTTTTTTATTGTAATGTAATATAATATATTTGTAATGTGAAAAATAGTCGTTCTATATTAATTTCGATTCTAGTGGTTACAATTATTCTGTTATTTCAGTTACTTTTACCGTTATTGGCCATTTAGCTAGATGCAAATGAATAGAGGTGAGAGAAAATAAAAAGATTCTGTCACTGCAGTTGAAATGACAAGCTAATGTAATTATTTATTTAGTTGGCTTTGTTATGTATGGATCGTTGGAATCTTTTGTGCTTTGTAATTATTGTGTGTTCTTACGGTGAACTCCCCCTAGCCATTCAAACATGGAACAGCTTTGAACACACGGCATCTATCAATCAGAATTCAGATATTGCTTTTTCCTAACAAAATTTGACATACATCTATATATATGATCATAATGAAGCCACTATTGATTAGTCTTCAAGTCTCAAAACTTAAGATCAGTAGTGCTGCTAAGTGCTAACTTTACTCTTGACATTACGGTCTTTGATCTAGACTAGATCAATTTAATAAATTTCTACATTTGAATTTTATATATATATATATATATATAGAACTTATATGGATATAAAATCTCAATATTTTCAATATACGTACGTTTCTTAAACAGGGGTGAAGCTAAAAAAAATTTGTAAGGGGTTAAAATTTTTTTTATACAAAATAAAAAATTAATATAAATTACACTAAATTATACTTAATTCAACACTAAATTTTTCATATCATAATATAATAAAGACATAGAGTTAGTACTAAAAAAATATAGAGTTAATACATTATAATTAAATTATAATAAAAATATAACAAATTAATAAGTATTAGTATCATTTATGAATAAAATAAATTCATTAACTAAGAAATCTAGGCAAATAAAAAGCTCAATCAAATTCATCAAAATTTATAGTTGTTGAAACTAAAACTAAAATAAACATATGAAAATGTAAAAAAATAAAATATGATTTAGAATTTTAAAGTTTGAGAGTATATTTTAAAATAAATCTTTATAATAATATAAGAATGACCAATAATAATAAAAATAATAAATTTTATATATAAAACAATTTCAAATGAATTTTAGAAGATTATTAAAATAAAATGTCAAATAATATAATATTAGATAAAGTTAAAATTTGAGTTGAAATAAAATACGATAAACATAAACTTAAAAACTTTAATATGAAGAATTTTTACTTAGTATACGACTGTAATTTTATTTATGTTACTAATAGTTATCAAATATATGAAAAAAAGTATATATTTAATCACTTTATTTACAATTTATATCATTTTTATTCACGTATTTATTAAATATTGTTAATACATACCAAAATATGTAAATAAAAATTAGACATAATATATTACTATAAATAAAATATTTATTTAATACTAAAAATATATATGTAATTAATTTTTTGTAAAAGAATTGGTCAGGACTGTAACCCCCTCTGTAACCCCCTGATCCCAACTGAGCTCTGCCCCTGCTCTTAAATCATATATGCACCACCGTTGCTCTTAAATCATATATGCACCACCGTTCAAAGGTAAATTCTAACACCTGAAGCTCTCATCAAACTCATGTTTGCTTAGTACTCAGAATGAATATGTAACATTGCACTCATGTGGATTAGAAAGCTTGAAAAATCTTGATTAGTTCTTTTGCTGAATAATAAATTCTAAGAAAATATTTTTGCCGAGATATAGGAGTTTGTAGTTGCTATATAATTAAATCTAAGTAATGACTAGACTTCTATAATTGAGGTGATAGTATTGCCTATTTTTTTAATTGCTTTGAAAGTAATAATCACCATATATGATATTATTAGACATAGACTATAAGATGAGAGACAGATAATGCCCGTCTCCAAGCAATGTGGTAGTTTCGACACATTAAGAAGATTATTCTCTCTTTCTTCTTTAATTAAAACAAACAATTAATAACACGCATTCTACCATATATATATATATTCCAAGCGGAGATAAGAAGGGGGATAAAGAATAATGAGAGCAAAGCTTGAGCAGACACTGTGGAGGAAGACAATCCATGTGATTTTTGTGTTCCGTATGTTTCTTTTATGTTGACTCACATGTTTTCAGTATTGTTCCCATCAATCAATTGGACCATCATTTTAGTTTTCTATATGTGGTCCAATAAATAGAAAATTGTATGGAACTGAATCATATTAATTTCATGGATATATGGATCTATCAAAAATTAATATAATTTCTTGCATTTGTAAATGTAGTGGAAATTCAGCAACTTGTTCGTTGAAGTTTGTTTTCTTCAAGTCAATTCTTCAAATTGATACTATGTAGTTATACTATATAATATTGAATTTGGATTTGGGTTTAAAGGCTAAACTTTAATTGTTTTCTTTAAAGCACAATTTTTAATACTAATTTGATTGTGCATTAGGCTTTATAATACTATGAAATTTATTGTGTGCGCTAACGAAAACGACTTACAAATTCATTTATTAATAAAAACACTTAAAATAATTAATATTTTAAATCTGAAATTTTAATGTATGTATTTAAGGATATAATAGAGGAATTGAGTGTGCAGCATCCACTTAATAAATTGCTCTACTCTTTGTAAATGGTCTAATAAATGATCTATCTATATAATGCTATGCACAGTTTGATTTGTATACAACATCTTGATAAGTTGTGTTTTTTTTTTTTTATTTAAAGGATGTCTTTCTAGAATAAATGCATGTAATTGTTTTATGAACAAATACAACTCACCCAAGATCAATGTCCTTTTATCCAAAGTCACAATCTTTCAATATAAACCATAGAAATTCATTTTCATTTATTGCAACTATTTAATGAGTATTTTTTTCAAAAAAAACAAAAAAAAAAAAGTCTAACCATTGCAACAGTACTTTAGAGGAAGGGTATGTCATCTCATTTTAAAAATGTTCCAACAGAATGTTATTACAAAAATATATATATGGTTATTTGTAAATCATTAGATTATATAAGTAAATCTCACCGTTAAAATTATTTTAAAAAAGAAAACCTTTATTCAAATAGTTACCCAACAAAACAGGGGTACCTAAATGAAGATGTAACTTAAAGAATATGTTAGAATTTTCCAAATAGATATTTTAGACTTTCTTTGCCAAGCAAAAGGTAGGCCTGAGTGTCCATAAGTGCTTATGAAAAGCAAGAGATAGGAACACTCCATTAGTCCATTATTTGTTCATGATTAATTATTCAGTTTTCTTTTTCCTCTTATCATTGCCAATGGTCTAAGAGGTGTACCCATCTCATTTACTAATAAATGTTATGGCAGATTAGTAGTCACACCAATTAAACAAATTATTTTTTTGGGCCCCTCATTTATATTATTTTATTTTCTGTTTTATTGAGATCATATCATTATATTTTGAGATTTTATCGCTATTTAAACTTAGATAATCGATCCAACAATTTAACGATAGGACATCCACAACTAATTGTCTAATTATATATAACACGTCATCATCTTTTAGAAGTCAACCTTTTTTATAAATGGCATCTCACGATTTCTTTTCTTTTCTTTTTGTGAATGAAGCAACTAATTGTCTAATTATCTCCTGAAATGCATACACTATTGGTTAAAAGTTACATGTTATTTATCGCCAAAGATTTGCATTAATTGACATGAAACTTATCATAAGCTCGATTAGCTTGCATGTCCATATTTTGCTAATCGACATTCATGTCAGGTCAATTGACTTAATTTGTTTAGTCTTTACTCTCTAAGCATAATGACTAGGAAATTAATCTCAATCTACATTTCTTGTTTTTTTTTTTTTTATATATATTTTCAAAGAAAACATTACTAGGAGGAAGAGCACTATCGTACTGGATACGGATGACATATTCTGTTTGAATCGTTCAAGATATTTAGTTTAACTTGAACCAAAATGCGATGGTATAACAATTTACACTAAAAAAAATTAGTAATTTAATAATAAGAGCTAATTATCCATCAAAATTATAAATGTTAATTTATCATTCGAAATGTGCCCTAGTACAACAATTCAAATTTGTCAGTAATGTCTATATTTATGTTTTGAAGAGAAAGAAATTGCATTAAAACATCAGACCCCTAATTAGTCGTTGAAACTAGCTAGACCCCATTACATAATATGTACGAAATCATTAAAATTGATGCTAGATATGTGCATTTTCTTGACATGATGACTCATTTCTTTCATTCGATCGGCTGAATTATATTGCAATTTCTAGTGTAATCAACGGTCCAGCCTTTGTTAATTGGATATATATATATAGCTCTAGTGTGTTTGTAACATAACCAACTTTGATAAAATAATTCTTGATTTTTTAATTAATTTTTTAATTAAATATGTTTGATAAAAATTTATAATTTTAATTTTTACATTTTTTACAAATCTTTATCAAAATATTGATTGATTTATAAATTTTTAAAAATAAAATTTTTGAACAAGAATTTTAATTTTTTTCATTACTACCGAACATTTTTTATGCAAAGCAAATTAAGTCATGAATTTTGTATGTTTAAGTATTTGAAGTAAATAATTAAAACTTAAAATTTGTAAATAATACACTAAATTTTACCAAATAATGGTGATTTTTTTTAATTTTTTTCCTTGAAAATCATTAAATATAAATTATTATCAATTACATTAGTGATTATTTTTACAAAGAAACAAAAAAAAAATCAATTATTTAATCAAAAATTAAAAATTATAAAACAGTTTCATTAGCCTTAGCTTTTTAGTTTTCCAGCATAGTCTTTCATTCTAAAACTTTTCCCTTCATTCTTCCAGATTATGTATGGTATGATTTCTGAGAAACACGTTGAAGGTTCCTTGAAGAATACTCATGGCAAATGCGCATGCATTTAGAAACACATTGTTGCGACTCCTCCTGCCTCGTTCTTTTTTTTCTTCCCCTACACGTCCACGATCTTGTGAATCATATATAATAGTTATGACCAATGTAACCAGAAGTATATTATTGTTTAGAGGCTGCAGGTTTAGCACTTTGTCCTTCGCATGTGTTGGGTAAAATATGTCTGAAATACTTGGCTTGCTTCAGCTTATATATTGTCTTGTTAAATCAAAAGATTTTGATCATAAGCTTACAATTTAGTTTTTGCTTGTTCAAGATTCATATATATCCTCGTTTGAGAAAGAAAACGAAAGGATTGAATCAATGATTATGATGATCGTAATTATATATTTATGTTCGGCGCCCTCAATTAGATTTTCAACTATTTGGTCATGGTTCTTTCATACTACAATTTTGACAAGTTTTCCATCATTGGTTACTTGGCAAGTCTAATGGGAGAGTACTGCTCACAAATATTGTAACTAGGACATGGCAAATAAAATAAAATCACTATGATTGTTTGAATCTAGATGTTTAAATGCTGTGGTGGATGCAAGATTTTATAACTGAGTAACATCATAGTAAAAAATAGTACTATTTTTTTTCACAATCTTCAAATCAATAATTATATTAATAACAATTAATCATAAACAGTTAAAAATCAATAATTATATTAATAACAATTAATCATAAACAGTTAAATATCAATAATTATATTAATAACAATTAATCATAAACAGTTAATTAAACTATGAGAAGCATAAGACTTTCTAAAATAAATATTATTAATAATGTTCAAATTATTAAGTTTGTAAGAAATTATTTAAAGGTAAAGACCTAAAATAAAAAAATAAAAACAAAAAAGGAAACATTTTCATTTTATATATGCAATTTTATATAATTTCACATATATTTGATCCCAAAAAAATTATTTTTGAAGAGGTGAGACGTAGATCCGACTCATTTTAAATGTAATGTTGAATAGTAAATGCAGGACTACGTTGGCTAGTGATGTTAAGGGTATGATAAGAAAAAGGCAGGGTAATTATCTGAAATAATGACTATAAAATTATTAATATAAAATTATTATTTTAATAATATTAAATAGAAAAAAGGATCATAGAAGATATTTTATTTTTGTAAAATATGTTATTTAGTTTTTTAACTTATAAAAGATGTATTTAAGTTCCATTTCTTATGAAAAATGTGTTCTTAAGTTCCTCTATTTTTTAAAAAGGTGTCATGTAAAGAGAAAGTTAATTTTTTATTCAATTTTTCGTTAAATTTAACTAAATAGCTCATATATCACATACATATTTATATTTTTTGATATATATATAGGTAAAAAAGTACTCAATTTTTTTTTAATTTTCAATGTAATTTTTAAAAAAATTCAATAAAATTTAAATAAAAATTTTAATAAAATCTTTATTGTTTAATATCTAAAGTCACAACTTAGACAATTTTTTTTTTTTTAAAGTTTGATCGAATTCAATAAAATTTAAATAGAATTTTTATTATCTAATATCTAAAATTATAAATTATAAATTAGATAATAAAAATTTTATTTAAATTTATTCAAAAAAATCGTTAAAAATTAGAGTAATTTTTAATTAAATTTTTTTTAATTTAATATATATCTATTGAAAAATATAAGCATGCTTCACATCTTTTTTACAAGTCAAGGGACTTTAAAATATTTTTTTCATAAGTAAATAAACTTATACACATCTTTTATGAGACAAATAATTAAATTATACATATTATTTAAATAAATGTAACATTTTAACTCCTCACCCTATTAAATAAGTTATAATTAGGCAGATATCAACATTGAATATGAGATTGTGCTTAATTTCTCTTTCACAAATATATATTAGATATAAGAGTTATTATTTTTATTTTATAAATTTAAAGTATGTTGTGCATCCAACAATATTTTTAAGAGTGAAAAAGATATTACAGATTTTGTTAGGGATAGAAAATGTTAAAAAGCTTATATTGAAAATTATCAAATAAATTGCGAACGATATATATTGCGGGCTTACTATAACATTGATTTAATGAGCTAAAGAAACTTGACTTTTTTAACTTATAAAATCAAATGAGTCGGTTAACATATAAAATATATTATTTTTGTATAAATATATTGTTAAAAATTGTTGAGAATATTTATTAAAAGCTTAAGTCAATGATAGACATAACATTATGTTAAAAATTGTAAGAAATCTAAAACTTTTAAAATTTTAAATTAATTAAAAAAAGACTAATTATAATTTTATATATTTATCAAACATAAAAAAAATAAATTTATACAATATTTTTATTCTTAAACAAAATTATATATTTTTATATTTTTATTTTTAAAATATTTAAATGAGCTATATGAATTGCACAACCCAACTCAATAAAAAGGTTACATGAGAAGAACTCAAATTACATATAAAAAAAAAAATTAGAAAAAATAATATATATTATTAATATCCTTACAATTTATATCAACAAAAATAACATTCTAGTATTAATGTACTAAATATTAACTCATATATTTTTAATTTAAAAGAATTGTGTTATTTTTATTATTATAAATTTTAAAAGATATTATTTTAAGTAATTTTTTAAAAATTTAATAACGAAACTGAAATGAATATAAATGAAATGAACTAGCTCAACTCATTTTATAATAGTAATAATTGCAAATTTCTCAACTAATAAAATAATTAAATATTCTCCTATGTATTAATTATACATGGCATTAATTTCTATAGTTAGTTACGGAAGATAAGGACGTGAGGAAATAAACATTAGTATATCCATCAGCATATATCATCCTCGAAGCAGAGATGGCTAGCTATGTACTATATAGGGTGAGGGACCAATCTGCAGCTAGTTGCTAGTTGGTGTGGTTTGGGACGGGGCAGAGACCATGGTCGAAGCCCATGGGGCCTGGGGGTCCACTCAGCGACGGAGGAGCAACCCAGCATGGCTCAACCTCTTGGCTATTGAATTGCTTTGTCCCCTTTTGTCTGTTAGAGAGATGAAAGAGTCAGGTGACGAAGATAGAAGGCGACATTGATTTAATATGGTTTGTGTCTGCATGTCTTTGCAACCAAGACATGGGCTGTCCCATTCAAATGGACTTTAGAGTATTTTGATCCCACTTGTTTCTTCATTTTTGTGTCGTCTCATTCCATTTATAATTTTTATTGCAGGAAATAAAAGTCTATGGGTCATCATCAAAAACAGGACCAACCAGAAGAGAAGTTTAGAGGATGCAAATTTATTAAGCAAAAATAAATAGTAGTTAGTTTTGTATGATTTTGTTACAATTTTCTTATATGTAAAATAATGAATATTGTTATATTAGGTCTGGATGTTGAGCAAATATCTATTAAAGTAAATAAGAATCCACTTTAGTTTTGAGATTTAAATTTTAAGAAATAATTTATCAATTTGAATATGAAAGTAAATTTAACTATTTAAAATGTGAAAATTATGAAAAGAAAAACTAATGTTATGTGATTATAATTAATGCGAAATACACTATTTCAGTATTTTGTAGTGTTGGATGGCCAAATGCTTATATTACCCTCTAAGCTCACTTGTTGAAATTATATTACTCATATTTTTTTTTCAAAATGAAGGGGTGAAAACCCTCTAAACCCGATGGTGGTCCCACTCTGTTCAAATAAAATAAATTAAAGGAAATTCTCGAAAAATTTCAAAATTTACTACGAGACATCCCGTTAAATTATTTAATATTTTAAATATAATAAAATGACAAATTTAACATTTTACTTAAACTTAAAAAATACACCCCACATCCCCCACACCCACACCCCACACCTCACATCCCACCTTCTTAAATTAATTTCATATATCCCACCTCTTCTTCCTCACTCACCTCCACCTCCATCTCCATCTCCATCTCCATCTCCATCTCCATCTCCATCTCCATTAATAACTCTAAATTCACTCTAAATATTAATTTCATACATCCCACCTTTTGCTAGATGGAGGTGGAGGTGAGTGGAGAAGAAGAGATGGGATGTATGAAATTAGTTTAAGAAGGTGGGATGTATAAAATTAGTTTAAGAATGTGGGATGTGGGGTGTGGGGGATGTGGGGTGTATTTTTTAAGTTTAAGTAAAAGGTTAAATTTGTCATTTTATTATATTTAAAATATTAAATAATTTAATGGGATGTCTCGTAGTAAATTTCGAAATTTTTCAAGAATTTTTCATAAATTAATATGTATTGCCTTATTTAAATTAAAAATTGAGTGATGTGTAATTATTTATTTTATATAATTTTTGTAAAATACATATGAAAGTTATAAATAAACATATGCAAACATTTCATTTTTTATTAAAATGGATCTATAAGTTAAGTTTCATTTTAAGGTAATAATATTCTTATTTGTGTTTATAATGAATTTTTTAACAATATAATTAATTAAACTTTATGTAGTTATTAATAAAAAATAATCATAACAATGAAGAAAAAAAAAATTGAGTTAATTTATTACTTGTATGACGGAGGGCTACCAGGCCCATCAAAGAAAAACCACAAGTTTGGTCAGGACTCTCTAAAGTAGTGGGCTAATGATTTGATAGCTTATTGGGGTATTCTGGTTACATCACACAAAATTTTCTAAGTATATATCCCCTAAATAAAATAAAAAATTCATTATAAAAAATATTTATATTTAAAAATAAAAAAGATAAAATTAATCTATTTAAAAAATATAAAATACATATTTTAAAAAAAAAATTTATTATTTTACTTAAAATATTTATTTATTAATTAAAATTAGTGAAATAAATTGATTAAATTTTAATTAATAAAAAAATATTTTAAATAAATTAATAACTTTATTTTTTAAAATATATATTTATGTATATGCGATTTATATTTATGGATTTTGTGGATATAATCAGAATTTTCTTGGCTTATACTAGAGTATAACGGAGTGACACTCCGATCTTCGTCCGTCCACTCTCGGTTTCCTTTCACTGTCAGATCCAGAAGTTAAAGGAATTTCTATGAAAATTTTCTCGTTGATCGACGAGCTTCTATTGTCTTGTTACTTTCTTCGGCTTTTGGGGTATTCTGGAAAGTAGTAGTAGATGAGGCTTTTGCAGCTGGGCTTCCTCGTGGCCAGTTGATATAGATGGGATCAATGGGCTTACTGATGAAGATAAGGTAGCTTTGCAATCTCTACAGAGGGTTTCCACAAGTATGTCGTTAGTTGATTTTTTCTTTTTTAAAAAATTACATAAAATAACATTACTGACAACTAATAATACCAAAAATAATACTTTAAAATTTTAAGCGGTGTTATATTTATTATTATTATTTTTCCTTTTCTCTGTTTCCCTTTCTTTTTGGTTTTGTATTAAGCATATACTCTACGGATGTGTTGCTTAATTTCTAAAGATGATCACTGATACATTTTTTTCGAAATAAAAAAGATCACGGATACAGTTTTTTTTTTTTTTGTTCAAAAGAAAAATTTTATTTAAAAAGAAAAATAATACAAACTAAACATTTCTACATCCGTTGCACACAATGCATAGCTTGAAGAATAAGATAACCAATTAATTAACAACATAACTAGTATAAACTTGACAATATAAGCAATAACAAATTCCTTCTCTAACTGTCCATCTAGGTAATATAAGAAAAAGCAATCAAGCTTATAGAGTCGATACAAACAAACAACATTCATCAAATAAAAGAACGACTAAAGTAATAACAAAGTAACAGAAAGAAACAACACCAATATTCAAGAAAGAAACAACATAACTATCATCAAGAACCAATCCACTATCCATGAAATCTTTCTTAGATCTTTTCTTCCACTGAATATTTGTAAATATTCAGAATCCAAAGCCAAGCAAAACTGAACCAAAACACCTCCACTTGGAAATAATTTTTGTACAACAATCAAAGACTAAGGAGCCTTCTTCAAGACGATCTCCATTTCCTCAGAATCCACAGCCATGTTTCTAGCTATCCAGCTAGATAACATTTTAAAACTTTTCATAATCAGGCAAGTTCCTGCTTCAATTTTGGAGATAGAAGCATCAATAAAAATCTTCCTCACATAACCCCTAATTGATGATTTCTATTTTTCAAATACCTTATTCTGTTGAGAGCATAACATGAAGACATCCTCAAACTCAAGCATTAAAACCAGCTTACCCAAACTACTGAACATATATTCCAATGCAATCCTCAACAGCAAAACAGAGCAGCAACAGTGCACAACAACTCGCAAACTCAGTGAGAAAACTTGATTCGCCATACTCAGTCTAATATAAGAGAAGTACAGAGAAAACAAACAACAGATATTCCAATCCAATTAAACCTTCCTTAATCACCACTTCAACACTATTATAAGTGGCGGTGTTTGTGTTTGATCTGTTTGCCATTTGTACTCACTATTATTACTGATCAATCTTTCCTTCGATTGATTACAACAACAGATGTTAATTCTTGATGTCAAAAGTTCATATCCAAGCTCAGATTGAGCAAGAAGATCACTGATACAATTGAACGATGGACTTTTCACATTGCAAAGTATTGCCATTCTGTTTAAACAAACTAGAACAGAATTCCTAAACTTTGAACTTAACATTGCAGTAAATTTAGTCTTTCTTTTGGTAATATACTTTAATTATTTATTTTAGTTTATTCGTCGGTATTGTTTGTTTAAATATTTATCTTGTCATTTTGATGACATTTGAGAAATGTTACCATTACTGTCTATGAGTTCTATACTTGTCTTGGTATCATCTTCCAACATTCATATGCATTTAACTACCTTTGTGATGCTTGAATATGCAGAAAGCAAATGGATTAGGCTTACTAGCTGCGATTGGGAAAGATTATTGTCAAGTGACTATGAAATTTCCTAGTGATACCTATGTTACCTGGACCCGCCCCATTAGGGTGTCATATCCGTGTCGACACGATAAGAACACTGGTGTGGGATATGTGTCCGACGCTTGAAAAAATTTACGAACACGTCTTTTTTCTGGTGATTCGATAATCTTCCAAGGGACTACTACAAATTGTTGAAGAAGAAGAAGAGGCGGCTAAGGCTTGTAGGTTAAAGATAGAGTTATTTAAATGGGTTTATTAAATGGGCTGTTTTTAGCTTTCAGGAGATAGGCTTTTTTTTCTTCAGAGCTGTTTCATTCTTTTTTATTTAAAAAATGGGCTCATTTGATAGCTAAATAATTTGTTGTAAATAAGCGTCAATATAAGCCATATTATGACTTAGTTTTTAAAATAATTAATTTGATATCTAATTAATATTAAATAATAAATTTATAAAGATATAATAATTTTTAATTTAAAGAAAAAAAATATAAAAATTAAATATAAAGTAAATAATTCTTCAAAATCAAATATAAATATCATTTATATAATTATTATATGCAGTGTTTAAGTATTTGTGTCTAAAAAATAGACACATATTATCCATATTTTCGTATCTTAAAATTTTACGAAGTGACGAATCCGACCTCTGCACACGCACCCGTGTCGGACTCTTTTTTCCGAGTCCATGTAACATAGAGTGATACCATTCCCAAATGGGTAAGTTCTTCTGGAGACCTTTGATACACTTATTGACTGGTATACAGTCAAAACAACATGAATAAAATGATTGCCTGTGTGATGCTATCAGACTTTTGATTCTATTAGGCTATGAACCCGTTAATCGTACTTCATTTTCTCATATAGGTCTAAGCTAACATTCTTATCATGGCACATGTTAAGCGTTCTTTAACTGTGAAAATAATTTATTCGTCAAACAACCTGTCCTCATCTTGATTTTTTGAAAAAGTTCTCTCACATTTATTTGCACCCAACTTCTCCCCTAACACCTTAATTTAATGTTCTGCAGGAAATTCCAATAAAAAATCCGGTATATTTCATGCTTCCTTTGGTTCTGCAGCCAAAGGAACTGGGCTCAAGGCTCTTAAGTTTGCCCTCTCAATTTGTGATTCTGTAGATATGTAAGGTTTCATCGTTGGCCCGGTATATAAAGAATGTTATCGACTTTATCCTTTTCCTCAATAATGAATATATTCACACATGTTTTTATCCTGCATTTGAATATATTCGTCTGACAAAAGAAATTGAAAATATCCCTTTAGGACTAGATATTTCTCTGAATCATGGCTAGGTCATACTTCCTTGCATGGTATGGAATGTTAAGGTGTAAATTTTCCCTAGCTCCCTTGTCTTTATTATCATATAAGCGCACTAGAGATATACCATTCAATACCTTAAAATAGAAAGAGAAAAAAGAAAAAAATCCTCCTAACACCATTAACAGAAACAGAGCTTTCCCAAACTTATCCCCCAAAGTCCCCACATTCCATCTTCTCTCGCTGGCTTTCTCTCGTTCACTCCTTTAATCTTTTTGAACCCAACAAAAAGTAGCTCTTGTTTACTTGCCACCATCATTTTCCACTTCCCTCTTTGTCAATCATTGGCGTCTTATTGAAAAAAACAAAAAGAAAATTAGTAAACCAGGCCGAGGTACAGATGTATACAATAATTGTTTGCTTCCTTTCCTTTGCTTTGCTTCCAAGAGATATGTATTTCTAACTTCTAACATAATGTTAGAGGCAAGGTAAAAGTCAATGTGTTCGAATTTCAATACTCTTAATTATTAAATAGTATTTTGCCGACGCATAGAGTAAAAAAAAAAAAATCGATAGCTTGGTGCATTTTGTTCTTGAAGGAAAAGCCTAAACTAAAAGGCCGATCGCACCAGTTTTTTGCTCAATCATTGTACTCACATTAACCAACCAATATTTCGAGGTTGTTGTGCTATGTGTGATTCATTGACTAAATAGTATTTGGCCTGACGCATAGAGTAAAAAAAAAAAAAAATCGATGGCTTGGTGAATTTTGTTCTTGAAGGAAAAGCCTAAACTGAAATGCCGAATGCACCAGTTTTTTGCTCAGGTCATTGTACTCACATTAACCAACCAATATTTCGAGGTTTTTGTGCTATGTGTGATTCATTGAATGACGTGATTCCTTGCGATGAGGAAATATTTATTATTCTCTAATGCTAAGGTGTAATCCACCAATTAAATTACTGAATTATTTGATAAATTTGAAGAAAAACAGCTGCAATTATGTTTGACTTTTTTCTTTTCCCTCTTTTTTTATTTTTTTTACCTTGACTATCACATAATCAATACTTTAAAAATAAAGATTAATTTATTCTCTAGCTCACTTGTAAATATTTTTATACTCATATTAATTATATTACAATATTTAATAAAATTATTTAAAAAATTGAATCTTTTATTTATTTTTTAAAATAATTTTGTTACATATCACTATATAATTAAATGTATGTAAATTTATGTGCTCTTAACATTTATTATTTGTAAAAGAATTATAATATTGCTATAACTGATTTTCTTGTGACATATATAAATTTTTTATTATATTTTTACAATTAATTATATTTAAATGTTATTATTATTAGATAAATTTTTTATTATTAAATTCTTGTTTGTGATAATAATAATAATTTGGATGATGGTAATATTGCCACTTGATTAACTCCTTTGTGCTTTTCAATGTTTTCCCTTCTCAGTAAAGTCGAAAAGCCTTCCGGATTGATTTGTATTCAATTTTAATTGTGTAGTTAATCTTAAAAGGATTCTTATCGGAAGAATACTAAAAATATATAAATTTACATGTATATTTGTATTTTCGTCAGTTGTAATGTATTACATGCAAAATAATTTGGATACTAAAAATTATTTATTTTTCAAGAAAATTGTGTACGTGATAGTAATAATTATGATATGAAGTATTTAGTTTTGCATTTCTTTTTGTATCTACCAACTTTATGTGGTCGTCTTTAGAAGGATTCTGGGTCCAAAATGCTAAGGCACTATGTCATGGTAACCCTCATTGAAATAGCTGTGCAAGTTGATTTTGCTTCCAAATGTTCCTTTAATTTGGAAGTAATTTTTTGCCAAACGGTTTCATTCTTTGATATCCTGCTTGGTTTAGGAATAAACTTTGAAGATTAATCGATGGAGAAGATAACCTATTATGGTACATGTACACCAGATATTTATCAGTTTATTTTTTTTTTCTTTTGCTTTTATTAATTTGTGCATGATTACTTTTAAGTTGTGACATTCGATTATGATCCTCAAAATTGGTACATTTCGACTAATTATGATCGTCACCTCTGAACATCACAGGTCTTATTTAGAATATAAAGGCTGAAATTTTTTACAGCTTGCTATATAAATATACTTGGTGCTTTTTGAAGATAATGTGAAGTTAAAAAGAAATCTCTATCAATGTGTTGAAACCCCTAATTTGTTGTGACCTAATCTCTACTATGTTGAGTTTTAAAATGAAGATTTGTCTGTGGTATATATTAAATAGGAGATTTGCGATAGTCCTCTAACTATTGCATGGAGAACTGTTTTGGTAGACTGATATACAACTCCTTTAAAAATGCATGTATTACTAAGCATTTGCTTCGCTCGTGCGTAAAAGAAGCATAAATTGAATGGATTTTTTTGGTATGCCATTGGATATCGATTAATCTGTTCAGATCATTGTAGTTTTTGTTGTGTTTGACCATAAAAAATATAATTTATTTAAAAATGTGAAAATGATAGTAAATAAACGCAAAGTGTGTATAGAAAAGAGACTTACTAATTTGGATATGGTATTCAATGAACTTGACCCTATCAAATTATAGTCATAAAAAAAAAATTCGAGATATTTAATATTGAAAGAAAAATATGAGACTGAATGAATTGTAGCAAGTAGAGGCTAAAAACTTGGCCCATATTTTACCAAAAATAGAAATAATAATAAACTGGATCGATGCAAGGCACTTATTATGTCTTGATACGGTCATCTTCTTCTTGCAGCTGCCTGCTTGATCGGCTCAGCTGATAAGTATTTTATGCCCAACAAGTCACCAACTCTACTGATAACCTGCAAAAAGTAAACTTCCATTGTCATGTTTAGATCTCATATACAATCCATCAAATACTCAAAAGTCAAAACTATAGTTTAGATCTTTTGAGAAAAAAAAAATATATTTATGTACATCTCAAAAAGTGTCGTGAGAAAGTTAGGAGTGGGAGCAGTTGGGCTAGATTTTTTACATAATGGCTTAAACAAATTGACATGATTGGTTTGCCTACGTGTCTGACCGAATCAAATCTATCTAATTTATAAAATTCAATTGAAAATCGACCACCGTTTATATATAATGTTGAGTTGTTTATTCTAAAAAATATAAATCAATTAATATTTATTACTAAATTTCAATCTATTATTTTGTAAAATTCTCATAATCTATAAATTTTCACACAAAAAAAATAAAGAATAGCTAGATAAATGGATAAAGTGATAAACCAATATATGTAACACTTTCAACAATATATATATATATCAAAAGTTGCAAAAACATGTTTCACAAAAGAAATATAATTTAAGATCCAATGTATGATATTAAGAAAATACAATAACATTTTGAAATAAAAAATAGCAAAAACGTAGCAGTTTTGCGGTTGGTTTGGTTGTTTGACATTTTGAAAATAAATAACCAAAACAACCGACAATACTCCATTATTGAATGTGTCTAACAGATTTTTTTTTTTTTCTATACAATAGATATATTAAAAATTGAGTATATCTTAAGAGAGAGATAAATTTAAATTTTCTGACGTCCTATCTTTTAGAGTTAAATATTTTTCTCTCTTCTATAGTCAATTTCTAATATGTGTCTATCTCTTTTCTATTATACTCATAATTGTTGTACATCTATAATATAGAAAAAATTATCTTCTAACAAAATGAACAAACATCCTAGCAATTTTATTTTTATATGACACACATGGGCTCTAAATTAACTAGGTAAATGATCTTTTAATTATTTATTAAATTTTATTAAAATATAAAAGATTATTAAATTTATGATATGTAAGTTATATTAAACGATATAGTGGTGCTACAAATTCTTTTTCAAATTATCCTTAACTGAAAATTTAAATTTTGTCAATTTTATTAATATGTCGTTTTATGCCCACCTTAAAGAAAGTGTTAGAATAAATAATCAATTGCTATAAAAATGTTACGTTTAAGATGATATTTCTTAAAATATTGGTAATATGCAAATAAGTACCTATACCATAAGATTAACAATTTGTGTATTAAACCTATAGATAGAAATCGAACTTAAATTAAATAATATATATTAAATAAAATTTAAACCAACTCAAATAAGTCACAATATTATAATTAGATTATTAAAATAAAATAAAAAACATTTAAATTAAAAAAAAAGGTTAATCTAAATAACTTTTCTTTCTTTCGATTTTTTTTTTTTTTTGTTGAGTTTCAAAGAACCTAAACACATCCTTTTGGCGTCACTTTCTCTCCCTTATTCTCACTTCTTTCACTCACGGCATACTCATAACTTTCACACTTATATTTACGTTGTCTAATTACTATATCTTTCTTTGTCTCTTATTTTTCAACCAATCAGCTACCACCTATTATTATAACCTTCTTGATTCTTAATGTTTTTTAAATGATATTTTTATTATTTTAAATTTTTAATAATTAATTTTTTATTATAAATTTTTAGTAGTATTTATAGATTTAATTTTAAATGGTAATATGCTTAAAGAAATTATTTTATTGTTATGATTTATAATTAACATTTAATTTAAGTGATGCATCTCTTTTAAATATCTTTTATAAGAGCTTCACAATATGAACCTATCTGTGATTAAGTATTAATTATATTAAACAATTTTTTTAAACTATAGAAAATAAAGACAAATTAACTTAAAAAAAATAGAATTAACAATTTAAATTAATTTAAACAAGCACAAATGTGTAAGATCTCACCTTTGGTGCAATTTTTCATTTATACTAATAAAATAATAGCACATATTATATTATATTTTTATTTTTTAATTTTTTGTTATATTTTTGTAATATTAAAAAATATATATATATATATCTAATAACTTATTAATAAATAAATTATTTCAAATTTAACAAAATTATTTTGTGAGATGCAATGATATTAAGTCTCATTGTACAAATCTCAAACTTTAAAAAAATGACAAAAAAAAAAAAACTAAGCTCAAAATTATAAAAAAAAAAATATATCACAAAATAAAAGTTTATGAAGCATAAAAGATTTGCATTACAAATTTTAAAAAATAAATTCTAATTATAAAATAATGGTTAGTCACCTTTTAATACACTTAATAAAAGCTTATTAAAGCTTGTCATTTCACAAAAAAAATATCTTGATTTGAGTCCCCATCTTCAAATAAAAAAAATATATAAAAATTAATGTTCATGTTAACTAAACTAAACAATTATAATAAAAAAATTAATAATAATATAATATAATATTATTATTAAATATAAATTTTTTTAATTAAATTTAAACAATTTTTTATATATTTTTTTAAATTATGAGTACTACAATTATTTTAAAAACATAAATATATATTTTAGTTTATTTAAGAATTTTTGTAAAGAAAAAAAAGTATATTAAAATAGTGACAATAAATAAGAAAAATAAAAATTAATTCAAACTTATATTATATATTTTAGAACTTTTGGTAAAAAATGTTAAAAATTGTAAAGTTTATGAATATTGGTAATTTTTGTGGACAAAATGATTAATTGTAATCTAGCATAAGTGTTCACTGTTTAATCAGATGATACATGATAATGGAGTCACCAAGCTTGCAATGCCCATATGACAGGTAAAATATTCTCTCGTACATACATCCTCACACAATTGAGCACTACACTTAGTATGAATTGTAACGAAAAGAAACTGTGCACATGTTGGTCGATTGATCGAGAGGATAGTTCGATCGATCGGACAGTAAATCGATCGAGCATAGACTGACTTCAATCTAGCTGCTCTCGTGTTTGAAAATGGATGGTTAGATCGATCGATCGAGCATTGGCTAGATAGATCGAGCTTTGGCTAGATCGATCGAGCCTGTTTTTCAGTTCTACTGCAACTCTATTTTTAATTTGGCCCATATGTTACTTTTACCAATTTGACTCATTTAATATTGAATGCAAAATCCTTATATGAGTAGAATTATTGTGAAAGTAGAATCCTTGTATGAGTAGAATTCTTGTGAAAGTAGAATCCTTGTATGAGTAGAATTATTGTGAAAGTAGAATCCTTGTATGAGTAGAATTATTGTGAAAGCAAAATCCTAATATGAGTAGAGTTTTACTCTATTATTAATTTTCTTTTAGGTCAAATTGAACTCTATATAAACAACCCTTTGTTAAAGACAAAAACAACCACACCGAAATAATATTTTCTACATCTAATTGAGTTTTATTTTAAAGAAAAATCTTCTTTTCTTCATCTATCAATCTTAGGCACTTTCTTATGTTAATTGTTCAAACATATTGTGTGGTTATATTTGAATAATTCATATGCCTAATTGCTTTTCATGATATTGAGCTTTACATGATTGTTCTAGAGTTTGCTAGTTGATTTGGTTTTTACGTTATATGCTATTGAATCTGCTAGTTAGGATTTTTCATTGTTGAATCTACTTTAGGATACACTTTGCACTTGTGTTATTTGTGCTAACGTTTCAGATACTGAGGTGATGTGTTCGGTATTTCGTATAACTCAAAATTACCGAAGTTGATGGGTTCGATTGATCTTGTGGGACTCAAGTAGATCGAAACGTTGGTTCAGATTCAGACACCTAGCTTATGGAGGCTATGAAAGGAGCGATGACTCGTAAGTAAATTACATGAGGGGATCTATCTGTGAAGGGTAGTCTAAGACTTGTGGTTGTAATTGAACATTGATTTTCATAGTGGATAGTTAGGTGGTCCGGTGGACCGGTGATTTTCCTCTTAGGTCATTGGTGTGACCTAAGTTATTTCCACCTAAAAATCTCGTGTGTTATTCTTTAATTCCGCATTATATTTTTACACGTGATTGCATGTCTGGCCGTTGTGTTTAAGTTATAATTAATATTTGTTAAAATTAAAAATAACTTATTCACCTCCTCTACGTATATTTGATCTGTAACTAAAAACTTTCAAAAATAAACAAAAATTTTATAATATTTTCACCAAATAAGTAAAATTAATAATAATGATAGCTTTTGCAATTAAATTTTAATATTTTTTTAATTTATTTTAATTATGTTAATTTAAAAATAAATATTTATTTTAACCTATTTAAAATTTTTTATAAAAAAGAAGTAAACCGTAAGTAAAAACTTTATAATATTATTTTTATAATAAAATAATTAATATAATTATTATCATTAAATAAATAAATTAGTAGTACTCAAAATTTTATAATTAAAGAAAAAATTTGAATACAAAATCATTTAAAATAACAAATAACACATAATTAAAAAATATAATAATAATAATAATAATAATAACATTTTTATAATTAAATTTTTACTAATTTTTTTAATTTTTTCTTTAATTATAAGTTTTATAATTATTTTAAAAATAAATTTATATTTTAATTTATCTAATATTTTTTATATAAAATAATTAAATCATAAATATAACTCCTTTAATCTTATTTTATATTAAAATAATTAATCTAATTATTATTATTAAATTAATTAATTAATAATTATTATTTTATAATTAAAATTAAAAATTTTCAAAATAATAAATAATACATAAATAAATATTTATTATTATATAGTAATAAGAAAGATATATATAATTTATTTTTTTTAATAATGAGAATATAAATCCCAATTAGCTCCTTAAATTCGTATTAAATAATGCATTGCATTAATGCTGGTATTAAAGTGGCGGGTATATCTTAACAGAGAAGATACGCGTTCGAGATAAACCTGCGCGTGAGGTGTGCGTGTGACATACTCTCTGGTCTCCCTTTCTCTTTCAAATCTCAGTATCAAATTATGTTCATAATTTGATTCATTACATGTACAGTAACCCTCGTTGCTTGTTTCCCGCAAAGCATCATGCTCAGCATTCATCCTCTCTTTCTCTTTCTCGTTCTCGCTCTCTCGGTGCAACAGTGCATTGTATTGGTTAGTTTTTAGTTTTTACTGTAATAGAAGTATAAAGCCCTAAGAACTCTCTCTCCTCGTTTCTGCTTTCACACCTTTTCCGATTCATCCGTGGAAAAATTCCCGCCATGAAAGTACCAGAAAGTGACCTAATCACCATTTCAACCAATACTCTCTCTTCACTTTTCGAAGAAATCCCACTCGTTCACAACTTCAAGGGCAAGTGGGCTTCCATACGGGCCAAGCTAGACGACCTAAATACCCAACTCTTCGACTTATTCGACTTCCCTTCCTCCAACACCAACCCCAACCCCCTTTCTCTCGATCTCGTCCGCTCCATCTCCTCCACACTCAACGATGCCATTTCATTGGCCAAGAAGTGTCAGAGCCCCACTCTCTTCGAAGGAAAGCTCAGGACCCAGAGTGACCTCGACGCTGTTTTAGCCAAGCTTGATCGCCACGTTAAAGATGCGGAAATTTTGATTCACAGTGGGGTTCTGCAGGACGCTACTATTCTAGGGTCTTCGAAGAGTGAGGCGGTGAGGTCCGAATCGAGGAACTTGATGACTCGGTTGCAGATTGGTACCGCCGAGTCGAGGAACCTGGCTATGGACTCCCTGTTGGGGTTGTTACAAAAGGACGATAAGAATGTTATGATAGCTGTGGCTCAAGGTGTGGTTCCTGTGTTGGTTCGATTGCTCGATTCGAGCTCGACAGAGACGAAGGAGAAGTCCGTTGCCGCGATTTCCAGGATTTCGATGGTGGACAGTAGCAAACACGTTTTGGTTGCTGAGGGTTTGTTGCTTTTGAATCACTTGCTTAGGATTTTAGATTCGGGAAGTGGGTTTGCAAAGGAGAAAGCTTGTGCTGCTCTTCAAGCTCTAAGCTTTTCGAAAGAGAATGCAAGTGCAATTGGGTCTAGAGGTGGAGTTTCGTCTCTTTTAGAGATTTGTCAGGCAGGAACGCCCGGTTCGCAAGCTTCAGCTGTTGGTATTTTGAGAAATCTTGCAGGGTTCGCTGAAACTAGAGATAATTTCATCGAGGAAAATGGGGTTGTGGTACTTTTGGGGCTTGCAAGCTCAGGAACGGCATTAGCGCAGGAGAATGCAATTGGGTGTTTGTGTAATTTGGTTTCTGAAGACGAAAGTTTGAAGCTTTTGGTTGTTAAGGAAGGTGGGGTTGAGTGTTTGAAGAACTTCTGGGACTCTTCACCATCAGTGAGAAGTCTTGAAGGGGCAGTTGATTTGTTGAGGCACTTGGCTTCGTATCCACCAATTGGTGAAATTATCGTTTCAGAAGGCTTTATAGCCCGGCTAGTTGGTGTTTTGAATTGTGGGGTTTTAGGGGTGAGAAGTGCAGCGGCTAGAGCTGTTTATGAGCTTGGGTTCAGCACGAAGACAAGAAAAGAGATGGGTGAATGCGGATGTATTGGTCCTTTAATCAAAATGTTGGAGGGAAAAGCTGTTGAAGAGAAAGAAGCGGCTGCAAAGGCTTTATCAAATTTGTCGTTGTATGCTGGTAACAGAAGGATTTTTAGGAAAGAAGAAAGAGGGATTGTGAGTACAGTTCAGCTTTTGGATCCTAAAATTAAGAATTTGGACAAAAAGTACCCTGTTTCTTTATTGGCCTCGCTTGTCCATTCAAAGAAGTGTCGGAAACAGATGGTTGCAGCTGATGCCTGTGTATATTTGCAAAAAATTGTTGAGACAAATGTTGAAGGGTCTAAGAAGCTCTTGGAAAGCCTTTGTCGTGGTAAGATTTGGGGTGTTTTTAGCAGACCTTAAGATGAGAGCCTCTTGGATATCAAATTAGAGTATAGGAGCAAAGGATGTGTTATTAATCTGTATGTATAATAATATCGTGCTTACTGATTTTTTAAAGCTTTTTTTCCCTTTGATCATTATTGTTTATTTGTGGTAGGAAACACTTGTTAGCATATTTGTCGAACAAACATCTCTGTATTGTTGTGATTTATGTTTTGTTGATCAAACATTCTAACTGCATTTTTTGGAGTCTGTTCTTTTCCTACCTAGGAACCACTAATGTATAAGAATGCTCAACTTGTTCATTGACCTTATTTTTTGCAGTTGTACCATGTACATTTCATTTCATTGAATTCACGAGATTAACTTGACCTATTGCCTACTAGTTAGTAACGAGTCTTGATTTCAACTTGATTCATGGAGTGATGAACTGATGATCATTGCCTTTGTCTCTGGATATTTTATTTCTTTTCTTAACGATGTATTATGTATAACGTTATTCACCCTACAACTTTCTTGATCGTAACTAAGTTCTTTAATTTCCTGTATATAGAAAATCAATCGATGCTTGTGAAAATCTTGATGGTTTGGTAGAGATGTACATATAGGGTGGGGCATATCCATGTGCCATCATCCAATCTCTAGATTATTTGCTTCTCTGTTGAGTACCTGATATTAATGGTTAACAAAGAACTGGGTCTACCCACCTGCCACTGCCATTAATTTCTTCTATAATGATGTTAGGAAAAAAAAAATATAAATATATATTTCTTCTAGTATCTAGTATTTAAGTGTCCGAAACTGTTTTATTTGTTTATTGATTCATTGGTTTGCATAAAAATGGTAACTTAGATTGGTACTGCTATAATTGTAAGCTGATTTGGTAAATAAAAGGTGTTATTGATTAAGGTAGTGGATTATGTGGTAAACCAGCATGTGCGATTGTTCTTTTGACCATGTGCTTGTTCCATTCCTTGACCAATATTGCTATCTTGTTTTGGCAGTTACCTAAACTGGCAATGAGCTGGTAAACTTAATAATCCATTTAGCTCAAGGAGGAGATAGGTAGCACTAATCATATTTGCACTCTTTCTTCTTCTTCCTTTGTTTTTAATTTTTTCAATCAGCTTTGTTTTTGTGGCACTGTCATTTCTCAAATCCCTGGCTGGAAAGGATACATGACAGCTATGGACTTGGTGCAACTCAGGAATGGGTGGTCCGTTTCTTAATACTTTTTAATTCGTATGGTTCAGGTGAAGAAGCATCTTTTTATTTTCAATGGGGTCTTTTTGTGTCATATCTCTTTTGGCCGGTCCGACGTAACTACATTGAAGAGTACCAACCACAACACAAGTTAGCATAAAATAACAAAAGAGTAATGCTTAGGACACTATCTACTTATTTATTTGACACGTGTCAGTGAACTCTTAAAAAAAGGGACTTTGTACTTTTCCAGTACTCATGTTATATCAAAAGTACCCTAAATTGACCATGTTTTCAAGTGGTTCTAGTTTAGTACCCATGTTTTCCAAACGGTTCCAATTTAGTACCCATATTTTCAAAATGGTTCCGGATTTGAAATTTTTGCAAAATTGGTCAGATTTATAAAAAAGGGCAGGGTTATTTCCGTCCATATTTTCTGTCCGCGCCATCAGAAACGACCAACACCATTTCCGCCATTTTTACTGGTTTGAAGGTTTTTTTCAGCCATTTTTCCTATTTTTAGTATCACAAAACATATTTATAATCTCTTTTCTTCAGTTTCTTTTATTTTCTTTGAATTTTTAATGAGAGATTTGTAAATTTTCAGTTTCTTCTTCTCCTTTAAATTTTCAGTTTGAAGAATGGAAGAAATAAGGAGGAGCACATCCCATGAAAGTATTCCAGTTTGTTATTGTGGGAGAGCTGCAAATTTATTGTGTTCATGGACACTGCAAAATCCTGGTAGCAGGTTTTATACTTGCAAAGAGGTGAGTTAATTTTTTGCACCCACTCTTTTTGCAGAATATTGTTCTTCAATGCAAAGATACGTAGTGAGTTTGTGAAATTTTTTTTGTGTTCTTTAATACTTTCTATTGGAGTCATTGGAATTATTTTGTGGAAAGAAACTTATTATGACATCTTATTTTATTATTTGCTTGAATGTATCACCTTTAATGTCTTCGAAAAATAAATGAAGGTTATGAGTTTATTTAGTTCAATGCTTCTAAATATTAAAAAATAATACTTATCGATTCGGGGTTATATTGACATTTGTCTCTTTAGTATCTAAAAAGTTATATTTTGTGAAAATATGATTTTTTATGGGATTTTATACTGAATTTTTATATTAATTTTTTTGAATATTTTAAATGTATAATTTTTATGTAAAATTGTGATTTTATTTATTTGTTTTTTGCAGTACAATTAAATTGTATTATAGTATTAAAAAAATATTATTTTGTTTAGTTGATAAGTATCAATTTGTTATTATTAATTTTTTTTTACAGAAACGTACCAGAAACGTAAATGGAAGAGTTCAATCAATTCGAGGATACGGTTGTGATTTTTTTAGATGGCATGATAATGCACCGTCCGATAGATATGCTGTTGTTATAAATGGTTTGCTTAATCGCACGAATATGATTCAAGAAGAAAATAAAGAAAAGAGAGAAGAGAATGAAAAAATGAAGGAAGAAAATAAAAAATTGAAGGAAGATATGGCAAAATTGAAGAAAAAATATAATATTGTGTTTTTTATTTTAATTACAACGTGGTTGTATTTGTATTTTTTTTAAATAATATAATTATGGTTTAAGATAAGTTGTGGAGGATGATAGAAGAATCCTCAATTTTGTACCTATTTTAAACTCCGTTTAAAAACTATCGATATTCGGTTAATATATGTGTGTGCTATTAAAGTTTGTGAAGTTCCCTGTCATATATCCATTTTGCAAGCTTTTTTAAGTTCACCTGCATGTAGTATTACAATATTATATAAAACCTGTCATATAATATTAAATCACTTGCATATAATATAAATGCCTTATAATATTCAACCTGTCATATTAAACTAAAATGAAGTTAAAACCTGTTAAACAATGAAAGTTTTGATAAACTAGTTAAACCTAAGAAATCATTAAATAATTTACATCAGTCAGTCATTCGAATTTGCACGTAAATTAGCACTTGCACCATCAACCATGTACTCCTTCCTTAAATCACTACCAACATCCTCATCACCATCATCACCATCTTCATTTTCCTCATTTTCTAACTCCACTTCAATTATATATAGATGCACCAATCTTGTCGATGTAACAGGGCATATCTCACCCACTCTTTTTGCATCTAAATCTGCTAATATTTCATGCAAACCTCTATCATCATTAACTCCAGGAGTCCTCCAAAAAAACCTCAATTTTTCATAATTTAATCCAAGATGCAAACAGATGACTTTTAAAGTCCACATACTCATGTTAGCACATATACAATGATCACAATATTGCACGTAACCCCCCTTATAATACCTATTGTTATTTTCAGTAACAAAACCTCCTCCTATATGCATTTCCATTGTGAAGTAATTACTCAAAGGATCTGAAAAATTGAAGATGACAATTCAAAATAACAAAAATAATTCACTACTATTGAGTAAAAAAAAAAGGCCACACAATATCAATTAGGTTAAACAAAAAAAATATGTGCCCAGACATCTAATATATTCATAGATTACCAGTTTTGTAGATAAAACAAAAAAATAGAGTATTCAGAAAAACAAAAAAGAAAACAGCATGTACCCAGGCATGAAATATATTGATAAATTACTAGTTTTGCAGAAAAAAAAAACTAAATTGAATATTGAGAAAAGCCAAAAAAAAAAAAATGAAACATGTATCCAGGCATGAAATATTTTCTAAACAATTTGATAATTTTTAGGGAAAATTGTACGTATGAGAGCGTCTTACAGTATGCAGGTTGTGATCCACCCAATGGCCTTACTACGAACTCTTCCAATTCGGGGCTTTCATCGTGGAATTCCATTTTGTTAATCCTCTGCAATATATGACAAAAAAAAAAAGTTTAGCAGACCTGCCCTTTGCCTCTTAACAGCTTAGTTTTGGAATAACAAATACAGAACAGTGCAAAACAGATCCAAATGCACATTTGAAACTTGTGAGTTAACTAAACGGCCTGTCAACAGTCAAAAATTGCTACCAAACCGTTTAGTTGTGGTGGGAAAAAATAATTGTAATCCTCTGGAAACATTCTTGGTGAACTTTTGATAAAAAAAAAATAGTTTAGCAGACCTGCCCATTGCCTCTTAACAGCTTAGTTTTGGAATAACAAATACAGAACAGTCCAAAACAGATCCAAATGCATATTTGAAACTTGTGAGTTAACTAAACGGGCTGTCAACAGTCAAAAATTGCTTCAGTCGTGTGTAATACAATGCTATATAGTATTTACCTTATTTTCATGAGCTCTCTAACAATTCAGAAATTCAACCTTGGATGATCGGATTATCCATAAGGTAACTCTAATTATCTCACCCTCATGTTGTCAATTTACCAAGCCCTAAATCATGTATATACCCTAGATGATGAGAAGTTCAAAAATAATGAAAAAACGTTTTAGAAGAACCTGAACTGACTTAAGCTCGATGAACAAACGAACGTGGGAGATCTCTTGAACCCTCGACTTCTCGCAACTTTTGAGTGCTTAATTGATTATTCAATCGCAAATTCTTTGTGCTTAATTGACTGAAAAATCGCGAATGCCTACGTTGCCTGAATCAGCTGCACGCAAAGAACAGTAGATCGTTGGTGATCTGCAACCTCGTGAAGAATGGAAGAATTGGAATGCTCGTGAAGAATGGAAGAATTGCAACCTCGTGAACGCTTGTGGTTTTCAATCGCTCTCGCAAATCAGGATTGGTTTTCAATTGCAACGTTCGTGCTTTTGCTTTTTCAATCGCAAATAAGCCCTAACTCGTACGCCCTTCTCTTTTGTTTATCTGATCGACCAAAGAGTATAAACGAAATACATATTAATTAATATGGGGTATTGAAATGACTAAATTACCCCTGCTCAAATCTATGAATAGTAACAAATCTGCCCTAAATTTTAAAAAGGACTAAATTGAAACCGTTTGGAAAACATGGGTACTAAACTGGAACCACTTGAAAACATGATCAATTTAGGGTATTTTTGATATAACATGAGTATTGGAAAAGTACCAAGCCCTCAAAAAAGGGTAGCGCGGATTGTTTTTATTATATCAATAATTTATTAATAATAATAATACTAAAATATAATTATTAATAAGAAGAATAAAAAAAAAAAAAAAACTTTATACCACTGACAATATCACTAGTCTTTCACACGTGTTTTTATTTAAAGTAAACTTCTTTTATAAAAATGACAGTTGTCAATCATGAAAGTGCAAAATCGATATGGGAATAAAAAGCATGCTATCCTTCTGATACTGGGCAAACAGACTCGCATTTTTCAGTTGAGTGGTTAAGACGGGTTTTTCATCTTGCAAGCATTTTTCATCGAACAAATATGTACAGGACATATTGAAAACGTTCCTAATCCACCCTTTTTTGATAGAGGAAAAAGGTAGTATTGTATTTTTTTGGGATATCTCAAGATACATTTAAATACAGATTGAAAAGTCGCTTAGTTAATTTAAGTAGTATTAAAAGAATTTCTCTTAAATAAAAATATGGAATTGGTGAAGGAAATTATCACGAGTTGATGTTTCTAAATCTTGATCTTGAGCACAAGAGTTCGAAAATGCAATTTGTACTATTAACTTCTTTTTGGTTTTTGTTATGAAATTTTTATTATTAACTAATAGTGATACTTAAAAATAAAAAAATTCTCCCCCGCTTATTTCTATTACTTGTTCAATATTTCTACTTTTATTATTCTCACCACATCATTTTGGGCCAGACCACGTCTACACCTTCTGGCCATTTTATTGATAATTAAACTACCAGAAATAATTATGCATAATGAGTGAGGATTGCAAAGTACTTATACTAATCATTGCTTTCACATCATTTTATTAATTTTAGGAATAATTATACTATATTATTTATCAACTCCAATATATGATAAAACAATTACTGAACTACCAGAAAGAAAAACAAAATTAAAACCAAGCTTAGCTTGACAAAATACCTCACTTGAAATGAGTCCAAATGAAGTCTAAATCTCACTCACCACTTTTAATATATAATACGTTTAGCAAAAAAAATAAAAAAATTTAAAATTAATAATATGTAAAATTAGCATAATTATTTTTTTTTAAAACACAATTATTCAATACTCAATAAAGAGAATTAATAAGACTACTAAAGAGTACTCCAAGAATAATAAATAATATCTCCGTATACCACCAACACGCATTAGACCCTTTATCTAGTAGAAATAACAACGTGAAGAAAAGAACAAAAAACGAACAAACAATTAGACACTTTATCTATTATTTGATTGGTGAGACACCCGAGATTTATTAGTTGGCCTTAAATAACAGATTCATGGACAGCCCTACAGAAGAAGGTTTCAGTGCACGGATGAATTTTCGGGATGGAACCTTTTGAGGGTCTTTGTTGGTCATCTTGGTCTTTGAAGACCCTCCTCCAGCAGCACCTTTACTCTTAAAAGATCCTGGGGATCTTATATTAAAAATTGACGAACCAAAAGAGGTATCAGATGCCCCAAATGATAGAGGACTTTTATACGATGCATGTTTTGGGTATCCAACTTCTGCATCTTGATGGGGAGGTGGGAATTTCTCACTCTTGCTCTTAGCATTTGTTTGTGTCACAGCTCTCCACCTCTGGACATCAGAAAAAGAAACATGTATTAGCCATGAATCAGTCCAAAAGTACCAAATGGACATCATATTTTATGCTAGTTATAACTCATTTATAGGTACACTACACACTTGCATACAAGCGTTCATGTGTACAATAAACTAAACGTAGAGAGACAAATATAAGGATAGATCACGTACATTTAAATTTGCTGGAATCTCTGCATTGGCTTCTGGAGCTGGAACTGCTCGACCAACACAATCACGTACTTTCACTCTTCTTTCACCGTCAACTACATTACCTTTTCCACTTAAGCGTCTCTGCCTGAAATAGACAAAAATAGATGGCATTTGTTAAAATTATCCAGCGCTAGTCCTACCCAAATAAAAACTTGAAGCAAAGAATGATATCTGTAACCTTCTAGCTTCTTCATCTCGTAATTTTACATCCATTTCTTTGCTGGGAGGATATTTTGGTAAATTTGATGGCTCACAAGCATAAGGTTCACTTCTGAAGAACTGCGGCCAGTTAAAAATACACATTACATGTTACTGTTGCAGTTTTACAGACAGAGTCGAGTAGTTAACTATGTCACTCAAAGTACATTGCATTTTTCTCTCTTTCAAGAAGACGCTTTTAAAGGGAGCATATAACTAGAAATCTTGTTGCTAGAAGGGAGTAGTTAACTATGTCACTCTCCCAAAAGCTTGACTTGTTGAGAGGAGAGCCAACTATACTTTTATTCATTTATAACTTATAATAAATAATACTCACTTCACTATTTAGGGCAGTGGTGGCATTCCCTCGTTCAACATGATCTATTGAAAGAAGAGATTCAATCAAAGGTAGAGAAGAAGGTGGTAAATCCTTGAAAGTTTCTGCTATACAGCACTTGTATGGTTGCTGGGGCTTGAAAAGTGTTGCATTTGGCAACTTGTATTTCTTCCAGTACTCCTCAGATGGAGAGCCACATAATTTAAATATTTTGTGCAGCTGTTCAACCTGACCAGAAAAAAATAATTTGAAAAGTTTATAAAGCAGAAATCAATTTATATTTCATCGGCAGAAGCTAAAATCAACCAAAATGATCAAGAGAAAGTGGGGAGACAAAACGTGATCCTGTAATTGTACACTAACAAACCAAGACACAACAAAATGAATAAACAATCCCATATAACAGTAACACGATATCAACATATCATGTTATACTTGTATATAAACCAAGATGACTAAAATAACCTAAAAACCAGGTCTTACAAGGTGAGCAGGAGTCCTCTAACACTTTCATCAAGAAAAGAAAAGAAAAGAAAGAAAAAAGAAAGAAAAAAGAAAAGACAAATGAGATATAACCCTATTAGAAATATTAGGTTTTACTCTACCATAAATATGAAGAAGCAAACCATCAACATTCAACAGCCAATAATTTTCATTGTGGGCTCTGTTCCCTCAAGCTTGAGTGACAAAGTCCCCACAAAGAAACATGCTATGTAGCGAGAAATTCATTGGCAGCAATGTATACAGAATAAAGTGCTACCTCTGTCCGACCCGGCATAATTGGTTTGCCAGCAAGTAACTCGGCCAAGATGCAGCCAGCACTCCACAGATCAACGCCAACTCCATACGTAGTGGCCCCAAGTAGAAGTTCAGGAGGACGGTACCAGAGGGTGACAACTCGACTAGTCATGTGTTGCTTGTGATCGGGATTAAAAAAAGTAGCTAGTCCAAAATCAGCAATTTTTAAAGTTCCATCATTGTCAATAAGCAGATTGGAACCCTTGATATCGCGGTGCAAAACACCATTTTTGTGGCAATGTTCTAGCCCAGACAGCAGCTGCTTCATATAGCATTTGACCTGACATGGTGAAATATATGAAGACAATATTTCTGTCTACAATAGAAAATCCAAGTGATCAGAAATCAACATAGTCAGATACATCAAAAACACTTTTTTTTTTTCCAACAATTGTGCAGCATTCAGTCTTATGCAAGCCCCTGTTCTATACAAGGGCTCCTGGTCACCTCAAGTTGTGTCTTATAACAAACAATTCAGGAAGAGGTTATTCACTACCTTACTCACCATTAGCCATCAACTCAAGAACCCAATTTCGGAAATATAAATTAAAGTTAGAAAACATACAAACAAACCCAGAAAAACATCACCCGAAATCCATCTCAGGTGCTAAATTCTAGCAAGAAACGAACGTGATTCACATCGTACTCTAAAAAACAGGCAAACCCAGACGAAGATTGTCGACAAAATAAGCTTCATAATATCAAATAACTGGAGATGAAAAGTACCTGAGATTCAGTGAACTTAACGCCAGAGCAATATATAAAAGCAAAACAATATATAAAGGTAAAAACCAAACTACAATCTACTATGCATGGGACCCAATAAAGCCGCCAAGGAAGGTCTTCCAGTAACATGGACCTCACAAAAAGAAAAACTGAAGGCAAATACAGCACCATAAGCCATCAGCTCAAGAACCCAATTTGGAAAACATAAATTAAAGTTAGATAGAAAACATACAAACCCAGGAAAGGAAAGAAAAAAAAAACCCCGAAATCCATCTCATATGCTAAATTCCAGCATCAAACGAACGTGATTCACGTAAACAGGCAAACCCAGACGAAGATTGTCGACAAAAGAAGCTTAATAACTGGAGCTGAAAGGTACCTGAGACTCGGTGAATTTAACCCCAGAGCAAGCAGCAAGTCCAGCTAGATCATGTTCCATATATTCGAAAACCAAGTAAAGACTACAAGACATTCTTGATGTAACTAGCCCTTCAAGCTTTACCACATTGGGATGGTCAAGCTTTCTTAACACAAGAATTTCTCTGGCCATGAATTTCACACTCTCTTCTTCCAAATTATCAAATCTAACCTTCTTCAACGCCACTATCTTCCCAGATATCAAATCCCTAGCTTTATATACATTGCTATAAGTTCCTTGTCCAATCTGTAAAAACAAAGAAAACATAACTTCAGATAAACCCAGAACTTAAAAGCAGCGAATTTTTTGTCATCATTTCTCAGTCAGCACATTCTCACAACCTTAGCTAACTTCTCAAAGGTGTTGGCCCGCCGAGGAGTCCAACCATGGATCGCCTCGCCCACAACGGCCAACAGCCAGGAAGGCCAACCTTGCTGGTTCGGCTCCGGCCTTGGTTTATGGCGTTCAATCACAGGAGAATCGCCCGTATGTAGGTTTCTCTGTCTCTCTGTCACTTGCTTTCGAACCCTCACAGAAACATCATCCCGGGCGGAATCTCCAGGTTCCGCAACATTACGGCGACGGTGCAGACATCCGGTACGTTTCCGGCAATATCCGGCAGCTTTGGTGCTAAGCACGCAGCCCATCAGTCAGCTCTCCAAAATCACAGTAGATCCTCGCCGGTGATGCATCGTAATGGAGCAAAAGCAATAGTTCTGCTCTCCGCCAGTAAATCCGCTACAGAGCAATAGGTGGGGAAATCGACTAAGTGTTGTTATGTGGGGAAGATGACTCCTGGTGTTCATCAGTGTCTTTACTTGCAATACACTTAGATACTAACATGCCTGGTTAGTTTTAAACATAAGACCTTTGTTTTTGCATATATTTACAATACTGCCACCGTGGGTAAAGTAGTGTTCCTGTGCAGTGTGCCAGTGCTGGGGACCAGAATGGGCATGCAATGTAATAGAAAAGGAAAGGACCAAAGTCTCGAAAAAGGAGATACACATTACGAAAAGTGAACGTCATGAAAAAAAAGAACCAAAACAAAGTCAAAACCAAAACAGAGTGAAAACGAAAGCTACAGTCATTTTGAAGCAACCGTTGGATTTAAGTTAAAACATGTACTTTTATGTCCCAACCCAAATGGTAAGGAACGTTGACTGTAGTCCTCTGCTTCACCATTACCTACTAAGTACTAAAGCTTTTAATATGTTTATTAATAAAATAATAATAATGACATTTCTTTCGGTAACAAATTATCTTATGTTAAAAAATATATATATATATCTTATATGTTCTAGAAGTAATTAAAAATTTCTAAGAAACTACCACTTAGACATTGATATTATAATTGATTATAAAAATATAATAATATTTATATTTAAAGCACAATTACTTATTTTGTAGTCATGGGTGGACAAATGTTAGGTGCATAACTCATGTTGAACATGTACCCCAAGAATTTTCTATTCTCTTTTTTCCCCTTTAAAATCAAAACCATCAAGGCAATACTAACATAAAAGGAAGCCAGTCAACTACACGGAAAGGTTAAAGATGTTTACCTGTTAAAACGTTGTGTATTTATTTTTATTTTTATTTTTTTTAAATTAAGTTTTTTTAAAAACTTTCAATTTTTAGAAAATTTTAAAAAGTCTTTATTTTTAATTTTTTTTATAAACTTTATTTTTCAAAATTTTTGGTATTTTATATTTTTAGAATTTTATGAAATTTTTTGTATTTATAAATTTAAAATATATATATTTTTAGAAAATTTTGAAAATTTTCTTTTTTGAAATTTTTTTGAAAAATTTCAAATTTTCAAAAATTTTGGAAAAAAATTTATTTTTAGAAATTTATAAAAAAAAATTTATTAGAAATTTTTGAATACTTACTATTTTTAAAAAAATTTGCAAGACTTTCAATTTCATGTTTGTAAAAGATGTAAATTTTTAATTTTTTTTAAAATGTAATGGTTTAAAAAAAATTTGAAAATATAAATAAGTTTTTTAAAGGAAGCTTTTCCTGCAGGATTGAATTGTGTAACTTATTTAAATTGCATTTTTTTTTCCTTTAGTCGTTTTTTTATTAGTATTTGCTAAATATATAAAAATCTAGATAGGCTATTTTGTCTCTATTTTCCCATCCTTGATGAACCTATTAACTATTAAACTAGCGCGCTGCAGTTTCATATATAATTCGAAGAAAATATTAAATATATACATATTTGTACTTATTATAATATTATAATATGTATAAATTCTTTTAAAAATTAATAATTTTTATTTTATAAAATTATTTTTGCCCATGTTAATATAATTATGTATTTAGCTTTTCTCTCACTTCCAATCTACTAGTTGGGACTGTTTTGTGGGGATGGAAAAATTTGACTGCAAGATTTGTTAATTCTCACCAACCCCTTTTGTTGATTGTCCTTTCAACTAGGCGTACCCAGTCAGATTGGAAATGCATGTTTGACTATCTGTTGATAAATCTCAATATCGTAATACATTTATCAATTTATTTAATAACCTATCATTCGCTCTTACTCGGTAAGGTTGATCCATTTACTCCTGTAGACGAACACCTTATCTAAGAGGTTAGTCTAATTTTACAAAATAGTATTTTCTGTACTGTTATTTTTTTCATCAAATTTGTTGTTTTCTGACTAAAATGCGTACATTACGAACCCATCAATACCTTTCGAAAACATAACAAAATTAATATCTCTTAAAATTTTTAATAATAAAATTAATATTATTTATATTTTTACAATTAAAAAAATAATTAATATGTTATTTTTCTTTGAACACTCATCCAATTAGAATTAAACGACGACAATTTAGACCCATTCAATATTAAACATTCAATATTTTACGTTTAAATTAAATATCAATCATTTAATATTATTATAACGTTAATTTTATTATTATAAATTTTAAAAATATTATTTTTAATAATTTTTCATTTCTTTTTTCCTTCACACTTCCGGCACCTTATCGTCTAGCTTTTTCAATTAAAAAAAAAATTCATTAATATTACTCAACTTTACATCCATATTATTTTATATATTATTATATGTTATAATTATTTTAAAAATTTTAAATTTAATTTATTTTTTTTAAATAATATTAAATAAAAAAATATTTAATGTTGTTGTAACCTGAAATGAATGGGTGATAAATATATCATGTCACCAACTTTCACATATATTTCAATCTTACATCGGAGTGGGTTTCTCTTTCAAAGCTCGCCTTTGAAATATCTGGCCTTTGGTATTTTTCGAAATGGAACGAAGGTGGGTTTGATTAATGGAGATTAGTTTTTTTTTTGGCAGCAGAGTCAAATAAATGCAGTCAGTGCTCAAGACGTCAAGTCTATTAAATGTCAAACAATCTAGCTAGTGACTGGCATGTTTTTTTGACCGTGTAAGTGTGGATCATTAAAATCAAATACAAAGAAAACGATAATTTCTATTCAAAGTCTCAAAATTATTTATAATCGAACAAAGGTTAATCTGGATCCATCCATTCAATTTTTTTTTTTAACAGAAAATAGTTCCCGAAAATAGGTTAACATTTGTTTATTTTCATTCATTTAAAATAAATAATATTTTATTTTAAAAATAAAAATAATAATTAATATTTAAAACTATGTAAAAAAAATTTTATATACAATTATAATTTTTTTTATTCTTTAAATTTATAATCTTATACATATAACTTAATTACATTATTAATTAAATTACCTATTATCATCCATCCATCCATTCATTCATTGATGACTTTTCTTTTCCTTCATGCATGCATGAATATGGCTTTTAGATTTTTTGAAGGATGTTAACATTTAACAACTTGTCTAAGTAAAATATGTTTAAATATCATTAATCAAACTCTAAATATATTTTTTTAAAAATCTTCAAACAGTAAATTGAGATTTATTTTTTTTCTTTTGCTAATATCACACAGTAATTATGATTGGACAATAACAAGTAGTTCTTTGCCAGGCGACATGTTCTTATCATTAAATAAATATCATCAATATTAATATTGATTAACTATAGATAAAAACATGTAGTTATACTAGGAAAGAAGTTTCTAAAACCAATTTTGTGGAGTTTTGAAGTTCTTAAAGTAAATTTATGATTTCTTACTTCGATTCTAATTTAACGATATTAAAAAAAAGCTTCGTTTAGAATTTAGATAGTAGAATTATATTAATTAAATACTCTGTTACCAGGTTAGATTTAAATGGTCGAATGACTCAGAATATTCTTTTTGATTTTGATGCCTCACGAAACCAACAATGATGGGGGTATGGGGGTAGATGCCGTAGAGGATAGAGCTAATTTTAAGCAAATCACAAAAGGATAATAATAACGTATCACGGCAACCAATAAACATTGTTCTGTCCTAATTAGAGAAACAATGTTAATGGAGTCATCCAGCGTCAATTTCGTAAGGTAAAAGCCATTTAACATCAATTAAAACAGTAGAAGAATGACTTGTTATTTATTCCTTGAATCAATGCAAACCATTGAAATACAGAGGCGCAGAGCTTCATTTATGGGAATTTAAATAGACACTGAAAAAAATCTATATATATATATATATTAAAAAGTACACCCGGAAAAAAATACAGGCAAGACTCTCAACCTTTAAGAACACACGGCACTAAATCTCATCACTAATTTAAGCTTTGACCTTTTGAAGAATCTTAGATAATTAATCTCATCACTAATTTTAGCTTTGAACTTTTGAAGGATGCTTTGATAATCAATCTCGTCATTGTTGCACTTATAATTTGTAACTCAAAATTTTTTTTTTTTCTTTCACAAATGCATATATTAATTTATATATTATAAATTAATTAATTTATTATTAATAAATAATTTTATTATTTTACATTCTAATTTTATAATTAATAAATAATTGATAAATTATTTTTTGATACATATGACACTGCTATTCGTAAGTACATAATTATCAAAAGCTGAAAATAATTTTCACTTTACAAATAATAAATAACTGATACACTATTTTTGATATATATGACACTGCTCTTCGTAAGTGCGGAATTATCAGAAAGTTGAAAATAACAATAAGAGTAAAATGAACCCCCTTTTTTTTATAGCATTTATTGTTAATAATAACAAAAATAGTTGAGCATGATTACTCTATAGACTAGTATATATTACCTTCATACATTCGTCCAGAAATCACAACTTTTGAGTTTTGACCCTCGATTTTTTTTTTTTTGACCCCTGATTGAAAAATTAAAACATTTAAGTGTAAAGCTTCTACAATCAACAATGGCAACTAACCTAATCTCAAGCTCGTTTGAAAATTACAACCTTGTGATTTAAGTTCCTTTTTTTTTCTTCCCTAAAATTTCGATCGGAGTGGTTTGGATTCAAACAGTTCAATTCAGATTTGACCTAAGCCTACCCGTGTTCCAATTCCCAAGTTTAATGTATAGATTTCATTACTAAGCCTAAAGAAGGAAAAAATCTACATTATTCAATGGCATAACACGGTTAGTTTTTTTTTAAGCAATGTAGGATAATTTCCATGGTTGTAGTTACATCAGATAAACATGTCGTGATCAGATCACAAGGGTTAAAACACCAACGTTTGCAAAAAACTTAATAACAATAGGCAAAAGAAGGAAAATTAAAATCTAAACTAGGAAGCTTATTTTTGAAATCACCGTCTATAATTATAATACCCGTCCTCAAAAGAAAGATGGGTGGTGCATGTAAAAGCACTAAACCAGCCAACAGCGATTGCATTATCTAAGCAGAGCAAAGCTTTTCAAGAGCCAAGTTCTCATCACCACCAACAGCTTCTAAAGCACTCCTGGCTCCAGCTTCTGGGAAGCCCATTTCTACAAGTTTTTGTACCTTTTACCCCCCAAAAAAAAATCACATGGTATAAATATCTTCAGCATACATATCACATATGCTCTGTGAGTTATCATTTATTCAAATTAAATTATCGAATTTTTTAAAGATGAGAAAATTTTATTATCAGAAATTATCAAGGAAGACTCGACTTGCCTTTTCCTCAACCCCAAGAGATGATGTCTTGGCAAAGGATTCTGTCCAGTATCGAGCAGTAGAAATAAAGGTCTGTAGGTCTTTAATATACTGCAATACCAACAGAAAAATATCAAGATAAAGGAAGAAAAAGTAAATAAAAAGAAAATGATAATAGTCACAAATTTTGTGGCCAGTGGTGTAATTTGATTGAACACAAACAAAATCCATGTGGATCCCTGTTATGTAGCCAATCAAATTCTGCCATCTCATCTGCAATAACATAAATTTGTGATCTTTAACAGTGCTCTAAATAAAAGGATCATTAAGGCAGTTTTGATGGCAGCGCAACAGAAGCTGATGAAGAGATGATTATAGGATAGAGAATAGCAGCAAATGATACCTGTTGGGCCACAACAGCATCTTGAGGATCATCAGGCTGAGGAGCAGAAAGTAATGCTTGTACAGAAAGAAGAGCTGTCTTCAATGTCAGAGCTGGGCTCCACTGATCTTTCAAAATATCCAGGCAAATAGCACCACTCTGGCTGCTGATATTTGGGTGCCTGCAATAGCGGATACAAGAAAATGCAAGCATTATTCGTCTCATAAATGATAGCTATAACCAGTTTAGTCCAACAACTCCAACGGGTTCCTGCTTGAAAGCATTATGATTTCAGTTCCGGTCTATAGTGCTCAGAGTCTCAGACTATATTCATAACTACAATACCGTACTGCAGGCATAAGAAGAAGGCAAAACTTCAGGATTTACTACACCATTATGAAAACATAAACTGACAAGTCTCATTATCTCATATGGGAATAGCATGCACTAGAGCTCCAAATTTGCAAAACAAATTTATGTGTAAAACAACATTGATTAATTGAATACACGCTATCTCAAGAAAAGAAAAAATCAATGCCCATGCGCTGTTTTCAAATTTATCTGCAATATTTTGAAGGATAGATTTACATATACTAGTAGATTCAATCTGTCGATCTTATTTTTGCATGCGACATCTTTCCACTCAATCCTGCTAGCAGCCCATCTAAGTTGCACCATGGAATTCAGAGTCAAAACCCTCGGTGAGATCAGCACTCCCCAAACTACAAAATAAGGGATGGAAGATGGAAAGGAAGAGGGTGAAGAAACAGAGCTGACCCCTCTAGCAAGGTTCCTATTTGATAGCTAGATTTTGCCTTAAAGGCCTTAAATATAAAATAAGGATTTCAAATGCTTCTATTGATCCAGCATTCAAACTCAGTATTGCAGTAATGAAACATTTGGTCAAAAATGTTATCCAATTAAATGACAAAATCCAAAGCCTAAGAAGTATGAATTTATAATCTAAGCCAATTAATGAACGACAACAACTTGCAAGACAAAAATATAAAGAACTCAGAATTCCAAGTGCATTTTCTTATTATCAAGTTGCAACATATGCTCCTCACCACTTACCAGCAACATTGACATGTAAATACCAAGCATAACAGTATTTCGACCTCCATGGTAAACAAAGCAACAAAAACACAGAGATAAAGAAGTATCAATAAAACTTTTACCTACCAAACTTTGGTCGTAAAATGCATTTTGGGGGGTTCAAAAGGGTATCCATCTGCAAGAATAAACCCGTAATGAAGCAGAGACTTAGAGACACAATATCAAAAGTGGAAGTAAGTTTATATTTCGAAATAACACAACCCAACATTGATGTCCCCCATAATTTACTCTATAATGAGAATAAATAGTACGCTGAAATACCCAAATTACACAAATTCTTTCTGTAGATAAGATATAGTTACAAATCATGACCGATTAAAACCCTGATAAACATTTTTTGTGCTAAGAAAATCCAGATAAAGTAACAAAAACTCGACAGCTTTGCAACGAAAAGGAGGGTGTTTTGACCGTGAAAAAACATTGAAAAGTGAGAATGAGGGAATTGAATGGGACCTGGCAAAGTGATATCGATCTGAAAAGTGCCACCTTCGTAAGGCGTGCCGATAGGTCCAGGAATGGTTCCAACGAGACGGGAGAGAGTGGAACCGTCTCTGGGCTTGACTCTGATTCCCGACTTCTCTACGTCTTTGCTACATTCCTGAAGCTCCTTTTGAACCCGAGCAAAGTCTACCATTCTTCAATTAGCTTAAAAGCCCTAGTTTAGAGTGATGAAAACCAATTACAATCGACAGGTAGGAGGAGAAGAAGGAATGGATGGATGCAAAACAAAGGCTCTTTTCTTTACTCCCCTCGCTCAAATTTTTGATGCTTTGCTTTCCCTTTAGAGAAGGGAATTTCTGGCTTTTTGCCTAACTAATCTAAAATCTAAACACTTATCAATAATTATTTATTAAAAACAAAACTTATCAATAAATAATTGAATGAGCTCTTATATAATAATAAGTTTATTAAAAGAAAAAATCTTATATAATAATAATATTTAATGAAAATAAAATAAAATAAAATAATAAAAATAATATTTTTACCTTCAACTAAAATAAATATGAATCAATATTAATAGATTTATTTTTAAAAACATTAATTTTATAATTTAATAACATATAATAAAAGTAAGATTCTATCTTACCTTACATCACACATCTTATGTAATAAAGGTAAAATTCTATCTTACCTTGCATATCACATCTTATTGAATATCACTAAATCTACTATTTTTTTTTTTTTTGAAATTTTAGTATTTATATTTTAGCTAAAATTATTATATATGCTTTTGATTTATATTATGATATGATGATGTTTGTGTACTGTTGTTTTACTTTTACATTTTATATTTACATATTTTTTTATAACAATACTTACATTAATTAATTTGTATGCTTGAGATGTTTTCTACCATTTCATGCATCTAATTTTTCTTTTGTTCTCCAATACTAATTGATTTAATATTTTGCGAAAACTTAAGTGAAATTAATTTTAACAATTTATCTTTCTTATAATTTTATTGTATTAAAGTTTCAAATTTTTAGACTCATCATCCAAAAATTTGGACAAGTAGATAAAGTTTTCTTAATACATTAGCTTATTAATCTTAGAAAGTCAAATGTTATATAAACTCTTCTCTGTGTTGCTAGTTTTATAGATGGACAAGCTTAAATAATATTTTTTCTTTAAAGTTATTATGAACATATAAATATATAATTTCATAAATATAATAGAGAAGAATTCAAATCAATACCACTCACTTATAAGTATGTATTACTAAAAATGATACCTCAAAAATGCATCCACCACGAGTTCAAAATCCCATTTTTCCAATACACATAAATTACTCCATCAGCAACCTATAATTCCCAAGTATGGATACAGTGCAGTATTGCATTTTTCTTTTCCTTATCGTTTCATTGTGATGAACAACAGGTGATGAAGTGGCTGCTGCAAATTTATTGGGGAGGATCCGCGAGACTAAACCCTGAAACAATTGCAGATGTAGAATTAGAACTGGTCAAGTTGAAATAGATATCGAATTAAACTCATGTTAAATAGGATGAAAAACTTTTGTTATATATCTTCTCCATCTTTCACAAGTATCCGTGGGAGCAACAACCAAAAAAATAAAAATATCATCAAGCACTGGCATTATCAACAGAACAACTGGGAATACAATCCTCAATGAAAAAGCTAGCTTAACTTTTGTGCTCTTAGCCAAAAGGAATATTTTAGTTTCAAATGAAAAGCTGGATTTTAAAAAAATAATAAAGAGATGAAAAAGCCAGGAATTATGCTTGCTTTCACTTTCATATGGACCATGGACATAGTCCTCTTGGAGACTCAGTTTAGTCGTCGGTTCCATAATTTTCAGAGTCCAAACAGTAAAAGAGTAACAAAGCCCATTTAATCAACCACTCTAGCGTATCCTTTTCAAGTAAGAAAAAATAGACATTTGAATTATCTATGATCAAAATATATTTAAGAAAAATAACAAAAATAATAAAAATAGTATTTTTTTATATTTAAATTATATATTTTTATAATTAAAAAATATTTTTTACGTAATTTTTTTTAACGCTCGTCAATTAATTATCGTTCAAATTAAATTGCGATAATTTAAATTCATTTAATGTTGAACATTCAATATTAAATATTAAATGTTATTTTGGTGCTAATTTTATTATTATAAATTTTAAAAATATTATTTTTGATAATTTTTAAATATATTTAGCGAGAAGCCTTGAAATAAGGAGTATTATTCACGACGAGCCAAATACTTGACTCAGGAAATAAAATAAGGCACTCATTATACATTTGGGCCAAGAATCATTTTGTTCTTCGTATAGTTTCACTTTTAATTTAGCTTAAGAAAACATATGTATTTATCTTATGAAAAAAATAAAATTCCATGCATGAAATTTTATTAACTAGCAAAAAATATATATATATGATTTTTAAATTTTGTGTATAAAATAACTTATGTAATTAAAAAAATTAAATTAAACAAATTTCGTTTCCAATTTGCCGATAAGGAGAGGGTAATTGTGTAGACCTTGTCTATCAACTCTGCACCAGACCAGAGCAAGATGAAGCCCCAAGTCAACAAAGTGTGTATTGTTTTGACACTTGGAATCTAGTTTTCATCATGATCTTCAGCATGCTTTCTACCGGTAGTATAATCTGTAATTCATAGCTTAGATTAAATTTCATAATTGATTTGTTAGGTCATAGCTAGGTGATCGGCAACTGTTGTAATTATTTCTTTAATCCTTTTATTCAACTTATACAATAAATATATTAATTACTCTGAAAATATAAAGATATTATATGATACAATATCGATAGGCCTATGACATATCTCCACTGATTTAAGAATGAAAACTGGAAAAAGGCAAAATAATAGCACATAAATCATAAAATAAAATGGCAAGATTGAGTCAACTACAAAACAGGGGAAGGACTATCTGCTCTGGTGCACAGGAAGATATGACATGTTTAATAATGATTTTAATTAATAGTTAATAATTTATAATTAAATAATTAATTTTATAATTTTTAAGATATCGATAAGCCTATCACATATCTCCATTGATTTAAGAATGAAAGCTGGAAAAAGGGAAAGTAATAGCAGATAAATCATAAAATAAAATGGCAAGGTTGAGTCAACTATAACAGGGGAAAGGACTACTTTTTTAATTAATAATTTTTAGTTTTTAATTAAATAATTAAATTTTTTAATTAAAGGACTACTTTTTTGAATATTTAATAAAGATTTTAATTAATAATTTTAAATTTTAAATTAAATAATTAAATTTTTAATTTTTAATTTTTTTATAAAAATAATTACTTGTGTATTTGATAAAAATTTACACTTAATAATTTTTTAAAAAAAATTAAAAAATTACCTCCAAATTATTTGTAAAATTTTTTATTTTTTTAATTTTTTTTATTTAAAAATGGTTATTTTTTACAAATTTCAAGTTTTTAATCGTTTTCTTTAAATATTTATACATATAAAAATTATAAAATTTGATTTATTTTTTGAAAAAAAATGTTTGATTAAATGAAAAAAATTAGAAATTAGCAATTTTTTTGTTTTTTTAGATTTATAAATCATCCTATATTTTGATAATAATTTCTTAAAAATATAAAAATTAAAATAAAAAATCGTTAGCAAACATATCTAATTAAAAAATTATTTAAAAAAATAAAATATTAAAAATTAAAATCATTATCAAACAAATTCATATAATTTAAAAATAATTTTTATATCAATTATTACAGTGCTCATGCAAACTTTGTACTAAATTAACAGGCTCTTTGTAACGTGACATAAAGTTATTACTAGGGCCACTGAGAAGAAGGAAAGAAAAAAAGAAGTCAATAAAATTTATTGTCACATACAAAAAGGGTCGATCTACATTCAAAAAGGCATAATGCGAAAAATATATGTAACTTTGTAACTAGTACTGTAATAGCCTGGATAAAGTCCTTTTAATCTAGAAATGTGCTTACCCAAAATCTAATTATAGGTAGAAGATTATGGGATGGATTTTCCTTTTTAACTACATAGAGTAAAGTTCACACTTTCGTTCTTATACCTTCAATTTGCAGCTTCAGTACTTACAATTGATTTTATTTTATTTTTCCTAATCCAGTACTTAAGATTAAATTTCACACCTTCTTCGAACTCCTAATTACAATCACATAATACGGTCATGCAAAATAGTGGCCGTAATTTGTGTGTTGTGGGTAAGAGAGTTCTACAGGACGTTGAGATATAATGTTACTGTGACTCTGAAACAAATAACCATGTAAACAACATGATCTTAGATTTTTTCTCCTACAACTCTCTTTCCCACTTATAATATTACTAATGGATTAATTTTATCATACAAAGAGTGCTCCTGTTAGAAAATCCAATGCTAGCTATAGAAAGTTATATATATAACGGTACAAATAAGAGCACATAAATTCATTGTCAACCGATCCTAGTAATTCTCTATTAGGGCACTTCTTAATAATCCCATTTTCCTAATTGATATGCCTCTCCCACTTCCCATATTCGTTATTTTCATCTACTTTGTTTACACAATTCATTACAAGCTGAGGTACAAGCTTCCCCCAGGTCCATATGCCTGGCCAATCATAGGTAACCTTTACAACATGAAACCAGAAAGACTTCAAAGTTATTTTGAGTGGTCTAAAACTTTTGGCCCAATTATTTCAGTTTGGATAGGTTCAAATCTGAACATAGTTGTCTCAAACTCAAAACTAGCTAAGGAAGTGCTTAAAGACAATGACCAACAATTAGCATACAGACACAGGAGTTGGGTACTATCTAAATCTACCAAAGGAGGTAAGGATTTTATTTGGGCTGATTATGGTCCTCACTATATTAAAGTCAGGAAAGTCTGTACAATTGAACTCTTCTCTTTTAAAAGCCTTGAAGCTCTCAGGCACATTAGAGAAGATGAAGTTAAATCCATGGTTGGATCAATTTTTAAAGATTGTATCAATATTCCTCAAAACCAAGGTAGAAGCTTATTGGTTAGGAAATATTTAGGATCATTAGCATTCAATATTGTTACTAGAATTGTGTTTGGTAAAAGGTTTGAAGACAAAGAAGGAGTGTTAGACCAACAAGGATTAGAATTTAAGGCAATATTGGATAATGAACACAAAAAAACAGCATTGCTATCCATATTACAGATTATGTGGGGGCTTGAATGGTTGTTTTTGTTTAAAAACAAGGAATTTTCTCAACATTTAGCTCGTAAAAACAAATTGGTCCAACAGATAATAGAAGATCATAAGCTTGAGGTTGAGAAAAATGGTTATGCTAAGCAACATTTTGTAGCTGCATTGATTGGTATGCAAAAAGATTATCAACTTAGTGAAGATACAATAACAGGATTGCTTTGGGATATGATCACAGCTGGTGTAGACACAATTGCAATATCAATTGAGTGGGCTTTGGCCCAATTGGTCAAGAACCCAAGAGTCCAACAAAAGGCCCAAGAAGAATTGGACCGTGTCATTGGACAAGATCGAATTATGACCGAATCTGATATTCCAAATCTCCCATACCTACAATGTGTAGTCAAAGAGGCACTAAGGCTGCACCCTCCAACACCACTTATGTTGCCTCACAAGGCCAATTCCAATGTTAAAGTTGGAGGGTATGATATTCCTAAGGGGACTAATGTTATTGTCAATGTTTGGGCTTTGGGACGAGATCCAGAAACTTGGAAAAGCCCATTAGAGTTTCGACCTGAGAGATTTATGGAAGAGGATGTGGACATAAAGGGTCATGATTTTAGATTGCTACCTTTTGGAGCTGGTAGAAGAATTTGCCCAGCTGCACAACTCAGTAGTATTTTGCTTACATCAATGATGGGTCACCTTTTGCACAATTTCTATTGGACTCTGCCTCAAGGTGTTCAACCTGATGAGATAGACATGTTGGAGATTCCAGGACTAGTCACATATATGCGTACCCCTTTACAAGTTGTGCCCATTCAGAGGTTGTCACAACGTTTGTATTTAATCTAGTACTATAAACTCTGCCTTAGAAATGCTTTACAACTTGTAATTTTCATGAAATATTTACAAACTATTGTTAGAAGATCTATGTTTCTCCCACTTGGTTGAAAATAAGGTGAGAATGAGCAAATGTATTTGTCTGTTTAGTTAAAAGAAGTAATGAATAAAAAAAAATAGTACATTGTCAACTTTTGTGGCGTAAGCTTTGGATTTTAAAAATTAAATACATTTATATTATTATTGGGTCGTTATTGGAGAGCTTGACTAAGAATTAACTAACAATACAACTGATTCTAAGAGATGGTTTGGACTTTGGATAAAAAAAATTGTTTTGTCCTTCCCTAGCTTAGCATGGTGAAGACCAATGTTACAGACATTTTTAAGATATTGAATATCTTAAATTTTTTGACACATATTCGAGTGTCAGACATCTTTATTTTTATGTAATTTTTTTTTTTAAATTTATATCAATTTAAAGTGTTAAGTACCTACACTCATGTTCATATCGTGTCCGTTAGACATAAGTACTTCATAATGATGAAGAGTCCATGTAATATAGGTGAAAGCCTAAGAATATAGACTTTTCTTTGTTATCTGATTGCTAGAGATCAAATATGAAGCTTGAAGTCAATAGATCAATCATCATCTGCATAATTTGTGCACTCAGATTAATCCTAGTTTTAAACTACAACATGATTTTCTCTGCAGGTATCTTAAGCTCTAACTCAAAAATTTAATTCCTCTAGTTTTATGTTGATTTGTACACTGTACCTAATTAACAAGTAATCATATAATCAGCTGAGAATGTACGTATATATGATAGGTCACGAGGAGATGAAGAAAAAAGAGGTGATCATAACTACTTCACAATTGGGACGTAAAGAATTATACTCAAAGCTGGAGGGCAATATTGGTATTGTACAAATGAGAAAAGGGTAGCACCTTAAATGGGTAACTCTAGCATTTCCATATCGTCCATTTCTTCAACCACCACCATCCCCAATAAGGTCAAAAGGAAAGAGAAAGAGGCCACATCCTTGGTGATTACTGTCTTACTGACTATATATATATATATATAACTTGTCTCCTGTTTCTTTTGTTTTACATATATTTGTAAAGTAAATCAGTAATCTCAAAGAATTTTTATGAGGATGTTCTTTAATTAGTCTTTACCTATAATGTATACTAGAACTTTCCTTGAAAGAAGAGCTATATGATCGAAGATTTGTCATTACAATTTAATTGGCTAATTAGAAGCCCCTTTTTTGCATTGGGTTGAAATGCCTTTTCTGTTGGGTTTCATCACTTTCAGATACATGTAGTTGTTGGATAAAAGATGAAGGGCTGGGAACCCCATGTGCATGCGCACCTACTATCGATCCTGTCTTTCATTTCGAACTTCCTTGTGGTGATCTCCACTATTGAAATTCAATTCCTTTATGCAAAGTGAATTATATATATGCTTTGCTTTTCTCTCTCTTCTTATCAGGTTGACAATAATTATAATCGTAATAGAAATTATTAAAGTATTACTGTATTTGGTTTGACTATGCTTTATAATGCTCAATTTTTTTCACAATTTATATAATCATTTATGATTTTTTTTGTTCATTCTATCTTTTTTAGTAATAAAAAAAAATTTATTTTTTAATTTTACTTCATTTATAATTTTATAATCCTTATTTTAATATTATTATTTATTTTGATTACACTGCTTAAATAAACTTTATAATAATAATACTATTTCATTACAATTATCATTCTCATCACTTTAATATTCAATGAATCCGACGTTTCTTTAGTATCTTTACTGCAACGAAAAATCGATTATCTTAACATTTTTATTTTATTTTAACAAAAAGAAAAAGAAAAAAGGGAAGAGATCGTTACAGTCATGATTCCTATTCCTTCGATGGTAATGTTTGCACTTCAAGTGTTTTCTTATCACCAATGATAATGCATATATAGATTTTACTATTAGTTAGTACTTAGGAGTAAACATGTACTTCAAAAACAACCAATATATAGTCCAATATCATCTTCCTATTCCAAATATGGCCTCCTCCTTTTTTACATGTTAGAAATAGAATACTAATTAAAACCAAGTTCAAAAAATTTATTTATTACAAATTTAGAAGAACTATTAAGTTAGTATAGGCTCGAATGTCAGAATCTATCATTAATTTTTCATCTGGAACTCAACTGGGGAAACAACAGGCATCAAATGAATCCACTTTTGTTTAAATTAGTTAGTTAGTATTATTTTTCTTTTTGTAGGAATATTAATTTTAATATTTTAGTACTTGCTTTATGAATAAAGTACACTTTTTTTTTTTTTTTTTTCTTTTTTTCTTTTTTCTTCTGCTAATGAGAGTAATAAATTTCTTTTGATAATATATAGACCTGCTTAATAAATAAAAACATATATGCATAGCCCCCAAGAGTAGTAGAAAGCTAGACATGAACATTTTAATGGAGAATAATATTAATGACTATTGCATATTATTGTTAATAATTAATTAATGAAAATAACTGCAGGCAGCACTATTTTCTTCTTGAAGATACCTCTTGATTGATACTGCTAGAACTTGATGAAGATGAAGAAGATACAGCAGTACCAGTAGAACGTCCCATATTCATATTATTTAGCATCTTAGACTCATCACTCCCTACATTTTGAGCTTTGTTTTCAATATAATAATTATAATTCTGAATAATAATTCCATCATCACTGATCTTAGTACTATTTTTCTTCATAAATATCCGACACAGAACCCAGTTTTCCTTTTGGTTCAGAGACATGATCTGCAGAAAATTAATATTAAAAAATTAATTTCAAAGTACAATTACTGTTCCATTCTGTAAATAATTTAAATATTTTATAAAATTTAATAGATAGCAGAATAAAAGCTATAGCTTCATAAGCAAATTGCACTAGACTCACCTGTACTTGATCATCATGAGAACAACTTTTTGATTCTGTAGTGATGGCAAGAGAATATTCATGCATGACCCAATGAGTTCTAGTGCCATGAGGAGACTTGCCTCCATAGAAAATAAAAGTCTTCTTATTCCCAATCATATCACCATCATTAATATTCCATCTTGAACATTTTATTTTCTTATCAGATCCAGTTACCTTCCAATACCCACTATTTGTTGTCCTCTTGCTTCTGTTCCCACTTCTATATTTAGCTTCCTTGTTGCTGAAAAAATACCTCTCTTCATCCACATCACCTATTTTTATTTATTTTCCGGTTTAGCAGAGATTAATTAATCATTCAACAATAGTGAGTACCACTGTACTGTACGTCTCAACTACTTGAGGTATCAGAGCAATAAACTTGACTGTATATAGTAGCAAAATGTTTAGTAATTTTTATGAAAATTTAAGTCTAAATATCTTAAGTTTAAGATATATCACAAATAAGGCAGTGCATTATTATTGATACTTACAGTCGAAACTACATATTCATCTTCAATAAAAAACTGTCATGTTAGTTATAATTGTGATATATTTGTGATGGATAGTAGTACTCAACATTTATACCAGCACTAACGCAGATCTTATGATCTAACCTGGCAAATCCCAAGGATCATAGTTGCAAATGTTGATTTCGGGAATAATAGAAGCAGGCAAAGGACATGAAAAGACCTTGCGTCTTAAGTATTGAAAAACCAGTTCTTCATCAGTTGGCTGGAATCTAAAACCAGGAGGTAATCTGGTAACACCATTTGTTACTAAGTTGAGCTTGTCCATTCGAACATTCAGAAATAACCAACTCTATAATAATTTGCTTCAAACTTAAGCCTTTATTAAATTTGTCAACACAATATTATTGTGGAGTTATCATCCCATGTTGCTGCTTATAGTATACAGAAACCAGAGGAACCCGCAGGACATAGCTTCCGTGGTACTAATATGAGTGAAGGAGTAAGATCTTGGAAGATAAATATAAGCATTTGGAAAACACGCTTACCTCATTAAATTACTTTTTTTTTTTTTTTCCATCCAAATTTCACAACAATAAAGTAGTATCACTACGTATTATTTTGGGAGAATAACAAAACTAACACCTCTCAAAACTTCTAATAACAAAATTAGCATTTTTTGTGTTCAAATTTATATTTTCACAATTAAAAAAATTACTAATATGTTATTTTTCTTTGAACACCCATCCAATTAGAATTGAACGACGATAATTTAGACTCATTCAATATTTAACGTTCAATATTATTGGAGCGTTAGTTTTGTTACAATAAATTTTAAGGGTGCTATTTTTAGTAATTTTTCTATTATTTTTTGTTGGGCACTCTCTCATTTTCATGTTCTCCTAAAAGTGTATTACAAGAAAAGTTAAAATATCACGCATTTTTCTTATAGCTCAAACATAAATGCTAAATGTATGTAAGTTTGCACACATATTTACATTTATACTAATTATTTTATGCCATGTGTTAAAATTTTATTAAAAAATAAATAACTTAATTATATTAAAAAATAAATAACTTGATTATTTTTAAAGTTATTTAGACATGTGGTACACTATAATTGATGTCGTGCAAATATGTGTATTATATTAAATGAGCAGTTTAACTTAGCTCAAATCATTTAAGATTGATTAAACAAGTGGATAAGCTTAAAAAAGTATCTATTTACTGTATAAATGGCTTAGTTATTTAATTAGTTTTATTTTTAATCGCCTCAATAAAAAAAATATATTTATTTTATTCTAAAACTATAAATAAATATTTATTTACGTTATAAGAAAAATTATATCATACAATTAAAACAAAAATTAACTTTTCTAGCTCAAATGAGCTAGCTCGCTTATCTCATATGCAACTTGTGAGTTCATCTAACAAATTATCTTTATAAAAAAATAATTATTATAATGTCACTATGAAAAAATAATTAAAAGATTATATATATATATATATATATATATATATATATATAATGTAATATTTATACTAATATTTTTGTCCTTAAACATAATTTAAAATATTTAATCTTAAAATAATGTAAATAAGTTAGCATGTAAACTACTTAACTTAGTTCATTAAAAGTGATTTGAATTTAACTAATTAAAATAAAATTGAGAAAATAATAAATATGACATTTTTAAAACTTATAACAATAAAAATAATACTATAATATTAATTCAATATTAACTCATATTCATATCATTTTGGGTATTATAATTTTTAAGTATATTATTTTAAATAAATTTTTAATAAAATTTAGATTAGTTGATCTGATTACTTAGTATAGTTGTACATAGTTGTATTTAATGAGATTTTTATATGTCAATTATCTTTATATATTTTTTTTGCTATATATAACAAATTATCTTTGTATTTTTATAGCTCACAATGATCTTGCATTTAAGTAGTTGGGTTTTTTATTATGAATATATCGAACGAAGGTTAACAAGCAACCACATATGATTGGCAAATTTGGATTAATATGTCAAAAATAGGAGCGGAATGTGGAAATAAATTAATGAGGCCTCGAAAGAAAATCCTTTTGAGAGTTATTCAGACGTTGGCCTTTAATCTCATCCAAAATTCAATTATACATTTTTTTTTTTCGCCATTGATTCAATTATACATTTTAAAATGAAAAGGTGGATGTGATATCGATATATAACAATAAGTAGATAAAAAAGTTAAAAAAGTAAATTTTTTTATATACATATTTATTAATAATTAATAATATATCAAATAATAATATAGATAATTTCTATAAAGTGTGGCTGTTGGATGGAAATTTCGAGTCTTAAATATAAAGTCAACTTATGTCATATTTATCGATATATAATAAATATGTAGTTAAAAAAAATTAAAAAAAATAATCTTTTTATTAACATATAAAATAATGATATAAATAATTTCTATAAAGTGTGGCTATTGGATGGAAATCTCGAGTCATAAATATGAAGTCATCTTATGTTATGCTTATCAATATATAATAAATATAATAAATATGTAGATAATAAATAGTTAAATATATATATATATATATATATATATATATATATATATATATATAATATATATAATATAAATAAATAATATATGATAAATTCCATAAAGTGCGGCTGTTGGATGGAAATCGTAAATATGAAGTCTCCTTATGTCATGCTTACCAACCCTCTAGTGGATGGGACACTTGAAGTTTGACTTAGGTAAATTTTTTTTTTTTTTTTAAATAACAACCTCAGACGAATAATACTAATTACTATTCTTAGGTATTATTGAACATCGTATTAAAATCGTGAATTTTTATCGATTTAAATTTGACCTAATTTAAAATAAATTTAAAAATATTTAATTTAAATTTAATTTAATAATATATTTAATTTAAATTGATCTGAATTCAAACAGATCAAATTTTTTAGATCGAATAAATCGAATTAAAATTATAACTTATTTTTAAATTATTATTACATATAAAATAATATATATTAATATTTAAATTTTAAATTGATACTTCATTAAATCAATTTATTTATTTATAGTTATAAATAAGAAAATTAAAATAATAAAAAGTATACTCTTAAATATTATTAAATTGTTATAGAAAATTTAACATTATTTTTTATTTTTAAGCTAAAATAATAATTTAATATAAACGTGATATGTAAAATATTTAAATATAGCTTATTAAAATAAAATATTTATTTATTTATAATTTTAAAAGTAATTCAGTTCGGATCGGATTACAGCGGATTATAAAATCTATCAATCAAAATTCGATTCGATTCGAACGGATTGTATACTTTACAATCCGAATTAGATCTGACTATAAAATATGTCAATCAAATTTGATCTGAATTCAACGGATCAGATCAAATTTCTTTATTTAGTCGAATTGATCGAGTTATTTGTTCACTCATAATCCCAGGCAACGATCAATATGAAGGAATAATAATTAAAATATTTTTTTGAAACAATATATAATTATAATATTAATCAGTGTGTTATAATTATATTATTTTAAATAATTGAGGATATTTATGACATAAAATAAAATATAAAAATGAGACTTTAAATTTTTTTATATATTAAATTTTTATTGATTAATAAAAATTGATTAAAAATATTAATATATTTTTTGCATCGAATATAAATAGTAAATGATAAAAATTAAATTAATAAATATGTATGTAAAAATTTAATTTTTTTGTGTATTTATTTAATGAATAATTAAATTTATTTTAATTTTGATATAATACAATTGAAAGTTTTAAAACTTTAGAATAAAATAAAATTTTTAAAATTGTCTATAAAATTAAATATTTATACCTAAAATTTGAATAAAATAAACATGTAAATAATATAAATTTTAAATTTTAAGTATTTGATATCTTTATTCGGTCGGAAAACCAAGACAACTATCTCATTCTTTTATAAAATGAGCCACTCAATTTTCTCCTAAATAATCCAACGCTAGGCTAAGGTCACGTCCATCACCTTATTTGGGCACAATATGTAATTTAACTATAGAAACATTCTTATAAATAATAATATTAAACAAATTCATAACATTTCGAACTTACTTGTTATGATATTGTTAGTTCATTTTTATAACCATGAAGCTAATTATGTAAATCTAAATCTTTTGTGACATTTGAAGCAATGATAATTGACCATGATCATTGTTCAAATGTGCATGTAATATGTAATTTTTTATACTACATAAACTCTTACACTTATAAGTTACTTCTAAATCATAACTAATAAATATGTAACTTTTACAAATAGGTATAAATATACGTTAAAGAAGAAAGTTGATTTTCCTGCCAAATGTGAGCCTACATAGGAGGGTCGATTTTTCTAAGTACACTAGATTGGATTTACTTTATATAAGGCATAATATTAGTTCCTTTAAACTTTAATTGAAAGTTTAGTTAACCAAGGCTATAACCATAATTTATTAGTTTAGTGGACTCTAATGATTTTACTTTTTGAATCATTTTAAAGTACATTCTATTATTTAAAAATATTAAATTTTATAATCACATTATTATTTAATTTTTAAAATATATGTAAATACATTGCATTATGCACTATCACTTCAAAAGGCTCTAATACCAACATCGGATGCATGCTCAAAAGGAAAGTACCATGGGCCATCGTTCTGCCATAACTATTGATCTCCAATTCAAATTATAGTAGTAAGAAAAGTGCAAATTTATTTTTATTTTGTTTCACAAATGCTCTCCAACTAATAGCAGAGACTAACACTTCTGTCCTAACCAATAAAAATTTAGAGAAAAATATGAAATAAATTTTATTTATATTATTTAATTTCTTAAATTAAAAATAATATTATTTTATTTCTTAATTTTATAAAAATGGTCAATTAAAAATAAATTATATTATTTTAATAATTTTTTTATCAAGTGATTAAACGCGATTAAAATACGAGTATTTAACAATGATAAAGTTACAATTAATATAGAAAAAATTCACAAATATTAGTTTTTAATATTTATTAATTATCACTGTATTATTTAATATTTTCTTAATTTTTAATTTTTATTAAAATTTAAAATATATATTTAAATAACTTTTTGTTTGAAAATTATTATTGTTGATTTTTTTAAAAAAATTCTATTAAATTTCAATTTTATTTTTATCAAAAGACTTGTATTTTAATCCCGTTTTAGACTTTACATAAAATAATAATATTTTTATAAAAAATTATTAAAATAATATAATTTGTCTTTAATTCGCCATTCTTATAAAACTAAGAGACTAAATAATATCATTTTTAATTTAAAAAATTAAATAATATAAATGATATAATTTGAGTACTCTTTAGCATCTCACCAAAAATTTATATGATCCTTTAAAAAAAATCATATACTTTGATCCCAATCATTTTGAATAAGATAAATTAGGAGATACTTTGTGGTGCGCTAGAGTTGATTGTAGCTACGTTAAATATTTTTCAAGAGATGCATAATATTAGTGTATGGTTTTATATAAAATTTAATTTTATGATATAATTTCTTTTATATATAGAGTTTAATTTTTAATTTTTTTTAAAAAAATATATTAATTTTTCTTATAAAATAAATGCACATATATTTTTTAGTGTTACAAAAAAATAAACATATATATATTTTTTAATAAAAGGAATCAAAAATAAAACCAATAATTTACATCACCTAAGAATTTATGTAATCCACATAATACTTATAAGTGCTAGCCTCTACTTATATACCGTTATCAAATTTATTAAACAAATGGTCTTCTATAACAAATTTTTTTTTTTTTTTTTTTCATTTCTTGTGATCAATTAACTTTCTTTTAAAGGAATACAGGTGACATGCCTAGTTCACCACGCAGTACCACAAACTTGTCGAAATATCCTTACCCTTGTACGTAAGAAAATTTTTCATCCAACTAAGATAAGCATTACTCTATTTAAAATTATATGTTTCAAAGCCAAAAATATCAAGTTTTTCTTTAAGTTGGCCTTCTTTTTATTTTTATCAAATAATAACAAAGTAAATCTTATGTGTCTTTAAGTTCTTTATAATATTAATATTTAATAAAACCTTTATTTCTCTCTTTGCCTTAAAAATTATTATTTCAAAATAAAATACACTTATTCTTTTCATTTCATTAAAAATTGAATTATAGATTTTTCGTTCTTCTCACAATTTTTATATAAATAATTAAAGTATATGTTGTTTTGTTTTATTTATATTTGAATATGAGTTGATTTCTTAAACTTAAAAATAATTTTTCAAATTTTACTAGTTAACTTTTAATTTATATATAAATTACATGTTAATTCATTAATTTAATCTTTAATTACTTTTTTATAATAAAATACTAAAAAATAATTATTATTTAAGAAACAATAAAACGAAGGAACAAAACTTCATTGATCAATATGCAATAAGTTTCCATGCTAAGTAATGATGATAGAAATCGTTTAGCGAAAGGAAGAAAAAAAAAAGAAAGAAAGTAATTAGAGGTAGTGACCAGTAGGACCAGTATGATGATCTGGACTGGATCCATTATAATTTGCTTATTACATTTTTAGTTTATCCTTTTTAGAGATTTTTTTCGATTTTAGCTTTAATTATTAGTTTAACTACCACTACTACAACCTTATTTGAATTTATGGTTGGATGACACATAAAGGTCCCATAGCTATGCTGTTTATGCGTTTGTTGTGAGTTTGTGCTTAATTTGAAGCGATTCTTCTATAAATTGATTCTTCCATAATTTTTTTTTTCAAAGAGTAGGAGTACAATAGATCTTTTTATAATAAAACAAAATGGTTGAAAATTTAAATAAACCTCAGTCACGCTTTGAAGAAAAAAAGTATACATGTTCTCTAAAGTAATAAAATAATAATCGTAATAAAATTAAATATAAAAAAATAATATTATTATTACAATATTTATATAAGTAATGTAATAAAAATAAATAATAATATTAAAATAAAAATTATAAAATTATCAATAAAATAAAATTAAAAAATTAAAAATTTTTTATTACTAAAAGAGATAGAATAAGAAAAAAAATTATAAAAAATTATACAAATTATGAAAAAAATAGAGCATTATGATATATTCTTAAGAACTGCAAGAGTAATGAAGATTATTGTTACTGTTGTAATTTTTTTATATTTTATTATAAAGTATAATTAAATTAAATATAATAATTTTTTAAATAATTTTTATTACAATTAAGTATTATTATTAAGTGTCAACAAAACATGCTGTAAAGGCTATAAGTCAAACTGGAAATTTTGAATCGTACTTTTCTTCGTAGCGAAGATGAAGATTGCTTTTCATTTTTGCATACATTATTATCGTTGACCATCGCTTATTGTCTCCACTCTTGAAAACAGCCATTTTTCCCAAATTTATTTATTTATAATAATAAAAGAAATATAACAATTTTATAAACATAAAAGATAACTAAATAAATAATTTGTGTTAGGTCGATCGTATTATTAGTTGTATTTAAAAGTAACATCCTAATTTTATTTATATATGTTAATAAGTTGTAATTTAATTTAATGACATGTAATTTATTTGTATATATAAAAAATCTTGAGTCCTAATTATGATGCTGAGTTATAGTTATTTAAAAAAATTATTTGCTTATATATATATATATATATGCTTTGCATAAGACAACAACAACCTATTTCAAGCGACTTTTTTTTTAATCTATATTAATTAAATTTTCATTAATCTCTTTAAACCATTATAATAAAACTAATGTCCTCACTCCTGACGTTTCATACTACTGTCAAAAAAAAAAAAAAACCTTTCATACATTCCAATCAGGGGCGGAGGATGGTGGGGTTGGGCGGGGTTGCAATTCTGTAAATTTTTTTTACAAAAAATTAATTACGTGTATATTTTTAACATTAAATAAATATTTTATTTGTAATAATATATTGTGTATAATTTTTATGTACATATTTTGGAATATATTAATAATATTTAACAAATACGTTGATAAAAATGATATGAATTGTAAATAAAATGATTAAATATATATATATATTTTTTTATGTATTTGGTAACTATTAGTAACAAAAATAAAATTGTAGTCATATATTATGTAAAAATTCTTCTTAAATGTGATAATCCAAAAAAAAGTTTTAATATTTAACTTTAAAATCAACATTATAAAAATAAAATTAAAAAAAATAAGTATATGATAAATTTCATATTAAAATTTTTAAGTTTATGTTTATCATGTTTTATTTCAACTAAAATTTAACTTTATCTAGTATTATATTATTTGACATTTTATTTTAATAATATTTTAGAATTTATTTGAAATCTTTTTATATAAAAAAGTTATTATTTTTATTATTATTGGTCAGTATTATATTATTTATAAACATATATTTTTAAATATCGTCTTAAAATTAAAATTCTAAATCATATTGGAAAAACAACAAAAATAACACATCTTGAAACTTATAATAACAAAACTAGTACCCCTTGTGTTCAAACTTATATTTCTACAATTAAAAAAATGACTAATATGTCATTTTTTTTAACATCTGTTCAATTAAAATTGAACGACGATAATTTAGACCTGTTCAATATTTAATGTTCAATATTATAAGGGTGCTAGTTTTGTTATTACAAGTTTTATGAGTGTTATTTTTAGTAATTTTTCAATCATATTTTACTTTTTATATTTTTATTTTAGCCTTAACAACTATAAATTTTGGTATGTTTAATTGAGCTTTCTATTTTCTTAGATTTTTTAGTTAATACATTTATTTTATTCATAAATAATACTAATAATTATTAACTTATTATATTTTTGTTTAGTTTTTGTTATAACTTGATTATAATGTGTTAACTTTATATTTTTGAGCTCTAATAACTTTATATTTTTTGAGCTCTAATTTTATATTTATATTATAATATGATATAAAAAATTCAATATTAAATTAAATATAATCTATTATAATTTTTACTATCTTTTTACTTTGTATAAAAAAAAAAAAAAACTTTATAATGAATCTAAACTTTACTTTATGTAACTTTATATTTTTTTCTGGCTACGCGCCTGATTCCAATCTCAATTTTTTGTTTACTTTACAATGAATCTAAACTACTTTGCTTAGATATTAAAAAACTGTTTTTTTTTCTTTTCAAATTTATAAATTCTACTATCGTAAAGCTTTATTATTTTTTATCAAAGCTTAAAGCTTGTTATTGGTGGTGATCCTCATTTTTTTTGTTGCTATACTTTCCCCGCTTTACACATAAGATCCCAAGAAAATAGATGCAAAGTTGTCTCTGCTAATCAATCATTTATGTATAACAATTTTTTTTTTTATAATTTACTTATTTTTGCTTAATTTTAAATTTCAAACATCAATGCATGTAGTGAATTTGATATTATTAATAACAAATAATATTTTAATTTTATATTAACAAGATATGATTAAAATTTAATAAGTAAAAACAAGAAGTAGAGAATCTTACTTTTTTTTCTTCTTCCACTTATTAGGTGTCATGTGTCTCATATTTGACATAATAAGGAAAAAGGATATAAATGCTTAATGCATAAGAAAGTTTCTCAGTCGTTTTTTTTTCCTTCCTTCTTCCCTTAGCTCCTTAGGAACTTTAATTTTAAGATTATGTCTTATATATTTTTATTGTCAACACTACTTCGCATGAATGAAAGGTATCTCATGTGTTTATTTTACTTTCCTTAAAATGATTTATACATGTATATTTCGCAGTCATCACTCAGTGTCTTTTTGTGAGGAGTCATCGATCTCATCGCTCTGTTTATACTTTATACACCGATTAACACTTCCTCTATTGCAGAAATGAGACGGCAATTCGTTCAATTAAATTAAAAAAAAAAATTTAAATCCATTAATTGAGTACTACAGAATACAGATAACATTTTATTTTTTCTTTCACAATTGCTCAGCCAATATTAGGAAAAAACGTGTCGGTCCTAGATCTTATACAAAAACATAAAAACACTAGAAAATTGTTGATTTTTAGTGTGTGAAGTAATATATTTTTTAATAGGATGAAAATCAATAAAAATATAAGTTATAAATTATTGAAAATTAAACAAAAACAGAAAACAAATCTAAGTTATAATCCCACAGTTTGTTGTAGTACAGTGGCACAAAAGTTTTTTTTTTGCAAAGCACGCAAATTCAAAATTAAAATTTTGATAATCGGTTTGTGGTTTTGTGATGTTATTAAAACATATATATAATTCCTGACAAATGGGTTTGGAGGTAACTAAAATACGTTTAAAATTTAATTTATTGTAAAAATATTTCTAATATTTAGTTTCGTTAATAGTTATATCATTTTAATCATTTTCATTAACAAAATTAGTTTTAATAGCACGTTTAGTTCAGTTAGTTTTTTTCATCCATAGAACGGTTTTGATGAAGACAGGCTGATAAGTTTTAATATAATTTTAAACTTTTGCTATCAAGAAAAGAAACTTGATACTATTAAATTTGGAAAATTTTATGATTTTGTATTGAATTTTCCCATCTAATAAAATAGAGGTGTCACTATATTTCTTTAAAACTGATATTTGTATGCATGGTGTTTGCTATAAATATGTCTATATTATTTATAAAATTACAAACATATCTATATAAACCCTAACATATTTATACTAAAAATGTTTATAATTTAAAAATTTTAAATGCAATTTTATAAATATTATGATCATATTTATATAACAAACTTAATACTTTAGAAACATAAAACCTAATTAACCTCTCCTTGGTGTGATTAGAAGGATCTTCGGATTAATGGAATGGATTAATATTTTGCAAAGGTAATGGAAATAAAGACTTAAAATAGCACAATTTTAACACTGATTAACATTTTACCAGCACTTGCGATACGACCATGTTTTATGAATGTGATATTACATGAGTCCTTTTGACCTTTAGTTACTATTAGTTATTTGTTATTTGTATTTTTGAATTCTAAAACATTCATGTTTCACTGACTCTATCTCTCTCTCCATTGAAGGTTCAACAAGATCATCAATAAATCAAAGGATCTATTTCGTACCCTCAATTTTTAAATGATTCAGCTCTTGTGATGAACGTGATGATTAAACTCGTTGGACACTCTTAAAATAATCTTCTCTTTTTGATAGCTTTTTATCTCCTTTGTAGCATTAGATCTTGTTTCTCTCTTTAAAATGATTGGCCAAATGTTGCCAAGAAAGGGCAAATTGAAATAAGTTATTATGAAATTTCAAGTTTCAATCTTATTTTGATTTGCATTTGTTACCATGTGAATTTTTTTGTTACTTGAAGAGTCATTTTGAATGATAATTTATTGCAGCATATTATATTTTTCCATAAGAAATTACATTTTTTAGTTTTATTGAAATAAATCAATTGTGACAGTGTATATATTTTACTTAGAGTTTATGACCAAAGTATTCACTTTTTGGGGTTCATATCAGAGATCTTTTTGGTTTTGAATTTGCATGACTTGAATTTTGTTTAGGTTTTATGTCAAATTTAGGTATCTGATTTTAATATTGCTATTTTACTTAAAATATAGAAAATGAAATGTCAAAGTTTAGGATTTTGAGTTAAATTATTATGCATCGGAAAATTTGAGGCAAATGAGCACTTATGCTGTTACTTTAATTAGTATATAATAAGAGTTGCTTGTAAGAATCGAAAAATTCAATCTTAATTTGGTTTGTTTTGAAAACATATTACATCCGCTTGTGTTATTGTATGTAATATGTTGTTGGTGGAATTGTTAGAGTTTTAATATATTTGTTTTTTTTTTTTTTTTTTTTTGCTAAAGGCAATAGGCAGGAGCCTAGTGATTGTGGGTAGGGGTGGTAGGAATGTGGGGTGGAATTATAATTGAATCCAGTAAAGATGCTGAATTCAAGGCAGCTGCTGAACTAGGTTTGACTAAGTTATGGGCTCTGTAGTTCAATTGTCTAGGAATCCATCGAATGGAAATCATTAAGAACTGCGAGAGACAACTTTGTAGTTGCTGAATGATTGCTGCTGCTGTGTGTGATAGATTGTCCTTGACATTCTCCATCAAAGCGCATATGACAAATTTGGCATCCCCTTCTATGTAGATTGCCTTATGCTTGATTGTTAATGCATGAGTAATTGCCGCTTCAAGAGCTAAAGTTTCTGCAACATCTACACAATTAGTATGTCGGTGATCTGTCCAAGAGTTGATAATGTTCCCATGAGGGTCAGAAATGGTAAAACCAATGGTTGTTTTTCCATGTTTCCAGGCTGCATCAAAATTGTATTTTACCGCATTTTGAGGAGGTGGTTGCCATTGGTTGGGGATAGGGATGTATAGCTCATCGTTAGAATTGGTATGATCATAATGTTTTGGTGAAAGTAAGTAACTTTTGAATTCCTCAACTCTTCTGACTATGGCTTGGATCGAAGTGGGTCCTTCAATGTGTCTTGCTTCGAATACTATTTGATTTCGAGTAAACCATATTTGTTCAAGCATAATGACTGCTGTCAGAGTGAAAATGTCAGTAGTGCAATCAGCAGGCAGTAAGAACTTGGGAGGTTGTAAAAGAAACTTAATGTAAGAGAAAACATCAAGTTTATGTGTGAACTCCCACATTAGATTCCAATTCCAGTGTTTCCACCAGGATTGTAAGATCTCACAACGGATAAAAAGGTGCGCAACATCTTCCACTTCTTGATGACAAAGGGGGCAATTTAAATCATTGATAGGGATAAACTGAGCGAGTCTCTTCTTTGTACTAAATGTGTTTCTTAGTATTTTCCACAAAAAAAGTTTATGTCTTTCATGTAGATTTGCTGTCCAGAGTAATTTCCAAAAGCTCATACCAGTAGTGACCCCTTTATTTTTGATGAGTGTGAGATAAGCATCCTTGACTGAAAAATTCTTCTTACCAGTACCGAACCAAGTGAGCACATTCGGTGTATTTGGTGTAGGTGGGGGAAGTGCTTTGATGAAATTCGCAATGTGTGGTGGGAAAAAATTGTTTACTTTTGATATGTCCCATTGCAAATTAGGGTTCCAGTGGCACAAATCTGCCGGAGTGGAAATATTTGGTTGTGTATTGTTGTGAGTTGAAGTGGGGAGTTTTTGTTGAGGTAATCCAGGAATCCAAGGTTGTGTCCAAATGTTTACAAAAGTGCCTTGCCCTAATTGCCAATAACTTCCTTTAATGATTAAATCTCTTCCCCAAAGTATACCTTTCCAAATATAGGAGTCGGAGGTGCGAGGGATGATGTGTGAGAAATCCATGTCCTTCACATATTTGGCACTGAGTATTTTGACCCAAGGTTTGGTTGGACACTTGAAAATATCCCATGCAAGTTTGGATAACATTGCCTGATTAAAGTCTTTAAGTTGACGGAATCCCAAACCACCAGCATCCTTGGGTTGACAAAGTTGTGTCCAAGCAATAGGAGTGTAATAATGTGAGACTTCATTACCTTTATTCCACCAAAATTTTCTGATTATGGAATCTGCCTCAGCCCAAATACTAGATGGGAGTTTGAAAGTGCTTAAAGTGTATGTGGGTATGTTTTGAAGGACAGATCTGATTAGTGTGGCTTTACCAGCTTGAGAAAATAGTTTTGATTTCCAACTTTGGAGTTTACATTTAAGCTTCTGGATTATGCCTTGAAAATTTTCTCTTTTTGATTTGCTGAGGGGAAGTGAGTTACCCAAATATTTGATGTTACCTTCTGCTTTCTGAATTTGGAGTACATTGCAGGTAGTAGTTTGAAGCGTTGGATGAGTATTTTTGGAGAAGAAGATGACAGATTTAGAAAGATTTACTTGTTGTCCTGGCCAGTTTCCATATTTCTGTAAAATGGTGTTGATACTGTTGGTATTCAAAAGATTGCCCCGCAGGAAAATTACTACATCATCGGCATACATTAGGTGAGAAATGGATGGTGCTCTTCTTGCAATTTTGATACCATGAAGAGAGCCTTGGTCTTCTGCTTTTATGATCAACCTTGATAGACATTCTGAAATTATAAGAAAGAGGTAAGGAGATAGCGAATCCCCCTGACGAAGTCCTCTTGATGGTTTAAATCGACCAAAAGGGGAACCGTTCAACAGAATTGAGAGAGAAGAAGTGGATATGCATTGTAGGATTAAATGTCTAAATTTGTCGGAGAAACCCCACAGTTCCATGATATGCATAAGAAAATTCCATTCCACTCTATCATAGGCCTTTTCCATGTCCAATTTGATCCCCATGAGTCCACCTTTACCTGTTTTTTTCCTAGAGATAGTTTGGGCTACCTCTTGCGCCAGGATGGTATTTTCTGCTATCCAACGTCCTGGGAGAAAGGCTGATTGAAAAGGAGATATATGTTTTTGTAGTATTGCCCTCAATCTGTTCACCAAAAGTCGAGAAATGATTTTGTAATTAACATTGCACAGGCTGATGGGTCGAAAATCCTTGCATTGCATAAGAGCAGCAGTTTTTAGAATTAAGGCCAGAAAAGTATGGTTCCAATTGGCTTTTAATGTACCAGTGATGAAGAATTGTTGTATTTCTTGAACTATCTGTGCCCCTACAATATGCCAGAACTTCTTGTAAAAGCCAGCAGGGAATCCATCTGGGCCGGGGGATTTATAATCCCCCATCTCCCATAAAGCTTTCTTGATTTCTGCATGAGATGGTATGTCTGTGAGAAGTGAATTTTCCTCCGTTGTGACTACTGAAGAGAATAAGTTGTTGAGTTCAGGATTGAAGGTGGGATTGCCTGAAGAAAAAGAATGTTGAAAGTGATGTAAGAATTTAGTACCAATTTCGTGTCGGTCCCAAGTTATTCTGCCAGCATTTATTTTTAAACAGTGAATAAAGTTGGATTTCCTCCTGAGTAAAGTTGAAGTATGAAAGAACCGGGTGTTTCTATCTCCCTCTTGTATCCACAGCTCTCTGGATTTTTGTTTCTACATTGAATCCCATCTAGCATGTTGTTCTTCAAGTAAGGTACAAATCATTCGTTCCTTTGCCGCAATGTCAGTAGTAGGCGGCCCTTGTTGGACATCTTTGAGTTGAGATTCCAGTCATTTTATTTTTTCTGGTATAAGTCCAAAATGTTGTTTGTTCCACCGGATTAATTTCCTTGCCAGAGAATTTAGTGTCACAGTGGTGTTGAGATGACTGTGAGTCTGAGACTCCCATGTTTCCCTTATTAGTGTTTCATAGCTAGAGTCATGTGTCCACATTTCATAAAACCTGAAAGGTCGTTTTAGATATGTCTCTTGAATACCATTAACATTCAGTAAGATTGGATGATGGTCTGAAGTATATGAGATTAAATTGGTGACCATCGCTTTCGGGAAAGCATCTAGCCATTGTACTGAGGAAATAGTTCTATCCAACTTTTGAAGAATCCTGTTATCATCCTTTCTCTTATTGCACCAAGTGTATTGACCGCCCACACTTCCCAAATCTACTGCCCCTTGTTCATCAATGAAGCGTATTAGTTCATTCACAGGTTGAGTGTGAAAGGGTAATCCACCAAATTTTTCAGATCCCTGAGTGATGTCATTTAGATCTCCGATTAAACACCAGTATGCATTCAAAGTTGGGATTTGATTAGAGATATCCATCCAAGTTTGTTTCTTTTCTCTATGATAAGGTGGGATATAAGCAAATATCATGTGTATTATTTCATTAGTTCCAAATGCAGCATTTAAATCTGCAATTACAAAGGTACTGCCCACAAAATTCACAGTTACATTGACAGATTCTGTCCAAAATAAATAATAGCCGCCTTTTACTCCAACAGTAGGTATAATAAGACTATTGTTAAAACCTACTAGAGTGGTTTAATAATTTTTATAATTTTATGTAACTAAAATTTATAATTTTAAATATATTTTTATTTGTTATGAAAAATGTTGGTTTATAATTATATTATATGAGTCAGTAAGCTCAAAACTTGCAGTGAATTGCTCAAATAGCAAAGATTTATATAAAAAAGCTTTTTGGACCTAAATAACACTTTTTGGGATTGAAACGGTGAGTTTCATTTATATAATATATATGATGTTTACCAAAATATTCCTTTATCTGAATATTGGTAAAAACCTCGTCATTTCCGTGTTTCCTTCGAAGCTTATGGAACTTGTACATTCATATTTTGTATATACAGGTTACATACATATTTATTTTGTATGTAACTTGTATATTCACATTTTGTAACATTCACATTTTGTATGTACAGGTCATGTGAATGTACAGGTTACATACAAATTTATTTTGTATGTAACCTGTACATTCACATGAAATACATTGTATTGTTTGTATGTTATTGTTGTTTTGAACAGCTTACAAAATGTGAATGTACAGGTTACATACAAAATGTGAATGTACAGGTTACATACAAATTTGTATGTACAGGTTACATACAAAATAAATTTGTATGTAACCTGTACATTCACATTTTGCAGGAAGAACAGTTCGTATGTACAGGTAACCTGTACATACAAAATGTGAATGTACAGGTTACATACAAAATAAATATGTATGTAACCTGTACATACAAAATGTGAATGTACAAGTTTTATAAAGTTGTTGTTCTTCTTCTTCCAGTGGGTGATTGGAATTAAACTAAATACTTCTTTGCAGACATAGTCGAAAGCTTGAGAACAACATCCAGGTGATATTGCAAATAAATAAAAGGAACCTCAGTTTGATAACAGCAATAACATACAAACAGTACAATGCATTTCATGTGAATGTACAGGTTATATATAAAATAAATTTGTATGTAACCTGTACATTCACATGATTTCATCTTCATCTTCATCTTTAATTCTCCATCTGCTCCACTCTTTCTTACTTTATTAAGTTTTTTTTTTCTTTCAGTTCAATATATTAAGCTCTGTTTTCATCTTCATCTTCAAGAATAATTTGATTCTACTAGATAATTATTTTTGTAGATGAAGATTCTAAACAATGTGGGCACAAAAGCTTATACGATAAAAAGGAAGAAGAGAAATTATCTTCTTTAATCAAGGATTCTGTGTCTGGACTAATAATCCAAATAAAATGCCAAGTTCTGTGTATTCAACCACCAAACACCAAAGAAATTAAAAGAGGGAAAGACGAAAAATCAATCCTTCCAAGTTATGAAATTCAGAAGCAGCGGCGGCAGAACCAGGACCTTTGAAGGATTTGATGGTTAAAAATATTATTTATATTTTTTTAAAATACAGTCATTTTGTTATTTTTGATAAAAAATTAATTTTTATTATATATGTATCATTTCAGAGAATTAATACCAAAACTTGTCGGTAATAATGATACCTTTTGATTTGTATTGGGCCTGGCCGGTTTCTGAATTCAAATCAACTTTATCAAGGTCCTAACCCATTTGCTTCCTTCGGTCCTCTAACTCTAGGTCTTGCAGCTACTATTTTTAGGTTTTTTTCACGGCTTCACCGGTCTATTTTGAAAATCGAAGAATTTTAGAGGGTTTTACCGTTTTAGCGACCTTGAACAGCAATGGATAGTTCAGCTCTTGAAAACCCCGAACTTCTCAACTTTATCAATGTAAGTTCTGAATTCTATTTTCCTTTTAGACGTGTTTGGTTCCCGAAATACTTCAGAACATAAGATGACATACCCAAAGAAATGGAATAGAAGGCAGAAAAGAAAAGAAAAAAAAAAAAAAAACTTTTCGTTGCTTGTCTTCAAAATGTGAAGATAAAAAATATATTCTTTCAGCTATTCCCCTGCTTATTTATAGTGTGTGAGTAGTTTTTGAAGCTTAATACAAGAAACTGACCTGAGGGAGTTTATGGGTTTAAGGTTTAACGGAAAATTCATACGCGTCTGAATAAGCCATGGAATACTCGGGATTTACATTTTATGAATTTTTTTATATTTTATATCATACTGATCCAAAATCCTTGTTCCTTTTTACCTTTTAGTTTGGAATTTTCCATATCCCATGAATAAGACTTGTCCCTTGTGGTCAAGTCTTATTAATGGGATGTTTTTGTGCTTAAAAGCTGAAGGCTTTTATGATTTTGGATCTCCTTGAATTCCCACTGGTTCTCTCAAACGCAAGATCGAAATTATTCAGGATCTTTTCTTTATGGAAAGAAAAAAGGATGCTCGAAAACTTTGATATATTGAATGTGGTAACTATCATTGGTTGCTTCTGCATTATTTATTTATTTAAGAGTAAAGCTGCGATGTTAAACTTTTAAGTTGTATTTGTAGTTTACACATTGTATTTGTACTGTATCATATTTTATGCATGCCAACAAATTAACTACTGATAAGCAAACCTTGGGTTAGATTATGACCATGTATCATAACCATATTCAACACCGGAAATTTACTAAAATTGAAGAACATATTCAAATTTTACAATACTAGTCCTAAAAAGTCCATGTAACAGCTTGCAATTGCCCCTTAGATAATTGTCTTTCTTATGAAGGGATTACCTTAATAAAATTTTGGATGACTGTCTACAGATAGATTACAGTACATTTGAATTCATTCATGTTATCCTTAATCTTTGTAATTTTTATGAATGCCATTTCGATGAGGTCATGTGTGGCTTTCTTGCATGTATGCTTAGTGGTAGCTGAACTTTTTTCTTATTATTTTATCATTGCTTGCAAAGATAATTTGTCTTGAAAAGGATTGATAATATTGTTGCTGTGCAGCAAGAAAAGCAAAGAGCCATGGTAAATGAGATGGTGGCAAAGCTTACAAATGTCTGCTGGGACAAATGTATCACTGGGACGCCTGGGAACAAGTTCAGCTCCAGTGAACAAAGTTGCCTTTCAAACTGTGCTCGTCGCTATTTGGATATGAGTGCCATAATTATGAAACGGTTTCAGCACATGTAATGATTTTGAAGGGAGCTATTAGACTATTTTAGTTACATGATCTGTTTTTTTGTGTGTTTTAAACCATCATTTAAATGAGATTGAAAGTGCTTTCACATTCCATAAACGAAAATTCTCCATCAATTTTATGTTTTATATCTTTATTTAATAATTAAAAGATTACAACTGCAGTAATTTAAGTCAAAAATGTTCTTTTAAGTTTTAACTAATGCAATTAAAAAAACACGAAAAAAAAAAAAAAAGACTATAGAACTCAACTGTGTGGTTATTTTTCAATAACAGTACTAAATTATAACAAGAAATTACTCAAGTTAGTATCAAATCTAGGTGCTACTTTTCACAACTGCTATAGCTAGTAGTGTTTTACCCTTTAATCTTTCCATTGCCCATATGGTCCATTGTTTTTCTTTTATTTACCAAACTAAATCGAAGGATACCAGTGGACCACTCTGGTAGCAAACCCACATTTTTTGTCCAGCTTTTTGATTGGGCAAAGGACCATGCAATTAACACTACTGAATAACAGTGAAAAAAGTTAAAAGAAGCTAACATTTTAAAAAATCATGATTTTTGCAACATATATGGGACATATACAGCATTGTCAAAGATGAAACTCTAAAAAAAGTTATATGTATAACTGATATGCTATTTGAGACCAATTCAATTGTGGAACAATTTGTGTTACTCAGGAAAGGAAAAGAAAATTGTGTCCAAATGTCCAGCAATCGTAAATCCAAAATTTACAAATTTTATTCTCTGTCATCTTCTTTAGCTTTGTACCCTTGACCTTAATTTGTACATCCAATAGAATTTGCTTGAGACGCTTGAGTCTCCACGAATTATGAGGAAATGAAAAAGGACTGTGCTAACATCACCCGAGCACCGACTCATCAGTAAAAGCAAGAACCTCAGATGATGTATTCAAGTTTCCACTTCTCTTCTCCTAGCAAGAATGCCTGGAGTGTGAGACACCATGTTTCTTCATGCTCGATGAGGGATGAATCCTACTTAAATATCCGTGGATGTGTCACTCTCATTCAGTCCATCATCCTTTTGTGTGTCATCACCATTGCTGATATGTTCTTCATGATCATCTGCCTTTGCTGATGTGTCATGGCAATCTGGCTTCCTTCCCAACTCTATGTCACTATTGGCCTTCCCCATTGTGTGATCATTAGAGCTACCACCAAGCGTACTAGATGGTATAAAAGACTCCAGTGGAACCTTTTTCCGGAAATTGTTCTTGGATGGAGGTATGCCGGTGCAGAATGTCTCCAAGAAGTTAGAAATCACCCCTTTGTTAAAAGGATTGAATGGTTCATCATACCGGTACCTAAACTTTTCATAAGTAGACTGCCAAAGCACACTAAATCAGTTTTGGAAAGCTGTGTGACGATTAATGCTGTTGTTTTCAGAAAACTATGCTAATAATACCAAGAATTGATGTCAGTAACTTTAGAACACTGGAAATTTTGCATGTCAAGATAAGGGTGTTTTACCTGGTTTGTACTGATGAGGTACAAATGGAAGAAGCTAAGGCCACCCACAAACCAGAACATGAGGAAAGTGTAAATTATAAGTACAATGGAAGCAGGAGTTTTAATCGTTGCTTTCCAAATTGATGTTTCTTCCCCATCCATGATCCTCCTGATGTAGACCCAACAAAACCCATGTACATATAAGCAAAGCAGAGCGGTACAGAAGATAAACATGAAGAAGAAACGGTAATTTCGCTGCAGAAAACACAAGAAAAGAAATATCACTTTAACATAATAAAAGTTCGATTAAAATTTGTAACTACAACAGAGTTTTTCTGATGCATCCCCAGTAAAAAAAAAAAAAACTAGCTAGAAAAGATATATGAATATAAAAACAATGTGTTGGTATGGGTATTTTCTTTGGTTTTCGGACATTTTGCTATGCATAGTAGATCATCCGGATAATATTATACAGTTACACTTAACATATGAAATAGAGTTTTCAAACTAAATGAACAAAACTTAGTTCCATTTAGTTATTACTTTTGGTGTGATAGCCTCAAGAATCCATAAATAACCATAAAAACAAGCAAAGCAGCCAAATGAAGGGGATGGGGTGGGGAAGGATGAAAAGAAAAACATCTAGCTTTCGTTAGAGCAATGTTGTCCAATAGTTTGGATTACAGAATCACAAATGACATTTTGAAGATATTTGCTTACCAGTCCAATACATTGACCAATGAAAGGGCAGTGATGATCAAAACGCTCTATACAGTTGTTGCATATTGAACAGTGGGAACAGCGAGGGGACCTATAGAGCATGCAGGTGTTGCAGTACTTGACTCTAAAAGTTACACCGTTGAGATGTACATCTTTCGTTTGTGGCAAACACAGCTGAATATCTGTATGGATTCTTTCATCATAGTCTTCTGGCTTTGGAGGGTGAAGATTTCTAGGTGCTATACGAGGATCTCTTCCCGAGGTTAGCACAAGAAGAATCAAAACCTGAAAAACAAATAAATTTGATTGTTATGTTAATCTAGTAATGGTGGATCCTACTTCTACACATTGAAATCATGAAACCACCCTGTAAATTCAGAATAAAAACAAACATTATTTGGTTCCTATGGTTTCTAAATTGCACCATTCATGTATTCATGGAAGAAATAAGGAGCATAAGTGAAAAACACCCTTGCATAGCTATTAGTTGGTCCATGAGATATGAACAGGCTGCTACAAGCTAGTGTAAAAATATTAAACGATAGGATACTGCAATAGCATAAAAACCTCTTCGTTTTGATCACATAAGCAAAAATAAATAAAACCATGGTAGAAATTTTAGAAGAAAAAACTTACAAATAGTGTCCACGCAATGACAACAACCATGATTAATATGGCCAAATGATTTGGAAAATCATCCATCAGTTTTCTGGCCACAAATACACAGAAAACTGCAACAGGGACTATAATTAAGGAAACAGTCATTAGAAGCGATCTCGCATCCGGTCCAAATACAAGCCTTCCATCGAATAGAAATATCTGCAGAATTGAATAAGGAACTAAGGATTTGACTATACAGTACAATCACACATCCCTAAATAATATACAAAACTATTGCTCCCAGAAAAGGTTATTAACCCAAAATGAAGGGGAGAAAAACCTCAAATCAGAGATGGACATCCAAAGTGATATCTTTGGTTTACTCTAGTACATGATAAACAGACAATTAGTCCTCTCCAAATTGTGCAGCTAACGAACAGAATTGGGGCACTTTTAATTTGTGAATTAGACGTTCATCATAATAAAGAAACTGTCCTAAAATATAAATTTGAGTCCACAATCCCCTACTTAAATTGCAGCAGTGAAAAGTTGAGCTTGTGTATACAAACAAGCAGAAGCTCAGCAACCACAAAGCAGAATCAATCAATTAAATCTATAAAAGCTATGCCATTTAGTCATATAAAACCAACAAAATTCAATCATTTGAAAGTTTAAAAACGAAAATATTCTCACCAACCAGGAAAGAAAAAACCTCTTTAGTTCAGCAACTAAGGAGCAACAAAATATCGCATAATCCCAAAACAACACAGCCAAACAACAAATTTCAAACCCAGATAAGAAATAATCAGAATAAAACTAAACGTCTTCAACAGAACAACAGCAAAATAGTAACACCTCCAACAAAAAGAGAAGTGAGATAAAAATTACATTGCTGCCTTGCCAATTTCGATAACTTCTGACCAACTTCCTCTCATCAACGAATCCGGCAGCCGATTCCAAACCCGGTTGCTGTTGTCGTGGCACCGTATACATTTCTTTCTCTCACTCTCTCTAGGAAAATGAAACAAGAAAGAAAATTGTATTTTTTACTACAACAGCAACCGGGTTTGGAATTGTATTGTTATAAAATTGTATTTTTTTTAAATGTAATTTTTTTTAATTGTAATTTTTTATTAATTGTTGTTATGAAATTGTATTATTTCTGAAATTTTATTTTTTGAAATTGTATTTTTAAAATAATTATATAATTTTTTTTTCTATTCCATTACATTACAGTTGTTAAACCAAACATTGTAATACTGATTCCTTTTTTGATTACAGTGACTAAACAAACACTGTAATCGTAATACTGATTCCTTTACATTACATTCCATTACGATTACGATTACGATTACGATTACAATTACGATTATATTTAGCGAACCAAACGCCACCTTAGGATATTAGAGTAGCCAATTAAACTATTAATCGGACCGAATCAAGCATTTTAAAAGATCTAGTTTGATCCAGTGTCATATATAAGACCAAACTAGAACATAAATACATCTTGTAGTCATAAGACTTATAACTATATTAGTAAGTAGTAAATTAGAGGCTTTTCATAATTTTCATGAAGCATGAGGTGTGAGGTGTCTGATTCTATTTCTAACCAGTTGCACTATGAACGAGGTCGATTATGTTCAGCTATCAAAATTGGGTCAAATTAAGCTAGTATTTTTTTCTTCCCTTTTCATCATTCATCATAACTACGTAAGTATTATTATTGGGTATTATTTATTTAAATAATAAATACCATGTTATAGTAATTATTATTTATAGTTTTTCAGAAAGTTCATCGGCATGACTCATTATTATTCCTCAAACAGGTGTTTCATAAATCATGAGGAATGCAAGTTTTGGCCAATTTTTTCTTATATCATATTTTCTGTTACGGGCTAGCCCAATAGCTCCTGATTGGGCTAAACGTAGAGACTAAGAAAGAAAATTTCTAAATTAGCAACTAAACCCACATGAAATATTAAAAGTTTAATACTAATTAAGTTCAGAAATTTTAATTAAAAAAAAAAAAAAAAAAGAGTCCACAAATATTCCTATTTTCCCTTTTGTATTTCAAGGTATATAAAATGAATCACATTATTCATGTCTTCTTTAAGTCAGTAAACTTTGTAAATAAACTTACATATTGATACTATTTAAAAAAAAAATTAAAATAAATAACATAAAATTAAGATGCTCATAATATTTTCTAAATATAATGCTAAAACAATTTTATTTATATGCATATATTTTTAAATAGAAAGTAAAAACTCATTTATTAGCTATTAATTTGCATGTATTTCGTCAATCTAAAAAAAAAAAAAAACTAAAAATTTAATTTCATGATGATAATTAAATTGTAAAACCAATAAGGTACTGAGATGGAAAGATTAAAAAGAAATATATTTAAAGTCCTTATTAACCTTTTTTACCTTTACAAATTTTCAATCAATATAATTCACTTTAAAATATTTACGATAAAAATATCAATAAGTGAGCAAATATTAAAAAAAAAAAAAAAAAAAGGCTCACTTGGAAGTTTTAATTATCCCAAGTTTAGATTTCTTTTATTTACTTTTTTGAAAATTGTGAAAGTAGGTTTCAAACATATGAAAACTAGGCCTGATTTAGAAGCATTCTTTAGAAAACTTCGTGGTGTCTTTCTGAGATGGCTGAGGTTGTCCTCCAATTGAAAAGGCAGACACAAAGAAGAAATGACAAGCCCACACGCATTGGTTCATTTCTTCCTTTAAAGTACATATTATTCTACATTAAATTTGGCTAATAATAATAAGGATTTAAGTGAATGTTATAACTGAAACTGATCCTGTTATCACTCTTGTGCATGAGGAAATAAACGTACCCTTAAAAAACGCAGATACACGCAGAGGAAGAAAACCATTTAACCTCCATGGTCAATTGGTCATAACCATTCCTGAAGACAACTGAAGTGAAAGAAAATAGTTTAGAGTTAGTTATGTGAATTATAAATGATGGGCTCTTCTGTGATCTAAAGTGGGTTTTAATTTGTAACTTAAAATTGAGCAATTGGGCTGTGCTCATTTATTCATCAAGTGCAAGGCCTAAGAGAGGCAAACGTAAAGAAGGGCTTTGCTTCATTTGGCTAGTCTCATGGTTGTCTGGATGAAAACAAATAGCCAATTAGAAAAAAAAAAAAAAAAAAAAAGGTCCTACCGGGAGTCGAACCCAGGTCGCTGGATTCAAAGTCCAGAGTGCTAACCACTACACCATAGAACCGGTCAACCTTTGATGTTCAATGATCTAAAATATTGAAAATTTTACATACCATCACTTTATTACATTTTTATAATAGAAGTTGAAAGGCATTGAAACAGTATGTAAACTTTAAATTGTTTTTGCAATTTAAATATATAGCAGTAAAATAAGAATTTTTTTAATCCTTCCAAAAGAGAACAAAATTAATCAGTGAAATATTTTAATTGGGACCTTCACCTTAAATGAGGTGGGAAGATGTTATCAAACCAATATATAAAATGATTGGCACAATGATTAATGATAAAGACAATTGTATCTAGGAATTACTTCTATAGAAATGCTCAAGCTGTATTCATTTACATTTTGAACAATTCACTCTGACTCTATTCTTTACATGTTATTATGTTTCACTTAAATGTTATAATTTCTCAGTTTCTTAAATTAATATGATAGGTGAATGCATTAAGTAATACAATTGAAAAAAAATGTAACATTCAAATTATTATTATTATTATTTTATGTGAAAAGTAGAGTTGCTTTTACTATGTTTAACGGCTATTCAAATATTTTTTTTTAAAAAAATTAATGATTATTCAGATAAGCTAATGACTGCAAAATGGATAACATATAGAAGCATAAAGAACCTTTTAATTAATATAAAATGGTATTTTAATGGTGTATTTATCCATATATTATTGAACAAATCCAGAAAAAAAAGAAAAAGAAAAGAGAATTATAAAATCAAATTAGCATTATTGAGTTCTTAGATTTTTAAGTGCAATGTATCTAGGCAGCAGCCCAGAAGTAGGATATGGTGGTGAGATATCTCGTATTATAAGAGGCACGTATGCACATAGACGTTGATATTTTCCAGAAATTAAAAAGGCTTACCATAAAATAAAATAAAATTGCATGACATCATGACCAACTTTATTGTGAAAAAAAAAGTTAAGGATAAGTGTGTATTGTTTCATTCATAGTGGATACGTCCATGATTGATGTGTCTTTGCTTTCTGATCAAAATCACTCAAATAGCAGATAAGTTTACTTGTCTTGCCAAACCAAAAGCATAAAATGACGACATACATTGCCTAATATAATTCATTAATTGCATTATCCAAAAATCAGATTGCATTACAACTGATTCCCATTTAACAACACCAATCCATTTCTCCAGCTAATTTGTCCCAATTTTAATATTAATACTCTATAATGCAATTTTAATCATAAAAAATGAATCAACTTTTTAACCTGAAAAAAATTATTATATAACGAGGACATAGCTCTTGTAGCATATATATTTTTACAAGGTTTTCGTATATATAGTTTGATATATCATATACATGGAACTCGATCGCTTTACTTGTGATAGCTATTAGCTTCATATCTTTTTAATTTCTTTGAAAATTTGAATACCTCATCCTCTCATATTGTTCAATCTTGATGTCTAGTTGTTGCCTTTTTTGTGCACTTTTAATCTCCACCTTATGTCATCTTTGTATTGTCTAATCGACTTACGAAAATAATTAAAAGTTAAGATTTAAGCAAAAAAGAAAATAACTTTATAGATTGAGAACAGATTAGCATAAGAAGTTAACTGTTCATTTTGTATAATTAATTTCAACTTGGGATTCCTTGCTTTAATCAATTTCTCAACTTAATCCTAGGAATCAATTAATGTATACCTTTGTTGATTTTTTTCTTTAGCTAGAAAATAGTTTCTATATATTATATACTAAGCACCTCTATATATTGAAAAAAGTAGTGGACGCTACTTTACCCTTCCAAAACTAGAAGATTTTTTCCCCCAAACTAGCTTATTTATATTTCGAAAACATAGTCTAATAGTTTAGAAAAAAAAACAGAGCCTAATAGTTTAACAAAGAAAAAAAAAACATAGAGTCCAATAAGAATTTCTATAACTGAGCTGTACGAGGTGCATTTATATTTAATTTTTTAATGCATAAATGACTTAATTATTGAACTAGTTTAAAAAAATATATATGTTTATTTTCTTCTAACACTAAAAAATATATGTTTATTTATGTTATAAAAAATTAAATATTTTTTTTTCCTGTGTGATGTTAAAAATGAAATTTTATACATAAAATGAGTTATGATATATAATTAAACCTAATTAATTAGCACTAGTCTTGTTAATTGCTATATCAAAACTCTAGTCTTTGAGAAACATCATTAGTTTCTTTTCTTCTTCTTTTTATTTTTAATAATCAGTAATTGTTTTAATTAGAACAAAAGTTATAAATTTTTTTTTGTTACTACTTAGTAGTTTAGCTTGATGTTTAATAGTAAGATTTATATATATTATTTTAAATTACAAATTTAAATAATATTATTTACAATTTGTTTAAAATTAAAATACATTTAATATGTTTGATGGACAAATTAAAATTAAAAATATATTTATAGAATATAGATGGATATGAAGAAAATGTGAATATAGAATAATGCTAAGCACATAAAAATTTTATATGCAATTACACCACATTAATTATGGTGTGATGTTTTTTGCTAGGCCTTTGGTGTGATAGATAATTAAAAAAATTAAATATATAAATAATTAATTTTTTTAAAAAAATCACAAAATAATTATTATTTATATAAATAATTAAATATATAAACTTTTTGTAAGAGGGCCGGTCCACGTGGAATGCAAACGGAAAAATGTGATTTAATGAAGGCAAATAGAAGAGAAAAAAAGAAGAAGAGAGCGACATCAATAAATATGAGGTTAACTATTTAGAGTGTGTATTTAATTAAAAATTTTAATAATTTTTATAAATTTTAAAAGTTTTTAAAATTTAGGTATATTTATTTAAAAAAAATTAAGAACTTATAAAAATTTAATTGTATTCAAATAAAAAATTTAATGACTTTTAAAAAATTTATGAAAATCTAAGTGTATTTAATTATTATTTTTAATTTTTTTTAAAAATATTAGGGTATTTAAAATATTAATGATTTTTAAAAACTTCACTTAATTAGAGATTTTTAATAATTTTAAATATTTTTTTATGTATGAATAAAATCTAGCACAAGTAATATATTTTCCCATGGAATTTTTAGACACTTTTGAGTAGTTTAAATATTTTAACATATAAATGAAGTCTACAAAAATAATATCTTATTCTATGAGATTTATAAGGACTTTATTTTTTTAATAACTTTAATCCTCATCCTCGCCCTCTTCTCAAACCATGAATCTAAATATTGTTGTTTTCATTGATAGATACTCCTGTAGAGGAGGAGAAGAAATTATCAACAGTATAAGGATATATGAGTTTGAGAAAATTAAGTTCTAGAAAGAAAGGTGGAAAGATCATCATTTTGTAAGTTTGTTAGTATACAAAGTTGATTTTTTTTAATATGGACAATATCTTTCTCTATATATATCTTTCTCTTTATATATATATATATATATATATATATATATATATATAAAGCACACAATTTTATTACAAAAATAAAATAAAATAATATATTTTATAGATGATAACATCGTTTTAAAATTCGATATTACAAATGTAATTTTTTTAATTTATTTTTAAAAATGTAAGAGCTTATTTAACAATGAACTTTTCAATATTTAATTAAGTTTGAATTTTATATATTTTTTAATTATTAGTTATATTAACGTATATTTATTTTTATATTATTTTTGGTTTTATTGCATACTCAATTTGAAATAATTATATAGTTGATATTTTAAATATTTGTATGCCATTTATTTTATATTTTATTGTAAAACATAAATAATATGAATTTTTATTGGAGTATAGAGTTGAATATGAGAGTCCTTTAAATTTTACTTGTTAATGTTAACAGATTGTTGGAATAATAAAGATTTGAATATTTTTAAAAAGTATAGAAAAAAATTAAAAATAAAAATATATAAAATTATGTAAAAGTTACCATAAATCTATAAAAATAAATGAAAGTCTTAAAATAAAAAGTTCAATATAATATATAAAAAAAAGTCTATAAAATTATACATAGATTCTTAATAAGTTTATATAAATCTATAAAAAAATTTAGAATCTATAAAATTTATAAAAAAAAAAGTAAATTAAATACACCATGTTAATTAATTCATAAACTTTTAGCTGATTCATACTTATAGTCTCCTAATTTTTAAAACTTTATAAATAAGTGATAGATTGACAGTGTAAAATTTTGTGATTTAAAAATTTAAAACTTAATTACATTCAAAATTATAAAAATTTGAGGATTAATTAAATAATGCAATTTAAAAATCTAGAGTCATATATGTAAAATAATAAAAGTTATGAAAAGTAAATTATAAGTTTTAAAAATTTCTGTGAATATAGTTTTTTTTTTTTTTTGATCGCAAATTAAAGGTTCCTCTCAGTTTAGGGAGGATAGGGCTATTGCCACACACTACCACACCACCGAGGATCACTGCCAATGGTTTGATACCAGTACCAACCGCAGGCCAGCCAGCGGATCCAGAGGAGACTGGAGCCCGACAGACAAAGCGCGTGTCCAAGATGCACCGCGAGCAACGCATTTAAATCCAAGCGAATAGCCACGCATTTAAGTCAGACCTAACGTGTTCTGCGTGCTTCGAACCCACGCCCTGCCGTGTGAGGACAGGGACCCTGGATTAAAGCCTTAAAATATGAAGATATTATTTGAGGCTTTGGGCAAGAAAGGAAGGGCGTGCTCAACGAAAATGTGTTCCGTATCCAAATATATGATGGCTTTGTCTGATATAGTGATATGCTTCGCTTTTCTTTCTTTTTATTTATTTATAATAATATCTACTACCGACAAAAATGTTACTTGGATTTTATTGCCAAAGCAGCTAATTTAGTTTATCAACACATATTTGAGATAGGTTTTCTGTGCATTTTATCTACATATGTACTTATTTTTAGCCACATGTAGACCATGTAGTGATGTCATAGTCTGCTAGAGCAATAAAAAGATACATGTCAATCACACTGGTTAATTATTGGGCATTTTTTTTATTTATGTAGAAAAATTGGGTGGAAAAACAAGAAAATAAAAAAGATAAAGAATTCAAATGTTTTGCAGGATTTAATGCAATGTATTCAACATCTCTAGGAACGTATAACGTTGTGTTGACATTTGTGATTCCTTTGTCGCCGGAGCATCCTTTGGCATTGTTTACGCTAAAAATTGAAAAATATATATCATGTACATTTTAATCGTATAGATAAATGATCAATTGAATATTAATACTAGTTACTTATGACTACGAGTTTATGACCTTTTTCACTGAAGAGTATCTACTTTTTGTTTGCCAAATATATATAATTAATTTAAATGTTTTAAAAATATACTTTCTATGTAGCTTCCAATTCATTTGCGATATAAGCATGATAAGCTTAAAAATTTCATCTTTCCATATAAAGAATTCAATTTATAAAATAAAATTAATAAAAGCTAATAGGCCTTCATAATTGAAATTTCTAACCTTATCTTCCCAGCTACAGTGCTACATTGGGTATCCTTAATATCAAATAATTAATATAAAACTCAATCATTGAACAAGTTGTTTACTAATTAGGTATCAAAATCCGAAACTTTTGGATGATTAAATTTTCAAAAACATATTAACATTTGGGTAAGCTTTATTGCTAGAGTAATAAAGATTATTGACAGAATAAACTTTCTGTTTTAGAAATATTTAAATAATAAATTTAGGGGTAAGCAGCGGATCGAAACTGCCTATTTTTTACCAATCCAAATCCGATCCGATCCGAAGCAAATTTGAAGATTTCTATTCCGAATCCGATCCGATAATGTAATCAATCTGAACCAATCCGAATCCAAACAGATCGGATTTTTCGGATCGGATAGGTCGGATTGAGATTATAATTTATTTTTTATTATTATCATATATAAAACACAATATATACTAACATTTAAATTTTAAATTAATATATTTTTTAGTAAAGTTTATTTATTTATAGTCACAAATTATATAATCAAAATAATAAAAAGTATAATGTTGAATATTATTAAATTATTATAGAGCATTTAACATTTTTATTTTTTTAAAACTAAAATAATAATTTAATGTAATTGTGATATGTATGATATTTAAATATAATACATTAAAAATAAATATGCATTTATTTATAATTTTAATAGTAATTTAATCCGGATCGGATTGTAGCGGATTATAAAGCTGTTAATCCGAATCCGAACGGATTGTATACTTTTCAATCCGAATCCGAATCCGAATCCGAATCCGATTATAAAATATGTCAATCCAATCCGATCCGATTCCGACGGATCGGATCAAATTTATTGATTTAAGCGGATTAATCGGATTATTTGCTCACCTCTAAATAAATTGTTAAGTAAAATTTTAAATTATTTAAAAAGTGCTATCTACACAAAAATGACCCAATTTAATTTCTTTAGGTTTATAACTCTTTCGGCAGTTAAATTTATTTCATCCTTTCTTTGACATTTTTTTTTTATGCAGATATATTAATTAGTTAATTGAACGTATACTTTCACTGAAAACTTGGGGTCATGTTACATTAATTACGCCGAAATATATATACATTTACTTTAACAGTTGAACTGAGACATATACTTTAATTAGTATTGCTCTTTTTTATTTATTATTGCTATAGAATACGAATTTAGAATTATGTTCTATTTTATCCATCGAGCTATGTGAGAGAAAGTAAAAATTAAATTAAATATGTAAATTAAAGGTGAGGATGAGATTATGACTAGAACTTTTTGTTTTGTTTTTTTTGTTAAAAGTTATGACTAGAACTTTTTTTTTTTTGTTAGAAGTTATGACTAGAACATTTTTTGAAATTATGACCACAACATGGCTCTAAAATTTATGCTCCCAAACATTTTACTCACAGAAATTTGCACCGATTTTTGGATTATAATACTCCTTTTATTTTTTCTCTACTTATTTGTGCTTTTTTTTTTTTTACATATAATACATGTAGTGAATTTAAATCTATTTATAAAATATAATATTCAACTCTTAATTAAAAATATATAGTTTAGATTTGATAAATAAAAACAAAAATAAGTAGACAATACAAATCCCAAATTTTTATATTCATATTTTTTATATTGTGACATATGTTAGTAGTTATCTAGAAAAATGAATCAATTTTTTAAATTTCAAAATAATTTTGACACATATCATGACTAGGGATGACAATTTGTGCTATAACTCAATTGATCGAATCGAATCCGAATCGAATTAAATTTGAGCTTATTTTGATCCAGCTCGAATAACTTGACAAAATTTGAGCTGGGTTAGGACCAGCCCATTAACTCGAAATAAAATAAAATAAAATTAAATTAAATTTTAAATAAAAAATTAAAAATAAAAGAAAAGACTATATTTAAATTAAAATAATATTTCATCTCTTTCAGCACTTTTTTTTTATGATATATTAATTATTTTTCTTTATTTTTTTTGAAAAATAAGCTGATAATGAATAAATAGTTATAATATATTCATTTTGTCACAATATTATGTTACATTCCTTGATATTAATGCATTTAGCTTTAAATTTACCTAACTCTTTAAACAAAAAAATAATATTCATATTTAATTCCAATTAATATTATAAATACTATAAAGTTTCTATTTTTAAATTGATTAGGTATTAGTTTTTGAAGTAAAAATTTTAAATATTTTATCAATCTGTGTTATGCTATTCTCTTTTTCACTTGTTCATTGCATTGAGAATTATGTATTATGTAATAGTCAAAGTTCTATTATCGTGAATATAAAAAAAAGTTATATTATCGTGTGACATTTTAAGTTACTTTATCTCTTCATTTTTTTGTAAGTATATTTATTTAATATACTTATTTTTATTTATTGGGAGAATAACAAAACTAACACCCCTCAAAACTTCTAATAACAAAACTAGCACCCCTTTATATTTTTACAATTAAAAAAATGACTAATATGCCATTTTTCTTTGAACATCTATCCAATTAGAATTGAACGACGATAATTTAGACTCGTTTAATATTGAACGTTCAATATTTTACGTTCAAATTGAATATTGAACGTTCAATATTATTGGGGTGTTAGTTTTGTTACTATAAGTTTTAGGGTGTTATTTTTGGTAATTTTCCTTATTTATTTTGTTTAATAGCTAGAATAAATTTTATTTGAATTTGAAAGCTCTTTATTTTAAATGTAAATTTTCATGTGGGCATGAAAGGCTCTAACTTTTACATGGGTGGGATTTAATGACATTTATCTATTGTTTAATTAATTTAGAAATTGATTTCTTGTTTTGATAATTAGTTTTTTCTCTTATATTTATATATATTTTTTATTTTATGTAATGATACTTGAGTTTTAATCTTTAAATATTTTTTTAATAAAAAAAAATCATATTAACTAAAAAAAATATGTAATTAACAATTCGGGTTAATTTGGGCCAGTTCAAATTAGTCTAATTCGCGCAAATTGACATCCCTAAATTGAATCATGACATAAGAGGTATAAGAATAAAAATATATGTATGTTAACATCTTTCATCATAATAAAGCCAAACTACACTTGCCGTGTTACTCGTGTGTGAGATCACGGCATCAAAAGCCGTGCTAAATAGATTCACCCGAGAATACGATCAAGTGGTATATTCCATGAGGCCAAATCACCAACAAAACTAGGATACGTGATGAATAATAATTGAATAAAAACAATTTGAGTTGTTATAGTATTACTAGTGCTTTAACCATTAATAATGTTAAATGTGGAAAATGAGAAAGAGAATATGAATTGATGTGGCAAAAAAGAAACAGCAGTGAGTCAACTAGATAACTTTTTGTAATTATTGATTGACCACCCAAGTTCTCAAACTTCGCGTTTGGAAACCTAATTCCGAGCCTGAGGGGAAAATAAGATATAGAACAAAGAAAACAAAAAGAGGTTAAACATTAAAGGTTGGTATTGAAGAATTTTCTTCATTTTGCTGGAGGTGGTATAAGTTGATATCAAGCAATAATTCGACAAAAAAACTTTTTCCAATTTCCTTTTCAAACAGAGAAAGGGCTCTCCCTTTACTTCTTTTACATGTACGTGTTTCTTTATTTATTAAAAAATATATTAATAAAATCTCATATTATATAAAATAAGAATATATAAGTATTATCACACTTCTAAAAATAAGTAAGTATTTTAGAGTGTATGCGTATGTTTTGTCTTTTAAAGTGCGCGTGAATTCTACTTGCTCTCTTTACCTTACTTTTTTTTTTTTTTAATAGTGTTTTTGCCCTTTTTATTAAAAAAAAAATTTAGAGAGAAAGGGCCTGTCCAGTAATAATGGTTCAAACAAATGCAAGCGGTGGCCCAATTGAATACGTGAGCCTCCAAAAAGGCGAGGAAATTGCGTATCAAACTTCATTATCATATAAAATAATAATAATAATAATAAATAAATTAATAAAAACTTCATCATCATATAAGAAAAAAACATAACAAATAAATGCATAATCGATCAGTCAATCATATTGATCATATTTTCTTTGATATAAACATGAAAAATTAGCTAATACTTAATTTGTAAATTCATCTGGACGGAAAATTTATACAAACATGAACCTTGTGACACATACCACTTGCTATATATAAACATATAATTTGAGAAAATTTAATTTGGTACATTTTTTCTCAATAATTTTGCTAATGGGTATTATGTTCCAACCCAAAAAATTAATATACTAAGAGTAACCTTTTATCCCAACTATATAGAAACCAATGATCGCCCCACACTTTAGCCACATTGTTCTTTAATTGGACTGCCTATACTCTATCAACTTCATGAATACAATTAGCCACATATTCTTCCTTATTCGGGGTAACCATACTTTATTACATTCATCAGCTTGTACATAAGCGTTTAATAACTTATTATAAGGAATAGTTTATCCTAATTACTAAGGATTGGCACCAATTTAAACGCATCCTCGATCTAGGCAATCATACTCTTTCAAATTCACCAACGTGATTAGCAATATACTTTCATAATTAAGATAACTATACTATATCAAGTTCACCAACATAATATGAAGCCAAAATTCACATCGTTATCGTCAGTCTAGTGTGTCATACATAAAAATTCAATTACAATTCAATATAGGGTCCATTCTTTATTTTAAACTTTTATCATATGTAATACCTAGTACCTACTAGCGAGTTTCATTTTCACCTTATGATTCACTTGTGCGCATGATACAAATTAATTAGTCCGTGACTCTAATATTATTTATTAGGTCTTGAGTTTCGTCTAAAAAATTAATACATTAAAACAAATAATATATTATAATTATAAATTTAATTTACTCTTCATATTGATCTAATCTAGTACACCATAAAATATTATCACATGGGGGTGCAATTCCTATAGGAGATGTAAAGCAACATTAAATATTAGTTAGTACAGAGCACTTCACGATAATGGTTTAACAAGTGGCAAAAGACTTTCCAATGCTAAGGTATTATGATGTTGACCAATTTTTTTTCTTCTTCATGTAATGATAACCATCTTTGCTTTGATAACTATTATACGTCACAAATTCTACTTCTCCAAACTATGCATATATGCCACTAGCTACAACTACGGACTTGTCTCTCTCTCTCTCTCTCTCTCTCAATGTACATTTCTTTCTGCCACCTAAAATGTTTCTTTTCATGGTAGAAGCCAATCATTGCCACAAAAATTAAATATGGTGATTAAACATCAATTCTGTAGTGATCATTATTTGTTTCCACACAAAATTATGTGATGTAGTTGTCTTTGGTATTCACATTTGTTTTTATTTCGTGGCATTCAAGTTAGACAAGTGTTACTAGAAACAAGCTAGCCTTTGTATTGATAAGCTTAATCATTCATCAATAATAGAAACAATTCTCTATTAGATGATGTTACTTATCGCGTACAGCTTCTCTTGTGCTCTAGTCCAGGTGGTAAAGATTTGTTTCTAAATGTTGTTTCAAGTACGAAAATATATTTTTCACAATATAAACACATATTCATGTATGATTTGTTGATATATAGAAAAATATATAACAAGGATTCAACATAAAGATGTTTGAGCTATGTTGTTAACATTGTATTGGTTATAAAGATAAAAGTGTGGCTAGTGAGACCCTTGAGATGATTATGTAATCTCTTACTAAAATGGCCAATAAAATTGTGCCAATTAAGTAAATTACTTACAATAAATTGAGAAAAAATTTAATGGAAAAATGACTTACAAAAATTATATATGCAATTTCAACCTCTTTTAATTTTATATATAACTTATTTACTCAATTTATTTTATTTTTATTGCCTAAAAAAGTATATGTTGATCATATTATGTAAAAAAAACATATGTTTTATACATTTACGAAAATGTTTTAAATATATGTTATTAAAAAATATATATATTTAGTGTTTGAGATTATATGTAAAAAAGAGATTATGTTATTTACTTAAAAATTGTTACAACATACATATTTTATTTTTCATTCAAAATATAATGTTATTTTTAAAAGAAATTGTAGTTATAAATTAGCTTGGTCTCTGTAATTTTAGTGAGAAAGTTTGGAAGCTCATGTGTAATTAATGAAGAGGCTCCCAGCGAGTCTACTATTTATCTTGGAAAATGGTTAGAAAAGTGGCCGGAAGAAAATAGTTTTGATGTCATGATATGAGCAAATACAAACAAAATTCATTAATTATTGATGAACTTTGTTAATTAGGTACAGGATCAATAAAATTGCTGTTTTTTTTTTTTTTTTAATACTAAAAGCATGTCTAATTTAAACATAATAAAAATGTGATTAAAAATTAGAGTTAAATTAAATAAAAATAATAATATTATTATATTATTTGTTTGAACAGTATAATAAAATAAATGATATATTAAAATAAAATTTATAAAATTAAAAATAAAACAAAATTAAAAATAATTTTTTTAATTTTTAAATAAAATAAAATAAAAAAAATCATAAACAATTATACAAATAAAAATTATTGCTATTGTAATAACACTTTATATTCAATGACAAATTAACAAAGAAAATAAATATAATAATACTTTGAATAATTTTTATTACGATTTTTATTACAATCAATTAAACATGATCTAAAAGTTTATATTTTATATAAGTAAATTATTTATTTGCATAATTAAAATATACAACAAGGAAGGCATTAACCCTCTTAAGATTATAATTTTTTTTATATATAAATTATGTGTAAGCATAATTAAAATATACAACAAAAAAGGCAATAACCGTGTTGTTGATAAATTTATATATTCGAAGATAAAAAAGCCGAGTCCAGATGTAGCTCCAGTATAACTTTGGAAGTGAATATTGAAAACAAATTTTCCACTACTGAAATTAAAAAAATAATAATTATTATTAACCATTAATTGATCTCTACTTAATTCCGACAGGAATCATAGTTTTTCAGTATGTTTCACGTTCATGTGTGTTTGATAAATAAATGCTTTTATAAGTGGTTGTTCCCATCAAAAATAACTTTCCTGATCAGACAACTATAGTTTTAAATTGAAAGAGCTCCGAAAGTGCGCAAGTATTTTTAGTGTTAAACTGTTAATTACTATGATTATTGTTGATAAAAACAAATACTATTACTAATATAGGAGTTACGCCAACAACATTGTTTTAAATCTTAACTTATACAGACATTGTTTCAGTACTGATTCCCTCGCTTACGGAATTTTATAATAAACTTTAAATTGTTCATCAAAAGTAATAAAAAATTTCATACGATTTTACAAGTTCTCATAATGTTTAAAGTAATATTCTAGAAAATCATCTTGTAGCTCGTTCAGTCAATTCTTCAAATAAAATTAAATCTCACAAATCTCATTTCATTTTCGGATGTGTATTGATTGAAGTATACAATGTTATGATAACTTGCTTTAGAAATTGAAAAAGACAAAACAAGAAGAATGAATCAGAGAGCTGTAGAATTCTTCCCTTCTCTATTCTTCTATATTTTTTATTATTATTAGGATTGTTAAATGCACGTATTATACTTTTTTATCAAATAAATATTTTTTGTATTTTAAATATATGATTTAAAATGGGAGATAGTGGATCTTGCAGTACAATAAAAAATAAAAATATTAAAATATAATTTATTCTATATAAATTATTATTTTATGTTTTCAACTTAGTTTAATAAGTATTTAGCTAAAATTAAAAACATAAATTAATAAATTGAAAGAAAAAAAAATTTTAAGACAGTAAACATCTCAAAATAAAACAATATATGTAAATGATATTTACACTATTATTTTATCAGTCTTTTTATCCTTAAAAAGTAATAAATTGTTGATTAAATTCGATTAATATGATGTTTCAAATATCACTAATAATAATTAAACATGTCAATAATTTTAAATATTATTTATATTATTATTGTTGTTCTTGTTGTTTATTATTATTATTATTATTATTATTATTATGTGTATAATTTTAACTATTTTTTTAACACAAATCTTGCAACCTGTTATTCTATAATTGGTGGATAAAAAATTATATGATACTATAATGTGTTAATTTATAATTAATGTATGATGAATTATATGATATAATTAATTGTTACATAAATCATTGTATCCGAAATATGAAAAATATTTGTCAATTTTCTTGTGACAAAATGATGTGTATTATTAGTAAGTTTTAAAATTGTGTTGATGAGATGTTAAAAGATTTCAAACAAAAATAAAATAAAAGATAAAATAAGAAGTAAAAAGAAAAAAAAAAAAAAAAAGAGTCAAAACAAAAGAAATTAAAGAAAAAAATAAAGGAAAAGAAAAGAAAAGACAAAACAAAACCCAACAAAGAACGGCTATATATCAAACCGTTTTTTATATACCGAGATTCTTAAAATTTAGTACATCAGCTAATTAATTCCGGTTCTTGTCCTAACTATTTCATTAATAGGGGTCTATCTAAACTATATTAATTGCTAGGCAAGCCCTTCAATGCGTAATTAAAGGTTTCAAATTATTAAAGTGTGCTCCATTTGTTGACCCTCTATCTATACGTATACTATTATCATTTGTAAAGAATGTCTCAAATATATATTAACTCAGAGACGGACTTAAGGCACGAGCTGTACCGAGCTTCAGCCCGGACAGGCTTTTTTTTTTTTTTTTTTTTTTTTTAATTTTTTTAATAAATATTTATAATATAAATATAATTTAATATATTATATTAATTAAAATCCTAATCAAATTAAAACCCTAATAATTAACTTAATTGAGTGTGATTTGAGGTCAAAATAAATGTAAGTACATTACATAATCTTGTGCCCCTAACATAACATGCCAATTTCATAAAATAAAAAAATAAAAAGCATAACATAACATAACATAACATAACATGCCAACATTGGAATTGTACATATGTCTATATTGTTATAATGTATGTTAATTTATGTACAATTAAAATATGTTATTTTTAGATTAATTAAATTATGTATAAAAATGTAAATTGCTCCATCACAATCTCATATAAGTAAGGACATGAGAGATCAGTGACCATGAATCAAAAACTTGGATTTGTATTGATCTAATACTCATATTTATATATATGCTCACAATAGTATTACAAAAGATTGGACATAAGACTACTCTGTTTCGGGTGGTTCCTTCGAGGGAATTGTTTTAATGCAAGCTTTTAAAATAATAATTAAAAACTAATAATGTATTATTTAGTAATAGCTCCTTAATTAATTCCCACTCTAAATAATTATTGCCACTTAAGAAAAAAATTGAGTTGAAAAGAACACACGTAGTACACCCGCAACCGTAATCACCTGAGATACAACTAGTCAAAAGAAAATATCTTACTTTCTAATAAAATATATATATGATAATGCCTAATGGGGTATTACTATACTAATTTTATGAGATTGTGGTTATCATATTGATCTTAATTACTTAAAGCAAGAAAAAAAAATCTCATCATCAGTGGACCATATTCAATACTTCACTTTCTTTTTTGCTAAGACGTACATACCTCTCCGCACCTACCAGTGCTATAGAGCCCTTCAATACCTACTTATGAAAATAAAGAAAGGCTTCACAAACCATAAATTAAAGTAACTCCTTTTAAATTTTATAATAATCTAGTCATAAACCCTATGCTAATACATTAATTTAAAGAAGAACGCATTATGAAAGGTAGAGGGATTTTAAACATTATTCATATGCAGTATAGGTCGATACATATGATTTTCACGACTTTGAAAGCGTACCACTATGAACAATAACCGGTAATAGTGCCTTTCAAACTCCCCTGCTCACGCGTGAACGTGATGGTCAAACGATATGAGATGGACCCAAAACACTCTACTTTTTGTATTAAAAAATTGTTTTATTTTATAGAATGACCCGTTCATAAATCGTACCAATAATATATTATTGAAAAAATTATATAACTTAAAATTCATAATAATAAAAGTAACATCATTTTTTTAATTAAAAAATATATAAATTAATATTAAACTAATAATAACAGTGCTATTTTTATTGTTATAAATTTTTGGAGCATTATATTTATTATTATTTTTATATTATTTTAAGGAATTTAATGTAAACTAATCAAGTTACTGAGTCAAATAAAAATGAGAAAACAAACCATTTCATTGAGTTTTTTTTTTTTTTTTGCATACATAGACAACTTGGATTAAAATACTTATCATATCCTTGATTCATGATATTTTCATATTTAGAAGGGTAACACTATTAGAATTTTTCGACAATTTTAAAACCGCTTTAAGTTCATTTTTTTTATTACAAATAACGATAATATAGTTTGGATATATTGTAAAATTAAATTATTATTATATTTATATTTAATTATATGACATAATTTTTTTATATACATATAATTTTATTTGTAACTCTCTTCTAGTCAGAACATACATATTGTTTTAAAAAAAAAAATTCTCAAAAAAGAAGATATGTTTTTTTGTAACATAAAATATGTATAGTTAAAAATAAAATTAATTAAATAATATATAAATCGATAAAATATATTTATCGTGGGAAAACAAGCAATTGTGCACGTAGTTATCATTTATGATATCCCATGTCATGTTATACACATGTTATTTGCTAAAGTTAGGACTTAAAAGCACAGCAATAATCAGTAAAATGATGAGCCAATTAAAGCTTCGGCCTTTAGTATTTTGATTTTCTGGCGGTTGGGTACATAAATGTGAAATGTATGTACTATCAAATGTGATGTGTACAAAAAACGGCTAAGAAAAGTTAATAATTAAAATTAAAAAAAAAATGTTTTTTTTTTCTTTTTAAAATCAAAAGAAGTAGTTTTTTTTTTAAATTATAAAACTTACTCATCAATCATAATTCAACATTTAGATTATCATAAGTCGATAATTAAAGAACATGCCATAAGTTACTCATACACGGTTTGCCTTGTAGTGTTTAGTTGTTGCCTTTGGCATCATTTATCCTGCAGTTCATGGCATTGGAGTCTAGTTTTGGTGGTCAAATCTAGTTGCGCTGGTATTAGTGCTTGCATTGGGCTTCTTTTTTATTTTTATTTTATTTTTTCATACTTTTTTTTAAAAATTGTTTCAAGATTACTCTGTTAAATAGGAGTGATTTGTTCGATGGGCTGTCTTTCATTAAGTTTTAGAGTATATTCGTAGTCATTGTGCATTCTCGATTTCTTTTGGTACTGAGTACCTTGAAGATTTTTCTATTCAATTGGAAGCACTTATAAGAGATAACTATTACTCTCATGAATGATCTCAAAAGAATTCTACTAATAAAACTTTAGATGTTTATTTTCGTTTTAAAATAATTTATGTTTTTCTTTTTGTTTGAAATTTATTATATCATTTGTGCGCCTGTTTGTTGCATTTTATATACTAAGTTATCTTTATCGGTTCAATATGTTGATTAAAATGCTATATAATTTTAACCTCATATATTTTATTTTAATTTAATATAAAGTATTACTTTATTTTATATTGAAAAAAAACGAAAAGAAAATAAAATGTTAAAGAAGGGATTCTCACGTGAAGAGGACGTTTGGCAATAGCTTGCCAGCAAAAAAACCTTTCTTGGTTCGTAACGTAAGTCTGGTATAATTGTAAATAGAACCCCCAATTCAATGATCGAAGTCGATGTGGCATTTTTTGGGTGTAAGATCTTTGTTGTAGTAGGGGCCACCACCTAATTGTAATTATTATAAACAAATAAAAGCACTAGCTATTATTTTCAAAGTTTCATGCAATAGTATTAAAACTAGCCACCTAGCATTATTTCCTCCGCTATAAATATGACACCCTCTTGAGTTTTCAAGTTCGTCTTGGATTTCACAAGTCTAAATATCTTAGCTTCAATCATCTCCTGCAAATTTGTTCTATATATCTTTCATTTCCAATTTTGTTGATCTTGAGAGAGGGAGAGACAAACTAACCCAAGTAAACACATTAAAAGAGACATGGATCATCACATCTGGGTTTTCATTTTTGGTCTTCTAGGTAAAACATATGTACATAATTAATTAAGTTATTGATCATATCAATTTTATTCTACTTTTTTATTTGAGAAATATGTATGATTTTTCTTCTTTATTTGTTAATATTAATTGACAGGTAACATTAGTTCCTTTGTGGTTTTCCTAGCTCCTGTGTAAGTTTCTCGTACCTTAATAATGAAGTTGCTATATATATACTCCATTTTTGCAACTACTAACTATAAATATTGGCAATGGAATTTCATATTGGCAGGCCAACATTTTACAGAATCATAAAGAAGAAATCAACAGAAGGATTTCAGTCAGTACCATATGTGGTAGCACTATTCAGTGCAACCATGTGGCTGTACTATGCTTATCTAAAGGGTGATGAAATGCTTCTCATCACTATTAATTGCTTTGGTTGTGTCATTGAGACCCTCTACATTGCCTTGTACATTGCTTATGCTTCTAAAAAAGCCAGGGTATAATTACGTCTCTTTTATTCAATCTCTCTAATATTTTTTTGTTTTTTTTTTATAAATGAAAAACCTCAAAGGGTTCTTCTATGATCTCTAATATTCAAAAGCATACATATAACTCTTTTTTTTTTTTTTGTAGCTAATATATATATATATATTTATATTGTGGATTGCAGATTATCACTTTGAGGCTGTTATTTCTATTGAACTTTGGAGGATTTTGTTTTCTACTTGTACTTTCCCACTTCTTAGCCAAAGGACCAACTCGTGTTAAAGTTCTTGGTGGAATTTGTGTAGCCTTCTCTGTCAGTGTCTTTGCTGCACCTCTCAGCATAATAGTAAGTTATACTATTAGCTATATATAATTCTCTCTCTTTCTTTTTATGATGTAATATATTGACCACTTTTGGCCTTTTTTTTTTTTTTTTTTTTTTTGGGATTTTACTTTTCCCCTATAATTTATTTACCTTTACTTTATTGGTTAAAAGATATATGACCTTTTTTTAATGGATGTATATATATTATTAATCTTGTCTGCAGAGAGTGGTCATACGGACCAAGAGCGTTGAGTTCATGCCCTTTCCTTTGTCATTCTTCCTCACAATCAGCGCTGTTACATGGCTTCTTTATGGAATTTCTCTCAAGGATTTCTATGTAGCGGTAAGTCCTTATCAGTCTGTAATTTATATATATATATATATATATATATATGTACATATTTTGCAAATAGCCAGCTAATTTTATTAATATATGTTCACTTTTGCACCAAATTCAACTTGAATATCTATATTAAAAAAATATTCATGAATAAATTTTTTAATTTACAACATCTTTCTAGCTTGACATGATAGCTTTCTAATCTTGAGTAACAGATACATAAATATATAAATAAAATAAATAAGTGATTGGCAAAAAAAGTTGTCTAATCATACATATCATATATGATCAAATCCAAAATCTCCAATTATACAATTTATTACTTTACCCATTAGAATATATATATATATATATATATATATATATATATATATATATATATATATATATATATATAATTCATTAATTTACTTGGAATATTATATGGGAAAATAAATTTAGCTAAGGCATAAATGATATTTATTTTGTTAGAGGAGGAGACAAACTCAATACAATATGTGTTCCTTGATATATAAGTTTAAAAGGTATTTATCACACTAGTTAAAAGTTATAGCTTTTGTTATAAAGCTAGTTCTGAAAAATATACTCTTTTCATGACACATCTTCTTAGTGTTGTAAGCTTTATCTTGTCCTTGATTCTTTTCATATTATCTTTTTTTTTTTGTTGGGTTCTAATTAATTTAATATAATTAATTTTACAGCTGCCAAATGTTTTGGGTTTTACCTTCGGAGTGGTTCAAATGGGACTCTATCTTTTCTACAAGAATAAAAACAAAAATAATGAGGAAAAGCTACCTGAACACAAAGGTGATGTTGTTAACGTTGATAACAAGTTGAACCCAATTTCAACTGCCCATGACAAAAAAAATGTAATTGTTGAAGTACAAATAAGCACAGAAGTAAGGAATGAACAAGAGAATGATAACAAGGAAGCCATCAGAAGTAGTCATCATGATGAAGATAAAGGAATTGATAAATTCATCCAACCGCAATTACCAGTACATGTGAAATGCGAAGCTTAACTACGCAGTACTCTTTGATTTGCCTGTTTCCTTTTCTTTCGTTATGAGATTGTAAACGTGTATACGTACAGGATCGATGGTGTACATAGATCCTTTGTGCTTTTTATTTACCAATTAATTATTATCTTACTTTCTGTAAGTGGATGGGAACTAGCTATATATAGCAACTTCAACTTTGTTTTCAGTGTTACTTTCCAGCTGTGCTTACTACCTTAGCTTATTTTACTACTCTCTCATCAAATTAATGGAGCCCAAAACTAGTGTTTTAACTCTGTCTTTAATTTATATTACTTACTCTATATATATGCTCTTTTTTATTTTTATTTTAAATAAATTAGTTGTGTTTCCTCAGCTCTGTCAATATTAGTATAACGTACAACTAATTTAGTATATACCTTTAAGTCCCAAACCAATTGAGTCTTGAAATTTTTTTTGGACCGATTTAGTTTTTGTTTACTTTTTCGATCTGTTTAATTCGAAAATAATAATATAAATTTTGAAAAGTTATTCATTAATTTGTTCCAAAAAATAAAAAATACTAGACAAAAATTCTCAACTATGTTAAGATTATCAACTAAATTGATAGAACTAAAAAATTTATAACCAAATTGGTTGAAAGTATGATTAGCATTAAAAAAAGAGGCTAAATTAAATTAGAATTTAGTTTAATTGGGTGATATAAATTTTTCATAAATAGAATATTATTTAATCTTTTTTAAGGAAAAAAAGAGAGCATATGTTCAATTATATATTGTAATGGTAAGCAGACAAATTCAAATAGAAAATTGTGCACGCCAGGTTTGTAGTCTCTCTTTATCTCTCTGCTTATTTTCCTTTGGCCAAGGTACGCACGCAGTGTCAAATGATGAGAAAGGAGGAACGTCCATTTAAGCCATAGGTAGGACACTAGAGTGAGTTTAATATATTTAATTAAACCTTTCTTGCTGGTTCAATTCCCATTACGTTTTATTAATCATTTGCTTAATATAGCAAAAAGTTAGCTAGGTTTGCTAATATCCACCCAAATTAAGTTCAACCCTGCAGTTCCAGCCGTTAAATAATTAGTCTATTACTTTAACTTGAACGTTTCCTACCTAGAATTTCCTATTCTTTTCAAATTTAAAAACAGAGGAGTGGGAACAATAGCTGCTGACTAACCTATTTATTATATTATTATTTCCACGTATGTTTGTTTTTGTGCTAGCTTCTATAAAATAATTCCAGATTCCATCTAAATTAAAAACAATTAAGAACAACTACACTACGTACACACAATCTTTGTCGTTCAGGGCAAAAGAAAATGAACAAATGAGGTTCAAAAAGTGATCATTATTAAATTCTTTTGCATACAACACTCAAACAGAGCACATCATATTTTGCTAATTTAATTCTTTGAAAAAATATTAATCATTACAAATTTTTGAAGTATTTACATAATGTAAGAAAATGTGATTTTATGTTATAGTAGGAGTGTTAGATACACAAAATAAATATCCTTTTTTTTTTTTTTCAAACCATTTGTATTTGTATAATTTTTGTGACATATTTGAATTAAATATAATTTTCCAATTTAATATAACATTGCAATCGCCTGTATATTATGTGTTTTATTTTATCAAGCACACATGCATAGATGAATAATTAATAATATATAATTTTATTTTATTTTATAAAAAGTAGTTTTTAAGTTTTTTTTTATTAATAAAAAAATATATATATTCATATATTTTAAGTAAAATTTAAATTTAAATTTTTGATGAAAAAATTAAAAATTATATCACGTAAAGTATAAAAGATTTGGTTAGGAACATAAGATATCTTCTCGTTTAATTAATGTTTTCATACGATTCTTTCTTTGGTACTATTCCAATACTTAAGGAAGTCTTTCAATGGGACACCTGTTTTCTCTCTTTTTGAATTGACCGGATTGACCCATTTTGACATTTTAGAAGCATATCTTTTTTTTTTTTTTTTTTTTGTACTTTTTATAATTAAGATAACTCAATGATTAACTACTATATCTTCATTTCTACACATTTTTGGGACACATGTAAGATTTAGATCAGCTCTAAAACTTCTACGTGTGGGCATCAAACTTCAATTACTTAAATTTATATTTATATTATATTATATATTTGAATTATTTTAAAAAATAGATACTTATGTGTTTGCCGTTAACATTGCACACTGATGTGTTTAGTCTTTATTATGATCGATGAAAATTTAGTATTCTTTAATATCATTCATGAAGTTTAAATGTTTAAGGTATGACTCATTGTGATTAATTGTTGTTGAACAGTTTTTAATCTTGGAGAGGTTGCTTATTTTCATGATTGGCATTTATTATTATTTTTCTCTTCCTGAGCTGGAAGTTAAATTGAAAACGACACCACTCAAATCCAAATGAATTAATTTTTGTTTTGTTTTTTTTTTTTTTTCAATAACAAGCTCCCACAATTTAATTTAAAGAAGACACAATTATTGCTACATATCATTGCACTACCGAAAATTATAGTTATTTATTGCACAAACTTAAGTCAAGTATATTCGTACAAGTTTAATAAAAGACTGTGATGAAGTTTGACATCGAAGTGCATATTTTAAACTTTAAATATTTGCTCGAACAATTGTATGATATCATAAGTGTGATATTTGAGCATGTGAATCTTATAATATTATTGTTTTTCTTTTTAAAGAAAACGCTCACTTATTGTTTGGGAATAAATTAATGCCACAAATGAAAATATTATTTAATTAAAAAAATATTCATAATATTTTTAATATAGTCACAATATTTTCATGTTTATAATGATACTGATGGAAGAATGTTGTATTAATGGAAAGTAGAGGATTTAGTACACGTATTATTATTTTTATATTCGAACTTATTTATATTATAAAAAAAATTTAGTTTAATACTTAAATTTATTTATTATTGTTTTTTATCAAAAAAAAAAATACATTAATTTAAAATTTTAGTAAAATAAAGAGGAGTAAATTGGCATCTAAGTAAATATTTTTTGCATATAATATAACAGTAAATTATTTTTTTGCAAATAATATGTTATATTATATGCCACATTCTGGGCCATTGATCTTGTTCACGTATTTAATATTAATTTTTATTTTATAAAAATTGATTGTCAAGATTCATCTATTTTATCATGTGATATATACAACCGTTGTATATAAGATTTTCTCGCATCTAAGACCATTTCATTTAAAAAAAAAACTATGTGATTTTTTTTTCCCCAATTGTTTACAACAAAATTAGATAAAAAACAATAATTTTTTTAAAAATTCTGTATAATTCAAAAAATTAAACAAAACGATTGTGAGAGAATAATAATAGACATTTTAGCAGAGAGAGCCAATAACGTTCAAAACAAATGTATAACAGTATTTTTCAGAGCTTGGTTGTTTCTTGTAGTTGTCATCGTCAATCAATTTTTACTATTAGCAATTAAAAAAATTATCAACCAATTTTTTTTAAGGATGATAATTAAAAAAATACCAATTATCATGTAATACAATGTTATATTCATTGTTGGCATTGAGAAAGCATGGGTACAAATTGCATCAATATATATGTGTGCGTAAGTGTGAGAGTGTGTAATTATTATTTCAAAATTATAAAAAAAAAAAATCACTTATTTTTTTTTAAAAAAAATAATCTTAAATGTTAAAATTATCACTCTTTATTTGAGCAAATGAGTGATTATAGCTTTTTGAAAAAAACAAGTACCTATAAAAAAAAATTAAGTATTAAATTGATACTATTAAATAATACAGGTGATAGTAAGTATTAAAGTAATAATAAAGTTATCATATGTAAAAAATATTAGAGATTAGTAATGGAATATATATATATAATAAAAGAAAGAAAAATGGGAGATACTTTTAATTCTTATGTTAGTTATTACTGTGTACCATTTATGAATAAAAAAATATAATGTAGGGTAATGATCGAAAGAGATGGAAGAAAGTCACATTACAAGCATACACAGAGGCCAGCACCTTTAAACGTTAGTATAGTGTATGCCACCGCAGTCATTTTATTTGTTTTTGGGGAAATTACCAAAAATAGTACCCCTAAAAATTATAATAACAAAACTAGCATCCCCTTGTGTTCAATTAGAATTGAACGTTTAATATTGAACGTTCAATATTCAATTTGAACGTAAAATATTGAACCTTCAATATTAAATAGGTCTAATTGTCGTCATTCAATTCTAATTGTCGTCATTCAATTCTAATTGAACGGATAATATTGAACATTCAATATTGAACGAGTCTAAATTATAGTCGTTCAATTTTAATTGAACACAAGGGTGCTAGTTTTGTTATTATAATTTTTAGGGGGTGTTAGTTTTGTTATTTTTCCTTGTTTTTATTGAGCACGAACATTACATCAATGTAATAATTTTATATTAGTTTTAAAAAAAAAAAAACTAATAGAATCCACAAAAATTTATTAAATACATAATATATTTTTGAGTGAATATTTTATTATAATGGTGATATATAAAAAAATTTATGCTATTGTCATCGCGTTAGTTCAAAAAAAATATTAATATTATATAAATTTTTTATTTAAATTATTTATATAGCGTCATGTGATAGATAGAATTATTTTAAAAAATAATTTTATTATATATCACAATATAAATAAAGTTTAATTGAAAGATGGTGCGTTAATAGTACTCAATACTCTTATTCATCTTTTGGTACTCATTATTATCCCAATTTTTTAGTTATACCTTAAAATTACTAAAATCCTCAAATTGATACATTTTTGGCTAAAAATTAATCACATACATGTCACATAATAAAAAATGAATGATAATTTGGTCATTTTAAATTTTTATTATTATTCTTTGGATTTCATATCACATTGGTCTCATAATTTAGTTGTGTAATTTTAAAAAAATGGTTAGTTAAATTCAAATTTTAAAAAACGTTTTTATCTTCTTTCATCTCCAATTTTTAATTATATATTTTTCATGTATTTGGTAACTATTAGTAACATAAATAAAATTATAGTCGTATATTATGTAAAAATTCTTCTTAAATGTGATAATATAAAAAAAATAATATTTAATTTTAGACTCAATATTATAAAAATAAAATTAAAAAAATAATACATGATAAGCTTCATATTAAACTTTTAAGTTTATGTTTATCATATTTTATTTCAACCCAAATTTTAATTTTATTTAATATTATATTATTTGACATTTTATTTTAATAATCTTTTAGAATTTATTTAAAAAAATTTATATAAAAATTTATTATTTTTATTATTATTAGTCATTCTTATATTAACATTTATTTTTAAATATAGTCTCAAGCTTAAAATTCTAAATTATATTTTACTTTTTACATTTTCATATGTTTATTTTAATTTTAGTTTTAACAACTATAAATTTTGATGTGTTTGATTGAGTTTTTTATTTATTTAGATTTTTTAGTTAATATATTTATTTTATTCATGAATGATACTAATACTTATTAAATTGTTATATTTTTGTTTAATTTTCGTTATAAGTTAATTGTAATGTATTAACTTTATATTTTTTAAGTGTTAACTCTATAATTCTATATTATAACATGAAAAATTTAGTATTTAATTAAATATAATTTATTATAATTGTTACTAATATTTTACTTTATATAAAAAAAATTTAAATTTTAGTCCTCCAAATTTTTTTTTTCTCACGCCGCCCCTGCACATAGTGAAAGTTTTTGTAATTTACCTCAGGAAAAGTTTCTCTTTCAGCAGGCAACGTAGTTTTCAACAGATTTAGACTAAATTTTGTGAGTTTTTGGTGTGTTCCAATGAGTCTCATATATTGAATAAATTAATATAAAGGAATTTAATATGTAGCTAATATGAATTAATATTTTGGATTAAGCCTAATAATTAAAATGAACACACAAGGTGGATCGAACTGTATAGACAGTCCACGTTGCGGAGGAAGGTGTACCTCATGTCCTTAATTAACAAAGATCAAAATGTTGAATGGTCACTATTGTCATAGTGTTTTGGTCGATACACAATATTACATTTCACTAAGTACGAGCTCCACCAATTCCTAAGCCTAATGTTTGAAATTCGGTAATTTGGGTTATGTACATAATTTTTCCTCTAGTACAATACTATAGTATTATTATTATTATTATTATTATTTTGCTCAAAATATATTTACTACTGTATTGTTGACATTGTGATTGTGTGCAACATTCTTAAAAGTTTAAATGAATCGGAAATGAGCTAATTATTATATATAATCTACCCAAATATTTTTTTCCACATGGCTAAAAAGAATAAAGTTTATTGAAGCTCTAATAATTTCGGTCAGAAATGAATATAGGTTTAGTAGGTTAGTTATTAAGTCATTTTATAAGCTGATTTTATTTTGACAGTTTTAAAAAACTCAAAATCATAAACAATCGATAATCTAAAAAAATCAACATTCAAGTTAACTTATATTGTCGATTTAAAGGTAGTTGACTTAACGATTTTGAATTTATAATTTAATTTGAAAGTTGTTATCATTACATATTATATTCACTTAATCTTTTATCACTATAAATCAGTTAATGATTATAGTAAATATTATAGAAATATAGAATTGTGGTTGTTTTTAATATTAACCATTAAAAATTTTCTATAAAATAATTATAAAAAAATTAAAGAAATTAAAATATGATTAACATAACTTCATATAATAAAAAGTTAATAATATAATTCATATATTAATTAGGAAGTTAGGTGAGCAATAAGGCGTGAAATAGATAGATTGGTATAGTAAGCTAGGTTTATAATTTTAAATAAATTTAAAACTATAGTATGTATTATATAATAAATGAAATAATAATTAAAGATAGTTTTTTAAAAAATTAGTGAATATTAAAGTATAGGTTAATTTGGTTGTATTAGTTTTAACATTTTAAGAATTTACAATCGAACCGATAAAATCAATTTTGATAATTTTTGTACCTCTAATCTAAAATATATATATATATAGACTCTCTTTGATCTTGGACTGGAATTAGTTAGTCATTTTTTGAAAAAAAAAAAAATGCCCACCACAATCATTGAAAAATTGACAAATCATGTTACCTCTAAAAGATTTAGAAAAATTATAAAAAATAATATCCATAAAATTTATAATGATAAAAATAACATATTAAGGCAATTTAAATAGCTGTTAATTGAATGAGTGTTCAAAGAAAAATGATGTAACAATCATTTTTTAATTGTTAAAATATATTATTTGAATATAAATGGTACTATTTTTTTTATTATAAGTTTTGAGGGGAGTTATTTTTGTTATTTTTTTTAATAAAAAAAAATTGGGCTTGCATAGTATTATTGAAATGTGTTTAAATAAATTTTATTTTTTATAATATATACAATTTTAAATATAAAATGATTAATAATTTATCAAAAGTTAAAAATAATGCATAATTAGGATCAACAAGGAAAAGTGCTAAAGTGTTAATTATTTGTTGACAAATATTTCAAGTAATTTATGTGTGAATGACCACATCCACATGACTGGCAACTGATTTTTTTGTGATGACAAAAACATGTGGAGTTCACAGAAATATGATCCAGCAGGATTTGGGTTGGATAATGACGGCTATTGAGATACTTTATATAGACTCTAATAAACATTCATTTTTGGAAATATTTGGGTGCTATACACGTTTATTTGTTTAATTTTATTGTAATTTTTTACTAAATTTGTGCCTTAACTACATACCAATTTTCATAATGCGTGGCTTTGACATAGAAAGTTCACGAAAAATGAAGTGTATATGTTACTTGGAGTCAAATAAAAAAAAAGTAATTTCTTGTTTGAGTAATCAGCAACATGCTCCATTCTGATGTTGATCTCCATCATATACACGGTTTTATCGATTCTTAACTCCAAAATGAGCAAAGATAAAGGGTATTTTTACAAGTATCAAGTGCGATTACACATCAAAAAGTTACTCATGCATAGTGGGTATCTGAATAAATTGGATGACATCTAACATATTTCAAGTCCCTTTTCAAACTTATGATTTATGGGAGACTAAGCAAGTGGGTATATATGGAAAATTTATATATGCATAAGAAAGAAAACCAACAAATATGGTTACAATTAGAGCTAGCCAGCATTAATAGTTATGTACATCTCCCAAATAATAAGATACATTTACGTTTCTCATGTACGTAGTTCAACAAAATTGGTTACTGCAATTAGAGCATTGTAAGCAATTAATTTGGTGCTTTTGTTAGCTTTTTTTTTTTTTTTTTCAACCCATAAAATCTATTTTAAAATACACGTTCTCTAACTACTATAAGAAGAAAAGATTGGAACCTACATTAAAAAAATATGAAGCGTTACTTTTATCGCCAAATTACTCGGGTGATGGGGTTTGATAAGCCAATTAGTTACATACCAATTGATATGCTTGCACTCATATAAGATTTAGACTCAGTAATAGTAATAGTAAGTAAATTTGTACATAATTAAATTAATTTTAAAATAACATGTTAGTTTTATATAAAGTGTACATATTTAATTTATATATAACATGTACATATGTTATATACAATTAATATATTATTTTATGATCAATTTAATTATATGTATATATCATATGCTTAAACTCAGAAATAGAGTAATAGTAGAAGAATTAATTCTACTCATATTCACTAGTAAAGATTTCACAAATTTAAATTATAGCAACACTGCAACTTGAAATGAATAATAAATATTGCTCAAAATAATAGTACATGGCCAAGTATAGTGGTACCAATATTGAATCCCGAAAAAGAAAAAAGAAAAAGAAAAAAAAGTACAGTAATATCAAATAAGTAAATTAGTCCAACTCAACACAATATTTTTGAAGTTTTCCGTTAACTCACGAGCTCATTTAACTCATGAACAACTGGTAAATTTCTTTAACAAAATATTTTTATTAATAATAATATTTTTATAATTATAATAATATTTTTATAGAATATTACAATTAAAGGATACTATTTTTTTTTCTTCTTCTTATTTTACAAGAATATAATAAAAAGATAATATTTATACTGACATTTTTTTTATAAATATAATTAGAAATATTTTTTAGTTTTTATTTTTTTATTTAAAATTTTTAGAAGAATAAATGAGACAACTCATGAGTTGGTTAGCCTAACTCATTTAAAAATGAATTGAGCTAAACTTAACTTCGATAAATTTAAAATAATTGAGTTAAATTATAGTTTAATTAAATTAATTGAATTTAAGTGAGTTGAGTTAACTTAACTTATTGACACCTATAACGAAGTATGTGTGCATTGCAATGCATGAATGAAATATAACATTTTGTCATTTCAACCAAATGGATCAATTGTTAGTTATTAGCTTTTGTAACCACACTTTCGTAACAATATGATTTTTATTTTATAAATGTCTATTTTATGCTTAATTGTACAATTTTATATTAATTGCTACTAGTGTATTTTAATTATTGTAAAACTATACATAAGTGGGTATAGCCGTAATGGTGATTTTTTTTTTTTAATGCTTTAGGTAGAAAGTGGATATTTGGGACAATTTTCTCAATAAACTTTATTATAATTTGTTACTTATAAATTGATATATAAAAATATTGTTTAATCAACTTCTACCAATAAATGAAGGTCATACGTTTAAACTTTAACAACTCTATTATTAAATTTTAAGTATTTATCGTATATGGTGCATAAAAAGCCAATAATTTAAAGAATAATATATTATAAATTTATTGTAAACCTTAAGAGAGGAAAGGAAATCCCTAGAACTAAACTATGAGTTGTAAACCTTAAAACCACTTGGTGGGTGACACATCAGAAAGGAGCAAAGTGGGACCCTGTGAATGTACTAGGCATGGTACTAGCAAGCGAGGTTTAGCTGGTGGAAGGGTGTTTCTGTTGAAGATAAATATACTAAACATAGACAATTAGGGCAATAGGTGCTAGAAAAGATTGTTTGGGTTAAGTTGATGTAATGTTAAATCCTGTATACAACTGGAAAGGAACCACAGTAAGGAGTTTCAACTTTCAAGTTGATGCTTTGCAATATTTGCATGCAACTTCACTGCCGACTTTCTTCCCTATTTAAACGCCTCACTTTGTTTGCTTGGTACTCACATTGTATTCCAAAACATGAGACAGCAATAGTTTTACTTCATATGTAACCCTGCCTCAAGTGCTAAGTGAGAGAGAGAAGAAGAGAGACTTCATAATAAATTAATTCATATATAGCATTTTTCTTTTGGTTTTTCATTAATTAATTGTTGAAGATAATGGCTGTTCAACACTCCCTTACTCTTGCATTCGGCCTCTTAGGTATTTAGTGTCGTTTGTTCGTCTTAATATTTTGACATTAATATCCAATAGTTAGTTACTAGCTCATTAGAGCTAACATATATATTCCTTTTTCTTTTTCTTTTTTTTCAATTTGATCTTTTATGCTTCTATTATAGGAAATATCATTTCTTTCATGGTCTACCTGGCTCCAATGTAAGCTTTAAAGTTATTAATTTGTTTTGTGGTATATTGCATTTTTGAAATATTAATTAATATTGTGCATGAACAATTATCGTACTTAATTATCACGCAATTTTATTTTTTTTTCCCTTTTTTGCAGACCAACATTTTACAAGATTTATAAGAGAAAATCCACTGAAGGGTTTCAATCAATTCCCTACGTGTTTGCACTACTAAGTTCAATGTTGTGGTTATACTATGCCACCCTCAAAGGAGGACCATTTCTTCTTTTCACTGTCAACTCGGTTGGCCTTGTTATTGAACTTTCTTATGTTGTACTCTTCTTATTTTATGCCCCCGAGAAGGCTAGGGTATTTATCTCATCTCCCCTACATTAATTTAAATTTTAAAAAATTAATAATATGTATCATCTTCTCATATTAATTATCGGTAATATATATATATATATAGAACATCCTTAATTAATTAATTAACTAACTTTGGATACATTTTCAGATGCAAACGATGAAGCTTCTTGTGTTGATGAATGTTGTTGGTTACGGTTCAATGGTTGTCTTGACTCTATTCCTATCAAAGGGTCAAAAACGTATTCAAATTGTTGGCTGGATTTGTCTTGCATTTAATCTTAGCGTATTTGCCGCACCTCTTTGTGTCGTGGTAATTAATTAAGCACATAATTAAAGTTCAATTAAATTTAATTATTAAATTGGTAGCTAGATAATATTTTTATTTGACTTTTTTTTTTTTTTGATAAAGAAAATTTGATTTTTACGATATGATAATATTATACAGAGGCAAGTCATACGGACCAAAAGCGTGGAGTATATGCCATTTCCTTTATCATTTTCCTTAACATTAAATGCAGTCATGTGGTTTTTCTATGGTTTTTTACTCAAGGACTACATAATAGCTGTAAGTATTATATCAAATATTTACTTCAATTTATATTTTCCATTCCTGTAATTCTATATATATATATATATATATTTGGGAAAAGAAAAGAAAAAATTCATTTTATATATATTTTGGTTCAACAGTTTCCAAATGTACTTGGATTTGTATTTGGGATTGTTCAAATGGTGTTATATGTGGTGTACAAGAATGCTAAAAAAGTACTGAAGGAGGAGCCAAAGCTTCAAGTGTTAGGTGCAGAGGCACAAAAGATTCAAGCGTTGACAGAACATATCATTGAAGTTGTGGAACTGGGATCAATGGTGTGTCCAGAAGTACTGAATTCAATTGTTTTGCAACCAAGTAATAATATTGGAAATGACATTATTATAATTGACAATGATATTGGGAAGGAAAAGATCATAGAAGAATCCAAGGAAGAATAACACCAACTAAAAGGTCAAAGTTTGATCAATTGAAGTGAAATTATGTTGGTGATTGGGCCCCTCTGCTATATAAATGCCTGTATGTTTTAAGGTTTGGTTTTATAAGAATATAATTGTCAATTTTATTTCACAATCTTGCTCAGTCCAGTCTCTTATGTGTAAGTCAGAGCAATTCTCTCTCTCTCTCTCTCTCTAATGAAATCTGTCTTTGTCATATTTATGTGTCCAGCATCTAGAAACTGCTAAGTGCATATTGACTATATATATTATAATATTTTAAAAAAAAAAAAAAAAGTTTGATGACGTGGACATTTGACAGTTTTTTCATTAAAGTTTGTAAGCCAAATTCTCAACTAAGCTTTTATGGAAAAATAGGCCGTTTTTTAATAGAGAGAGAATGAATTTTTTTTCCCCCGAATATATAGCCTGGTGCTTATTCATTATTTTTAAAATATAATTTTTATTAATTATATATATATATTTTTTATCATTGATTACATATTTATATTTTTTTTAAAAAATATTACATTAATTTTAAATTCTATTAATCTAAAATAATACATAATTACAAATGATTTCTCAGTGCGCATACCCATTAACCGAAACTAAGTAACAGACTTTCCCTGAATCTAAATAGTGTAGAATCTGTCAGATTATCACGAATCCCAATAGACACTTTGTTAATTGACACAAAATAATGGCAAAGAATGCAAATAATATGTTTTAATAATGTTAGCATAATTATATTTTATTTGCATAAATTATATATTATATTTTTACAATTAAGTGTATTTAATGTTAAATAAAGTTGTTAATTAATAAGAGTATTATGACCATTCCATTTAAGGGGTTGAATTCATTTTTAGTTTAGTTTTATTTTAACAAATTTGAGGGTTTATTCATCATTAAAACTAAAAAACTGTTCATATAAATGCCTTAATGTTTCTATCGTTAATATTTTTTTTTTTTGTTAAACTGTCAACCTCATCATATGGTGGAAATAGAGTCAAAATCAAAATTTTAACAACAAAAATAAATTAAAGAAAAGAAAAGAAAAGGAAGAGTCTACACAAAATCTTATAAGGCTAGAGAACTGCATTGAAGTAATCTGGACGATCATGAGAAGGGATTCCAAAATCTGAGTGGTGGCATGAATCGTTAAGTGTATGGATGTAAACAATTAAGTAGTCAATTTCTAGGTACAAACACACCTAAGCTTTGTGTACTATCCCATTTAAAAAAAAAAAAAAATGAGATGCTCTACTTTCACATTTCCATGCAGGAAAGAAAATTATACAAATCAGCCACCGACTAGTTTCATTCCATAGAAACCATGTACGTGTCAGTTTTTTTTTTTTTTTTTTAAAGGAAATCAAACAAGAAGTTACTATCACTGTCATTCTCTTTCATTTTTTTTTTTTTTTTTTTTGTTTCTTATATTTACTTGAATTGAGTCTTGTTGAATGATTAACATGATGGGCACTTCAATAGTCGACAATATGCTACAGTGGCTAGTGCAAAGCCAAGTCGCATACTCGCATTAGAAATTGGAACTCCAGGATTACATATAACCCGTAATGGACTAATAAATCTGATATCATACAAATCAGGAAAATGATGGGTCAGATTTTCTCGACCATTATATTTCTTTCATTCATTCATATATAATGAATTTTACTAGAAAGTTTCAGCATTATTATACCAATCAATAGTTGTGGGGTCCTTACTTTTATAGAGAAGGCAACCATCCTTGGATTGAACTCCACACTTCATGCTAATCACCAAATAAGATTTACAGGTAAATTAGTTCATTGAAATATGTGTACTGGGAAAAGGGTAAAATATTAATCCTAGGGTAGAGGAAAATGCTTGGCATGAAAAAATCCATCATGCTAAATTAGAAAAGATAAGTTTAAAGACTTATTGTCATACAAATTAGCTGCATGTAACAAATTGTAGACTAAACAGGACAATCTGGCATTGGCAGCCAATCAATATCATATATGCTTTCCTTTTTATCTTTTTTTCTTCTTACTGAACTTGGATTAAGAACACATCATCTTACATTAAATCAATAAAAAACAACTTTAAAAAAATTATGTTGATAGGACTCGATGCTCCTTTCCATCATAGAGATTTGTCTACCATGTTGTATCATATGGTCATTGTGTGTACTGATTAGGAATAAACTTATAAGTCTAAGATGAGAAATCCAATTGATCGTTGTGTTTTCAAAAAGGGAAAAGAAAAAAGAAAAAAAAAAAACCTTTTCTAATAAACGACATTTTGAACTTAGTTCAGCAAAATGAAAGGATATATGATTAGCTAAGAGATGCCCAATCTGGGTACGGGCATTCATAAAGCCACCCAGGCCCGGAATAACGGTGACAGTGTAGCCAGAGACCCTCCTCATGACCATCGTATCTACAATGGTAACATTAGCAAATCACAATTAAGAAAATTAGTATACTATTTTCTCTATAGTGGTAACTTTAAAAACAAAACAATATTTCAAAAGTGTTCAGTTATATAAGTTGTAAAAATTCCAATTACAATGGACTACCATGTAGTTTTCGTTAATTGAAGTACGCATCCAGAACTTCCATAACAGATGTTTATCAGATAGACCATCAATCTAGGTTAAAATGACTACACTAATAGCAACTAATGATTCATCTCTATATTTTAGACACATATATTTAAGCTTTATACAAGAGGAGACAACTTATTCAAGAAAAAGGTCACATTTCTATACTCCAGACAGAAAAGTATGATTCTCGAAGTTCCAATTAATCATAATAAGGTAGTCATGACAAGGAACATAAATAACACTAATTGGCAACAAAAGAAATACTAAGAATACATAAACTTGCATGCAAATCAATCATATCGTAACATTAGGCATAATTATTTTAAAAAATGATAAAATTATTCATTTTTTTGGATAATTTTGCCACATGATTTATGGATGCAAAAATAGGTTCAAATTTATGTGATATTAACAGTTATCTTGGCAACAAAACTGAGACTCTGAGAGCAATAGAAACTCCAGTAACTAGTAAACTTTCTTCTTTCTACCTAAATTATCACTAGAGACTTCAGAGTTGTGTGCAGATGTCTGAAAACTTGTATATGCTTCAATTAAGGTATATACGCCTTACCCCTTTGGAGCCAGATTTGGACAGTTTGTACACATCGGATCAATGCTGAAATCTTCACGGCATTTCTCTTCATGTTCGCTGTGACAAGTTTGATCAGGACTGGGCATCAAAGAATGGCCTGAATTGATAGCGCCTCTATCAGCACTCATTCCTTCAGTGGAGCGATCAACAAAATTTTCGGATAAATAAAGTATGTCATTGGCTATTGGGTGGCCCAAATATTTCAAATGGACACGTATCTGCATTAAAAAAATTCAGATTGGGTACCTTAAACTTAAAATTGGTAAAAGCCCAGAGCCGGATCACTAACTTATATCTTACGTCCAAAATCATTTGAATTAATGATGCAAGAATGTAAAGCATTTATTACATAAATCTGTATCAGAGTATGCAAAAATAAAAACATGCAACTTTAACACGCTAACAAATCATGATAGAGATTTTAAATAACCAAAAATCAGCAAGGAAAAAGAGGCTCTAGTATGTCCCTCAAATAAAGAAGACAATGGTAAATATCTACTGTCAACCTGTGAATTTACTCACTTGATGAGTCCTCCCAGTAATTGGCTCACACAAGACAATGCTATGAACTCCATTGGTACTAATCCTAGTGAATTTGGTACAAGCAGCTTTCCCCACCTTGCCCTCCTGCCAAACAAGAAAAACTTCTGGATTCAGTATAAGGTGCCATAACTTTTCAAATATCAGCTGAAAGTTCTACCTTTGTTAATCACAAGCTAACAGTGGATAATAAATCATAGCAACTTAGACAAAAATATGGTTGCTAAAGCTACAAGAGAAGATAAAGGGCAAGAAAAGTAATAAGGTAGCACAATCGCTGCACATCACTTTCCTCGCTACAAATATCAATTGCTAATTTTCTCATTATAGGAGAGGAGACAAGTTCTAGGATAACTTGCAAACATAAATTTAGGGTTTACTGATTGGTCAGTTTTTTGTAAACATACATATGTATTTTACAAATGGAAATTTTGAGAGAGGTCAAAATCTTATTCATGCATTATAGTATAAGCAGCAAAGACTCACCCCTGCTGTGCTCCTTCCTTCTCGAGCATTATAGTTTATGCTGACATCAACAACTTGCTGTAAAAAGAACAAAAAAAGTCAATCATTAAAATGATAAAGCACTCATATGCATCCTTATGTTTCGCAAATAAAATTGATTTACACTGCAAGTGGTGACTCCTACAAGAGCAGACGCAAAAGCTATAGTTTTCAATTTCTATAAGCTAATTCACACTTGTGAGTCTTACACTTTAGGCTCAACTATAAACAAGTCAACTCAATCACATTAGATCCTCAAAGTGATGTTGCTGAACATTTACTGCAGAGTGAGCAGGGCAATGTGCAGATGTATATTTCATGCACACATAAGTTGCTCAGATATAAGAAGAATGTACCTCATGCTCAGGAAATACCCCAAGGACTCGCGCAACATACTGTTTGTGCACCTTCCCTCCCTCAATCTATAAAATTTACAATATTGTTTAGGACAATAAACATAAAAAATTTCCTTATTTACAGAAATCTGAGAAGCATACCAAGTATTGACCCTACTGAGTAATAGAGAAAAAATGCTCAAAATACTGCATAATCCAAGTTCTCATCAACAATGGAGGCAAAAAGATTAATTCAAAAAAAAAAAAACAAGAACATGTGAAGTACCATAACCGTTCATCTATCATTTTATGTTGTATCCAAAGAACTTTCCTAGTTTTTTAAATATATTTTCTGATTTCAAGATTCTAGAATTGTGATATATTTATCAAACAGTAGTTTTCTCTTTTCACATCTAGATTTCTACAATGGGCATTATATTGTAAGTGCATAGGGAAGAAAGTCACTGGCTAAACTACACTAGCAAAGAAAGTCATTGCTAATACTATTATCTGCAAGAGTATTTTCATTGGCATAAAGGGGGGGAAAAAATCTTATCTAGCATAAATCTAACAAAAAATACCTAAAAATTCATTATACTGCCAGGATCTGGTTAAGTTTAAAGCAAATCAACTGTTTTCTGTAAATTTTAAATAACCAACATTTCAGTAGGTTTACCTGTTGTCTAAAAATGTCTGCTTTGGAGGCATTTCTGGCCAATATAAGAAGCCCTGAGACTAGGCGATCTAGACGATGGATTGCTAACATAACATGTTAAGGACACAAGAAATTCAAATAGACAAACATAAAATATAACATATCCACATCAAAAGCCAAAAACCAGGAACCCCTTGGATTATTAATATCCATTTGAAGTTCATAAGTTTGCTACCGAAAAGTACTTGGTCCGAAATTTGGGATACGAAATAGAGGTGCTAAGCCATGCTCTGCCTGAAGTATGCCAACAACCGTGTTCTTACGATATTGACCACAAGGATGCACCTGATAGCAGTGGAACTCGCAAATATGAGGCAAAGCCAACAGAGAGGCTTAGACAAAACGAAGGAAGATCAAGCCTTCCCCATGAAGAACTATGACGAAATATAAGCAAAAAAAAAATATCAAGAATACAACAAAGCCACATATTTTAAGAGAGCCACGTGTTTTGCCCAACCATAGTATGAATTCACAATGCTGGAAGGATCTGCATAATAGCATCGCCTAAAATGACGACTTACCGGTACAGATGCAGGTTTACAAATAGTGACAACGTCTTGCTCTTTTTGTAGAATCAAGACATCCCAAGCCATGACTGGTGGTTCGTGCCTACAACCTTTATGACATCAATTACCAACTAGGTAACTTCCAAAATACAGTTTCAATTCAAGGTGATGAAGCCAATTACAATCTATATTCTTACATTTCAAGATCCGACATCAATAAAGATTACAAAGCAATATAAGAATACCATATAAGTGAAGCAAAGCATATATCTTTCCTTAGTAAAAGAGAAAAGGGATGTTCTTGCTAAAGAGTGAACCAAAAATGGGGAAAGGGAATAATCAATTAACAAACCTGTGCAAGAAGTGGCTAATCTTTTGAGACGATTTAACTATATACGAAACAGGCACCATCTGACCATTGACTTGTATTCTTCCACATTTGACCGCACTAACCTATACTCGATGCAAATCTTCCTTGCGTAAATAATAACTCATGCAAAACCCACTAGGAAAGCAAAGTTCGTACTTGAAAGCATAAAGCATTTCTACTTATTATTAGGTAAACAGCACGTCTATATATCACAAAACACAAGTGATATAGCAGAATCAATCTACAATTTTGTGGCTCAAATCCTAAAATCCAATCACATGGTTCGTCTTCTGCCACATTATTTGAAATGTATCACAATATTTAGAGTTTTCCTTACGTATGAAGGAGAGTAAACAATGGCACGAAACATACATACATACATACATAGTAATCATATGGTCGGCCTTTGAACTCTTCACCAAACATATCCACTATAGTCTTTCCTGCCCAACGATTCTTTACCTACAACCCACATGGATTAAAGTGAAAAAAATCAGTCAGAGGTTTATTAAGGGGTATTTTCCCCCACTAATTTATTTACTTAGCAAAACAAACCTTCACTAACATACATGACAGATGAACTCAAAGTAGTAAGGTCTGACGTGACGTATGCCTGCAATATTCCCGCTAAATTTTATTCTTTTCAACTCATGTTTCTTCCGCAAATAAGCACAAATGTTTTTTTCCAGACGCAAGGGAACAAAACCAAAACAAAATTTGAAATTTCGTTTTATATAAAGTTACCGTTTCGAAAGATATAGTCATTTCGCTCTGGAGGGTTAGCAGGGGTTTCCCATACGATTTCCATGTCCTTCCCTTCTGCTCCTCTCTTCCTCTTCATCTTTCACTGTTTATTTTAAATAAATTCGATTTTTGAAGACACCAGAGGGTCCAAGTCCAACTTGTGTGGAGGACAAGCAGATTGAAACCTAGCATACAACACGGCGTCGTATATACGCTACAGTTAAAGACACTTCGTTTCAAACTAAATGTTTACAACTACGTCCTTTTAATGAGGTTTGTTTCGGTGTGCTTTGACGACTACTTCTCTCCTTCATCTCACCAACAAATGCACAGACTCGTGGAAGGGGATTTTGTCTAAAATAGATAAATTTTATATTATAATTTAAAAAAAGGTCATTTTATGTTAAATTTTAAAAAAGAGCAATTTTTTTAGTCTTCAATAAGTTATTGGTTCTTCCTCTTTTTTTTTCTTCATCTTCTCCATCTTCCTCTTTCTTCATCTTCTTCCTTTTCCTTCATCTTCTTCTTCTTCTTCTTCCTCTTCCTCTTTCTTCCTCTTCCTCAGAGAACACGTGGGCAATTTAACAGAAACAACGCCTTACATTTCTTGCACAAGTTGGTGCTAATCAAATTTAACCAACATTGCACTATTCATCATCTTCTTCAAGTTATCTGGTATACCAGAGATATAGACTATTGAATTAAAAAACATACAAAAAATATTTGATTGGTTTAAATTCAACGAAGGAGAGGTCTTCATATAGACTATTGAATTTTGAAAGAGCCAAATTTACGCAGCTCATACAGATATAATAGTGTTTACAATTTGCGTCACTATCTAACATTGAAAATCAGTTGCAAGAGGAAGAATAAGACTATATAAAAGAACTGTCAATTGCAAAATATTCTCCAACTAATTTACTATTTAATTGGAATTTATATTATTCAGATTATACGTGCTAATCAAATTTAACCAGCATTGTACTGTTCATCATCTTCTTCAAGTTGCATTGCACTGTGGTATATATGTGGTATATCTCTGGTATATCTCGATATACCAGGGTATATCTGGTATATCAAGATATATTAAGGTATATCTGGTATATCTCTGGTATATCTCGATATACTAGGGTATATCTAGTATATATGTGGTATATCTGTGGTATATCTCGATATATCTGTGATATATTTGTAGTATATCTCAATATACCATGGTATATCTCGATATACCAGGGTATATTTGGTATATCTCGATATACCAGGTTATCTCTGGTATATCTGTAGTATATCTCGATATACCAGGGATATACTAGGGTATATCTGGTATACCTGAGGTATATCTTTGGTATATCTGGTATATCTCTATAGTATACCAGAGATATACCAGATATACCTTAGTATATCTCGATATACCATATATACCCTGGTATATCGAGATATACCACAGTGCAATGCAACTTGAAGAAGATAATGAACAGTGCAATGCTGGTTAAATTTGATTAGCACGTATAATCTGAATAATATAAATTCCAATTAAATAGTAAATTAGTTGGAGAATATTTTGCAATTGACAGTTCTTTTATATAGTCTTATTCTTCCTCTTGCAGCTGATTTTCAATGTTAGATAGTGACGCAAATTGTAAGCACTATTATATCTGTATAGCTGCGTAAATTTGACTATTTCAAAATTCAATAGTCTATATGAAGACCTCTCATTCGTTGAATTTAAACTAATCAAATATTTTTTGTATGTTGTTTATTCAAAGTTCAAACCTTTGTTAAATTACAAATTATATTTGTTGTTTTGAACCTAATAATTGAGGATTTTACTTGAAATACAGTGAAGCTGAGAATTAATGCAGTCACAGAATTGATTTTATCAAATTCTGTTCAGTGTCAAAATATGACATGGGTTGTTAAAAAAAATGAGAGAATTGAGGAAGACGAAGACGAAGACGAAGACGAAGACGAAAGAAGAGAGAAGGAGGAAGAGCAATCCTGCTAACTTAGAAGTTTCAGGTTTAAAGTCAAAAATTACTCATTTCTACACTAAAATTTAAATGAGCATTTTTTTAAACTATTCTATACGACTTACCTATTTTAGACATAAAACCCTCGTGGAAGCAAAATAGGAGCTTTGTGACGCTTGATTCGATCGTCAACAACCCAAGCAAAGGTTCGCTACAATCTCTCAAAACCCAGCTTTTAATTTTCTTCTCTTTATTTGATTTTCTTGTGTGTAAATTATGAGGTCTGACTGGATTTATACAAAAGTCCAGGCTGTGATCTGATGAACTCTTTTTTATAAGTTACGCGTAAGGGACAGAGTTGCAGAATATAGGTATAGAGTTTTGAATTGGGGGTTACAAATCAAAGTCTGAGATGCCAGAAGAGGATTTGATAGACATAAAGTTCAGATTGTTCGATGGGTCGGATGTCGGACCATTCCGATATTCGGCGGCCTCCACTGTTGATATGCTTAAGCAGAGGATTGTGGACGAATGGCCCAAAGGTTGGTTGGTTTCTTTTTTTCAAGTGTATTTCACAAATTAGTTGTATTTATTACTATTTGGCATGTGTCAACGAGCTTATTCTTTTGGATGGCTATTTATTCGTTTTTATGCTTTTAAGTAATCAGAAGTTTGCTTGGTTTTTTAAATTTTGTTAATTATTGGCTTATTTTTTGAATCATTGGAAGGAATTTATCGTGCTGATCCAAAGTACGCTCACCAATTTTATTGCTTAGGAAATTGTCAGATATTATGTCTTCCCTGTGAGCGATTCTTCCGTTGTTTTTAGGTTTTTTTGGAAATCATTATCATTTTGAAGTTTGTTTGTCAGTTTAGCTGTGTTTCTTTTAAATATTCTTCATTTGTAAACCATATTTTAGTTATCGAAGCGTTTAATCATGCAGTATAAATGAATTGATGGTTAATTAGATGAATAATATAATCTTTAATGCATCTGAGATATTTATTGTTACTATTATTTTTATCTGTTCTTGTGATCTGATACTGAAATTTTGTTCATCTGCATTCAATTCTTACATAGGCAAAACAATCATACCTAAGACTGCAAATGAAGTAAAACTTGTAACTTCTGGAAAAATTTTGGAAAACAGCAAGACTGTTGGTCAGTGTAAATTACCCTTCAGTGACACTGCTGCTGAAGGAGCTATCATAATGCAAGTTGTTGTGCAGCCATCTCTAGCAAAAGCTAAAACAGGTTACTTATGTTGCATTTATGTTTTATAAGTTTTCTTTCACGTATACTTCGATTTCTCTTTTTCATTTAACTTATTGTTTATGATCATATGCTATGTATGAGGATGGAAAGCTGGAATCAAAAGTGAGAAACATTGTAAATGCTGCATTTCAGCATTTTCCTTTTAGTAAGAAATTCCATGTTCACACTAAATTCATCTGTTGGAAAATTTTGACTCGTATATTGTTTATAGGGCTGGTAATCCTTCCATCAGAAACTTTTAAAATTCCAGTAAAAGAATTTCCATTATTCATAAGCCGTAAGTTGAAGTAAAGAAAAGGAACTCTATCATATAAGCATTTTGTCTCTGATATTTGTTATATTAAAAATCTACGCTGCTTGATGTCCTAATTGATATTCATGGCATCTATTTTAATGATTCTTTTAAGCAGATGCTGAATCATATCATTTTTTCTTTCATGAACAGAGAAAAAGGTTGATGATTCACCCAAGACAGTTGTCTGCTCGTGTTCAATACTGTGAAAGAAAATACAGTTTGAACATGTATGTACTGTAGCTGCAGCGACTGAAATGGCACACGTCATTTTTGTTGTTGCAGAAGCATCCAGTATATGCTGCAAGCAGGTGGTGATGTGTCTCTACGTCTTACTGATTTTCGGAGGTCTCTATTTGTCACATTGTTGATAGAGGCTTTTGTTAGAGGTCTTGTAGTTCCCACCATTACAAATAATTTGCTATCGTTTCTTAGTTTCGTCCTTCTCTTTGCTGTGTCCATTATACCATAGATCCCATCCAGTGATTGTGCAGAAAACATCAAGTTATATAAAGCTCATTATTCTAAAGATCATCATTCCGTGTAAAGATCATCATTCCGTGTCAAGGTTAAAGATCATCATTCCGTGTCAAGTTATATAAAGCTCATTATGCTAGCTGTGCCTGTGGTTATGATGGATCCGCTATAATTTTTCTTTTCTTTTTTTTATTGTTTGAATGAACGTAATATTGTTCAAAGACAGGTGGTGAATTTATTTTTTTGCAGGAATAATGTGTTTGCATATTACCTCATTGATTTCATATATAGTTCCACTCAATTTCATATACGGGCCAGTTTTTTTTTTTTAATTATTACTATTATTTATGCTTCCCTCCCTAGCATTCGTTTTGAACATGTTTTAAAATATTCATATTATAAATAAATTTAAAGACATGCATGGAACATAATTAAAAAACGTACAAAAATTTAGAACATGTTCAAAGCAGTAAAAAATTGAACATATGTTCAACAAATTTTATAAAAGTGCGTTGATCACGTATTCATAAGATTATAAAAGTTTCATCATGTATTCATCAAAATAATATAATTTAAGAGACATCTATGATACTTTTATCAAATGAGAGAATAAATTATAAAATCAAAAGTAAAAAATGACCAATGGTATGAAAAATGCCTGGGAAACAAAAACATTTTCCTATATCAGATGATGAAAACATTAAATATCACAAACGGATGTTGGGTGTTGGGTGTCGGGTGCTTTACTACTACAACAAAACTCTTCACCGCATCTACAAAGCAGATTACATCTACAATTCAAGCCACATATGTTACAACAAAACAAACAAAAAGCAGAAAATACTTTTTCTAAATCCGCCTGAAAACTCTCTCCGCTGCAGCTATGGTCTTTTGAATATCCTCAGAAGTGTGAGCCAGGCTTGTAAATCCAGCCTCAAACTGTGAAGGTGCAAAGTACACACCTTCTTCAAGCATTCCCCGGTAAAATCTGGCAAACTTATCAGTGTCGCTCATTTTTGCATCAGCAAAGTTGTGGACAGGCCCTTCTGTGAAGAAAAAGCCAAACATCCCACTGATGTACCCACCACATAATGCATGTCCAGCCCTCTTCCCAGCATCCAAAATACCTTGAATGAGTTCATCAGTAATCTTGTTCAAGTAATCATAACTTCCAGTTTCCCTTAACCGCTTTAACGTGTGTATTCCAGCAGTCATTGCCAATGGGTTGCCACTCAAAGTTCCAGCCTGGTACATCGGTCCAGCTGGTGCGACCATTTCCATAATCTCCCTTCTTCCTCCATAAGCACCAACAGGCAGACCACCACCAATGATCTTCCCAAGAGTTGATAAATCAGGAGTTATGCCAAAATACTCCTGAGCTCCTCCATAAGATAAACGGAATCCAGTCATAACCTCATCAAATATAAGGAGGGCACCATTCTCCTTGGTGACTTTACGCATGGCATTAAGGAAGTCAGGCTTAGGAGGAATGAAGCCAGAGTTTCCAACAACAGGTTCAAGGATAACTGCAGCAATCTCATCTTTGTGTGTCTGAAACAGATTTTCCACAGCTGAGATGTCATTGAAGGGGGCTGTTAGAGTATCAACAGTGGCTGCTTTAGGGACACCAGGTGAGTCGGGAAGTCCAAGGGTGGCAACACCACTGCCTGCCTTGACAAGGAATGCATCAGCATGACCATGATAACAGCCGTCAAATTTGATAATCTTCTGCTTTCCAGTGAAAGCACGTGCCAGACGGAGCACACCCATGCATGCTTCGGTGCCTGAGTTAACAAATCTAACCATTTCTATGCTTGGAACAGCTGCGATCACCATCTCTGCTAAAACATTTTCAAGAAGACAGGGTGCACCAAAGCTGGTACCTTTTTTCATTGTTTCAGCAAGGGCTGCAAGTACCTGCAAGCAAGTGCCAAATTATTGATCGTTAAAACTAGTAGTAGACAGCAAATGTTAAAAGTGCTAGGAAAATGTAAGTACCGTCGTATAGAAATTGCAAATAAAGTAAAGTTACCATCAGTGGAAATATTTTAATAGGTTGGATAGTACTTCTTTCACAACAAATTCCTTGTGAATCTTATTTTCTACTCTCAATTTGAACCTCTGAAGTGGACATATCCGTTGTGACTTAAGTTTCAACCAAACCACATTCTTGTAAATAGCTCAAACTCTCCCACAGCAACATTGATATTGTTTCTACTTGCACATAAGGTTTACGGTTGGAATTACCAATCCTTCTCTCCAGTTAGTTCTCTTTTGCTTTTCTATTTTAAATCATGCTAAAGGAGAGTTAGCAACCAATTTTTCTAAAAACCCAAGCTGTTAGGAGGTAGTCTAACTATTATTTCAAACATTACATTTGGGTCTTAACAAATCTTACTATAGGCTATAGCCTATCCCAATTCCTATGTGTTGAAACATGAACTCAATAAGCAAACTTTTATACTATCTAAGGAATGAGCAAGTGAGAAAATACTTGGGACAAGGAAAAGAAACATTTAAAAGTTGAAATATTATATCCCTAGCATTGAAATATAAAATGAGGTTCCATAAAAAGATTAATTACTCTCAAAACAAAAAAATTCAACAAAAGATGGAAGAGATCACATAGAATCAAGACTGTAAAATTAATTAATATATCTGATTATATCAACATGGTATATTTAACTGATAGAATGGCACCTCGTCATCTGCATGTCCAATTATTGCAGGTCCCCAAGAACCGACATAGTCAATGTACTCATTGCCATCGATGTCCCACATGTGAGAACCCTTGACAGAGTCAATTACAATAGGTTGTCCTCCAACTGACTTGAAAGCACGAACAGGGGAGTTTACACCTCCAGGCATCAACTCCTAATGAAGCCTTGGGTGAATACATAATTAGCAAACTCCAATGAACAACAACAAAAAAAGCGGCAGAAGTAAAAGAAAGCCAGAGGTCACATAGGCATCATAATGAGAGATCAAATATGAGTACATTCTCAAAAGTGAATTCACATCTTAAGATGGCCATGATGCGGTACAAGTGGAGCAAAAATAAACTTGATAATTCACATTAAACCATCACGACTATGGAGAAATAAAACTAGTGATTTCAATTTTGGCCTGAGTATGAAAATATAAAGTGAGTGTATGAGAATACTCCGCCACTCTAAATCTGCTTCTGAGGAAGAAAATTAAAAAACCCAGATTGATTTATTTATTTCTTTTCAATGATCCTCCTCTGAAAAAAATGCATCTACGTGCTAGACTCGCATATCCTACTAATGTGAACACTCATGTTCAAGTTCGTATTTTTAGCTCAAATAAAAACTTCTTAAAACATTAATTTCCATAACCAATTTCCCTAACCTAAGAGTCAAAATAGAAAAAATCTACAATCGAGCTGTTATTCATTTATAATTATATAAATCGTTAACACAAAAATTAAAGTTCAAAGAACGAGACTCCAAAGAAAAATTCCAAGGAAAACTCAAAGAAAAGGCAAAGAAAATTCGAATTAAACTCCAGGCAGTCACATATAAGTTGAGGCAACTAAGATTTAAGACAAACAAAAATCTCTTCATGAACTAAAAGATGTGGTCGCGGCCAATTCTAAATATGAGTATATTTGTTGATGAATTAAATCGTACACTGTAAGATATCACAGATCAAATTATTGCAGTAGCCAGGAAAATAGACAGAATAAAACAAAAAAGAGTGAATGTACCTTGGCGACATTGAAAGCCGCCCCAGATTTCTGAAGAGTGAAATTCTTCTTCTTTTCATCAACTGAGACGGTCATATTATTGTAGCAAAAACGCCGAGACGTTTGAGAAAAGCCAAAAATGGATCTCCGAGAAAGCTTCAAAGTAGAGCAAGAAAGTCCAACCCCAACGAACACAGATGTAGAGCTAGCCATTTTCTCTTTCTCTCAATCACTCTTTCAACCTCTGTCGTCGTAGTGGACCGGTGGCCTTGATGCTCTTGCGGAGATACGAAGAATAATCAAGTAAAGACAATGATAGTGAATTGCTCAAGTAGATTTATATAAAAAAAAATTTTAGACTTAAATAGCACTTTTAGATTAAAATAATAAATTTTATTTATATAATATATATAATTTTTACCAAAATATCCCTTTATTTAAGTATTCGTAAAAATTTCGTCATTTTCGTATTTCATTCGAAGCTTATGGAACTTGTATATTCACATTTTGTATGTACAGATTACATATACATTTATTTTGTATGTAACCCATACATTCACATTTTGTATGTACAGGTCATGTGAATATACAGGTTACATATAAATTTATTTTGTATTTTTGTATGTAAATTTGTATGTAACCTGTACATACATATTTGTATGTAACATGTACATACAAATTTATATGTAACTTGTACATTCACATTTTGTATGTAACATGTACATTCACATTTTGTAAGCTGTTCAAAATAACAATAACATACAAACAATACAATGCATTTCATGTGAATGTACAGGTTACATACAAATTTATTTTGTATGTAAATTTGTATGTAACCTGTACATACATATTTGTATGTAACATGTACATACAAATTTATATGTAACATGTACATTCACATTTAAATTTGTATGTAACCTGTACATACATATTTGTATGTAACATGTACATACAAATTTATATGTAACATGTACATTCACATTTTGTAAGCTGTTCAAAACAACAATAACATACAAACAATACAATGCATTTCATGTGAATGTACAGGTTACATACAAAATAAATTTGTATGTAATCTGTACATTCACATTTTGCAGGAAGAACAGTTCGTATGTACTGGTAACCTATACATACAAAATGTGAATGTACAGGTTACATACAAAATAAATGTGTATGTAACCTGTACATACAAAATGTGAATGTACTAAAATAGATTAAGAAGACATGTATTAAAAACCAGCAGTGGAAGTGATATTGAAAATCAGCAAAGGTTTATTTAGGTCATAAAATAATAAGATAAAGCCGACAGTCGAAATAATTAAAGAGGACTTGTTGTGAAAACTATTTTAGATAGTATGTAAATCTATTTGCATAATATGTAAACTGGTTTACATAGTATGTAAATAGATTTACATACTATGTAAATTTGTTTACATAGTATGTAAATAGATTTAAACTGGTTTACATGCTATGTAAACCAGTAATTTTGGGAAGAATTTGTAAATTCAATTCTAAGTCTCTTTTAGTTTTCTTGTTTCATTTCGCAATTGCTAATACTCTAATACTGATTATTTTGTGTTGCAGCTTATACACTACCTTCAGTTATTAATTAGTTATGTATTGATAAAAAAGTGATCAGATTGTATCTTCTTAGCTAGCTCTTCTAGTTAATATATCAAAACACACGTACCTGAATCTAAATAAATGAATCGTTTGACCTTTCGTCCTGTAGGAATTTTATTTTAAGTTGTTTCTATTCCAATGATTATGCTTTCTAAGTCTCTTTACTTAATGCTACAAATAGGTCCATAAATGATAAAATTGAACAGCATAACTAATGTACATAGTATGTAAACTGGTGTACATACTATGTAAACCAATTTACATACTTATGTACATAGTATGTAAACCAGTTTACATACCTGTATGTATACTCTGTTTTGCCTAGCAAAAACAGAGCATACTCAATTCCTTCCAAATTGTTAATGACCAATATAATTTCCAGCAAACAGCGAAAAATAAAGAAATAAAAAAATCACAATTAATTTATATTAAAATTTAAACTTATAGGATTTCATACAAATCAAGGAACAAGAAGTTTCAAACTAACACCGTACAATAACGCCACTAAAAATGTGATATCCAGACAGTACAGAATACGCCACCAAGAAGCGAAGAAGCGAAGGCAGAAGAAGCGAAGCTGCCATTATAAACTGGTGGGTTAAAAATGTCATTTATATCTCACCAAAACACAATCATTTTGCTATATGAGGTAAAAAGTTAATTTTTATTGTATATATATCATTTCAGGAAATTAATTCGACAACGATCTATCTAAATGGGTTAGTTGGGTGTTGGTCAACTGGATCCAAACCCAAACTCATTTGGGCTGGGTCGGAGCTAGAATGAGTTAACAATAATAAAATCGTGATGGTGTATAAAAAAAAGTAACAAAATGAGTAAAGTATAAAAATATGCAGTTTAATTATGTAATTATAAAATTATTACTCTTTTACTAATATATTCAAGTTTTTTCGATAAAATATATGTGAACCTTGAATCTGTTCTACTTTAAATCATTACCTCCATTGGATCAGGATAAATTAGCCTTGCGTCGGGCCCACGTTTTGCCGGGGACGGTTTACCTGCGGAATGTTGAGTGTTGACGCCCTTACCTATTAACCGTCACTGTTTCTCTTAAGTTACAACTTACAGGCGTATGATCATGATTTTGATCAATGTTATAAGCCTATGGAAATAATTATTAGGAAAACTGTATCGTATTGATAAAAAATAACTTTACGAAAGAGTATAAAAAACATAAATAATTGTATTTATTTGATTAAGTTTTGGAGATTAAAGGATTATAACTCATATAAACTTTAAGAGTAATATTATATGCTTAAATCTGTGGGTCCAAAATTTTGATTGCATAAGATTCTCTTTTTTTCTTTCTTTTGGTTTGGTTACTTTAATGTACAGCTGTATCGTTTAATTATTAAATCTAGTTCTATGTCAGACTACCTTGGAAGAAGCCTAATTAGTAGTCACATTATCGTCAAGAAACTGAGATATGATTCAGCAAAAGGATAACACGGAAGGGATAAGCAATATTTACATTATAACCCTGCAAAAACATTACAAAGGTAACCGACATGATGGTATATCTGCCTTTATTGATCTACTTTACATTTGGATATTTTCTCTTTTCCAACAGCCTTACTTTGTCCAGCAACTCCTGGATGGTATTAGATGCTTCCTACAGAAGACAGTATCCTGTTCTGTTATAACTCGCTCAAGCAGAGAGGAAAACCTTAACAAAACGTGACAGGTTACCTGCAACTTTTTTCTCAAATTTCTCTCCTCCTTGTCTCGCCTTTCTCTTTCCTCAGAGAAAATATCTATTAGACTATCTTGTTCCTTATTCAGTTCATCAACCTTCTCTTTTGCTGCTTCGAGCTGATTGAAAGAAAGAAAAAAACATACATTTTGATGCATGATAAAACATTCCATTGTTCCGAAAAAATTGGCAAAGCTAAAATTAGTTTGCCACATAGAAGTGTATTGTGTCGTTATTTTTTTCATTTCTCCTTTTATTTTCTTTTTGGAGGAGGGAAGGCCAATTGTTTAACAAATCTGAAACCATATCTCTGACAAGGTTTTCATGACAAGACAGCAGAGATTGTCGTGAAACAATGGTAGTTCAAAAATGTATGATGCAATGCAAGTAGACCCCAGGCATGCCTTTCTTACCCCAAAAAAAAAAAAAATCTGACCAAAAAAAAAGTGGGCATGCCTTCCTTTATTAAAGCAACAATTACTACAGCAGTGAGGGGAAAAGACACAAAACACACCTGATTTTCAAGTGAGTTGCACTTCTCTCTCTCACACTGCAATTCCTGCACCAGATCACGTAAAGTATCTGCCTCCTTTGTCTCCAATCTATTGAAAAGGAAGGATGCAGGAATAGAGTTTAAGAGTATGCAAAAAGGACCATGAAGAATCTGAGAAACAACCACAATGTTTTTATAAGTTGCAAACTTACCTTTCCTTCAGTTCTGTTGGGAAATTAGACAAATTTCTCTATAATCAGATTTGTGAGAATGCGGAATAAAAGATTGAACGGAATAATAACACACAAATTGATAACGGAGTTCGGCCAATTAAGCTTACGTCTCCGGAGCTGCTGCTGATCTTTTACTAAGGAGAAAATTTACAAAGTGTTTACAACACTCACACCTCACACCCAAATATTTCCAAGAATTTTCTTCACAAAATTCTCTCAAAAGAAAAAATAAGAACTCTCTATTTTTCTTATCTTTCTCTTCTCTCTTTTCTCTCTACAAGAAGGCTTATTTGGGATGGTTTTCTTTGGGATCCAACCATCTCTATTTATAGAAGAAAATAGAGCTACTATTTGGGTGATGAGGTAAGCAATGACCTCATTTCATTTTCTTCTTCTTCTTTGGCTGCTTTTTGTTCAATAATGGCTGCTGGTGGCTGCATTTTTTTGACTGATTAGGCAGCCACCAATTCAGCCACCAATTCTGACCATTAACAATCTCCCACTTGGAAACTGATTTTAATCATGTTTCCACACATGATCACTGCAGCAACTCTTCCTGGGTTTGTTACGTCCGCAGGCCAACTGAAGTTGAACACAACTTCAGTTTATCAATTGTCACCGTCTTTGTAAACATATCAGCTGGATTATCATTTCCTTGTATCTTCTCAAGCTTGAGAACATCTTCTTCTAGAAGTGACCTGATGAAATGATACCGTAGTTGTATATGTTTCGTTCTTGAATGAAAAGACGGATTTTTCGCAAGATGGATGGCACTCTGACTATCGCAATGTAACACATTGCGTTCCTGTTTCTTGCCTAGTTCTTCCAAGAAACCTTGCAACCAAATCATTTCTTTGCTGGCTTCCGTGATTGCAACATATTCAGCTTCAGTGGTGGAGAGAGCAACAATCTTCTGCAGTTGAGAAACCCAACTCACTGCTGTACCGCCAAGAGTGTAAACATACCCTGTAGTGCTCTTTCTATTATCAACATTTCCGGCTAAGTCAGCATCTACATAGCCTTCAAGAGCCATATCTCCATTTTTGAAGCATAGTGCCATATTTGTGGTACCTCGTAGATATCTAAGAATCCACTTGACAGCTTCCCAATGTATCTTGCCTGGATTGTTCATGTACCTACTTACAGCTCCCACTGCATGTGCAATGTCTGGTCTGGTACAAACCATAGCATACATCAAACTTCCAATAGCTGAAGCATATGGAACATTTTCCATTTGATTGCGTTCTTCTACAGTTTTAGGTGACTGCTCTTTGGATAGTTTGAAATGAACACCTAAGGGAGTGCTTACTGGTTTTGCATCCTTCATATTGAACCTGTTAAGTACTTTGCTGATGTACTCAGCTTGTGACAGCATCAAGGTTCCCGATGCCTTGTCCCGGTTGATCCTCATTCCAAGAATCTGCTTTGCAGCTCCCAGATCTTTCATTGCAAAATTTTCTGACAATTGCCGCTTCACATTATTTATCTCTTGCATGTTTGACCCAGCAATTAACATGTCATCTACATACAAGAGTAAAATAATATAACTGTTGTCAAACTTCTTTACATAGCAACAATGATCTGCTTGGCATCTTGTGAAACCGCTGCTGCTCATAAAGCTATCAAACTTCTTGTACCACTGCCTAGGAGCCTGTTTTAAACCATACAAGCTTTTCTTTAACCTGCATACCAGGTTTTTCTTGCCTGCCTTTATGAAGCCTTCTGGCTGCCTCATATAGATCTCTTCTTCCAAATCACCATGAAGGAAAGCTGTTTTTACATCTAATTGCTCAAGATGTAAATTTTCTACAGCTACAATTTTCAACACCAGTCTGATTGTAGTCAGCTTCACGACTGGAGAGAAAATTTCATTGTAGTCAACACCTTCTTTTTGCTGAAACCCTTTGACAACCAATCTTGCTTTGTAGCGCTTGTTCCCATCATGCTCTTCTTTGATCCTGTAAATCCACTTGTTATGGAGAGCTTTCTTGTCCGGTGGTAATTCAGCTAATTCCCACGTCTGATTTGACATGAGTGAGTCCATCTCATCTTTCATGGCAGACTCCCACTGGACTGAATCCTCCACTTGTATAGCTTCATCATAACACTCTGGTTCTCCACTGTCAGTCAGTAACAAGTAGTGCAAAGAAGGCGAATAACGTTGGATTGGTTTTGTAATTCTGGAGGAGCGTCTCAATTCTGGCGTGCCTGGTTCTTCTTGAACTGTTTCAGGATTAATCTGAACATCATTTCCAGAAATCTCCTCGAACTCAGCGAATTCCTTTGTTTCAGTATCAGTATTGGAGCTGCTTGATTCTGCGGTTAACCTGTCTTTGTACATCACATTCTCATTGAAAATGACATCCCGACTTCTGATGATTTTTCGATTTTCATAATCCCAAAACCGGTAACCGAACTCATCACCACCATATCCAACAAAGACACATTTGTTAGACTTAGCATCAAGTTTACTTCTTTTAGCAGAATCTATGTGTATATAAGAAATACAACCAAACACTCTTAAGTGCGAAAGCTTTATCTCTTTTCCGCTCCAAACTTCTTCTGGTATTCCACCATCCAAGGGAACTGAGGGCCCACGGTTGATCAGGTAGGCCGCGGTGTTGACGGCTTCAGCCCATAGCATATTGGGTAAGCTGGCATGTATCCTCATACTTCTGGCACGTTCATTCAGAGTTCTATTCATGCGCTCCGCCACGCCATTCTGCTGTGGTGTCATGGGAACTGTTTTCTCCATCTTGATCCCGTTGTTTGCGCAAAATTCTCTGAATTTACTATCTCTGTACTCTCCTCCATTATCAGACCTCAACCGTTTGACTTTCAAACCAGTTTCATTTTCCACCATGACCTTCCATTTTCTGAAGGTATCAAAGACTTCTGATTTTTTCTTCAAAAAATAAACCCATACCTTCCTTGTAGAATCATCGATGAAGGTGACATAATACAACGAGCCTGCAAGAGATGGAACTGGAGATGGTCCCCATACATCGGTATGAACCAATTCTAACTTTTCTGCCTTGGGTGTCTTGCCAATCTTTGTAAAACTGACCTTCTTCTGTTTTCCAAAGATGCAATCCTCACATAGGCCGACATCTACATTTTTCAGATCCGGCAACTTTCCTTTTGACAGAAGGGTCTTCATCCCTTTCTGACTCATATGGCCAAGCCTTTGGTGCCATAGATTTGATTTTCCATCAGCATCTGCTACTGCAATGATATTCTCTAAGTTTGAGGTTACATAGAGAGTACCAGTCTTCTTACCACGAGCAATGACGAGTGCTCCTTTGGTAATCTTCCATTCACAACCTGTGAAGGTTGTACAATAACCATCTTCATCAAGTTGTCCCACAGAGATTAAATTCCTTTTAAGACCAGGAATATGTCTCACTCCTTGCAGCTTCCAGGTAGTCTGGTTTGGCAACTTTAATCGGATGTCTCCTTTTCCCACGATATTTAAGGTTTCATCATCAGCTAGATGAACCTTCCCGAAATCACCACTAATGTAGTTCTCCATGATTTCTCGGCATGGGGTGGCGTGAAAAGATGCTCCTGAATCCAAGATCCAAGATTCAATTGGACTGTTGACGCTTAGAATCATAGCATCACCTGCTTCCTGTGTCACGTTGGCAGATTCCTGTGCACCAGCATCTTTCTTCGGTGCTCGACAATCCCTCTTAAAGTGACCTTTCTTGCCGCAATTATAACAGTTAAAATCTTTCTTCCCAAATCTAGATTTGCCCCTTCTAGATTTTGATCTGCTTCGATTTGAATTTCTTTCTGAAGTTCTCCCTCTAGACTCTGTGTGCAAAGCTGAAGAGTTTGATGCTTCGCCCGATTCTCTCCGCCGAATTTCTTCACTCAATACCAGATCCCGAACATCATCGAATTTCAATTTATTGCTTCCTGATGAACTACTGACTGCTGTAACTGTAGCATTCCAACTATCTGGTAGAGATGATAAGAGAATCAAAGCTCGAACTTCATCGTCGAATTCAATTTCCACGGAACTCAACTGGGTTGTAATTGTGTTGAGTTCATTTAGATGTTGGGCCACTGATGCCCCTTCCGCCATCCGCAAATTGAATAACCGCCTCATCAAGTGAACTTTGTTTGAGGCCGATGGCTTCTCATACATACTGGAGAGAGCCGCCATAAGACCCGCCGTGGTCTTTTCCTTTGCTATGTTGAAAGCAACATTGCGGGATAACGTCAAACGAATAACTCCGAGGGCTTGTCTGTCGAGAAGAGCCCACTCTTCATCCTTCATGCCCTCTGGTTGCTTTCCTAAGAGAGGTTGATATAGCTTTTTCTGGTACAGATAATCTTCAATCTGCATCTTCCAAAAGCCGAAGTCCGCACCATCGAACTTTTCAATTTTCACCTTTCCTTCATCTGCAGCCATCGCTCTCACTCAAATCTGACTTCCTGGATAGTTTCTGACAATTCCTGCGAACCACCGTGTATTAGAACACTTCTGTGGACAAATCGGTACCGCTGACCAAATTTCACTATTCACGAAATTTACTATTTACGTGAATAGTAACCTCGCAGAAAAAACTGACAGAATTCACCACCAAAGCTCTGATACCAATTGTTGGGAAATTAGACAAATTTCTCTATAATCAGATTTGTGAGAATGCGGAATAAAAGATTGAACGGAATAATAACACACAAATTGATAACGGAGTTCGGCCAATTAAGCTTACGTCTCCGGAGCTGCTGCTGATCTTTTACTAAGGAGAAAATTTACAAAGTGTTTACAACACTCACACCTCACACCCAAATATTTCCAAGAATTTTCTTCACAAAATTCTCTCAAAAGAAAAAATAAGAACTCTCTATTTTTCTTATCTTTCTCTTCTCTCTTTTCTCTCTACAAGAAGGCTTATTTGGGATGGTTTTCTTTGGGATCCAACCATCTCTATTTATAGAAGAAAATAGAGCTACTATTTGGGTGATGAGGTAAGCAATGACCTCATTTCATTTTCTTCTTCTTCTTTGGCTGCTTTTTGTTCAATAATGGCTGCTGGTGGCTGCATTTTTTTGACTGATTAGGCAGCCACCAATTCAGCCACCAATTCTGACCATTAACAAGTTCATGGTTCTCTCTTCTTAATTTCACTAGAATGATAGAATCCGATTCTGAAATGGCAGGTCCCTGAGTGAAACCATTAGTTACAATCTCAAGCAAAAACCAAATACTAGATCTTTCCATCCTAAAGAAATTAGGTAATCATTCTATACAGACCGATGGCATACCCTGCAAACCCCGTTCCAACCAAATAATCCAGGAAGTAAACATTATTGCTAAATAAAAATTACTCTATAATCCCCAAGATCTCCAAAACTGGGGAAAAAACTTAAATTTGGAAAGTTTCAACTCAAAAGTTATCAAAAGGGATGTAGTTCTTATTTTCCAAACCTACGTGTTTTGTTAACGTTTAAATTGACCCTAAAGCTGACGGTTAAATTGGCAACCCACAACATGTTAAAGTGCTTTTTATCCAGTAATAGACAAATTGTCAAAAAGTCAATGACCCCCCGGACCCCCCCATCAAACAACAACAACAACAAAAAACGGTTTCACGCTCTATGAAAGTTACAAGCCACAGTGGATTTTGACTAGAAACAACCTCAAAGTTTAAGAAGGATTGAGAGCATGGTTGAACAGGTGTTTGATTTGACGTGAAATCGTGCCGAGATTGAATTCTTCCACCTGAGGCGCAATTTATCAGTATTCAGTATATATATGAAGACCAAGTCAAATACAAACTCTGTCCAAAAAACTTTCTTACTAAGAGTTGCCATATGGCTACTGTCATTTGCTTGCTTTTCAGGTATGGAAATATGCATATCATCATCACTACTTTTTGCAGCAGAAGGTGATGATGGTTCAGGAGAGTTTGATCTTCTCCAAAAAATTTTTGGGGTTTGTATCGTATCCTTGCCTCTGCTAGGTACAACACTTTCTGAAATATTTCTTCTATGGTCCTGATATGAGTGGGAATTAAATTTGTCTGAAACTGAGAGTGGACTCTTTTTGCTTGATTTAGCGCCATTATTTTTAGATGGTGAAGCTTGAGAGAGGTAATCAGGAGAAATTTCTGCACAAACATTTATGAGTTGACGGTTTATGCCAGTATAAAATTTTCGATTCCATTGATAGGAAATGTGAGGCCTTCAATGGTGGAAGACCAAACAAAATGGCAATAAAAAAATATAAAAGAGAGAAATCGGATATGATACCTCTATCTGAACCAGTAAGTAATTTCTTCTTTCGTCTTGGAGCATAGCCAATTCTGTGACAGTTAGTAGTCCTTGAAGATAGTGGAGAAACACCATTAGTGACTTAAAATAATTAATGAAACGGTCTGTAAACAAAAATTTCAGTGATGAAAGAAAGACTTTCAAACCAGTAATTCTTTTGCATCTGCAGCAGTTTCGCCTCAAGTCTTGCAAGAACAGTTGTACGCTCAAAACCCTGCTTATCATGAGCAGGTTCAACAAAATTAGCTTCCAAGACACCTGTCACAACAATAACAGGGTGAGAAATGGAACACCATTAACCCAATAAAATAACAGAACTTGAAAGCAAAAATAACACCTATAACTCCACGGCCATCACTTCCTGCAGCATTCCAAATCCTCCAAAATGGCTAACAAAATAAACATCAATGAGAGTAATCTTTCACATATGTTCAATGATGCAGTTATAAAATTAATGGACAAAAAAAACATTATTTATCGTTCTAAAATAAAAACATAATGCTTTTTTTTTTTGTAGGGGGTGAGAGCTTTCAGAACTGCTATTGAATGAATAAATTTGAAGCTAACATGATAAAAAGAGGCAGAATAGTATATTTCCAATGCTATAAATGGCAGGAAAATCATAACACCAAATATACCTAAACCTAAGTGTTTGTAACAAATGGACTATGTTATAGTTAGATTTTCCTTTTGAGTGAATAGTCCACATTTTGTATTTTTTGTAATTATTTACATCTATAAATGTAATTTCTTAAAAATAAAAAAAAAATACCTTAATCAGTCTATTCTTGTGATAGACATTAAATCCTTGAACATCGATATGATGTTTTGCATCCTTCACAAACCCAATGGTAACAACAGCAACCATCTAAAATTGAAACAAATAAATGCAATTAGAAATGCCAAGTGAATAAATCGGCCCAAGGTTTTCCTCATGAAACATTACATTTGTATCTTTTGGGATTCCATCTACCCCTGCCTGTGGCCGATATGTAACCTCCTGAGACATCATCATATCATTAATTATGTTGTGGTGTGCTACATCTTTGCCTCGAAGTATCATCCGAAACCCAAGAGGAAGCCTGAAGTAGAGAATTGATGCATAGCTCTGAAGTTTAAAGAAAATGCAATCAGAAAAATCATACAAGAAAAGGCAGGCTTATGTGGTATAAATACTCATGCTCGTACATCAAAATAAAAAATTCCACTGTCATTTTTCTTTTATTTCCTCTATTGACTTTATGTTTCTGCTTTCCATTACTTCTTTCAACAAAAAAATAATTTAAGCATGTTAACCCATCCAAAAAAATTTATTAACTTAAATAGATTATATCTTCATTATCACCTGCTCTCGAACCCTCAGTTCAATAGATAGAAAACTACAAACAGCCCAACCACTAGACTGAAGAAAAACCTAAGAACTGAAATTTGATAATAATGCAGAGTTAAGTAGAAATAGCATTACCCTTAGTGAGTGTCGATACATCAAGAAGTGCCGAGAATTGGGAAACTTTTTTGCCATTTGTATATTATTTTCATCTCGATTAACCCCTCTAATTTGAATATCCTGAAACCATCCTCAAAAATATGTATATATAACTGATGAATATATATTCTTGACAACAAATAACATAAGAAATATGAATAGCTGATAATTTTTTTTACAGACTTACATGTGGATCAGCATTAAAATCAAGCTCCAACTGTCCTTGATCATCCTCCCAAAGGTTGTATATGATTATTCGAGTTCCATGATCTTTCATTGTAGAGAACTATGATGTAGGAAGAATATTAGAGATGTCGAAAATCAGGTAAATTAAGTAGGAAATATTATTATAGTACTTTTTAATGAGAAAGATTTACGAGCTAAAAAGTAAAAGAAAAAGAAAATGAATTTCCAAGTACATGCTAAGAAATACTAGAATGGATCTATAAAAGCATGTACCACAAAAGTTAAAGGGCCCAACACTATATACCACAAAAGATGGAATAAATACAAGCCAAATACTATAATAATATTTCCTACTTAATTTATTTGTTTCAATAAATAATTACAATAAATATTTATTTCGGAGTTTCTAATATTTGTAGGATTTTGAATGCTTTTTCTTTTTAAGAAATGGAAATTTGAATTAGTAGTCATCTAATCTAAAGATTTTTTTTTTCTTAATTTTTTCCGGCACCACTCCCCCGATCTTAATAGGAGAAGTACATGCCAATGCTACTAAGGACCATGAGATGACCATTCTAGCATGCCAAACCTCTTCAACTTCAAGTGAATATTTTCTATTCTTTATATTTTAAGAATGTAAGCCATATTTTCCACCCATTCCCCCAGTTTGTTGCCATTTCTATTCTTTCTGAGGTTAATGAAAGATTATAATCACAATTAATAATAAAATTAAAATTATTAATATGAAAGATTGTTGAATGGCTATATCTTTTCAAAGAGGTGCAACGCTATTCTGATTGATATGACATATTTTTTAACCTTTTGTGGTTTAACATTTAACTAAAATTGACAGTCATTTGGCAATTGAACAAGAAGTAGATTACCTGACGAAGAAGGTCTGCTTCATTGGAAAATGGAGACCATTGAACTATAGTTTCAGCATTTTTCTTCCAATCATCTTGAGAAGTGCGTATAAGCTTATTCAATTTGTCTCCTCTTTTGTAGTCAAGCTTAAAATTTCAGTACAAACAATCAACATGATAAGAACAATATCCTATGAAGAGGCTACACTAACTAACAATAAGAAAACTAGAAAATAAATTAATTGTCATGCAGAGCTAAGAACTTTAAAGCTACTCAACAAATTTCTCAACAGTCCAATATTGCAGTTGCTCACTTACTAGGAATAAACGCTATATAATTAAGCTTGGTTTCCAAATCGCTATTCTGAAGTTTAGAAAAGTTAACAATGACACAAAAATCAAACTACCACTGAATTTAGAACTTGAAATGAATCTGAGAGTAAAACCCATTAGATAAAAGAAAATAATTGAGCTAAATTTGCGGTCACTAAAGTAGACTAAAAGAAAAAGTGATTACCATGGGAACTATCGTATCTTCCTTCCCTGTGCTCCTCAAAAATGTGTAGGATAGAAGTCCAACGCTCTGTGTGGCACTACAATAAATAGGGCAGATACCAATTAGTTTCAAAGGCACATAACATCATAAGAACAAGTCAAGACTCAAGGCAACCTTTATTTTAACAAAAAGTAAGAATGGAACACGAAAGAAGAACATACGTTTCTCATGTCTTGTAAAAGGTTATGAAAAATACTTATAAAACATTTCAACTTCTAATCAAATACACTGACAGTTGCCAATAGAATCTGACCTTTTCGACATAGTACATAACACATAATAATTTTGACTAAAATAGCAACTAAAAATAATCATAAACCAGTACTGAGCAGAAGAAGTCAGTTTTCATTTCAGTGGAAGCCCAGCCAGGTATATTTTGCATGTTGAATACATAAATGAAAAGAAATGTAGCAAAGAAAGTGAGGGGAAAAATGAATGAAAGAAAGTAAACAAATGGTGACGGGGTCATTCTTTACATTTAAAATAGTAGGAACCCAGTCACACTCTATATCAAAGAGCTCAACCAAACTATGAACTTTGAAATACTTGCACAATCCAAGTCATACAAATTTTTCGAAGGAAAACCATGTGACGATGGGAAAGCAACTTCAAAATGACAAGGATAAATTCAAGCAGATATAAATAAAACCTTTTACTGTGTCTTCCACAAGAACGTGAAAACACAATTACGTCTGCTCCAAGCCTCATAGTACTTGTTTTAAAGCCATTTCCATCTGCACAAGAACTAATTTAACAGCTCTTCTACAGTGCAAAAATAAAATCCAAAAATCTCTTTGTTGAAATCAAACTTTACACTGTCCAATGGTGTTTGCAAGTTTGCTTTTTGCAGAATACCCAAATGACATGCAGTGTCGCATCTTGTCTGGATCCATCCCACCACCATTATCTGCAAAATAAACCAGCATTCCATAAGTGGAAACTTATGAGAACTGAGAAAAATGGAAATGTGCTCTTCTGTTGAATTTGTTAATAAGAAACTCAACATCGACAAGGCACATTATCAATGACATTTGTTGTGTTTGACAACAGATGAAATTTTATGTAGAAGAAAGAATTGAAATGTAATGTCAACATATAAAAGTTAGGAAAACATAAGTGTTTCAGGGATCAGCATGTGGTAAGACATTCTGCAGTTCTTTTCCTCGAAAAGATTACATAACACACTCCGAGTTACTAACCACAACTTAGAATGCATGACAAGTGCTTCTGCACCCTTAAAAGATTTATGATTACAGGGTATTTTGGAAAAGGAAACTAAGCTTACTGCACCTTAATACGGATTATAAGATAATGAAATCAATTTGTAAAAGGAAACTGAACTCACTGCAACTTAATGCAGATTATCAGGTATTGAAATCAACATAATGGAATCCTTTCCTTTCTATTGAGAACTTATGGAACAAGGAAAATAAGTAAAGAGATCATATGAACAACATTACCTTCAATCAATAGCATTCTGCCCCCATCTTTCTTATTCACAATCATATCTATGTTAACAAATGTCGCACCATTACGAACCTGATATCATAATGACATTGGAACGATTAGAGAAAATGCAAGCACGGTTTACTTAAATAAAAAAAGAAACATGCACAAATCCAGGAAGTAGATGCATAAATCTAAATAATAATAAGGCGAAATATACCTCATCCAATGCATTGTCCAGAAGCTCTGCAAAAGCTGCAGCAAATCAAAAGTAAACAAATTATCATAGAAATACGGTCAAGATTCATAAAATTACGGTAGATTAAAAGAAATACCTCCAAGTGCCCATTTGTGACTGGTTGCATTTGAATGAAGAAATCTAGGATGCATCCTTACATGATCAATGCCACCTAAAAAATTAAATGACTCGGGGAAAAGGGATACTTAAGTTAACAATCCTACTAAAAACTCAAGTTTAAAAATCTACAAACACCGAATGCGAAAGCTATATCTAGGGCATATAGCTATATGAAATGCTAGAGTCCTAGATGCTTGTAGAATTAAAAGAGACGCCAGATAAAATACGAGGAAAACGCAGAGAGACATGCATGGTAAATCATGATAACAGTCAGTTTTAGCATTTTTCCCATAGATAAAAAGCTGGATTTATTTATTTAACAACCACATGGATAAAACCCATGAACAAGCTTCGTTCGACTGCATGCAAAAGGATTAATTAGCTGCAATAGACTCCCTTAATTGCAAATTAGCCGTCATTTACCCAAGAACTCCATTTTTTTTTTGCCGCCAATTTATCAATACTATAGTTGAAAATCCAGTTTCCTTTTCAAATTCCTTTGTTCTTGGTTTTCATAAAATATATTGGCAACCAAACAAATCATTTTAAAAGGAAAATGAAGCAATGCAGCAGGCAAAAAGAAACAGATGGGATTAAATTACCAAGAGAAGAATTCCAATCGCCAGAAGGAGCTCCCTCATAATCCCCAGCCTTCCAAAACTGCTTAGAGTTCTGAGAAACCAAATCCACGCTCATATCCCGGCGCGTATGCGCTACCTCCTGCCGCGGCTGAACCGTCTGTGAACTAGGCTGAAGAAAGCCGACCGGAACAATTGGTCCAGAATCGTTCAACTTCCTCTTCTTCATAAAACCGCCTCCATCAAGTGCCGAAACGACGTCGATATCGTCGTCGGAGTCTGAATCACTGCTGCTGCTACTGGTGCCCAGATCAATAACCGACGAAGGCCGCTCGGAAACATCACCTGTTAGAGGTGCCTCAACCGCATTCGTCGTCTCTGCTAGTTCTTGTTTTACACGAGAGTCCATGGCTACGCAGACAGAAACGGAGGTCGAGAAGAGAAATTCTGCTACTTTTGCAAAAGCCAAGAGAAAGGAGCTTTACTTCATACAGCAGATGTAATAAAAGATGGCTAAAAAAGGAAAAGACATAAGATGTATGATAATTGACGTAGCGTAACAGAAAAAATTTCGTTGGACAGAGTCACCGGGAAATTTCTTTATTCATTTTTTATTGATATATTTATTTAAATATAAAAAACTTTATTGTAATGTAAAAATTAATTATATTTCTATAGAATTAATAAAGTGTATTATATATTTATGTATCAAGTTTATACAAATTTTTTTCTTCAATTAAACTCTCATTTTTAATAACATTATTTTTTAAATAACACTTATAAATTTTATTTTCTTTTAATAAAATAAAATTTATATATATCACTTAAAAATTAGTATAAACAAAAATGTGAATATAATTAAGAATTAATGAGTATAATTGAGAGCTAGTATCCCACTTAAGGTAGCATATGGTTGATTTTAGTACATTTTATAAAAATATATTTTATGGTCCTTAAATTTATATTTATGAGATATTTTAAATTTTAAATTTTAAATTATATATTTTAGTTCTTAAATTTTAATAATTTAAAATATTAAGTACAAAAATAAGTTTATAAATTATTTTTATTTTACATTTTAATCCAAAATATACATTTTTAAATATATATATATATATAACTTAAATATATCAATTTAAAATTTAAGAAATAAAATATCCTAAATCCTTAATATTATCACAATCTTTTAGTCACCTAATCTTGATTTTATGTAATAATATTTAATGAAAAAATTAGGAAAAATAATAAAATTAGTACTCTTAAACTTGTAATAACAAAACTAATACTCTTTGTGTTCAAACTTATATTTTCACAATTAAAAAAATAATTAATATGTCATTTTTTTTAACACCCATTCAATTAAAATTGAACGATGACAATTTAGACTCGTTCAATATTATTGGGAGTGCTAGTTTTGTTATTATAAATTTTAGGGGTGTTATTTTTAGTAAATTTTTAAAAAATTATCACATTATTTATATTTATAATATTTTTATATAATAATATTTTTTTAAAATGTAATAAAGATTAAAAATATATATACATGATAAAAGAACGGGAAAAAAAGTTCCTAATAATTTTGATATTATTTAAAAATAAAAAGTGTCTTAAAAATTTTATAATTTTTATTAAATAAGTATATTAATTTTATAATTATTAAGTTAAATATTAAAGATGTTATAATTTTTTAAAATGAATAACTTAGCTCATAATTTATTAATTAAATTATTATGAAAAATAAATAATTTTAATAATATAATTTTTTAAAATGAGCATTTTTAGACAAATAAAAGTATTAAAATTAAAAATTTATAATTCATAACTTTCAAAAATAATAAGATTATAGATAACGATAATAAAATACTTATTTGTATATAATAATTAGAGTATTATAATTTTTATTATTATAAATTTTTTGGTGTTAAATATAATAATTATGATATTAAAATATTTAAATTAAATAATTATAAATTTTTTAATGTTCATTTTTTATATAAAAAATACACTTTAATTTTCTATTTTATAATAAAATAATAAGACATTTTGTACCCTCGTTAGTGCACTATTGGTAACGTGGGGACGAGTTTCTGGGCCCTCCAATACTGGTATCCTTGAGATTTGCGTGAAAGGGAATACAATTTATTTTTATTTATTTTTTTATTGAAAAAAGTGAATACAATTTTTTTCATTATTATTATTATTATTGAAAAGTAAATACAAATTCAAACAAACAAAATTATTGCATATTTACTTCTACTATTAAAACAATATTAAAAAAAAAAATTAGGTTTAACTTAATATTTTTCTTTTTTTATTCAAAATTCAAAGATGATCTCAATTGCATATTTGTATAAAATATAAATAAATTATTCACATTAACATAAAACTAATAAGTTTGGAATGTGGATCATGTTGGCTTATTTTCTTCAAAATATATTTGTTAAGAAAAATATATCTTAAAATCAGATAAAATAAAAATTATCAACTCTCAAAAATATGAAAGTACGTTTTATTATTTGTTGATATTTTGTGCTTTTCTTAAAAATCACATTTTTTTTAAGTTACTTCAATGTAAAATCAATTTTAACAAAAATAAATAAATAAATTTAAATTAGCAAACAAATTTAAAAGTTCATATAAAACAATAACCTAAAATTTACGATATTAAAAATAATATTTCGATGAATATGAGTTTGGCCTAAAAAATTATTAATATTACATAAATTTATATACATTTTTACACAAAATTATTTTTATAGAGACACGTGGTATAATTATTTAAAAAAAATAGATAAGTAATTTATTTTTCTACATAATTTTACCACATATTAGAATATAATTTATTTGGATACAAAAATAATTATAAATTTATATATTATTAACAGCACTTGTTTGGCACAAAAAATATATTTAATTACATGACATAACGGTCATTTATAAATAAAGTTTCATTTTTAATTTACTTAAGAAAAATATATATTCATTTTTCTTACATAAATAAATATATATTTTTTAACTTATGTGTGTGTGTGTGTGTGTATATTAAGAAGATAAAAAATAAAATTGGTTGAATAATTAAATTATTTATGTATTAAATAACAAAAATTATATTATTTTATTGATTACAAATTTTAAAAATATTAAGAAAAAAATTATTATTTCAATGCCTATGTTTTCGATTGATTGTTATTATCGTAACTTAACGGAGGAAAAATATAATGAATGCTTTTGAAATTTGCCTTTTATTCACAAATATTTCTAACAATTGAAAAAATAGATCATGAGATTAGACGTATTATAAAAAACAACTCCATTAATAAAGGTGTTAACTTTTTCATCCGTAAAATTTTTCAATTTTTTTAAAATTTCTAAAATATTTTTTAAAATATTAAAAAGTAAAAATAAAATATTTATTTATTTATTATTTTTTATGATTAAAAATGAAAATTTGTAATAAATTAAAAAATATATAATAAACTAAAAAATTCATAGAAATGAATCTTATATTATTGATTTATTTTTTAAATCATATAACTTTGGCTTTTTACTATTTTTTTTTAAATATATTTATTGTTTTAATATATTATATATAAAAAATCGCCTTGATATTATAAAATTAATTAAATTTAGAATAAATATTTTTAATTTTATGAAAAATTAAAATTTTACTTTTTGATTTACTTAATATAATTAAAAAATTATGTATCATTTTTATAGTTAAAAAAAATTATTTATCATTGTACAAATAAACTAAGTGTTTATAATAATTTATTATTTTATTATAAATAATTATTCAACTCATTTAATCCATAAATATTAATTTCTTATATATGTTTTAGAATTCCAAATTTTTATAAATTAGTTTAGATTTTTTAATTTTATCATTATTTTATTATAGATGTTAAAATTTTATTATTTATTTATCATTACATATGAAGCATATGCAAATAAATTTAATTAAAATATGACATTTATTCATTTTTAAGAAATAAAAAAAATTAAAAGTTAACAACTTTACTATATATGATTATTTGGAGTAAGTAATAAAAAAATTATTTATTGTATGAATTTTAATTTTATTTACCTAATTTATAAACCCATGTATATATATTTTTAATTTTATGCTATGATCATTTTTATTTTATATATTTAATATAATTTATTATTTAATGTTAAATATAAGATATATTAAAATTTTATCTTTTAATTTTAAAAATATTATTAAATAATTATTATATTTAACATTTGAAAAATAAATGTAAATATTTTCTCCACAACGGAAATCTTTTTGGCTCAAATTAACGTTAACATTTTGCATTTCTTAGGCGGTATAGCCCCTAATTTTTTACAACAATCTTTTTTTATATTAACCTCAAATATATATCAATTCATATAATATAATTAAATTTTATACATAAAATTTTATTTTTATGTATAAAAAACTATATATTATTTTTTTATAATATAAAACAATATATATTTTCGTAAAAAAAATAACATTTTTTCTTAAAAGACTAAAAATAAAATCACCATGTGAATAAATGGATCATATATGCAACGAATGATTTAATTAATTATTATTAGTAAGTAATCGTATAATTATTTTATTATCTGATATATTAATAATTTAATACATATATCACTACTTAATTTTTTTTTAAAATTGAAAAAATGACTGGCTTACAATTCCGTATGATAGGCATAATCCTTATTAGCTATACTATTCTTTTGTTACATAATTTTCTTACTGATTATGTTGTTTGCTTTTTATTAATATTTGTATTTTTTTTTAATATTTTTAGTAATTTTATATTTTATTAACTTAAAATATTGTACAATTACTTATTCGTATAATTTTTGTCCTCTAATTTATGATAATTAACATATTTGGTTTTTTATTATTTTTATTTTTAATTGGTTTCTTCAACTATGGTGTATAGATGCTCCATGTTTCCTGTGAATCTCCTGTATCATGTTTCCATTGGTAAAGGTAGAATCAGAACACATCAATTGTAGGCCATTCCCAATAGTGTTTTCTAGAATTGTATGTCATGTAGCAAGACTACAAGTATACGGCACGGTAGTGGCTACGCTTATTAAGAAGGAAAGGAAATGTTCAGAAAATAAGTCATTCTTATTATTATTATTATTTTATCTTTAAAAAAAAAAAAAAAATGTGTGACAAAAAATGAATAAAAGCTCCACAAATTTAAAAGATTTTCATTAATTAAAAAATGAATGATTTTTACATGCTTTTTAAAGGGGCTATAAAGATCATTATTTTTTATTAATAAAAAAAAATACATATATATTTAATTAAAAATTGAGCTTAATTTTTGGTGGAGGATTGAAAACTTACTAAAAATTTTAAATGCATATTTTGTTTTGGATAAGGTTTTATTATTCTTAATTCCTAAATTTTTATTTAGCCAAATAATTCATAAACTAATTTCCCTTTATATATAGTAACCAAATTAACTTCTGGTTTGAGTCTGTAATTTTCTTTCCCAATTTAATTTCTTAGAAGTTTCTGAGTCTAGCTAAGACCTTCTATTATATTAAGTTGGTACTTGGTAGATATGATAATGCTCGACCTATTCAAACCTCATAATAATTAATTGAGCATCAACGATAAGGAAACAACTAAAAAATGTGCATCTCGTGCTCAAACTCTTGCTTTAGAATAATATATATACCACTTCTTTTAAAATATTTTTTCTCTAAAGCATAATATCACATACTAATCGGAGTTGTACTTTAGGGAGAACATAAGGCGAAACTTATTGCAGTATACTAAGAGATGAAGCGAGCAAAAGTATTGGTTTTTTTTTCTTTTCTTGTCTTAATTTTATTAAAGTGGGCCAAGTGAGTTGTATACTTGTTAAAAATAGGATATGTAAGCTAAAAGATGCTCATTAGACCTACTCCCAGGACCCACTAACAATATATATATATATATATGGCCACCAAATCCCCATCCTCTTTCAAGTAGAGTGGGATCCACTACTTATTTATGTTTGTTTCTAAATCTCAATTATTTATTTTTATATTTAATGTATAAGATTAATTTAATTCTTAAATTAAAAATACTTGACTTAAATTCAACAAGTAAAAAACAAAACTAATTATAGTATCCTAATTCCTTCCAAGTCTAACAGCCGATGCAAACTTTAACACAAATTCTCCAACTAGATGTTTCCTAGTGTTCTTAAATCAGCTTCAATTAATATTTCATGTTTTCTTTCAAAGTTTTAGCTTAGCACTTACTGGGTATGTCCACAAATACGCATCTGTTCGTATTTGGAATAATTTACTTATTAGTTCATTTTTCTTATCTCAATAATTTTGTCCATTGTGCATATGCGTTGAAGATACTAAGTAGTGGTCCGGCTTCTCTTGCCAGTTGTCTGTAGACGACTTATTATTAAAAATAAGAACTCCATAATCAAAATCTCTCAGCGGTTGGGTCGTTAACAAAATATTATATCTGTCTATCCTTATAAATATGTAGGTATCTCTTCGTAAATCTTTTATCCTATTTGATCTTAAGGGAGTACATTGTTGAATTCAATAATGAACGCACCGATGTTCAACAATGTACGCACCGACGTACTGACAAGTATCAACATTTACGGCAGACAGCGCCTATCAAAGAAGAATTGCAGCTGTAAATTGATTGTGGTTGTTGTAATAGTAGTTTATATTAGTCTATATAAACCATGTATTGTATTCATTGTAAAATAAAGAAACGAAAGAAACGAAAATAAGAAGCTGATCAGAGAATAACTTCTGTATCACTTGTTTGTTTCTTCATGGTATCGGAGCCAAGTCGTTGCTTTATACAAATTTGAAGCTATAGTTCTCATAAACTGAGTTTTCTTTCTCTGAAAAATATCTTTTCTCAGAAAAAAATTCTCACCCAAACACCCAAACACATATTAATTAAAAACCTCATTTTTGAGTCAGTATTTATCTCACCTAATTTTACCAGATTACTCTAAACAAAATTCTGAGCATTTTGGTAAAATTAGGACAGAAAAAAACCACTACACGCGCCTCCACGCGCCTCCAGAAGTTGGCTGGAAAAATTCACGCGCCACCACGCTCATCCACGCGCCCTCACACGCCAGCTGAAGGTTGAAGACGATGACGTGGTCATATTGATGACATGGCGCACCTGGGTTGGTCCACGTGACACGGTCGGTCTGACTGTGACGGATGGGTTTGACGCGTCATGGTCGGTTCTCCCAATCACTGAACCGTTCCGGTTTGATCCGGTCTAGTCCAGTTAAGCCGATTTTGCCCGATTTTTCTTCTATTTGACCTGTTCGGTCCGGTTTAACCCCCTAAAATCGGTTTTTCGTCCGGTTTTGATACTTTTTAACCGGTTTTATTCCGGTTTGATACAAATTAATCGGTTTTGATCCAAAATTGATCGATTTTACCCGGTTTTGATCCAAAATTGACCGATTTTATCCGGTTTGATCCAAAATTGACCGATTTTATCCGGTTTGATCCAAAATTGACCGTTTTTGTACGGTTTTGATCCAAATTTATCAGTTTTAACCTGATTTGATCCAAAATTTACCGTTTTTATACGATTTTGATCCAAAATTTACCGTTTTGTACGGTTTTGATTCAAATTTTCTAGTTTTAGCCCAATTGGAGCTTTCAGAAAAAATTCTTTAGCAATTCGGACTAATCCAGACGAAGCCACCTCATTATGGAAAAAAATGATGAGGATTTGCAAATAAGACTGGGAATAAATCCAGTTATGTTGAGGCAATTCTGCCTTTCTTCAAGGCACTTCAAAAAAAAAAAAAGTGACTTGTTGTTGGCTGATTTAACCAAAAAAAAAAAAAAAAGGTTTCATCAGTTTGGAAAATGGATCTATTAAATGCCGGTTTGGCATCAAAATAATATATCAGAGCCAAGTCGATGCTCTGATACTGTTCAAGAATAAACAAGTTGTTGCTGTTCAAGATGCAAGGCCAAATAACCAGACATATCACTTGGACTTTGTGAAAAAAATGTGGTTACAACTTGAAAGATCTGATATTAGGTTATTAAGCAAGTTGGTGGATCAAAACCCGTCAAAAAACGAAATATCTATGCACCAACTTGAGGGGGAGTGTTGAATTCAATAATGAACGCACCGACGTTCAACAATGTACGCACCGACGTACTGACAAGTATCAACATTTACGGCAGGCGGCGCCTATCAAAGAAGAATTACAGCTGTAAATTGATTGTGGTTGTTGTAATAGTAGTTTATATTAGTCTATATAAACCATGTATTGTATTCATTGTAAAATAAAGAAACGAAAGAAACGAAAATAAGAAGCTGATCAGAGAATAACTTCTGTATCACTTGTTTGTTTCTTCATGAATTTCTTCATACATGCTATACCTTGGCCATTTGGGATTGAATAAATTGAAAAGTAGTCTTAGAAACCATTCTCGCCCCATGTGGATCACAATTAGTTTTGAAAAAATTCATGATTTTTCACTACGGTTATTGACACAATAACGATTATAAAAAAATGACTGCTATATAATATATTTTTTACGATAGTTATTTGATTTTCTACAATTTTAATGACGGTTGTTTTTTACTTTTTAAGATAGTTGCGTTATAAAAAATGTTTATTCATAATAAAATTTGAATAGATAACGGTTATTGTATATTTTTAGAACGTGGTTGTAATGGGTTTTCATATATACGCATGCATAACAGCAATGCAGCCTCTTTATTCCAAGGTTTTGAACGCTTCTAATCTTCTAGCTATTGTGGTGCTTTATATCTTCTAATATATGTTCTTCTTTCTTCATCTATATATATTATCTTCTTCATTGGTTTAAAAATTAATTCGTTTTTATAATTATAATATTATATATGTTGGATAGTTAATGTAAATTAAAAAAAAATGAAGAAAAAAAAGTGTCATAAATTACTTTCCTAAATTTTTTTTGTCCTACAATAATTTTATACTTCCTTTATGAGGTGTTTATAAAGAAAATAATTTACAATTGGGATTGGGTCAAGGAGCACCACTTTTGTGAAAGTGGATAGGATCTAGGCAATTGTAGATCCACATATTTACGCACTGTCGTCCTTTCAACCGGCCGTACTGAGTGCGTGTGAGGTGACACTTTATTTTTTAGAAAAGTTTTACTTATTAAAATTATTTTTTTCAATAATTGTTACCGTTATTTTTCTGACCGGTTCCGTTCCATTTAAACCGAGGCTTACAAAACTCATCCCACTACTGACCATTACTTTATAACATTTTCTCTGTGAACATTGTACATTCTTCATGACCATTTCTTTGTGAACGTTGCACGTTCTAATCCTCCAATTTTTGTGACAAATAGAAGGCCATAGCTCTTAGTTTCAACACAAATCTTAGCTCTTATTTCTCTCTCAATTCTTAGCTCTATCTCCTTCTCAGCTCTTTCTACCGAGCAATACAAAAACTAAAAAAAAAAAAATACAAAAACTCATAAATATTTTTCGAATACATAATTAATATTATTTTCGATTCTGAGCAACATTAATTTAATTTATAGGTATAGTATTCTGACCTTCATCAGTGCAGTGAAGCTTTGAGACAGAAAAAAAAAATATGAGCTATTTTATCCTGGCGATGATGAGGCTGTGTTTGCTTGCACAATTTTAAACAGAGCTATAAAATGTCTTAAAAAAAGTGACTAGTCTGCGATTCAACTTAAATAGTATATTTTGGTTTATTGGTAACTCTGTTTCTATCTATCTATCTGTTTTTTTTTTTTTTTAATATCTGTAGCAACAATATACTCTTCGATCGTTAATATTAATTAGTGTTTTCCTTGCTCATAATTAAATGGATGCTTGCCAGTTTATGTTGGAATCCAAAAGCAAAGATTAGTGGTTAGGAAAGAGATGGTTAATCATCCCTTGTTCAAGAAGTTACTAGAGGATGCTGAAATGGAATATGGGTTTTGCACTGAAGGCCCTATTTTGCTTCCATGTGAGGTTGATTTGTTCTACAAAGTCCTAGCTCAAATAGAAATTAACAGTGATGATCATATTACGACTAGTAATTATAATTGTACCCCTCATACTTCGTAGCCTTGCTGCTAATAATCATCCAAACTATAGCATTATTGAAGATCATCACAATGGTTGTGGAGAATATATAGGCTTTTAATAAGCCCATCGAATATATATGTGCTTTAAATGAACCAATTTTCAATCTTTTATTGTGCATGTAGGAAAACATTAGTCAGCTATGTATGGCTACTTTGCTGCATGCGTGTTGATCTTGTGCTTATATATTAAAAAAAAAAAATTTATATTCTTGTATTTTTATCGGTCTGTGACACACATAAATTTTTTTTTTACACGTATCAAACCGTGTCAGTTATATATATTTTTGTACGTCTCGAATATGTGGTTATTCTTTATACAAGTGGGTTCATAAAAAAATTTCAGTTGGGGGCGAAAAATGTTTTCTTTTATACCAGTCTTACTGCAATTACCAAAATGCCATTCATATTGGCAATAAGCCAATTGGCTCCTCTTTAGTCTTTAGTATTGCAATTTTTTTTTATTAAAAAAAAAAAAAAGACAAGTTCATTAAAACCTTACATAAAAAAATTACAAAAATTAAGGACAATAGATCAACTTTATTCTCAAATTCAAAAACTAATTACTTGGTAATTTATTTCATGGAGACTGTCAACCCAATCGAGACTTAATTTCTGTTCCACACCAAGATACTTCAATGATGTTTACATGATAATCGCTAAGCCAGAAAATTATTATTCTTTTAGCTATTCATATATATACATGATAAAAGAGTATTAATTTTAACATCTACAACCATACCGATCTAAGAAAAAAAATCACAAATACAATACAATACAATACAAAGATAAAACAAACCAAAAAACAAAAAACAAGTGGAAAATTTAATTTAATTATTGTTACGTATATATTTTTAGTTTTATCTAAAATTATATGTTAAATGCCGAAAGAATGAAAATTATTCAATATTTTTAATTAATTTAATAGAATAAATATTATGTTAATATTTAAAAATTTTTAAACTAAATATATTTTTTAATAAATGTTAAAAAATAAAAACATGATTAAAATGTAAAAATATTGCTACCAACTCATAATCGTATATTATTTTTTGAATATACTCAAAATTAGTATGAAATAGTTATGACCCACCACTTAATATAAGTAAAAGATAAAATGTTACTAATACAAGAATTTTTTGGAAAACATAATAAAATAATACTCTTTAAAATTTGTAATAATAAAGATAGCATATTTTGTGTTTAAATTTATATTTTTACAATTAAAAAATAATTAATATATCATTTTTTTAATCAATCATTCAATTAGAATTAAACGAAGATAATTTAGACTCATTTAATGTTATTAAGTTGTTAATTTTATTATTATAAATTTTAAGGTGGTTATTTTTTATAATTTTTTAAATTTGTTTAGAGGGAGTACACTTAAGAATAGGCATGGAACGTGGAGATGACAGTTATAACCATCACGCATTGATTTCGGGGTAAATTTGGATAATATTTGTTAATTATGAATTTGTAACAGTGTTTTCATTGTTTAACCACAATTTTTTTTATATTATACAAAAATATATTTAATTTTAAATTATTTAAAATATTAACATTATTTAATTATCTAGCATATATTTTCAAGTAAAATGAATAATATAAATTTAAGAATAAATTAAATTATTTAAAGTGATGTGTTTTTAATATTATTTTTTCATTACTTAATTATATCTATATAAAATTTAATTTTAATATATATTTAATTTTGATTAACTACAGTTCGTAATTAAAATAATCATGCTTGTTTATCATCTAATTAATTATGATTAATTTTAAAATATATAATATTTTTAAAATAATCATTATTTTAATTATCCACATTTAAATATAACAATAATTCAAACTTTATCTTTTGTATCAATATTTTCTTTTTACTGTCATCGTTGTTCAGTTTTTTATTTACTATTAGAAGCTTTTTATCTCTCTTTTTATTAATTATATTTATTTTTTTTATTAATTATTAAATATTTATATTTTTTCAAAAAAATTATATTAAAATTATATTTTATTAACTTAAATATTATATTATCATTTACCCTGAATTTTTTTTCTTTAATCATATTTATTTTTCTTTTCATCAATTATTAAATATTTATACTTTTTAAAAAAATAATTATATTAATTTTATATTTTATTAACTTAAAATATCATAATAATCAATAATTTTTCCTTTAAAACTCTTCCATCGACTTTTTTTTTATTTTACTTTTTTATCGCTCCTACTCCCGTCACTTAGAAATCCAAGATGCGCATATTACAGTGCGGTCCATTTTATTTTATTGTTAATATTAATTTATACTCCATCATATTTAATTTATTTTAATAAATGATGCATAATTATTTAATCCTGTATCAAAAATTTTATATTTAATTAATAATTAGTATATATAATAATTTAATATATATATATAACACTACTTATTTAAAATAGATAATTTTTCACTCTTTTCATCAAAATAGGAAAAAAAAATTTGCAAATATCTTAAAAAAATGAGTACATTTCAAGATAGATATATATTCAAATTTTTTGATCTCTATTTATTTTTAAGGTTTAATATTTTTTTTATCTCCTATATCAATTCCTTATTTATATCTATATATTTTTTACTGTATCAATAATTTATATATACATATATATATATATATATATATATATATATATATATATATATATTATAAAAATAATCTCCCAAAATAGATATAAAAAATAAAAAATGAAACATAGAAATTATAGAATAAAGAATTTTGTGAAGTTCCGCTTATTTTCACGAGGGGGGAAAAAGTAAACTGCTAGAGATGACCATGTTGGCATTAGGTTATCCACTGTCTTCTTTTTATTGTTTTTCTATACCAACTTAATTTATTTAGCGTCTGAATGTCAATGCGGGAAAAAAAAAAAAAGGACTGATTGTGAATAAATCCAATGAGACAGTTGGAGTAGCTGACCAAGGAATATTATTTTGCAATTTCTTAGTGAAGAGAAAAAAATTAGAAGAAAGAGAAATAAAGTACATGTTCTGCAAATGAAAGGAAAATAGAAGACAAACAATAAATAGGAATACACATTATGCACTTCCAGACTTGTAGTTCCATTGTCCTTATTGCCTTAGAGTACTTTATCCCTCACTTAATTGAATTGAATTAAAGTGAGATACATAATTTTACTCCTTATTAGCACCGAGGATTTGGAAACTTCAATCCATCTTGCAACAAATAACTCAATTTACAAAAACAAATTTAATACTTCAATAAAACAAATTCTCATCACCATCCTTTAAAAATACTAATAATAATAACCACAACATAATAGGAGAAATTCTTAATCTTCAAATCTGCATCAAGTCTTCAAAGATCTTCATAGCAGAAGCAGGCAAACCGAGAAGTACATTAATGCTTTTCCTCTGTTTCCCATGAGAAAGGAACAAAATCACTTCCTTCTCAGGCAAAGCAACTGGCCCTGACAATATAGGCTCACCCCATCCAAAGTCTGTGGTGTGAAAAGGCAGTCTTGACCAAGTTGTGATCAGTAGAGTTGCAGCCAAAGAAGGCCTAACTCTTGTTATTTCAAAGTAATCAATTGCAGATCTCATATAATCATCTGTTACCATATTAACTGCTTTCTGAACTAACTTCACTGCATGTGAAACTGGGTTCTCAATTAGCTCTCCGGCACTACAAAGTGAGTTTGTTAACACAATTGCATTCCCAAAATAGCCCTTTGGTATTGGTGGTTCAAATCTTGAACGTCCATCGACTGCAAACAGAAGCTTTGTCTTTTGTTCAGGTTGCATTTTTAATGCTTGTGTTCTAGCTCTCCAAACAAAAGCAGAGAGTGCTTCAAAAGTAGTGCATTTCTCAAGAGACCCATCTGACATTGCTTTTTTCTTTATTTGCTCAAGCTTCTCATAATCAAAACAGAATGACCTGTAATTCATTTCTTCTCCATAGAGTTTGTCAGTGTCTGATATGTCCTCAATCTCAGCAAACTCATCATGAGGAAACTCAACTTTTGGTGGGTTTCTTAGTTTGAGTATGCTTCTATCTATAAATGGAGGCACTTTTAGAGGTAATCCCCTAGCAGTGTCACCCCAAGCATTCACAAATTCCATTGCACCAAGCCCATCAAACATACAGTGGTTCATGCTTAACCCAAGAGCAAATCCACCACATTTGAACTTAGTTACCTGTAGTAGTTACATGATAAAAAGCCTTTTTAGTCTGTTTGTTTATACTCCTGAGATTTATAGAAGCGCTTCTAAATCAAACGGAGAAGATTTTACAAAACTACTTTTTAGGGTTCAGCATAAAAAAATATTTGTTTCTTCACGAAATTATTTTAATATTCTAAAAACACATTTAAAAGAAGTAGAAGCAAACAAATAAATAGTGAAAATTGTTAAGAGAAGCTAACCTGAGCAACAAGGGGAGGAATCTCAAGGATGTTTTTGGCACCGGGAATATCATAAACCAGCTTTCCCAGAGTAATAGGATCAGGCTTGGTTATGTCTCCAATCTCTTGTATAGAACAATTAGCTTCAGCCTCAACAAAAACAGCTCCTTCCCCTGTACAATCCACTATCAATTTTCCCTCTGAACTAATTGTTAACCTTCCTGCAAGTGGGTAGTAATAAACAAGCACTTTTGACAATGCATTCTTTATAACTTCAACAGCTTCCTCATTTCCTCTTGTGACAGATTTGAAGCAGTATATAGTACGAACTATAACTGCAATGTTCTGATCAAGGTTTGAGAGAAAGTAGAGACCCTTCTCTGTTTCTTCTGCAGGAGTAACCAAAGTTGGTTCTTCTTGCTTTACACAAAGTTCAAGAGTCTTGTTGTTCTCCATTTGAAAACTAACTTCTTTATCCCAAAACCTATCACACATTTCATTGGTTAAGAATATGGAAGAATTATTGGTTAGGCAGTCACATAGCATGAATACAAATATATATTTTTTTAACTAAAAATTATAAACATGACATTCAATATATGAGAAATATTTATAGAAAACTAATTATGTGTACCTGAATGCAAGAGTTTTTTTCTTTCTTTCTTTTTTCTTTTATGATGGGACAACAATGGGTTCTCGATGAAATTAATAAGAGGCAGGCATTGGCATTCCTTTATGGAATGGAGTTAGAGTTATATAGAGGAACTTGGAACATATAACTTGTTTTGGTTAACAAAATTTGTTTAATATGATGTGGACAAATGTTCTTGCCTTATTGGAGACAATTGTTATTATTTAGACAAATATCATAATTCAAAAGGTTTCTTGTTAAAAGATAAAAGGCAGGGACATTATTGGCTGTTATCTCTGATTTTATTATATTTTATTTGAGTCTTAATTTGAAAACTCGTTCTTAGCAGTTTATGCTTAGCTTTTTCATATGGGTTTGTGGTAGCCTGGTAGGCTACTGGTTATTGAACTAAAATTATCACCAGCCCGGGTAGTTTGGCGTAAGAAAGAGTAGTGATAATGGAGTTGTTAGGTGTGGTTGGCATCCTATATTTTTGGTTACTTGGTATACTTTGTATTCAATTAAATGTTATGTAGCACATAATTGTCTCTTTTGCATTACCCCCTCATGATAATAGTGGCTTACGTAGAAGTACTAAACAATTACGGTTAGACCGTTCGATCAACTTTGACTTGAAAAATTCTTCACGTGGTTCTGAATTTTTGATTGCTAACAGTAACAGAGGTAAGTATTTTCTATATTTTTCGCGCAAGACGTTCAAAATCCCATTGTTGCTACATTTGGGAGTCATCATTTCCAAACATGAATCCTTTTAGGTTTAGAGAAGGAATGTATAATGATTTACTAGTTCATTGAAACATCTTAAGCATCCGGAACCTTCACTGGCCTGAGTTATTAATGATATGACGCTAATTCATCTTTTTACTTTAACCCAAATTTAAAACTAAAAGGCAATGATGATAATAAGATATGCAATTAGAAAAGAGGAAAGAATTTGGCATTTTCGGGCAAGATTAAACCAACGCAAGCCTATCTACTCTGCCAATTGCAATGAAATTTTCAAGCTACTACATTTGACAATTTCTATACATATTGATTAAGCGGTAAAAATAAATTTACAATCAGATCGGTCATAATTACTATTATACCATTAGTATATAATTGAGCACCTTTCTTTTTCACCTCTTAGCAAACTTATATCAAAATGGAACTCATGTAAAAAAAAAAGTAAAACTTATTTGTGGAATCTCCGACATAAAAAGATAAAGATTTAATCATGTGTACAAAAATAATGAAAAGATAAAAAATAAAAACACCTGTTAAAAAAAATATATCTTATGCAATATTGTCTATATAATACTAAATTGGCAAAGAAATGAGTATGGGCAGAAATTCAGGGAGGCCAAAACTAGTACTTCAACAGCCGTGTGATACATAAACCCACCTTCCAAAAACAGACGGATGCTTTCCGCTTAAATTCGTTCTAAACTATGTATTGTTATTTCATAAAAATAAAAAAATTAAAAAACTAGGTATTGAACATGTAGTTGTTGAGGACGGGGCAGGGTTGCGCGTGAGTACATTAGAGTACTTCGCGCCACAACTATTTCTTTTTTGTGGGTTCTACGGGACTGATGTCTGCTACTTCATCTAGTAGAAAAAAATAATAGATGTACCAGTCACTCAATAATTTGGACTATCTGAGTTACCTCAAGCCAAGAACTTAAGTTTAATTAGGGCTCGAGCAAAATAATATAGGACTATATATATTTTTGTTCATCGGGTTTTTCAAATTAAACAAAAACTAAACAAAGCTATGCACTAAAATTATTTAGGTAAGTTTGATTCTAATTTTTTGAATTTTTTTTTTGTCAAGTAAAAATATTTTCATTGAATCGAATTGAGATGTACTAAATTACTAATACAACGAGCAAATAATAGATTACATGACATCAATGTTTTACTGCCTAATCTATTGACGTACTTGATTGTTTTCTTATGAGTGTTGGAGGTATCCCAACTGACTAAGAGAATAACTCTCGTGGTGTGGGCGAGAGAATCATAGGAAAAAAAAATTCAATCTAATAAGTGCATGTCAATCACATCAGGCTTCTTCATAATCCCACAACCTCCTTGCATTAAAGATTTATCAGTTTGGCAAGAAGTTCTCAAACAGTGGAGAAAAACTGCAACAGAGGCGGTTAAAATTCCCTAACTGCAGCTGAACAATACCGTGTGGTTGAACCTTAAATTTCAATGCATAAGTTTAAATGATACAATAAATAATATAATAATTTCATAAAATTGTTAAAATGATAAATATTTTATAAGATTTATACTTAATTCATACACACACCAATTTTAGACCAAACACACAATAAAAATGTATTACTCTAAATCCGACCCTTCTTCGGTTCATGGTTAATCATTGAAACTTTGTAGTAAGTTTACATGCCTACTTGTTACATTGTCATTTAGCAAAGGCTTTAATAAGCAGCCTTACTTTGAAGTAAGTTTACTAAAATTTGTTTAGCGTTTAAACAACATGAATCATCATCTCTTAAAATGTTAATTTTAAAGGAAGTTAAGTCTCGTAATATTTTTAAATACTATATTAATATTATTGTTTTGCAATGTAAAACACTATTTTTATACCACTTTACGGGTCATTTATCAAAGGTTTTAATAAGCAGCCTTACTATACTATTAAACATAAACTCAATGACGCATTTGTAGTAGATAATAAGTTGAAGACAAGGCCATTATCTTTAAATCAAATATGGAATAATCAGTCGGACTGTAGTCAAACAAACGGGCCGATCAAGGAAATTCAGATAGTAGTTTCAACAAAGATATATATATTTTGAGTCTTTCTAAGTACTCACTTCTTTATATAAAAAAATTATCGGATAAAAAACCTCCTACAAACAATACCATTAATGTTAATTTTGTGCCACTATGGTACATTGAGCATAAGGAGACAATTAAATGGCTAATTATAGGATCATGCATTTGTGCTTATATGTATACTAGTGTAATTGCATTGATACATATGAATATTGTATTATTATGTGTATTGGGCCTTTTGGAGTTGCTGATGTATCAATTGGGCTACTGTTTTGTATTATGTTTTTTTCAGGCCCGTGGATCTGTTAAGCGTTTTGGACCGAAGGGCAATCTGGTCAATTACCTGGACGTATATATATTTACCCGTGCTAGGGTTTTCCATTTGTGTGCTCTGGCCATTCTTGTTCTCTCTTGCGCCGCTTCTTCTCTTCATCTCATTCTCTGTTCTTCCCTGGGATTTCATCACCTAGGGTTTCTTGTTTTCATTCCTGTGTAATCTGTGCATATTAGTGTTGTGTCTGTAATTTTTGTGTGGGTTCAAGAACTGGTTAGTGAAATTTGTGTTCACGATTGGTGTTAGGTTTTACCTCTGTGTTCGTTCTTGATGGTTTACTCACTGTACAAAAATTCTCTATTAATGGATATGGTTTTACCCTTTCGCAGTGGATTAGGCCGTGTAGTATAGGGGCCGAACCACTTAATTTTTGGTGTTCATATTTTACTTTATTCTTTCTGCAAATTTAAAGTTTTGTTGGTGTGTTAGGGTGTGGATTTCGTAACAAAGTGGTATCAAAGCACACGGTGTTAGGGTTGTTTGGCCTTCGCTACTTTAGAAGAGTACCGAACTCCCTAGATCCATACATTTCTTGTGTTTCTTTTTGGGGTTCTAGTGCGACTCAGTTATCTTGTGTTTCTTGGATATTCTGGGTTCACTTGAATCTTGACTCTGAGTTATTTTCTTGAGTGATTCAGAAACTAGGTTCTTTCTAGGGTTTCTGAATTCCAGAAGAAAATCTAGACTCTTCGACTTCTACGACTCAAAACAGGGGGTTTCTTAATCTCTTTACTTACTCTCCACTTTAAATTTGTTTATTATGAATACTCAATATAAGTTTAATCTTTTCGATGGTTCAGGTGATTATGTTCTTTGGAAACGAAAAATGAAGGCATTGTTGGTCCAACAAGAACTTCATGGAGCAATTGATCCTGATGACTTACCTGAAAAAGCCTCTGAGGCTGAAACGAAAAAGATTATAAAAAAGGCTTACTCTACTATAGTACTTAATCTATCTGATAAAATCCTTAGAGAAATCTCTAAGGAAACTACTGCAGAGAAGGTGTTTTCTAAACTTGACTCTATTTACCTTACTAAATCTTTGTCTGGAAAAGTTCATTTGAAACATAAATTCTATACTTTTAAAATGGATTCATCTAAGGATCTTGAACAGAATCTTGATGATTTTAAAAGATTAACCTCTGACTTAGATGATATTAATCATAAGGTTGAGGATGAGACTCAAGCAATCATCTTGTTAAATTCTTTACCTGATAAATATAAGGAAGTTAAAAGTGGTATAATGTATGGTAGAGATAATTTGACTCTTGATCTTGTTGTGTCTAACTTAAGGTCAAAAGACTTAGAAATTAAAGACAAAAATGTTTCTAGTGATAGCCTGTTTATTAGAGGTAGGACAGAAAAGAAGGAAAAGGGCTTTAGAGGAAAGTCCAAACATAGGTCTAAGTCTAGAAATAAGAAACATGTGAAATGTTACTTCTGTAAAAAGGATGGTCACTATAGAAATGAGTGTCCTCTTAGGAAGGGTAAAAATTTGAAAAATTTGAGATAGGCACTGACAGTGAGACAAATCTTGTTTCTGATGGCTATGAGAGTTCTGAAGTGCTAACTGTTAGCTCCTCTAGGTTTGAAACAGATTGGATTCTAGATTCAGGTTGTACATATCACATGACTCCCTTTAGACACTGGTTTAATGGTCTTAAAGAAGTAAACTGTGGTAAAGTTTTACTAGGTGATGACTATGAGTGTCAGGTTAAAGGTGTAGGCTCTGTTAAACTGTCTTTGCATGATGGTACAGTTAGGGTTCTAGATGATGTGAGGTTTGTCCCTGATCTTAAGAGAAATTTGATCTCACTAGGCACTTTAGATGCTTCTGGTTACACTGTTAAGGTTGAAAATGGAATAATGAGAGTTATGAAGGGTTCTCTTAGTGTGTTTAAGGCTGTCAGAGTTAATGGCTTGTATATATTGCAAGGTTGTACACTAGATTTGAAGGGTAAGGCTAGTGTTGCTTCATCCACTGGAAGTGCTACTTTATGGCATAGGAGGTTAGGACATGTAAGTGAAAAAGGGCTAATAGAACTTTCAAAACAGTGTGTGTTAGGTAGTGATCCCTTAGGAACCTTAGAATTCTGTGAACACTGTGTGTTTGGTAAACAAGTCAGAATTAAGTTCCCTAAAGGTCAACACTCCTCCCTGCATGCACTAGAATACATTCACTCAGACCTTTGGGGGCCTGCCCCCACTCAATCCCTAGGAGGAAATAAGTACTTTCTTTCTTTGGTTGATGATCACTCTAGAAGGGTTTGGACATACTGTTTGAAGTCAAAAGATGAGACTTTTGTTACTTTTAAACAATGGAAGACTCTTGTTGAAAACCAAAAGGGTAGTAAGGTTAAAGTACTTAGAACTGACAATGGCTTAGAATTCTGTAATGAAATCTTTGATACATACTATAAAAATCAAGGGATTGGGAGACATAGGACTGTAGCTGGAACCCCTCAGCAAAATGGACTTGCTGAAAGGATGAATAGAATCATTCTTGAAAGGGTTAGATGCATGTTATCTCTATCTGGCCTGCCCAAACACTTTTGGGCAGAGGCTGTTAACACAGCTACATACCTTATAAATAGATGCCCCTCCTCTGCCATAGGACTCAAAATACCTGAAGAAATCTGGAAAGGAAAATCTGTTGACTATAGTAATCTAAGAACCTTTGGCTGCATTACTTATAGTCACATAAATCAAGGTAAACTTCAAGTAAGATCACTAAAATGTATTTTTATTGGGTATCCTCTAGGAGTTAAAGGTTATAGACTTTGGTGTCCTTCTTTAAGAAAATGTATTACAAGTAGAAATGTCATTTTCTGTGAATCAAAGTTCTATTCAGATTTAAAGTTAGATAAAAATACTTTGGTAAATTCAGATACCTCAATTGAGGTGGAGGTAGATGCCACCCCTCACAATGATGTGAATACTGATATTGAGGTGGAGGCACCTGCAGCACCTCAATTTCAAAATACCCAATCTGGTGATCCAGATTTCAGTAATGATGATGGATCTACCGAGGAAACAAGTGTTCCTCATGGCAGTTCCCCTGAACTGAAAAACTATCTTCTTGCTAGAGATAGATCCAGAAGGACTTCCAAACTCCCTCAAAGGTATATGGACTCTTTAATAACAACTGAATCTGAGAATGTTGACATTATTGCATATGCATTATCTGTTGCTTCTGATCTTGATGATTCTGAACCAAAATCTTATGTTGATGCTTTAAATGCTCCTGATGCTTTAGAATGGAAAAATGCTATGCTTGATGAACTAAATGCTCTTAACAAAAACAGAACCTGGATTTTGGTTGAAAAACCTAAAAATGTCAAAATTCTTGGCTGTAAATGGCTGTTTAAAAGAAAACCTGGTATTAAAAATTCTGAACCTGCCAGATTTAAAGCTAGATTAGTAGCTCAGGGTTTTGCTCAAAGAAAAGGAATTGATTTCAATGAAATTTTTTCTCCTGTTGTTAAATTCACCTCCATAAGAATCTTATTATCCATTGTAGTTCAATTTGATATGTTTCTTGAACAAATGGATGTTAAAACTACTTTCTTGAATGGTGACTTGGATGAAGAAATTTTTATGACTCAACCTGAAGGGTTTATTAAAAAGGGCACTGAAAATCTTGTTTGTTTACTTAAGAAATCCTTATACGGTTTAAAGTAGGCCCCTAGACAATGGTATAAGAAATTTGATACTTTTATGTCTAATATAGGATTTGAGAGATGTGATTATGATAACTGTGTTTACTTTAATCTTCAAAATATTTTAAGTCCTGTTTACTTATTACTTTATGTTGATGACATCCTCATTGCATGCAAAAACATTTCTGAAATTGATTTTTTAAAATCAAAATTAAATAAACACTTTGAAATGAAAGACTTAGGTCCTGCAAAAAAAGAATCTTGGGGATGGATATAACTAGACAGCATGGTCTATTACATCTATCCCAACAATCTTATTGTGAAAAAGTATTAAAAAGATTTTCAATGTCTGAATCAAAATCTGTTTGTGTGCCATTTGGTTCCCACATAAAAATTTCCATTAATGACTGTCCTGTCTCTGATTCTGATAAACAATTTATGACCAGAGTACCATATTCTAATGCTGTGGGCTCACTCATGTATGTAATGGTCTGCACAAGGCCTGATATTGCACATGCTGTGAGTATGGTTAGTAGATATATGTCTAATCCTGGAAAGCCTCACTGGCAGGCTGTAAAATGGATATTAAGATATTTGAAAGGCTCTACTAATGTTGGCTTGTTATTTAAAAGAACCTCTAATGATATTCCTATAGTATCTGGCTCTACTGACTCTGATTTTGCAGGTGATAAGGACAAAAGAAGGTCTCTATCTGGCTATATTTTTACTGTCTATGGAAATGCTGTATCCTGGAAGGCAAATCTGCAATCTGTGGTTGCACTTTCCACCACAGAGGCAGAATTCATTGCCTGTACTGAAGCTGTCAAGGAAGCCCTCTGGTTAAGGGGCTTCACTAGGCAACTTAACTTGGTGAAAAATGACGCTATTGACACTATATTCTGTGACAATCAATCTGCCATTCATTTGTCAAAACACCCCATGTTTCATTCTAGGTCAAAGCATGTAGATATTAAAATGCATTTTATTAGGGATGTTGTGTCACAAGGTTTGATTCATTTAGATAAAGTCTCCACTGAGGATAACCCCTCCGACATGCTAACAAAATCTACCACAAACCAAACTCAAGCATTGCTTGAATCTGGTTAGAGTAGGTCAACCATAGGCATTAGAATTGAAAGGGTAAACTGAATTCATATCCATAAACTGCATAGTGTCAAGGTGGAGATTGTTAATTTTGTGCCACTATGGTACATTGAGCATAAGGAGACAATTAAATGGCTAATTATAGGATCATGCATTTGTGCTTATATGTATACTAGTGTAATTGCATTGATACATATGAATATTGTATTATTATGTGTATTGGGCCTTTTGGAGTTGCTGATGTATCAATTGGGCTACTGTTTTGTATTATGTTTTTTTCAGGCCTGTGGATCTGTTAAGCGTTTTGGACCGAAGGGCAATCTGGTCAATTACCTGGACGTATATATATTTACCCGTGCTAGGGTTTTCCATTTGTGTGCTCTGGCCATTCTTGTTCTCTCTTGTGCCGCTTCTTCTCTTCATCTCATTCTCTGTTCTTCCCTGGGATTTCATCACCTAGGGTTTCTTGTTTTCATTCCTGTGTAATCTGTGCATATTAGTGTTGTGTCTGTAATTTTTGTATGGATTCAAGAACTGGTTAGTGAAATTTGTGTTCACGATTGGTGTTAGGTTTTACCTCTGTGTTCGTTCTTGATGGTTTACTCACTGTACAAAAACTCTCTATTAATAGATATAGTTTTACCCTTTCGCAGTGGATTAGGCCGTGTAGTATAAGGACCGAACCACTTAATTTTTGGTGTTCATATTTTATTTTATTCTTTCTGCAAATTTAAAATTTTGTTGGTGTATTAGGGTGTGGATTTCGTAACAATTCATATAACTGAAAAGTTATTATATGGTAATTATTAATAAGACCAAACTGATGCGATGAAGGGTTTATTTGGAGCAATTAATACATAAGAGACTACTAAGAGATAAAAAGGAAGAGAGCATGTAATTTTTACTACTTTCAGTATTCTACTCCTTATATTAATTGGTACGTATTATATTATTTACTTATTCTAACACCAATTAATAATAATTAACGGTCAATTGCTTTATAGTATAGTTGGTAAAAATTTGACATTTTTTCAATAATACTTGATTTAAATCCCCTTGTCCCATTATTAAATTAAAAAAAAAACTATAATTGCTCAACTAAAACTTAACTTCTCTTCACTCAATTTTTTTACAAGCGAGTTTGTGTGCTGATTATTTTGAAAATGAAAAATGAAGTGCTAAACATACATAATTTTAAAAGAGATGCCCACCGAGGCTGATGCATTGTAATGGAACATTTTTATGAACTGTGCCTTAATAGAAATTATTTATTTTTGGATTAAAAAAAATATATATATATATAAGTTTACACTCAAATTATTATTATATGACACTTCAGTACGTATTATTTTGAAAAATTAAACAAAGATGCAGCTTTTAGAAATATGTGGCACAAATTTATTAGTTTGATTAGTCTTTAACATTTGTCAAACAAAAAATAATATAACTTAATAAAAATAAAAGAAAACAAAAAGAAATACACTTTAAAGGATTGAAATGAAATAAATTCCGTACAAATTAATTTGTTTATTTTCCCAATTGAATTTACCTCCGTACTAATTAATTTGTTTATTTTCCCAATTGAATTTACCTCTCCTTTTGCTGGTGATCCAATTTTCTCTCTCTCCCCATTGTTGTTAGCTGTGAATGAAAACTTGGATAAAGCAATTGCTCATGAAAAGCTTCTCAGTTGTACCTTACTGTTTGTTTGAGCTATAAAAAATAAAAAATAAAAAATAAAAAGCGTTTCAAGTGCATGTCTCTGTAAGAGTATAACAATTAATGCATATTTTTCATAAATCTTTATGTCTGTTAAAAAAATATCATAAATTTTATCGATTATGGTCAAAATTTACAGCAGTTTCATATGACTTTGTACAAATAGTTTAATTTACAATATTAAAAAATAGACACTACTATATTAAAAAATTATCACCTAGAAGTTTCCAATTATGTATAGTTTTATGGTCCGAGTACTGGACTCCAGGACGTCATTTGAATTACATATAAATTTGATACGCCTAGTATTTCCTATAAGGCTTTAAAGAAAACAGTCCCAGACTCTGCAATATTTTACCTATTATATTGTGCTTGCTTCATAAAATATTGTCCATTGTGATTCCTTAAAAGAAGTAAAAAGAGCTTACTCATGTGTAGGACTTTATGAGTTTGCCATTTTAGAAACTTGGACCTTTGAAAACTTTTCCAAAGAGGAAACTTCTGGTTCTCTCTAGGGGTCTACTTGGAGACGTAGCCACGAGATCCTTTACCCGTAATCTAGTTTGACCTATCTGTCCCCGGATTAAATCAACAATCTTGGGTTCAACAGAATTGCCATACACATCACTAACTAGAAAAGTCCCTCTTACTTTCCCACTTTGTGTGGAGATTTCTGTTCGTTTGATACACAAACCATTTTCACGAAATGTCCTTGTAACATGTGAAAGTAGTCCTAGCTTATCCTCACTGCAAAGTTCCAGTTCTAATCCCTGCACAAATTATCACAACACAATTATATTTCAAAAAAAAAAAAGCTAAAAACTATTCAAACAATAAGAGGTGTTAGTAGTATGTGATGTCAATAGATCCCAACCAATCAGATTGTTTGTTGGTTTAATATATTTATGTGATGCACTAATAAAGTATTTCATTAATTTGTAATACTACATGAGCAGTACTGCTTGTGCCAATGTTCTGTCAAGTTGTTTTGCCCTGACCTCAGTAGCTCTTCTCTCTATGGCCGCCTCCAGGCATTCTGATACGCGTTGTCTTTCGGCTTCTGAACTCATGGGAAGCCCATCAATATGTCTTACATAGTATTCCTGCACAAATGTACCATATATCATGAATACCAACATGGTACCTAAATTTCAATATTGTATCAAAGCCGTTCCAATATTTCAATAGTATAGTAGAGCTATCCAAATCTTAAAGCACCTAAATTTTTGTCTGTCTTGTTCTAGTTACCTGGTAAGCTTCCATTCTTCCTGTGACAATAGTTCCATGATATGCAACATACTGCATATCTGTCAAAGAACATAAGGTATCAAACAATAGGTTTGCCCGGTCGTTAGACCTGACAGTAACAACTGTATAGTCTTTGTCATTGCAGTCTAGCACGCTAACATGTGTAGATGAACTCGCATCGTTAGTAACACTTTGATCAAGCCTTTCAAAGTCTCTGTCAGCAAACATCAACTGATGCAGTCTTCTCCAATTACGGGCATAGCCAGAGGAAGAAAACGTTATTTTTGGAGTCCTAAAATCCTTATTGTCTCTAAGGACATTGCACAGCAAATTGTTGATCATATGTAGCCGGTTAGAATCTTGAATAATGTGTCCCGTTAATTGATCTGTGACATGGATAACACCTGCAACTCTACCATTGTGTGTCCAAATCTCTGCATTTACTACATTGCATTTGATGTCTTTTAGTACTGCAAATACCTCAGATAACAACCCGGGTCTATCAGCCCCACTGAGTTCAATTGAGGTTTGATACTTTTCTGGCATTTCTTTTGTTGAATCTCTAATCGACTTCAAGAAACACACATCAGATTCCAGTGTCTGCAAGATTTTCAATAACTAGAACTGCCTCAACTATCAAGGTCTCATGTCTTAATTAAGAACATAAATTAAAGAAGTGGGCTATAGGTACTATTTGGATTCTACTATTCCAATTTGGGTAATTTGATTTCAACTTGCATTTATAGTGAAACAGGGGAACTAAAGAACAAAGCTACGGTTAGTTACCTTCTGTACGTGCTCTAGAATCCCTTCGTTTGTAATTTTATTCCCATCACAGTCAGTCAGATTAAAAACTGAAAATTTGAAACTAATTAATGAGAAGTACGGAATACGAAAGGAGTTAGATGTTGCTGTGTTGGGATAATACAAATTTTATATATTAATTAAGCATATATAGTACCATTCATCAACCATTCTCCATCAGAGGAAATGTATGCTTTTCTGATTATGAGATTGAGTTCCACAAGTAATTGAACAACTTCAAGTAGAATTTCTGGCCTATTACTACTAACTACCTGAAAAGCAAAAATTCAGTAGAAACAAATAATTTTTTTTATTTGGCTAGTAATTTGTATGTACAAGTGACATGTAAAAACTGGAAATTATTTGGGTTTACCTCTAGAACAGTAGCATGATCACAAGAATCATTATCAATGCAAACCCTGAAAATTAAACACAAGCCATCTCACCAAAATTAGAATAAAAAGAATAGAAAATTGATTATACAAAACTGGAAGCAAATTCCCATAATTTATTACCTTGTGGAGTTCATTCTCCTGATAAGTCTTGCGAACTCGTCTTCCATTTGTGAATTCTGTAGACTTTTACAAAACATTGAGCTCACACAGTGAATGTGTCTATATGAAGTGTGAAGTAGAAGGCCGTTGGAAGCTCAATATATATGAAGAGATTGAGCGGTTAATTAGACAGGAAAAAAAGAAAAAAACACTTAAAAACAAAGAAAGACCAAGTGTTAGCTGGAGATTGGTTGGAGTAACAGTTAAGACGTTAGTGTAATTAAATTAAAAGCAGACTACTCAAAGTGCACGTGAGTGTCTTTCACTCACATGACATGTACAGCCTACTCTGATAAGTGGATATAACACCCAGCTTCAAAATCTAAACAATGATATGGACACCTATTCAACAACTTCAAACTGAATATATTTTTCTAAATCTCAGTATATACCAAATGAGAAAATAAAATCCTCTTTGCATAAATTTTATATAAATGTCAAGTCATTTTTTAAAATTATAAATAGCTGCTGAAGAGAGACAGCGAAGACAGAGATTCTTTTTCATGTATAAAAAAATGATAACGATCTGGGGCCTCTTGGCCATAAACTTAATTAGTCTCTTCAATATACAAAAAAGATCAGTGTGTGTTATATGCGGATGTAGAAATACAAAACACAATAATATTTTACTGTATATGTTTTTATCTAATATTAGAAGAACTTCACTTATATTTTTTCTCTAAACAAAAAAAAAATAAAAAAAAAAACCCTTCTAACTCAATGAATTAATGAGAGTAGTTTCTGCTTATAAATAAGAGGAACATACAAATCTAGCTGTAAGCTGCCTGTACCATATTAAACCAGTTTAAAAGGTTTGACTTTCATTGCATTGTCATAGATAAATAATATTTACAATACAGTCTGTCGTGGCTATATTTTCCACTCTTAAGCTAAATGGAAGATTCCACACTGAAAAAACGTGGAACTATTTTCTTCCACTTACAAGAAACCTCCACTTTTATTAACAAAAAATGGTACAATTGTCAATTAATCCTTCATTAAGACCTATCTTTGTATTAATAGTTGAAAAAACATCCAGCTGTTTCCAGTTAGTAAAAGGGCAATAAAGGGTAATAAGAAAAAGGATAATTAAAGGTGGTACCGGTGAGTTTGAGCTTCACTTTAAGCATTCTTTAGAATTTGCTTATTAGTGATGGTGGATTTTAAACATTCTTTAGATTATATTAAGCTTTTATAGAAAGATGAAAAGGATAATTTTTTTACTTAAAATTGTTAAAATTTGAATTAGATTTAATTTTTACGAGAAAAAACATTGACTTGTCATATTAAGCCTTAGATGACACTAGTAAGGCTTGTTAATGCCTTCACATATCTTATTAATGTATTCTCACATTCTTTTCACAATTTGTCAATATTTTATCATAATTTTATCATGATATGTCAAATACTCATATTGAGCGAATGCTTTCTTACACTAACCAAAATGTTTGTCGGAGGTTAATAATGGTCGCCATTTATGATTTTTTTTTTTTTTAATATGTGAAAGTAAGCAAATGAATATTTTTGCCTTAATATTATACATGTAAGACATATAAAAGATGATTTTGATAAATAAATAAATAAATAAAAACATTTATTTACAAATTTCCCACTAATTTAATAAATAATTCGCATCATACATTTACCACAATGATTGAAAAGGAAATTAGGCTAATTGGTAAAAAAAAAAATACATTCATCATAATATTGCAAATTAATGTTAGATTGGTTGCAATACTGCCAGCCCTCTTTACAAAAAAGTAAACAAGACGGCGAAAATTAGAATCTCTCATTTTTACAAGATGGCGAAAATTAGTATCTTCAAGATCTTCTTGCTAGGTGCTTCCTTGTCTGGAAATCATTTGTTAGAATTTAGTACAAATTAAGGCTTCTATATATATTGATCAAACATCAAATTAAGATGTTTCAGAATGTTACTTCAAACTATATATTTTACTGCTTAGTTCTCTTTAATGGTTGAGCTTATATTTTTGGTGTTCTTATTTATACATGCACCAAAGTCCATCCATCTTCTAAGATTCTTCACAAAAACTCAACAAAGTGAACCTTACAAACAAAGCAAAAAAAAAAAAAAAAAGATGAGAAAAGAAAAAAAAAAAGTATTCAAACTTCAAGCATCTATTTTGATTAACGATGTTATTTTAAAACATTCAAAACAAGTTTACATCAATTAACAAACTGAATACATAACTTTCAACAGTTTTCATTTTTCTTTTACTGTTTCAAATTTACATAATCATTTTGCTTCAAGGACATTAAGAACATGGATTTGAGTTCATAATGACTTCCTACCACCTCTTGTCTTCACCGGAATTGCTGCCTATTTAGCTACACTACATAATGCAGCTGTGATGGAACTTGGAGAAATATACCTTTTATTGTTTCAGGAGTGCATCCATTGGTCTCTCATTTTAAAAAGCTTCGAATGTGATGCATCTGAAGAATAACATTTCTGGAAATCTAAGTCATGGTTTCTTTTTGAAAAAGAGATTGTTTTTTATCATAAAGGACACAGTACAAAAACCTTAGAACGTTACCCATGGCTACCCGGAGCCAAAACAAGGCCTCCCTGTCCCAAATAACGAAAAATTACTGGAAGGGAAGCTCCAACAAGTCCCTACATCTACTTCCCAAAGCACAAACTATCCAGTGAGTACTTTTTAATCAAAGCAAACATGTCAACATGTTCTTAAATAGCCCACCACAAGACACATTTGACACACACCACAACCACGTAAAAGCACATACTACACCACACACCAACAACAAACAACACACACAAACAAAAGAAGTAGCCAACCTAATGAAATAGCATAACAGAAGAGACAAATACAAACAACACAGTGAGACAACCAAAACACATCAAGAACATATACTAACCTATAAAAACAACACAACAAAAAAATTCAAGAAATAGAGACTGATACGAACTTTAACAAATTTGAAACCTCTATAGGCAGTAAGCTCCAACAGGATCATCGTCTTCGCCTTCATCCAGAGCCATTTCCAAGCCAAAAATAGACCAGCACTCACTTAGAGAAAATCGTCTTCAAACACAAACTAAAACATAGATGCAATTTGCGTAGCATGATGTCCAGAAAGCAGATGCTTACAGAAAGAAGAGATAACATGCTCAAGAAGTAAAATTCTTTCGAATCAGCACTCATTTGATGAACGATGCTTGAGGTTGATGACGAATGATGTAGATGGCACACAATGCTTGAGGTTGATGACGGACGATGCAGATAACGAACTATGGCGAAAATCAGCAAGAAAGATAAGAAGAGAAATGGAAATGACGAAGAAATTTGAGAAAAATGGAAACCCTAGCGAAATTTGGAGGAAGAAGAGATGCATTTAGTTTAGAAAGCTCTTAAGGTTGAACAATCTAAGTTATGGTTGCAGTATTATGAATAGAAAGGATATTAGCATCCCATGAAATCGTCAAAAATACTACACTACAGAATTGATACTCAAATTTCCATACAAGCATCTACGAGGTCGTGTTGTAGTTCAATCAAACTCAAACCCATAGTGTTCCAATCCTCATCTAATCTCCTCCATGTAGTTTAGAAGTTAGTAACTTTGTATTCAAAGTGATGGTATCCACTGGAAAAAGATAGTTAATATGTAGTGTATTTATCCATATAACCCAACATGTTAAATTGTACAAAATGTGGAATTATTGGTCTCGGGTTAACATAGCCTTAATTCCTGGTTTGCTTTTTATTCGTTTTTTTGTTGACTTTGAACCTTTTTGAGATAAAAGGAACCGACATTTCCGCCAAAACACTGCTTTATAACTCTAAGTGGGGTGGTTTATATCAATTTATGTATCATGACATAATTACATAATTGAAAGAAGAATTGTTTATACCAATCTCTATACATCTTTCTTGATCCTAAATTATCAATCGAGCTTTGTTTATTTTTTCAAAGACTTTTCTTTCTTTTGCCTCCTTCCCTTTCAAGCTCCATTGTTTCAATTTCCCACAACAGCCTTCTTTATTAATCTTTATCTCTTCTCCTTTACTTTTCTCAACAATCTTTTTCTAACTTCTCTCTTCTTCTTTTTCAAACAAATGCTATAAAAGGATTGAAGGCCATTTCTGGGGCTCCGTTCTAAAATTCGGTATGCAACTTGACCTGTTGAGAATTAAGATCCAAAAACCAATTTAAATAAATAATCAATAGTCATACTACAGGGTTGAAAAGCCAGAAGTGCTTGGGCATCATCTGCCGCTCATTTTAAGTCAGTGTTGACTGTCAAGTAGCTGTCCTAGTAAACCTAGTGAAGATTGCCAAAGTCTATAACTATGTGATCATGAGGTTGTTTTTTGTATCAAATCCACGAGTTCAGTATTTTTATTTTTTATTTTTTAAATCAAAGCATATGAATGTTTTTTATAACAAACCTACAATTATATTAATATTGAACTAACTAGAAAACATGAAGCAAGGGAAAACTTCACATTACCATATGCAAATGCAATTTATGGAGACATCATCATCACAAAGCTATGGGCTGCAAATATGCACTACAAGAAAAATAACTTTTTACAACGAGCATTGTGCGTTGTTAAAAGTATTTCACAACATTGCTCTGCACGTTGTCTTTTAGGATGTTGTCATAAGTATTAAACCTATCACAACGTTCACCGCCTCTTGTCCAATTTTAATATGAACGTTGTTAAACTATTTGTAGTGAACTATAGGATTACTATGACAACAAAAATCAAACGTTGTGTTTTATCTTTCTACAATGAACACCTTTCCTTGTATATATACAATGAATTCATGGTGTTGTAATTATGAAATTTTACCTTAGATTACAATTGTTGTTATATCTGTGTCTCTCTTCTTCTTCTTCTTCTTTTTTTTAACTTTATACCATGTAATTTTCTATTTCAAGCAAGATTTTATGATACTAACAATAAACAACCAACAATTACTTAGCATTTATATTTGAACTTATAACCTCAAAGCATTGTTAAGAGTAGAATATAATCCATATATTAATGATATTTTAATATAGTTACATGTAACCATAATAAAGTTTATACATTTCAATGTAAAAGTCTGTTAGCTGAATATTTAACATGATAAGCTAATCACTAATTACTAACAAAACTAGGACAAAATATATTCAAAGTTCACATCAAAACATTTCTAAGTTAAAGATTAGTTAAACTAATTAAATCTCAAAGTTGCAAATTCTAAATCTTCTCAAAAGAAGATTTGAATTCCAAAAGAAGCTAACAAATTGATATATGAATTCCAAGTACTTTGATATATAAATTTGTTCTTGTTAGCTTTGTTATCTGATTTTATGACCTGAGGAACAAAGGAAAATGTCTTGTAAGTAAGATAGGCAAAAGCAAAATATACATTAATTCAAAAGCAAATTAAAGCTTCCAAAGGAAAAAAAAAAAACAAATAAAGTAAAAAATACGATATAACCAGAGACAACTTGACATGTTTCCTTCATTGCTTGTTAACTCAAGGCAATGTAATTTAAAATATCAATTCACCTCATCAGTAATTTAAAATATCAATTCTAAAAATTTATTATAACCTGGACAAGTTGACCCAATCCTTATCCATTCCAAGCTTGCTATTACCTACTAATTAGAGTACTAAGCACATGCAAATGAGACAAAAATAATAAACATTAAAAGCATGTTGAATGAAAAGAAAATGCATAATCAAGTTAACATAATAAAAAAAATATAAGAATTCAAATATACATTAAATAAGTTACCCATAACCTTGTGTCTTCTAATCTCAATACAGAAGCCCGTTGATAAATGAAAAACACTAACATCCTATAAAAAAAAGATTATATAAATACCATTAGTTGACAAAAAATGAAGGAAATAATTATACAAACATTGAAAAGATGTCTAATGACAACCAATATATCAACGAAACCGATCAAAGTTAATGCCATAATCTAATTCCATCATCCAAAATTCTAAATAAGACCTACTCAAGAACCCTTTAACCTGAGCAGATAACAATGTGCAGGTTACGCATCATGTCACTAATTTATGAAATAAAAAAATGGACCTTTTACATAAATAAAACGCGAAAGAACAAAGAATACTGACTAAGATTTCTGCTCCAAGTTCTCTAAGTAACCAAGTCACTAAGATAATTCATACATCAAATTATCAGAATATTTTCAGAAGCTAAGAATTATAAAATGTCATATGTTCAGCAAAAAACAACCTAGCACATATGCTCACACCGATCCATAGGTTAGTAGAAAATAGAAATGCTTGTTCAGTCCATCAAAGAATGACAAACATCATCTTTTCAGTAAAATTGTGTTCACGTACTGTAAATTCATTGAACCACATAAATGTCATGAGAGTCTCCTAAGACTGCTCAGGAATTGAAATAATAGGTGCAAAAGAGTTAAACCTTAACCATATATATATATATATTGAGTAAACTATTATATGAAATAAAATTCATACTCTGCTATAACTATGTCCTTTGAAGAACAGAAAATGATAAATTAAAAAATGAGAGCTTTCCAAGCTTCGCTAAGGGTATAGTGAGAAAAATATACCCTCTTGGTTCTCTCTATTAGAAAGACTACAAAGTCAAAAAGCACTTTCTTTTTCTTGGCCCTAATTTAACTATACTGCTCTGTTTTCTTTTCGTGGAAATGGAACACAAACAGATTAGTTATAAAAAATGATACCCATGTTATAAAGAAAAAATTACCCATTTTAATTAAACATTTATAGATATGAAAACTTCTAACAATAATCTTCATGTAATAGTAAAACTTTTACAGCAATCAAAATAATGTAATCTAATCCAAAAAAAAAAAAATAAAGCTTAACCATGATTCATATATAATACCTCTTAGCCAAAATTAATTCCAGTTTGCTCGCATCTCATTATCATTTCTGCTCCAAAAGCCAACTACAAAACAAATAACAAATATTAAATACCCATTGTTGGGTTTCCCCTTAATCCATTTGGAAATAACAAATATTAAATACTCATTGTTCATTCTCACCTATAGCTCCAAAAAAACAAATATTACATACCCATTGTTCGTTCTCACCTGTAGCTCCAAAAAAAGGTTCTTCTAGCTACTCAAATAATAATACTCCAGACGTCTTTTACGAGTAAAAAGCTTTAGGAATAAAAGGAAAAGTTAAAGAGGGAAACTGGAAAAAAAAAAGTGCGAACATTTCGACTCCCGCCAATGTTCGCGAGGAAAAATAAATTGAATTTTTTTAGTTTTATTTAATTCCATTGTCGGGATTCGAAGGGAGGACCTATTGTTTGTACGTTAAAACAAAAGCCGTTGAGACGCTGAGAACGTTGTAAGAAGTTCAGTAATTTGCCGATATTTAAATGAACGTTGTAGTTGTTAATATTTATAACACACAGTTTATAAATGTTGTTGATGTACTAATATTACAACTATTAATACTTTAATGTTGTTAATAGGGTGTTGTAAAAAACAATTTTTCTTGTAGTGATGTTTCATTACAATATATGCAAAATGAACAAGAACCCTGTCTCATGAGCTTGGATGATCTGATAGGCGCTTCAAGTCCATTTCAACTTGGTGAATTGTCCACTGCATATTTTCCAATTTCTGCAATTAAATGTCGAGATTAGAGTTTACCTTGGACCAAAAACAAAATATAGGTCCAATCTGTCTCTTTTGATCCAACACATCTACTCGTATAGAAAAGAAATACCTTGACAATTTCATGGTACTGCCTTGCCATGGTATCAAAGTGAGAATCAACACCTTGATACTCCCGAAGACGTGTTACCTGTAAAATTTGTATGAATCAGAATGAGATAAATGAAAAACAAGAGGCCGAACACCTAATAGCCATAATGCTTAGATGTTGATCAAGTTGAAAATTTTAACTAAAATGAGTTTACTCAACATGTAATCATCACATTCAAAAATAGAAACTTGTTCACACAATAAGATCAAGTCAGTTTTGTAAAGATTAAAGATACGTAGATTTGATGTGGTAGATAATGTAGTAATTGTTGAAAATGTGGCTCTAATTGAGCCAATATTGTTGAACAACTAATAGCATACCATGGAAGTCAAGAGTTGGTGAAGAGTTGGTAGCAATGGTTGGTGGAGAGTTGGTGGCAATGGTTGGTGGAGAGTTGGTGACAAGAGTTGGTGCAACCAATCCTTGAAAATTTGCACACAAATTTTCCTATAAATAGAGAAGGAAACCAAGCCATAAAATCATCCCTAGCAATTCATAACAAGAGTTGCATTTGAGAGAAAGAGAGAGCAAAATTAGGAAGTTCATTTTGGTAGCTTCAAAGTGTTGGAAGTAACACATTTGGTAGTTGCTCCTCTTTTGTTTGTTAGAGAAAAATCTCTAAATTTGGTATATAGGGATCTTGGGGTATTTGAGAGTTTGTACCCACTTGGTAAACACCATTTCAATAGTGAATTATTCTCCTCGTCTTTGCCCGTGGATTAGGCCTTACGCTGAACCATGTAAAATTTGTGTGTCCACTTTGTTATTTAATTTCTCTACGTTTGGTTACCGCAGTTGTTTGTTACTTAATTGAGTGCTTACTATTTAGGAAAGTTCTGTCTAAGGAGATTGGAATTTAAGTGGCTCCGGTGTGACCCTCCAATCTTTCCTGGGAGCTTTCTTATAATAGTGGTATTCAAGTGGGTTCCGCACAACAGTAATCCCAAATGACTAATCCATAGACCCATAGGGCTTGGAGAGAAAATTGCAATACATCCTATTATTAATTCAGAAAACAGAGAACTCATATTAAAAAGGATAAAAATTAAAAACTATAAAACTTCATGGAAATTAAATTAGGCAAAATAATAAAGAAACAAAAGACAGATAGTAATCTTCAAAACAATTAGAGGCACATACTGCTTTGTTGTATGCAATGGAAGCTTCTTCTGTAGCCTCAACAAGATACTTCCCGATAAATAAGAAAGGATGGTTATGACCAGTCCTGAACCAGAATGATAAATATATAATCAAGAATGATATTGAAAATGAAAACTACCTTATTTTATGCAGAGCTGAAATTGATTACTGGGTGTAGGTTTCCAGAAGGAGAACATGTTCTAGTACCCTGAGATAGATTGAGGATTGTTACACTTATAACCTCTATCAATAGTATGTTCTGAACCATAACTTATATCTACTGGCACAAATATTATATTAAGTCAAGTCTCCTTAATAGCAAATGAAGACGACTAGTGAAAATGCGAATAGGTTATTTCAAACAAATCTAGACAACAGGTTAGTAGAAAGTCCAAAAATGAAGATTCATAAAAGATGACGTAAGAAAGCACCATTAAAGAGAATCAACTTCAAACCAACTTTTACTTTGCTATAATTAAAGACTTGGTAAGGTATTATGGGGTGCCCCTTCACGATATGAGTTTTATTTTTTTATCTCTATTGTAGAAAAGACTACTTTTTATTTTTATTTTTTCTGCCTTTAATTGAACATGTTTTCATGAACAAACTAGAATACATGGCCATCTTTCTAGTTTTTTTCTTTTTCTTTTTCCATCCTACTTTCATATGTACACATGTACATCATGCCTTTTTCTTATTAGCAAGTTACATATTTCATAAAATTCCCTCCCATATAGGATGAATACATTACTTGTTTATCTAGTTTGATCAAGAAGAACACATTTATCAAAAGACTGGAAAAAACCTGAACATATGGAAATATGTTTAGTATTTCTTTTTTGGGATTAAAAATGAAACGGAGCCTTGATACTCTATGCTTCACCCCATGTCTACTACTTGTAGGCTTGTAGCAAGTAATAAGTCTCATACCACTCGGAAAATATAAACAATGAAGGGTTGCTGTTGCTGATATGTTAAGCAACGGTAATGCCAAAGCAAACTATAAAATACAGAAAATGGGTCACAAACCTCAATTTTGCATTCATGGTTTCACACCTTTTGCAGAGCCAAGTTTTTTGCAGTTATCCTACCAATGAAATACAATAAACTTAAGAACCTTCTAAAGAGATTAAAGTTCATCTACAAAAAATTAAAGGCATAATATAATTCAGCAAAATTCGCAACAAAAAATCAGACATTTTAGCAAAAAAATATATTTGTGCTGATGTTGCAACTTCAAATCCTTCACCAGCTTAATAAGCACACCAAGAATCTGCTCCAAGACATATTTCAGACAAAATATTTTCAATAGTTCTTCGCCCCAAAAAACAAAAGTATAAATATTAAACAGCAGGGTTAGGAGGGATAACAGGAAAAAAAAAATAAGAACTTCAATCAAAATTCCCCATCCAGACATTATAATATTCAACAAATTTTCTGTCTGTAGAATAAATTTAACAATTTTTTAATACTATAACGAGATATAAGTACACTCAAATTTTGTTTCAGAATAAAACATTATTATACATATTTTATATTTTTAATACTAAATTGAATTATACTTTTTAATTTAATTCTAAAACTTTATTAATATCTTTACTTTAATGTAAATTTGTATATAATTTTATAAGATATTTGAATTAATATTCATACATATTAAATTAAATTATTCTAAAAGAGATTGATTATATATATATATATATATATATATATATTAAAATAAAGTTTTGAGATACCAAAAAAAAGCTAATCTAAGTTTTTGATCTTTTTTGACTATTTTAAAAATAAAATAGATTTAATAATTATTTATTTTTAAGTTACATTTTATACTTTCTATAAAACTAAAACATATAAGAGAACTTTATTCCTACATTTTCTACTTCGTAGGATAATTTTTTTTTGTAATGAAGATAATAACTATTACTTATACATACTATCTTAGCTAATAATTAATTTAATTTAAATACTAAGATATATGTGAAACTATTTGACCTAATATATTGCATCGGTAATTGCACTCTCCAATGTATAATAACAAAACTAATAATTTAATAATATTAAATGTATAATTTTGAATTAATATTGAACGTACTTAAATTACTGTTGTTCAATTTCAATTGAATGAGTGTTAAAAAAATGATATATTAATTATTTTTTTTAATTGTAAAATATATGTTTGAATACAATGAGTGTTATTTTTATTATTACAAATTTTGAGGGGTGCTATTTTTGTTATTTTTCTAAAAAATTATTTACCTAGCTAAAAAGTTGTGTTTTTTAGAAAAAAAAAAAAACTTGATCTTATAATAGTTATGATATAATGATAGGTAGCGTGGTTCTTATAATAAGAGTCCTAGGGGTGAATAAAAAAATACAGAACCAAACCAACCCACCTAACCCAACTCAAACCAATCCAGAAAAATTGGTTTTTAAGTTTTATTTGTTTAGTTCGGTTCTTCATAATAAAAAACCGATTAATATTGGGTTGGTTTAGTTTTCATTTATTAAAATCTTAAAAAAACCGAACCAACCCATATATATATATATATATATATATATATATATATATATAATCATTACAATTTAATTTATTTAATTCATAGTTTACACTTAATTTTCTATTTTTATAGACATGTTTGGAAAATAACATACCTCAATAAACTCAATGGCGAGTTAGCGAATTCAATGATTTCAATATAATATTTATGTTTTATTAATATATTAGAATATGGGAGCTTGGAACATGTTTGAAATTTTATTTTATTTTTATGTTTTTTTTGGGATAATTTAAGTATTTTATTTTTATTCTCTATTTTGTAATATATTGTAGTCTATATGTACTAAAGATTTGAATTTATATGTTTGAATTTGTTATTTGTTGCTAATTAGTTATGTTTATGAGGGCAACCTTTTTTATTTTCGATAATATTTTAGAAAAATTTGTCCTCTACTTTGTTAGTGAGAGATAAACAAGTTTTGTCCATTTTTGTCATTACAATTTAAATATTTAAACGGAATTCGTGCAAACACTTCTCTACCAAGTACTCTCATTTATTTTATCTTTTATTCACATGATACACGAATTTGATATTATTTAATTATTTATCCATTATAAATTTATAATTACATCATCTTTCATATTTTTGTCGGTAGAGTTTTCATTGCATGAATAACATTGGTGAACAATATTATTAGATCTGAAAGTTAGTAAATTTTGTCAAGTATGTGATTACTATTCCTTATTGCTTATTTGTCTTAATTTTAAATTTTTCTTGCACTTTGTATTTGATATGAATAATGGTATTAGATAAGTGATCGATATCTATATTTCTAAATTTAGGTATTATAATAAAATTAACATTAAAAATGTTAGAAATTATATATAATACAAGAGTTTTAAAAAAATTTAATAAACAAAATTCATTACTATAAAAAGATGAAGAAATTTCCTTTAACCAACCCAAACCAAACCAAAAAATTTGGTTCGGGTTGGATTGATTTTTCAAATTTTTTGGTTCGGTTTGATTTTTGTTTTTAAAAAATCGATCATATTGGGTTGATTTCAATTTTAGTCTAAACCCAAACCAACTCATATTTGTTCACCCCTAAAGAGTCCAGTTCCTTTTTATTTAATTATATCATTGGATAGCATGATTTTATAATAGGTTATAATCTAATATGATTGTTAATCTTTCTTGATTAATAAGATTATTATTGGATTGGTTGTAATCTAATATGATTTTTAATAAATATATTATACGATTTAGGAATATTAACACAAGGAAGAACTGACCTCATAAAAATCCACCCGAATATCGAAAGTTTGTTGGAAGTGAGTTGTGATACTTTAATTAATAGAGTTGATTTTCAATAGAAATTTTGAATACGAAATAATAGGTACCAATGAAATAATTTTTTTCAATTAATTGAATTATAATATAATATGAATTTGTTTTTTGGGCATATAGTTGTGCACGAGGGAAAATTTCTAATTTTATAATAATTAATCTTTAATCTTGAAATTATATAGGGACAAAGGGACAAAGTTGATTTTTTTTGGAAAATTATCAAAAATAGCACCCCCTAAAAATTAAAATAACAAAACTAGCACCCCCTTGTGTTCAATTAGAATTGAACGTTTAATATTGAACGTTCAATATTCAATTTGAACGTAAAATATTGAACGTTCAATATTAAATAGGTCTAATTATCGTCATTCAATTCTAATTGAACGGATAATATTGAACGTTCAATATTGAACGAGTCCAAATTATCGTCGTTCAATTTTAATTGAACACAGGGGTGCTAGTTTTGTTATTATAATTTTTGGGGGTGTTAGTTTTGTTATTTTCCCATTTTTTTTTACTTGATCCCTTCACCTAGTAATAAGATTTAAGATTATCTTAACTAATAGAAAGAAAAGAAGCCAGAATTGTTTAAGAGGCTAACTACAAATAAAATAATTTCTTAAAATATTAGTTATTAGATAATGATATATTTATGAAAAAAAAATGAAAAATAAGGAGACAATAATAATTATTAATTAACAATGGTAGTTATTAAATAGAAGATAATTATTATGAAGTTTTGTTAAGGCTAATTGCTTTATATAATAAGCATAAATAATTATTTAAGATTATGATATTTAATAGCAAAAAAAAAAAAAAAATTTATCGTATAGCGCCCTACATTCACTCACGTAACTCAATTTCTAAAAAACATCCCGCCAAAATAGAGTGAGAGAGACTTATTGTTTGATGCAGTTATTTAGGATTTATATATATTGAAACCCAACCCAAGTCTCAAGGGAATGAAAACAAGCACAAGAATGGTGGACGAAAATTTGAAAAATTCACCTTCGGTGCTAGCAAATAATGGCAGATGACGTGACAACACAATGACAAGTAAACTTTTTTATAAATTTATAAAATTATTTATTAATATATTTTTGTTATAAATATACTAATACTAATAGCATATTGAAAAATATATTTATTATAATAAATAATATAAACATATTTTTATTAATTAATATTATCAAAAATTTGTTATTAAATAGTTGTCAAAATAACTATTTATAAATAATTATATAAATTTATAATAAATATTTATTTGTCACTAAATATGTGTCGCAAAGTAAAATATTTTTGTATTGAACCAGTCTTATGTTTTGTTTTTGCTAGTAATTGGGTTTGGCTGGATGGGAGTTTTGGTGCTATATATGGTTTGCTTGTTGGTTTCTAGTTATGTTTATGTTTGTTTCTTTCTTGTTTTGGTTTAGAACTCATTCTAATACGGCTCTGTGACCTAATATTTTAGTATTTGATTTCTTAGATAGCTTGTATGTTATTGAGGTTGGAATCTTTATGTCTTGTTTCTGATTTATATTGATGATTATAGGTTTGTAGTGCTGCTTTTTTAGTTTACTAAATTTTTCTTTCGTTTTGATCCAAAAAAAAAAAAAGAATGTTGCAATTAAAATTCCAGGACCAATTATCTAAGTTTCACTTTTAATTCAAATTTTTTTTATTTACATTATAAAGAAAATATGTGTTAATTATAGATTTTTATATTATAAAAAAAGCATATCTATATTTTATGTTGGAGGATTAAAAATGAAATATGAAGGGAATTACTGTATGCATATCTAGAATACTCCAAAAGCTTCATTAGTAGACCTACAAGAAAGCTTTTAGAATTAAATAAGTCGTGATGCAAACTAAATTTAGTTCCCAACTTTCCATAAATAATAGTCACTATATTTGTAATTGTGTGGGAGAGTTATGAAGTGTTAAAGTGTGAGGGAGGAATAATGTGTGAACAGCGAGCTGAAAAGGTGGGAGGCTTTAGAGGCTGTGTTCATTAATATTCAAGTAATGTATTAATATTAATATTAGTGTGAATTAATATTTGTAAGTACAAGTGTTTTGAGTCCTCCACATCTCTTTCTCTAAATTCAACATTTTTAAGTGAAGTGTTTTGAGGTATTATAACTTGCTTAATGTTGTAAGCATAACCAATCTATCCTAAGAAGTGATGGAGGATGTTGCCAACATTGTTTTCTTTAATCTGCATCCTAAACTACAAAAATGTCCATCCAAAGACCTATGTACACATAACCAACCTACTAGCTTATTGAGGGAGTTTGACTCAATATTGTAGTATCTTTTTTCAGTTGCACCAGGTAAAATACCATTGCAATAAATGTGGGACAATTTTGGGGTCATTCCTTCAGAAGTCAAAGTTAGTCCTTGCCCTAAATTATTGGAACATTTCTTATTTGTTATATGTTTCTTCCTTTTTAAGTTTTAATGTATATTGAAATTTTGCATTAGGTATTGACTTTAGATGAGATTTATAGATTTTAATTTTTTTTTTTTTGCTTAGCAGAAGGAAAGATAAACAACATATTAATAAAACAACAAATAAAAAGAAAGAAAAATATGCAATAAACATTCTAATGACAATTTACTTCACATCTATTGCTAAATCTAATAAAACATGCACTAATAAAAGCATTAAATACGCAACATGTAAATCAACATGTATAATGTACGAGTAATAAAAAGAATTTCAATCATTTAGAAACATAAAAAAAAAAAAAAAGAACAAGGAGAAAGTTTTACAAAATTTTTAAAAATAATAAGTTTATCTAAAATTTCAAAAATAAAAAACTTATCAAAATATTAAAAAATATAAAGTTTGACTAAATTAAAAAAAAAAAAAAAAAGTAAACCAAATCCAAAAATAAGATTTTTTTTAGAGCTTTCAAAAAAATCCAAAAAAAGGAATTTTTTTCCAAACACTTCGAAAATAAGAATTTTTTCAAACTTTCCAAAAGTAATTTTATTTCCAACCATTCTAAAAATATGAATTTTTTCCAAACTTTCTATGATTTTGAATTTTTCTAAACTCTCAATAAATAGAAATTTTTTTAATAATATGAATTTTTCAAAACTCTACATAAATAGAATTTTTTCAAAAAATCTCCAAAAATAAGAATTTTTCAAAACTCTCCTTAAATAGAAATTTTTTCAAACTCTTCCAAAATAGCAATTTTTTCAAACTTTCAAATAATAATTTTTTTTTCAAAACTCTCCAACAATAAGAATTTTTTCAAACTCTATAAAAAATGAATTTTTCTAAACTCTCCAAAAATAAGATTTTTTTTCAAAACTTTCTATATATAGTATTTTTTCCAAACTCTCAATAATAAGAATTTTTTACGGACTCTCAAGAAAAGAAATTTTATCAAACCCCAAAAATTGGATTTTTTTTCTTTCCAAACTCTCCAAAATTAGAAAATTTTTCAAACTCTTTATAAATATAATTTTTTAAAACATTAAAAAAAAAAAAGGAATTTTTCAAGCTTTAAAAATTAGAAAATTTTCACTACAAGAAAAAGTGGTATCTGAGACAAAAATTTGTTCTTGAAAGTGACACATTTAGAGACAAAAATTTAGCATTCATCCTTGATGTTGTTAACAAAAAATTTGACCTGTAAAAGTTAATAATGACAAAAAATTAGGACAAAATTTTTGTCACAAAATAATTATTAAAAACAAACATTAAATTTGTCCTTGAAAAGTTGGTGGGAATTTTACTCCATAAATTTTTGACAAAAAAATTGTTCTAAAAAATGGTGGGAAATTCCTATCAAGTCTTGTGACAAAACATTTTGTTTTTAAAAATCAAAATTATTAAAAAAAAATTGATAATATATTTTGGACAAACTTTTTGTCCTTAAAAATCTTAAAATTTGGGACAAAATATAATAGACTATTAGGGACAAAATTTTTTTCTAAAAAATTAATAAAATCATAATATAATTTTGTTCAGTATTAGAGAAAAAATATTTACCAATGAATTGGTTAAACAATTACCATAAATATTTGAGATTTTTTTTTCCACAACAAGTAAATGAAATTATTAAGTTATTTATAAAATAAAGTAAATTGATGTCTATTTTTCTAAAATAATGACACTTTATGATATATTTTTTTATATTTTGTGATAAATTATTATATTGTAATTTTTTAATTAATGTTTTATATTGAATACTTTTAAAATACATTCTTATATTACATATTGGCTATGTTAATAAAATAAAATAAAAGATGACAACAAATTTATGTATTTTATAAATATAATTATTGCTAGAATAAGATAATAAATAATAATGATATTAAGTATGTTATTTATTACATAAATAAGATTTCTTTAAGTATATTATTCTGTCAAATATAAAAGGGCAAAAGGTTAAGGAGGTCTTGTAATTCTTAGCAAATGAGCACTTTAAGTCCCGTAATTATTAGGTTAGACACTTTAAGTCCCATAATTTATTAAAATAGGTCAATTAAGTACAATGGGTCTTTAATTAACGGTATTAATTTCAACAGTTAAATTATAAATAAAGTAATAATTGTAGATATATTTTAAAGAAACAAATTATACACATATTTTAAAGAAATAAAGAAAAAAAAAAAAAGCAAATTAAGAACCCTGCACAACCCACCCCACCCCATGTTTCTATTTCCTTTTTCCATTTTCTCTTTCCCTTTTCCCTTCTACAGTAGCCACCTTTCTTTCCCCATTCTCTACTGACCACCACCATTCTTTAATTTTTTATCAAGCGTACGCCTATATAGTTTATACCGAGCAATATTGCCAAGCTTTTGTGTTAAATCGATTAGCTTTCCTTTGGGAAGGAATCAATTAGGGAAGCAATTAAATGGCATACTAGGATAAGAAATCAGAATTTCTTTGTCGCACAAGTGGGGTTCCACCAAACTATGGTAAAATCCTTTTGATTATTTACCTTTGTGTTATAAAAGTTATATTTGGTTGTGTGCTTCTGCCTTTTGCATTTGGAAAAGAGAATAACTTTAAAGAGTTATGGTCCTTCATTTGTATTTTTGTTGAGTTTTGTTGAGCATATGTGGTCTGTGATATTCTTGGCTAGAATTGGAAAGAGTTGTACAACTTGTGGAAGGAACGGACATAATCGAAAGATTTGTAAGAAGCAGTGCCAACAATTTCAACATCAGTTGCATATAAGGTATGAAATTATCTAAATATTTCATTTTAAAATTGTTTTAGTTTTATTTTTCTACTTATTGATGTGTTTATTTACATAGGTACCTATTGATAACAATTATTGTCAAATTCTTAAAAATAAGGTATTGTGTTATCATTTTGTAAATATTTATTGTAGTTATACATAACGTAATTGTTTTAATCTTAGTTAGTATAATTTAATTAACTTTGTTAATATAGACTCATGTCAAAGTTACTATTGATATAAGAACCCAACAATCCTAGGTAAACATTTTTTCATATTTCAAATATATGAAATATGACAATAATTATAATCATTATCATTTGATACATGACAATAATTATTATATTTTAAGTTGAAGCTAAAAAGGACAGTGCACACAACTTGGATACCGTATAAGTTGACATTCAGAACTTTTGGATGCAAATTAACTATGTATTTTGTTCAAGGCTTAAATTTAGGACATTCAGGATATTTCTCTTATACTAATGGGTGTGTTTAAGACTTAATTCACATTAAGTCATTTTGAAACAATTTTATCGAGTCATTTAGGATTGATTTGAAGAGTATTTTAACAATTTATTTAATGTATTGGATGGATAGTTATAAACAAACAATTATTATTTTTTGTAAAAATATTAGTATTTGAAATGAATGATATTATGATTTATATAAGTAGAGAAGCACAATTTTGACCAAAATTTTTAGCACAATTTATTCATTCAATTTTTGCCCAAAATGTTTGGGAACAAATTTTATACATACAAGTAGCAACAAGAAAGTATATACGAAATAAAAAGAATTAGAAAAAAAAATTGAATACTAACTTTAAATATTTTTTATTTTTGGAAAATTAGAGTATAAAAAAAATAATAAGTCAACAAATAAAATAAATAATTGCCTCTTAAAAAATGACGTATCCTTTAATGAAAATATAGATAACGAGGATAAGGATGACAAGTTGTTGGGATGGGTAAAATCATATTTTATTCTTAAAAAATGATAATTTAGTAAACTTTAACGATTTATTTAACATAATAATAATATGATTAAATTGACCAAATTATAAAAATTATGGGACTATTGTTACTTAATTCAATAATTATGAGATTAAGCTACTTAAATTGAATAATTACAGAACCTTTGGTGCCTTGCTTCTAAATACAAAATATACGTTATTTTTTAGATTAGTCAATACTAATTTTATTATTATTATTATTATTAGGAAAAGTATGCACTTTTAGTTTTATTATTAAAATGAATACTTAATGTCTATCAAAATATTGAAATTTAGCAACTATAAGTAATATAATTTTTATATTATAATGTTTAACTTTCATATATAATGAAATTATAGGTACCAATCTGAAAATTTTTTGGACTAAATTACTCATTTGTATTTAATAACAAGACTATCATGATCTTTTACTGAAAATTAAAAGATTTTTAATATTTAATATGATAATTATGGGACTAAAATAGTTATGGATAAAATTTATGAAAAAAAGGGTTAAAAAAACCTAAAACCCTCTCACACACCCACTGTAAAAATATGGACAATGACAGCCTTTTTATTAAAGTTATTAAAGTAAAAAATAAATAAAACCGTCATAAATTTGTTGCCGTTGTATAAAATTTATAGTTTAATTATTAAAAAAATTTGAAGCATAATTTTGTAAGATGTTTACCGCCTGTCTTATAAATTATAAGGCGCGTCTGTAAATTACATATAGAAAAGCCGCCTTATATCGTGTTACCGTTGTATAAAATTTATAGTTTAATTATTAAAAATAATTTGAAGCATAATTTTATAAAATGTTTACCGCCGGTCTTATAAATTATAAGGCGCCTCTATAAATTACATATAGAAAAGCCGCCTTATATTCTGTTAATGTTAATTAGGGTTAGGGCAAGTATCACTACAAGTCCTTATTTCTTCTCAGCCCTTGGTTCTTTCGTGTCCCAAAACCACCCGCTAGCCCTCATCATCCCAACCCTCCCTAAGCTCTAAGCCTCATTTGTCTCCTCCAGTCGTGCGCCACCATCTCCTGCGTCGTTATCCTCTCCAGGCTGCTCCTCTTCACCATGTCGTTCTTCTCTCCAGCGCTGCTCCTCTTCGCCATTTATTGTTATTAATATCTTGAATTTTTATGGAATTTACTTACCACTACGATTTGAGAATACTATGCCAAATTCTCCATAAAGATAAACTTTAGAATCCAGTGTCTGCAATGGTCACATGGCTCGACTTTTTGTGGAATTTACTTACCCCTAATTGTACATGTTGTTTCTTGTACAAACTTTTTCAAGAGGTTCATTATTAGTGAAAAGTGAACGCGTTGGAGCAGCCACTAATGTCCACCTTCTGATGATAAACTCATGGCAGGAAAGGTTTACCGGGATATTGTTGGAAGCGTATACTATGTTGCTCCTGAAGTGCTAAAGCGCAAATATGGGAAGGAACTAAATATATGGAGTGCAGGGGTTATATTATACATTTTGCTCAGTGGCGTACCTCCTTTTTGGGCCGGTAAAAAACATATTCTATACTTTTGTTCAACACACTTATTAATTTATAGGCTGAACTAGGTTTTTTTTTTTTTTAAGGGTGAAATTAAGTATTTTTTATATTTGCGACTTTCAGAAACAGAGAAGGGCATATTTGATTCCATATTGGAAGGACACATTGACTATGAGAGCCACCCTTGGCGGAATATATCAAGCAGTGCAAAGGACCTAGTCCGGAAAACGCTGATCCAAGACCCGAAAAAACGAATTACTTCTGTACAGGTTCTAGGTAAGAACATCACTAACAGCTGCTACATGAAAGAATACACATCCTCATTAAAAGAGCATATAGAAACAGTTTTTGGGCAACTATAGGCTAGTATTTTCGTGATTTGATTATATAACATATCAAAATGAATACACAACCTTCAAAAGTCTTCATTTTCTTTTACTGCTTCAAATTTACATAATCATTTCACTTCAAGGACATTAAGAACATGGCTTTGACATCTACACTATTTGAGTAAGTTGAAGCCAGTTCTACTTTCACGTGAGAATTGGCAACCATAGTTCTAACTATTATCAAATTTGGATGGCTTGTTTAGAGCACCCATGGTTGAGAGAAGGTGGCGAAGCGTCAGATAAAGCTATAGACAGTGCAGTGCGTTCTAGAATGAAAGCAGTTTAGGCCAATGAACAAACTGAAACAACTTGCACTAAAGGTATGTATGTTTAAAGATCCACATCCTTGGAGTACAGAGTGCTTAGAAATATTCACATAACTTATGGTAAAAAAGAGCAATGTCCTACATGTCATTCATATTGCGGTATCATTTCTAATATACTGAATGATTAACACTTGCTGGTTATTGCTGAAAATCTTTCCTCAGATGAAATCCAAGGACTGAAATCAATGTTTGCAAACATCGACACTGACAACAGTGGCATCATTACTTATGATGAGTTGAAGGCAGGATTGGTCGGTCTTGGTTCTATGCTCACAGAAGTTGAAGTGAAGCACTTATGGACGCGGTAGGATATCACTGGAATGTAAATGTTCTAATTACATATATATTTCTTTTGATTTGTACCCAACTTCTTTCTTCACTTTTTTTTCCAGGCTGTAGTGGATGGGAATGTAACCATTGATTACATTGAATTTATCACTGCCACAATGCATCGACACATGCTAGAAAGGGAAGAACATCTTTACAAGGCCTTTCAGTATTTTGATAAGGACAGCAGTGGGTGAGTGTTCTTCTAATATCTGAAATTATCTATTTAAAATACAATCTGTAGATCAAGAAAGTTCTTGAGCAAGCATATCTTTTTTTTTTTTGCGCTTCAGAATTTCATTAGTCATTAATACACTCCAAAAGAAACTCGTTTGAGTGAAAATTTGGTCTAAGAAGGATAAATAGAGACTTCAATACAGCCTGTAAAAAATGATGCTGTTTTTTATTTTTATTTTTCATATATAGAATTTTTTCAAACTCTCAGGAATTTTCCAAAACTCTACAAAAATATGAATTTTTTCTTACACTTCATAAATAGAAAATTTTCCACTCTTTAAAAATAGGAATTTTTCAACTCTCCAAAAATAAGAATTTTGTCGAGAATTTTTTTCCTTCAAAACTTTCCACATATAGGAATTTTTTCAAACTCTCCATAAATATGAATTTTTTCAAACTCTCCATAAATATGAATTTTTTCAAACTTTTCAAAATAAGGATTTTTTTTCCTTCTAAATTTTCCAATAATAGGAATTTTTACAAACTTAAAAAAAAAAAAAGATTTTTGTCCAAAATTTGGATTTTATTCCAAACTCTCCAAAATTAAGAATTTTTCCAAACTCTCCATAAATAGGATTTTTTTACAAACTCTCTAAAAGTAGGATTTTTCCAATCTCTCAATAAATATAATTTTTTCCAAACTTTTAAATAATAGGAATTTTTCTAAACTCTCCATAGAAGTTTATCAAAACTCTCTAATAATAAGAATTTTTCAAAACTCTTCAATAAATAGGAATTTATCAAAACTCTTCAATAATATAAAATTTTCCAAACTCTCCAATAATAGGAGTTTTTCCAAACTCTCGAAAAAAAGAAATATTTCCAAACTCTCCAATATTAAGGAATTTTCAAAACTCTCAATAAATAAATTTTTTTCAAAACTCTCCAAAATTAGGAATTTTTTAAAACTCTCCATAAATGTGAAAATTTCAAAACTCTCCAATAATAAGAATTTTTTCAAACTTTTCATATATATATGAATTTATCCCAAACTCTCCAATAATACGAATTTATTGTAACTCTCTAGTATTAGGAATTTTTTTAAACTATCCAAAAATAGGATTTTTGTCTTTTCAAAACTTTCAATATATAGGAATTTTTCCAAAATTTGCATAAATAGAATTTTTTCTAAAATTACTAATTTTTTCATTCTCTCCTATAATAGGAATTTTCAAAAATTTTCAATAATATAAATGTTTTCATACTTTACAAAATAAGGAATTTTTTCATACTTTCTAATATTAGGAATTTTTTCACTCCAAAAAAAAAAAAAGGAATTTTTTCAAATTTTCCAAAAATAGGAATTTTTTCATACTTTCTAATATTAGGAATTTTTTCACTCCAAAAAAAAAAAGAAGGAATTTTTTCAAAATTTCCAAAAATAGGAATTTTTTCAAACTCTCCATTAATATAATTTTTTCAAAACATTCCAAAAATATGAGTTTTCTAAACTTTTCAAAATTATAAATTTTTCCAAACTTTCCAAAATAGGGATTTTTTTTCCCAAAGTTTCCAAGATTAGGAATTTTCAAAACTCTCCAAAAATAGGAATTTTGTCCAAAATTAGGATTATTTTCAAACTATCCATAATTAGGATTTTTTTGAACCATCAATAAATATAAATTTTACAAAACTCTTAAAAAAATAGGAATTATTCCAAACTTTTCATAAAAAGGAATTTTTTCATTCTTTCCAAAAAAAGAAAGAAAGGAAGTTTTCAAAACTCTCCATTTATAAGAATTTTTCAAAACTCTCAAAAAATAAGAAATTTTCTAAACAATCCAAAAATTGAAACTTTTCCAAACTTTCCAATGATAGGAATTTATCAAAACTTTTAAAAAATAGAACTTTTTCCTAACTCTCCATAAATTGAAAATTTTCCTAGATAGTTTTTTTTTTTTTTTTTTCTTTTCAAAATGTTCTAGAAATAGGTATTTTTCAAACCTTTCAAAAGTAGAAATTTTTTCAAACTATCCAAAATTAGGATTTTTTCCAAAATTTTCATAGTTAGGAATTTTTTCAAAGTTCTCCACTAATGGGGATTTTTTCAAACTCTAAAAACATTGGAATTTTTTCAAAATTTTGGATTTTTTTCAAACTCTCTTAAATAAGATTTTTTCAAACTATTGAAAATTAGAAATTTTTTCAACTATCTAAATTTTTTTTTTTTTTTTTCAATTTCTCCGCACAAAGGAATTTTTCCAAACTTTTCAATAATAAAATTTTTTCTAAACTATCAAATAATTAAATTTTTTTCTAAACTCTTCATATATAGGAATGGAACAATTTTTACAAAAATAAAAATTTTTCAAACTCTACGAAAATAGGAATTTTTCGGAACTCCAAAAAAGGAATTTTTTTTCTAAACTCTCCAAAAATAGAAATATTTTCAAACTTTCTTCAAAAATAGGAATTTATCCAATTTTTACAAAATTATAAATTTTTTCAAACTACAAAAATAAGAATTTTTTCAAACTTTCCAATAATAAGAATTATTCAAACACTTTAAAATTAGGATTTTTTCAAAACTCTCCAAAAATAAGATTTTTTTTCAAACTATCCATAAATATGAATTTTTTTGAACTTTCCATGCATATGAATTTTTCTAAACTCTCAATATAAATATATAAGAATTTTTCCGAACTATCCATGTACGTAAAATTTTTCCTACTCTACAAAAATAGGCTTTTTTTTTTTTGTTTTTCAAATTTTCAAATAATAGGTATTTTTTCAAACTTTCCAATAATAGGAATTTAACAAAACTTTCCAAGAATAAGAATTTCACTATCCAAAAAAATGAATTTTTCAAACTTTCCATAAAAAAGAATTTTTTTTGAAACTATTCATAAATAAATTTTGTTCTTAAATAGGATTTTTTTCCCAAACTTTCCAAAATTATTAATTTTTCCTAACTCTCCATAAATAGGGTTTTTTTCTTCACAACATTCTTAAAATTGGTGGGTAACATCTAGTAGCTCATTTAGTTCCTTTGGGTCTGGTTGTTGGTGTGGATACGGTTCGGACTGTCTACTAGATTGGTTATAAGGGCAGGTAGCGTCCCTTCTATCACCTTAAGGTTTTAGTCGGAATGGTAGGCGCTTGTTCCTTATCATTTGGTATCAAAGCTTGATCTCGGGTTCGAATCCCGCCATGTTCGAAGACGAACCTTCTTTGCGAGGGAGGGAATGATGCGACCTCAGTGAGTAACAACCAAGGGTCTGGTGGATTCCAAATTACATTAGTGGGTAACATCTAGTGACTCATTTAGTTCTTCTGGGTCTGGTTGCTGGCGTGGATAGGGTTCGGACTGTCTATTGGACTAGGTTATAAGGGCAAATAGCGCCCCTTCTATCACCTTAAGGTCTTAGTCGGAATGGTAGGCACTTGTTCCTTATCATTTGGTATCAGAGCTTGATCTCGGGTTCGAATCCTGCCAGGTTCAAGGACGAACCTCCTTTGCAAAGGAGGGAATGATGCAACCTTGGTGAGTAACAACCAAGGGTCTGGTGGATTCCAAATTACATTGGTGGGTAACATCTAATGGCTCATTTAGTTCCTCTGGGTCTGGTTGCTGGCGTGGATAGGGTTCGGACTGTCTATTGGACTGGGTTATAAGGGCCGGTAGCGCCCTATCAAAGGGCGCATTGGTTGGACATTCTTCTGAAAGTAGACATTTAAAAAAACAATATTGACGTTTTATGATTTTTAATCCTAAGATATGTCATTAAGTTTACTATTTTATAGACAAATTTTAGATATTTTAGTTGTTAATGAGGTTAACGTGTATAGAAGCAATTACTAAGCTTTGATTTTCAAGATTGAGTTTGAAGGAGCTTGTAATCATGATTTGGAATTCATGGATTTTTTTGTTGAAAGAAAGTATTTGGGGAATGATTAAAAATGTGAATCAAGGGTTTGAGTTTTATGATTTTTAATTCTAAGATATGTAATTGAGTTTACTATTTTATAGACAAATTTTAGATATTCTAGTTGTTAATGAGGTTACTAACGATTATAGGAGCAATAATTAAACTTTGATTCTCAAGATCGACTTTGAAAGAGCAGATAATTATGCTGATGTGGATTTCATGAATTTTGTTTTGAAAAAAAGTATTTGGAGAATGATTGAGATTGTGAATAAGGGTTTGAGTTTTATGATTTTTAATCCTAAGATATGTAATTGAGTTTACTATTTTATAGACAAATTTTAGATATTTTAGTTGTTAATGATGTTACTAACGATTATAAGAGCAATAACTAAGCTTTGATTCTCAAGATTGACTTTGAAGGAGCAGATAATCATGTTGATTTGGATTTCATAGATTTTGTGTTGAAAAAAAGTATTTGGAGAATGATTGAGATTGTGAATCAAGGGTTTGAGTTTTATGATTTTTAATGCTAAGATATGTAATTGAGTTTACTATTTTATAGACAAATTGTAGATATTCTAGTTATTAATGAGGTTACTAACGATTATAAGAGCAATAACTAAGCTTTGATTCTCAAGATTGACTTTAAAGGAGCAGATAATCATGTTGATTTGGATTTGATGGATTTTGTGTCGAAAAAAAGTATTTGGAGACTGTTTGAGATTGTGAATCAAGGATTTAAGTTTTATGATTTTTAATGCTAAGATATGTAATTGAGTTTACTATTTTATAGACAAATTTTAGATATTTTAGTTGTTAATGAGGTTGCTTAAGTGTATAGAAGCAATCACTAAGCTTTGATTTTCAAGATTGAGTTTGAAGGAGCATATAATCATGTTAATTTGGATTTCATGGATTTTGTTTTGAAAGAAAGTATTTGGAGAATGAATTGAGAATTTGAATCAAGGGTTTGTGTTTTATGAATTTTTAATCCTATTTTATAGACAAATTTTAGATATTCTAGTTGTTAATGAGGTTGCTTACGTGCATAGAAGCAATCACTAAACTTTGATTTTCAAGATTGAGTTTGAAGGAGCAAATAATCATGTTAATTTGGATTTCTTAGATTTTTTGTATTGAAAGAAAGTATTTGTGAAATGATTGAGAATTTGAATCAAGGGTTTGTGTTTTATGATTTTCAATCCTAAGATATGTATTGAATTTATTATTTTATAGATAAATATTAGATATTTTAGTTAATGAGGTTACTAACGATTATAGGAGCAATAACTAAGCTTTGATTCTCAAGATTGACTTTGAAGGAGTAGATAATCATGGTTTGGATTTGATGGATTTTGTGTAAAAAAAAGTAATTGGAGACTGTTTGAGATTGTGAATCAAGGATTTGAGTTTTATGATTTTTAATGCTAAGATATGTAATTGAGTTTACTATTTTATAGACAAATTTTAGATATTCTAGTTATTAGTGAAGTTGCTAATGTGTATAGCAGCAATAACTAAGCTTTGATTTTCAAGATTGAGTTTGAAGGAGCATATAATCATGTTAATTTGGATTTCATGGATTTTGTGTTGAAAGAAAGTATTTGGAGAATAATTGAGAATTTGAATCAAGGGTTTGAGATTGTGAATCAAGGATTTGAGTTTTATGATTTTTAATGCTAAGATATGTAATTGAGTTTACTATTTTATAGACAAATTTTAGATATTCTAGTTGTTAGTGAAGTTGCTAATGTGTATAGCAGCAATAACTAAGCTTTGATTTTCAAGATTGAGTTTGAAGGAGCATATAATCATGTTAATTTGGATTTCATGGATTTTGTGTTGAAAGAAAGTATTTGGAGAATGATTGAGAATTTGAATCAAGGGTTTGTGTTTTATGATTTTTAATTTTATTTTATAGACAAATTTTAGATATTCTAGTTGTTAATGAGATTACTAACGATTATAAGAGCAATTACTAAGCTTTAATTCTCAAGATTGACTTTGAAGGAGTAGATAATTACGTTGATTTGAATTTTATGGATTTTGTGTTGAAAAAAGGTATTTGGAGAATGATTAAGATTGTGAACTAAGGGTTTGAGTTTTATGATTTTTAATCCTAAGATATGTGATTGAGTGTACTATTTTATAGACATTTTAGATATTCGAGTTGTTAATGAGGTTGTTAACGAGAATAGGAGTAATAATTAAATTTTGATTCTCAAGATTGACTTTTAAGGAGCATATAATCATGTTGATTTGGATTTTATGGATTTTGTGTTGAAAGAAAGTATTTGAGGAATGATTGAGAGTGCGAATCAAGGATTTGATTTTTGTGATTTGTAATCCATAGCTTGTGGTCGCTAACGAGTATAGGAGTAATAATTAAGTTTTGATTCTAACGATTGACTTAGAAGGAGCATATAATCATGTCGATTTGAATTTTGGTGGATTGTGTTAAAAGAAAGTATTTGAGGGATGATTATGAATGTGAATCATGGGTTTGAATTTTATAATTTTTAATGCTAAGATATGTGATTGAGCATACAATTTTATAGACAAATTTTAGATGTCTAGTTAATGAGGTTGCTAACTTGTATACAAGCAATAACTAAGTTTTGATTTTCAAGACTGACTTTCAAGGGGCATATACATGTTGATTTGGATTTCATGGATTTTGTGTTGAAAAAAAGTATTTTAGGAATGATTAAAAATGTGAATAAAGGGTTTGAGTTTTATGATTTTTAATCCTAGGATATGTGATTGACAAATTTTAGAAATTTTAACTATTAATGTGGTTTGTAATGTATATAGAAGTAATAATTAAGTTTTGATTCTCAAGATTGACTTTGAAGGAGTAGATAGTCATGTTGATTTGGATTTTATAGATTTTGTGTTGAAAAAAATATTTGAAAAATGATTGAGATTGTGAATCAAGGATTTGAGATTTATGATTTTTAATGTTAAGAAATGTAATTGAGTTTGTTATTTTTTGGACAAATTTTAGATATTCTAGTTGTTAATGAGGTTGCTAACGTGTATAAAAGCAACTATTAAGCTTTGATTTTCAAGATTGAGTTTGAAGGAGCATATAATCATGTTAATTTGGATTTAATGGATTTTGTGTTGAAAGAAAGTATTTGGGGAATGATTGAGAATTTGAATCAAGGGTTTGATTTTCAAGATTGAGTTTGAAGGAGCATATAATCATGTTAATTTGGATTTTATGGATTTTGTGTTGAAAGAAATTATTTTTGAAATAATTGAGATTTTGAATCAAGGGTTTAATTTTTATGATTTTTAATTCTAAGATATGTAATTGACTTTACTATTTTATAGAGAAATTTTAGATATTATAATTATTAATGAGGTTACTAACGATTATAAGAGTTATAACTAAGTTTTGATTCTTAAGATTAACTTTCAAGGTGTAAATAATCATGTTGATTTGGATTTTATGGATTTTGTGTTAAAAAAAGGTATTTGGAGAATGATTGAGATTGTGAATTAAGGGTTTGAGTTTTATGATTTTTAATCCTAAGATATGTGATTGAGTGTATTATTTTATAGACAAATTTTAGATTTTCTAGTTATTAATGAGGTTGTTAATGAGTATAGGAGTAATAATTAAGTTTTAATTTTTAAGGTTGAGGAAGGAGCATATAATTAAGTTGATTTAGATTTTATGGATTTTGTGTTGAAAGAAAGTAGTTGGGGGAATAATTAAGAATGTGAATCAAGGGTTTAAGTTTTATGATTTTTAACCCTAAGTTATGTAATTGAGTTTATTATTTTATAGATAAATTTTAGATGTTTTAGTTGTTAATGAGGTTGTAGTAATAACTAAGTTTTGATTTTCAAGATTGACTTTGAAAGAATATATAATTAAGTTGATTTGAAAAATACTTACTTTCTAATATTATTGCATTGCAGTGATGTAAAAAGCTTATAGACTGTTATATGGTGTTTTTTGATGTACTTGTTTGATTTGGAAAATACTTACCAAGAATTGAATAGAGATTGGAAGGATCTCTTTATACATTCTATTTAGTAGGTGAATTATTAATTGTGAATTTAGTTCACTTTGAGTTTAAAATATTTTTGATTTTGATTTTGATTTTAATTAGTAAGATTGCAATATTTTTTGTTTTAATATGAATTTTGCTCAAAAAACAGTCCTTAATTATTTTATTTTTTTGTCCAAAAAGAACTCTCTGTACCAGTTTTATGGAAAAATAGTGTGTTTTAGAAAAGAGGGTAAAGTTATTTTATTGTTCAAGTTTCTGTGACTTGTATTTTGAATCATAGTTCCATCAAGTTCTTAACATTGGGTTGGATCAGATCATTAAGGTTTGACAGCTTACTGCTACCTTTGCTTTTTATTTTTTGATTTATAAATCGGTAATTGTCTCTTTTTCAATATGTTTTCACAGGCATGCAAGTTTCTCGACGAGAAATGGTATTATGTCTTCCACAAGCCAATTTTGTCATCTCATGACTGATTTGAATGCTTGATATGCAGATTCCGACGAAGAAAACGATAGGCCTTCAAACTATAGGCTTGAATGTATATAGTTGGAACTGTTGTCTTGCTTATCAGTAAGGGGAAGAATTCTCACATCTTAACGTTCAACGAAGAGTTGTTCTTCATATACCTTCTTCCTCTTATAATATTCAATGCAGGGTTAGTATATACTATTGGGAATAAGATAATTTGCTACTTCTTTGAGACCACTTTAATTTAGAGCTTCCAATTAATTACTTGGGTTGTTAATTATGCCAGATTTCAAGTGAAGAAGAAACTATTCTTTCACAACTTTTTAACCATTATGCTGTTTGGGGTGATTGGTGTTTTCATTTCAGTGTCCATTATATCAGTTGGTAATATTGTCATTATTCTGCTAAATTATTTGGACACATGTAATGTCTTTGGAAGTTGTAAATAATTTTAAGTTCTATGCTAAATTTATGCAACTTAATTTTTGCCTAGGTAGCTGGTGGCTGTTTACAAAACTGAACTTTGTTGGTTTAAATGCCCGCGAATATCTTGGTAATTAATTTTTTTTCCTGCAGTATTCTTATAGAATGGCTTTTTTATGTAATAGATGTATTTACAACTTTGTTCTGCATTTGAATTTGTACCTGTGGTTTCAATTCAGCTGTAGGAAGGATGTTCTCATCGACTGATACCATGTGTACACTGCAGGTTAGTTAGGTTCAATTTTCATATGCTTTTAATTACAAAATAGGTTGTTTGTTTTTTGGACTTTGTAGAAATGTTATAATATCTAGGTTCTCCATCAAGATGATACTCCTTTGCTGTACAGCCTCGTTTTCGGAGGAGTTGTAAATGATGCAACATCTATTGTTCTGTTCCATGCTATTCAAAAGATTGATGTTTGATGGCTTAGTGGCAAGACTGATCTTCATGTTTTCGGTGATTTTATGTATTTATTCTCAACAAGCACTGCTCATGGAGTCCTAGTAAGTTAGAGTATGAAACATTTAATTAGCATATGTGCGACTCTTAACTTATTCTAAATAAAATTTCCTGCTGTGTCTGTGATGAATGAGTTCCACATTAGCTAGTGATGGCAGATTTTGAATTTGTTTGAGTTCAGAGTACTTTCTTAATGAACACAACCTTTAGATTGGAAGACCATGTCTCAACAGCAGTTTCATTCATGGGTTGCGTTAACTTTTGTGCTGTAAATTCCTAGTCTTATTAGTAGCCTTGGTTTTTTTTTTACCCAAAAAATGAAAAGAAAATGGTAGCCTTCCTTTAAGGGAGAGAATTAATTTGGTATCTAGTGATAGAAAGGGAACTTTTCCCCTAGGTCTCAAACTAATCCATCTAATGGAGTTAATGTAATGGCATGAAATTGTGAAGCATCACAGTATACAGCTATTAATCTCCAATGAGATTGGTGAACATGTGATAATTGTATATATTAGTGGGTGAACAAGCCTTAGAAAATGTGCAGCATTCATGGATTTTTTTATTTTAAACGGGGTTCCAATTTCTAGTCTTCTTATTTTTTCTTTTTTTTTGAGATTCTATCCGGAATAGTTTTTGATTTCTTGGAGTCAGGACTTTTGACAGCATATGCCCTAAAAACCCTTTGTTTTGGGAAGCAAGTCATGCTGACTTTTGTATGTTAATTTTCACCTTAAACCGCTTGCTCATTATTTTCATATCTCCATGTGTGTCAACTTTTTTTATTTGCATGCCGACATTCAAGCATTAGTGCTTTAATGGTTTTAATGGCTTATCTGTCTTTACATGCTGGCTGAGGTAGATTATTGTGCTTCTGAACTGATCTAATCTCTATTATTACTTTGATTGCCACAAAATTCATAAATATGTGTATGGGTGAATTATATCGGATTTAGATGAATTTTTATCTCAAAAAATTTATTGTATCCAAGTTATTTTGTCTGTTAACTCTTACTGCTCACCTACAGGCATGGATTTGCAATGATGTCATTTGTTGTGGAGACGTTCATATTTCTTGACGTGGGAATGGATGCTCTTGACATTTCATAATGGAAGATGACTAAGTTAAGGTACTACAAAATTCTACATGATTCAACTTATATTCGTAGTAAAAATTAGAAATCTAATGTCAAGCACTGTGGATGCTCTTGACGTTGACATTTGTTGCCAAGAGTGTTTTCTTTAATCTGCATCCTAAACTACAAAAAATGTCCATCCAAAGATCTATGTACTCATAACCAACCTACTAGTTTATGATTAGATCAAGAACATTAGGTAGGACCCAAAAGAAAGCCTAATGATGCTGTTTTTGCTCTCTTTTTTCCTCCTAACATTGCCATCTTTACTTCAATTGAATGCACAGATTCATATTGAGGGAGTTTGACTCTATGTTCTAGTGTTTTGTCTTAGTTGCACGAGGTAAAATACCATTGCAATAAATGTGGGATAGTTTTGGGGCCATTCCTTCAGAAGTCATAAGTCATGGTTGGTCCTTGCCCTGAATGCCAATCCAAAGGACACTTCTCTTCACTTTTAACATTGAGCAGGTAAATTATTTGGATATTTCCCATTTATTATTTTTTCTTTCCTTTTAATGTATATTGAATTTTATTACTAGTTATTGACTTTAGAGGAGATTCATAGATTTACAAAAAAAATTGCTTAGCAGAAGGAAAGATAAACAACCCGGTAGGAAAGATAGTTAAACAACATAGTAATAAAACAGCAAATAAAAAGAAAGAAAAATATGCAATAAACATTCTAATGACAGTGTACTTCACATCTATTGCTGAATCTAACAAAACATGCACTAATAAAAACATTAAATACGCAACATGTAAATCAACATGTATAATGTACGAGTAATAAAAAGAATTTCAATCATTTAGAAACATAAAAAAAAAAAGAACAAGAAGAAAGTTTTACAAAATTTTTAAAAATAAAAAGTAAATAAACACGCAAATCAAAACTTCTAAAATAGGAATTTTTTGGGGCTTTCCAAAAATAAGATTTTTAGAGCTTTCCAAAAATATTCAAAAATAAGATTTTTTCTAAAAATAGGAATTTTTCAAACTTTTCGACAATAGAAATTATTCCAAACTTTCCAAATTTAGGTTTTTTTCCATGCTTTTTCATAAATAAGAAGTTTCCAAATTCTTCAATAATAAAAATTTGTCAAACTCTTCAAAAATATGATTTTTTTTTTCAAAATTAGGAGTTTTTCCAAACTCTCCTTTAATATGATTTTTTAAACTATTCATAAATAGGAATTTTTCAAAACTCTTCCAGAAAATGTTGAAAAAATAACAAATATGACACTCGTCAAAACTTGTAATAACAAAAATAGTACCTTTTCTATTCAAATTTATAATTTTACAATTAAAAAAATGTTTAATATATCATTTTTTTAAATCTATTTAATTGGAATTAAAACGACAATTTAGTCTTGTTTAATGTTGAACGTTTAAATTAAATGTTCAATGTTATTGGGGTGCTAGTTTTGTTATTATAAGTTTTAGAGGTGTTATTTTTGATAATTTCTCAAAAAGTTTTCAAAACTCTCCAAATATTAGAATTTTTCGTAACTCCAAAAATCAGAACTTTTTTAAACTCTCTAAAAATAGGAACTTTTCCAAACTTTCAAATGATAGGTATTTTTCTAAACTAGCTTTACATAAATTGGTTTTTTGTTTTCCAAAACAATCCAAAAATAGATATTTTTATTACTTTCCAAAAGTAGAAATTTCTAACCTTTCTAAAATTAGGAATTTTTTCTAACCTTTCTAAAATTTGGAATTTTTTCAAAGCTCTCCAATAATAGGAATGTTTTCAAACTCTTAAAAAATAAGAATTTTTCAAACTCTTCATAAATAATATTTTTTTCAAACTTTCCAATAATAAATTTTTTACTAAACTCTCAGGTATTATGAATTTTTTCTCAACTTTTCGTAGGTAGGTTTTTATCGAATTTTTATGAAATTAGAAATTTTTTCAAACTATCCAAAAAAAAATAGAAAGTTTTCAAACTTTTCAAAATTAAATTTTTTTCGAAACTCTACATAAATAAGATTTTTTTTTCAAACTATCCATAAATATGAATTTTACAAAACTATCCATATATAGAAATTTATTGAAAATTTCCAAAAAAAAGTTTTTTTTCCTAATTTTTCAAGAATTTTTTCGAACTCCAAAATTAGGATTTTTCGAAATTCTCTATAAGTAAGATTTTTTCAAAACTCTCTATAAATATGAATTTTTTTTCAAACTTTCTACATATAGAAATTTTTCTCAACTCTCAATATATAAGATTTTTTCCAAACTATCTATTATATATAGAAATTTTTCCAAATTTGGAAAAAATATTAACTGTTCATAACATTGAAATAATATGAATTTTTTCACTCCATTATTGCGAACTTTGTCAATGTTATGAAAAGTTCATAACTTTTCTTAATTCTCTAAAAATAGGAACTTTATCAAAAATTAGGATTTTTTTCAAACATAAAGGGGATTTTTTTCACTCAATCCTAAAATATGAATTTTTTCAAAAATTGAAATTTTCCTAAACTTTACAAAAATAGGAATTTTTCACCTATGTAAATTTTTCCAAACTTTTTAATAATAGATTTTTTTTTCCAAACTCTCCATATATAGAAATATATGCAAACTTTTAAACAATAGAATATTTTTTTCTTCAAAAATAGAAATTTTTTCAAACTCTCTAAAATTAAGAATTTTTTCAACATCTACAAAAATTGGAATTTTTTCAAAAATTAGGATTTTTTTCAAACTCTTTAAAATTAGAAATTTTTCCAGACTTTTCATATATAGGAATTTTACAAAATTAGGAATTTTTCAAACTCCAAAAATAAGAATTTGTCCAAAATTAAGATTTCTTCCAAACTTTCCATACATAAGAATTTTTTCAAAATCTAATAAAAGGAATTTTTTTCGAACGTTTCAAAATAAGATTTTTTTTCTTAACTTTCAAATAATATAAATTTTTGCAAACTCTTCATATTAAAACTTTTTAAAAAAAGGATTTTTGTCCAAAATTCGAATTTTATTCTAACTTTTCATAAATAGGATTTTTTTCAAACCCTTCAAATATAGTAATTTTTTGAAACTTTCTGAGAATTTTTCAAAACTCCTCAAATATAAGAATTTTTCCAAACTTTCCTATATTAGGAAGTTATCAAAACTATCCATAAATAAATTTTTTTTCAAACTCTCCTATCAATTGGAATTTTTTCAAACTCTCCACAATTAGTTTTTTTTTTTTTTTTTTCAAAATATTCCAAAAATAGGTATTTTTCAAAACTTTTAAAAGAAGCAAACTTTCCAAATTGAGGATTTTTTTGAAGCTTTACAATAATAGGAAATTTTCCGAAGCTTTTCAATATTTGAAATTTTTTCAAAACTCTCTAATAATAATGATTTATTTAAATTCTCCAACAATAAGAATTTTGTCATATTTAAGATTTTTTCCAAACTTTTCATGAATAAGATTTTTTCAAACTATTTGAAAGTAGAAATTTTTCTAAACTTTCCAATATTGAGAAATTTTTTTAAACTCTCCATATATAGGAATGTATCCAATGTTTTCAAAATTAAGATTTTTTCAAACTCTTTAAAAATATAATTTTTTCAAAACTCCAAAAATAAGTATTTTGTCCTAAAATAGAAATTTTGACGAAAATTTTTTCATACTCCCCAAAAATATGTATTCTGACCACAAACAAGATTTTTCTCCAATTAGAATTTTTTCAAAATTCTCTAAAAATTAGTAATTTTTTCAAAATTCTTAAGAAATAGTGGTCTTTTCCATACTCTCCATAAATAAGAACTTTTCCAAACTTTACATAAATATATTTTTTTAATCTCTCTCCTATATTAGAAAATTTTTCAAACTCTTCAATTTTTTTTTCTCTAAACATTCCAAAAATAGGTATTTTCAAAACTTTCGAAGATTAGAATTTTTTCCTAACTCTTTAATAATATGAATTTTTCCGTTGCTCTCCAAAAATAGGGATTTTGTTCAAAATTAGGATTTTTTTTTCCAAAGCTCTCCAATAATAGGGAGTTTGTTCAAAATTGGTATTTTTTTTTTATTTTTTTTTATATATTTTGGAATTTTTTCATACTTTCCAATAATCAAAATTATTAAAACTCTCCAAAAATAAGAATTTAAAAACTCTCCATAAATAAGTTTGTTTCGAACTATCCATAAATAAGGATTGTATCCAATTTTTACAAAATTAGGAATTTTTCAAATTCTACAAACATAGAAATTTATCCAAACTCTCCATCGATAGGATTTTTTTAAAACATTCTAAAAAATGGTAATTTTCAAACTCTCCTACAATTAGGAATTTTCTTTTTCAAACTCTTCATAAATAAGATTTTTACAAACTATTTAAAATTATAAAATTTTCCAAACTTTTCAATAATATGAATTATTTAAACTCTCCAAAAATAAGAATTTTGTCATAAATTTGGATTTTTCCTTACTCTCCATAAAGCAAGTTTTTTTTTTTTTTTTTTTTTCAAACTATCCATAAATAGGAATATTTTTAAACTTTCCGTATGTAAGAATGTATCCAATTTTTACCAAAATAGGAATTTTTTCAAACTCTCCATAAATGAGTTTTTTTTTTAAACATTTCTATAATAGGAATTTTTTTCTAACTCCAAACTTTTCTATATGTTTACCTAATTCACATAATGTATGCTTATTGTTTTTCTATTGCTTGTTACTAGCTTGGACAGGAGCATGTGAAGCGCCTTATCACTTGTTTGTTTACTGCAGATTATTCTTAAAAGTTTGTTGTTTAACTTAGTGTGTTGATTTAAACATGTTTTTGTTATTTATTTTGCTGTGCTATTTACTTAATTCAAGTCTTGAGACTTGACTGAGTTGGAATAAAGCTCGCGAAAAGATTCTATGGGTTGGCATATTAACTCCCTTCTAAGTCTCGGCTATCTCTTTAGGTCGAAAATTCAATTCACCTATGTGCAATTGTTTCAATGTATGGAACTCTTAATTAGTATCAGAGTGGGTCACCTTTGTTTAGGTTTAACTGTCTGGGTATTCGATTCTAGTGCTCTATCTATACATACACACACTTTTTTGTGCCCTATCTCTAATGGAGTGGACTTTTGTTTATTGTGTGAGTTTGTTTACGTGCACTTGTGTTAATTGCATAATCTCTATTTTCCTATTTATTCTCGTATGCTTTGTGCATTTCTATCTAAATGCATTTTTCTTATTATATCAGCATTCTAGGGTAGCATGTAAATTGCATCTGTGATTGTATGATATTTCATTTCATGATGTTTGTTCTGTGATGTATGTTTATTGCGTATCTTGTAATCCACCTTCTCAAGTAATTGTCAAACAAAATATATGATTAATTGATTCTACCTTATGCATACATTCCTCTCTCAAGTAAACTACACATAGTATAGTAATTTAACCTAATTACACTCTCATGCTAAGATTACACTAATACTCATTGAGAATGCCAATTATTGATCACATACACAAGAATCATATTGGAAAAATTCCTATTTTTGGAGAGTTTAACAAAATTCCTACTTTTGAAGAGATTGAAAATTTTCTATTATATGAAAGTTTGCATACATGTTTTGACAAAATTCCTATTTTTGGAGAGTTTAACAAAATTTCAACTTTTGAAGAGATTGAAAATTTCCAAGAGATTGAAAATTTCCTATTATATGAAAGTTTGCATAAATTTCTTCATATCATGAGTTTGAAAAAAAAATTTCTATTAATTGAAAGTTTGAAAAATTTTCTATTATTTGAAAGTTTAAAAAAAAAATTCAATATATGGAGAGTTTGGAAAAATTCTTTTTTTGGAGAGCAAATTTTCATATTTAAGGATAGTTTGAAAAAAAAAATCCTAATTTTGGACACAATTCTTATTTTTGGAGAGTTTTAAAAAATTCCTAATTGTGAATGTATGGAAAATTTTCTTACTTTCGAAAGCTTGGAAAATTCCTTTTTTTTTTTGGAATATTTAAAAAAAAAATATTTAAGTCTAGTTTAGAAAAATTTCTAATCTTGGAGAGAGTAGAAAAAAAAAAAATTTTGGAGTTCAAAAAAATTCCATTTTTTGAAAGATTGAAAAAATTCTTAATATCTTGTTTGGAAGAATTACTAATTCTAAAAAGTTGGAGAAAATTATTATTATTGAGAGTTTGATAAAATTATTCCATATAAAAGTTATGAAAAATCCTAATTTTGACAAAAATCTTAATTTTGAAGAGTGCAAAAATTCTTATTATTAGAGAGTTATGATAAATTTTAATTATTGGAGTTTAGAAAAGTAATTTTTTGAAAGTTTGAAAAAAAAAAAAAAAAAATCCTACTTTTAGACAAAATTACAATTATTGTAAAGTTTGAAAAAAATTCATATTTATGTTGAGTTTGGAAAAAATCATAATTTTGTAAAGTTATGAAAATATCTATTTTTGGAATGTTATGAAAAAAAATCCTACTCAAAGAGAAATAAAAACCACATAAGTGAACACATATAACACGGAGTCCGACATTTATACGTGCTAGGTAGGGCATAAGAGACTTCGTAATGCACACACAAGACATATCGTCAAGAAGGGCACTAAAGCACCAATGGCACATACATGTGTAAGCGAATCTGTAAGAAAAAGTTGACAAGAAATCCAATTATCTTCCAAGTTGACACACTTTTAATGGTCCATTAATCTTCCCCCAATAACACTTGGGATAGATTTGATTCTGCAACCTCACCCCATACCATGCATACAAAAAAGGAAAGACATCCTAGTCTATTAAAGAAAAACATGTGCTGTAGAACCTAACAACAAATGTCAGACAAATAACTACATGCAACAAAACACTTCAAAGCAAGAAAATAAGACATGTGAAATAAGAGAATACTAACTATGCACAAAACAAAACATACTAAGGGTCCTATTTATGCATTGTTCAAACAAAGAGAACCCAAAGGAAGATCACAAATTACAGATAAGCAAAATAGGGCAACCACAAAAAAAAAAAAATATATGCAACACAACACTTCCTCAAACAATAAATGCACACATTTACTCCAAAATGTATATATATCGAGTAGTAACAATGTAATGCATCTTACACTTTCACAACTCCTAAATAAATGCATCCACATAGCAAATAACATACAAAATAAGGAAGCATACTAAGCACTTTACGAGAAACATAGTTCACAATCACACAAACATACTAGAAGAGAGTGAAACAGACAAGCACAAGAAAACATCAAAACAAATAAATGAGAAGACAAAGATGGCATCAAAAGAGATCTTTAACACAATCCGCACACTATTGCCTTAAAAGGAATCATTTGCAACACTCACATCATCACTAGCCAAAAAAGGTTAGGAACTCGACTCACTAGTGAATAACACAAGTGCAAAAATACCTCGTACCAACAATACAAAAAACACTTGATGTATTGTTGACACAAACTCCTTTAATCACAAAATATGTTTTTCATAAAATCACCTTGTATCTCAATACAGAACTACACTCAACATATTGGTGATACAAAAATACAATTTATAAAAACCAAATTCTCAAAACTTATATCTGCGAATTATTAATACAAAAAAATACTCAACATATTAATGATTAGAAATTACAAAAATGATTTTAACAAAACAAAAGTTTTCAAGAACACAACTCAGATTTCTCAAACAAACATTCAAAGAATTTGACAACGAATTACATGCAAAAGAAGAATACCAAAAAGTAAAAGACAAACATAGAACTAACACGCAATATACTAGGTAACAGAAAAACAACCTAGTAAAACAAAGAAAGCAGAGATTATATAGGACGGCACATGGTAATACATGATGTAATTATATGGCGTGATGCTTATGCAAAAAAGCAAAACAAATACACAAGCAAGATAACACACAAGCCTAATAAAAATTATAGAGAAAATCCACCACGTATTAACAATACCGAAAAATATTCGATGTATTGTTAATAAGGCAACTCTATTTTAAAATAAAACTTAATCCAACTCCAACTCCACACTCGATGTATTGGAATAAAAAAATCATTAAAAATTTTCACAAAGTATCAAACTAATATTTAACCCTAACTCTGAAGCATTAATATGAAGCAATACTCAACATATTAATGATATGAAATTTTGTAAAATATTTAGAATGCTCAAAAACATTTTTTCCCATAAATTCCAAAAATACTTTTTAATTCAAGTCGCAACTAGTAGAGGATTAAATAAGTAAACATAAACAAAAATATCAATTAATAATAAAGATATTAAAAATAAAATTAGAATACAATTAAAATAGCAAATCCAAAATATAAATTCTTAAAAAATATGAAAATTAAAATCAAAATCATGAATCATTATTAAATATATTTAAAATTATGTGAAAAAATTAAAAAATAAAAATAAAAATAAAAATCTTTAGTGCGTGTTTTATAACAATTTTTATTTAGAGTTGATTGATAAGAATTTAATCAAAGAATAACTCTTTTTATTGTAACTTAATACAATATGATATTCTGACATAATCTAACTGGTCTTATTTTTTTAGTAATAAGTCATACAATAACTATTTTTACCCTAATATCTCTAATTTTATATTCAATAAATAATTAATATATTATTTAATGTATATTACAACTTAATATATTTAATACTATCTATTAAAAAAAAAAAAAACCAAAAAAATAGAACTAATTGCAAATTTTCGTAAATGGGACTAATAATTAAACGCCAATGATCTAATTTATTTCGTTTTTTTTTTTGTTTTTTGTTTTGGGTTACCTCACCAATGCCCGAAGAAGCCCTCGTAATGAGAACAACCTTTTCAGCAACATTTTCACTGACAAAGTGATTGAGGATGGAGATGCAGAATTTGTAGAATAAGAGAGTGAAAAGAGGACGAAGGGGTGAATTCTAAGAGAGGATTTTGTAAATCAAGGATGACTAGACAGCCACCTGGACATATTTTTTTATATAGCAATAAAGGTAAAGTACTACCGGTGAATAGTATAGATAATGCTGTTTGATTATATACAATACGTTAGGGACGAAATAGTATAATTATATATAAAAAAAATTTTGACGATAGGTTAAAATGTTAATCATTATTGGTATTTTAAAAAATAATGTATTAATTTAAATAAATAGAGCATAATTAGTATTATTTCGTCTCCACTTGAAAATGTTTTTTTTTTTTGTAAGAAATAAAATAAAGGTAAAGTGCTAGAATAAGGAGAAGGTGGCAGCATTGCATGCCAAGCATTTGACACGTAGCTTAATATACCGCTAAATTATGACGTTGGCGTTTCTGTAATTTATATTTCAGATATTTAGATTTGTTTTAACTTAAATAAAATTTATTGGTGGCAGCCCTTTAGTATTATTAGCCATTCGTAATTGTAAGATTTAGGGGGCCTTATTAGTTTCAATTCTCAAATTATAAATATTTGCTAATCTGTATATTGGTTGGGATTTTATAACCACTGTTTAGGAAAAAAAAAAAAAGACGAATAAACCAAACGTTGCGCAAAAGTTCAATCTTTAGTCAATTTATCCGATGATTCTCTAAATTTCAACAAAGCCTTTTTCAATTATAAAAAAGATATTTGATATAAAAAAAAACTATATTTATTTATAGTTAAATTATAGCAATCAAAGTGTACTCTCACTAGATGATAATTTTAAATTTAATTTAATAAAGATAAACATGATGTTATTTTGAATATTAAATAGAGACAAACTTGACTCATATAGTGGAAAGTACAAGTTAAACAATACAATTATTAACGATGAGAAAATATTAAAATATTATTAAAAAATTATTTAAAATAATATTATTATTTTTATTATTATAAATTTTAAAAATATTATTTTTATAACCTTTTCAAATAAATTATAATTTTAACTTATTATAATAAATTAAATTTAATCCCGATTGTTGATTGATCTGACTGATTGGATGGGATTGAGGATGCCTGAGCTGAATTATTCTAGCAGGTTTGGGTTTACGCCAAACACGGATTGAAGTGAGTTTAAATTTTTTTTCTTTGATAAATAAGTGACTTTAAATTTCATAAAATTTTTAATAATCTTTTTCCTTCACTAATTATTTAATTTTTTTTTAATTTTTTTTCGAATATAAAAAAAGCATATATTTATTTAAAAAAATTAACATATATTTTTTTATTCATTTTTAAAGAGTTAAAAATAAAATTAAAAAGAGTTATACTATATAATTAAACCTAATATTTTTCAAATTTAATATAACTTAAATTTTAATATTGACTTAAATTAATTTAAACTTCAAAAAAAAAAAACTCAAACGAACTCGAATTATTTTAAGGTGGTCCAATCGGACCCATATATATAAATGCACCTACAGTATATATTCTGCATGAATCTAAGGTTTGGGACTTGATGAACTTGTCATACTCTCCTAATTTACATCCCAGATTATACCGTCAAAACATCAAACATATCGTTATGTCGAGTGCTTTTTAACATAATTGTTAGGTAGTGTTTTGAAACACAACTCACTTCGTAAATCTTAGTTAATTTATTGTGAAACATATATGATATAACCAAATATGAATACTTAGCATGATTATTTTGATGACCTTGTCCAAAAAAAGGAGGATTATTTCGATGGTTTTGTTACAACTAAATTTAATACTCTTCTCTGTTTTTTTTTTGTTGTTGTTGCTAAATGATGATCATCTCTCGGTATTTAGTTAACCATGATTGATGCAGTGAACAGAAATATTTATTTAACTTCATGCTGGAACAGAAATATATATATGTTGTAAGTAATAAAACCAAATTATAAATGAAAAGCTTCATCTTAAGCAGTAATAGCTAATAATTTGCTTCAGAATTACATTTATGATCATTAACAAGAACCCAGATATCACTAAGTAGTAACATATATAGTCTTATTGCTGAAATTTATTGAGTAGAAAACTAGTTAAATATCAACTGAGTGCTACTTTTAATCTGTCTTGATCTCAGGAGTAAGGATAGTATCTGGGTATAGAAACTTTTTGGCTCCAGTTAGGTCCAAAATCTTTTTACTTGGTGCTTCCTTGTGTGGAATTCCTGGATTAGTCACATACACAAGTCTATAGTACCAATCGACCATTTCAGGGCAAAAAAGCTTCCAAATATAAGCAACCTTGAACCAAGCTGGTTCTGTCATGTATCTCTGTCCTCTACAAGCACTGTCCACAATTGCCTTGGCACACCATTTTGCTAACTCAACTGGATTTATACTTACATGAACCTTGAGATAAACATGTGGCGTTAGCTTATATATGTAGCAAAGGATAAAAAAAAATTAAATAAATAAAGGAAGAAAGTGAATAATAATGCTTACATCCCTCAAGACTTGGTCTACTGTGAATTTTCCTTCTCTGACAAAGCTTTTGCCTTGAGTGAATTCAGACTCAATAAAAGCAGGTTTCACAATTGTTATCTTAACGTTTGGAGCAAGTTCAACTCTCAATGTTTCAAACATGCTGACCAAAGCTGCCTTACTTGCCTGAATTACCACATCTAGTTAAACTACGTACACGGTACACCTCTAACAATATAAAGAGAAAATTAAACTAATTTGAAATTTTTGTAAATTAATGTATTGATTACATTGAAGATGCTAAGTCTTGGCTTAGGCAAGAATGAAAATGCGGGAGACACCACTACAATCTTTCCTTTTCCATCTCTCAGGTATGGAATTGCAAAACGTGTTGTATAAACTGAACCCCAAAAGTTGGTATCCTGCAATATAACAACAATTGGAAGCCAATAAGTAGCAATTAATTAAAGTTTTAAGGGATTAAAAAGGCAACAAAAGAAGAAGAAGAAGAAGAGGTCATATACCATAACCACCCTGAAATCGGTTATATCAGGCTTGTCTTTAAACATACAAATTGAAGCAATTCCAGCATTATTCACAAGATGGTCCACTGCATATCACATAACACATATATTAAAGACTACCTGAATGCTCGTTTAGTGCATGTTTGGTAACGATTTTGATGTATGATTTATGATTAAATAAATTGATTTTGTAATTTTTTATTCTTTTATAAAAATAATCATAAATGCATTTGATAATAATTTTTATTTAGTGATTTTCAAGGAAAAAAATCAGAAATTACCTCTAAGTTGTTTGGTAATGATTTATATTTTTTTTTTCAAAAAACTTTAAAAATAAAGTAATTTTTTGGTTTTTAATCATTTTCTTTCAATACTTAATTATAAAAAGGTTATAAAAATTGATTTATTAGCTAGAAAAATGTTTGGTCAAAATAAAAAAAAATCAAAAATCTGAAATTTGATCAAAAAATCTTCTTTTTAAATATTATAAATTATTCCATATTTTAGTAGTAATTTCTTAAAAATGTAAAAATTAAAATCAGAAATCGTTACCAAACATACTTAATAAAAAAATCACTTAAAAAAAATTAGAAATTAAAAATCATGAATCAAAATCATTATGAAACAAAGCCTTAGATCACTAAAATTCAAAAATCACTTATATTGCATAATAAAATTATACATCTCCCAAAGTGATTCACAGTTTCATCAACAAGTCTCTTACAATCTTCAACCTTACAAACATCTGCAACAATCATAACAACATCTGGAGAACCACATTCCTTTGCCCGATTCACAACTTCTTGTAGCGCATTTTGCCTCCGAGCTGAAAGAGCTAAACGAGCTCCTCTTCTAGCATATTCATATGCTAAATTCTGCAGTACATTGACATCAACAAAATGTGCTCACAAAAAATATTTACTTCAAAAAAAAAAAAAAAAAGTAGTATGACACAGTCTACGTACATGTTTTGTTTATTAAAAAATATTTATTAAAGTTGGGATTTGTACTAGTTAGTATTAATTTATTATTACCTCACCAATGCCTGATGATGCCCCAGTAATGAGAACGACCTTTCCAGCAACATTTTCAGTGAAAAAACAAGTGAGGATGGAGAGGATAAATTTGTAAAAGAGGAATGGAGGCAAGAAAAAGCAGAGAATGAAGAAGGTGAAAGTAGGAGCTGCTATGTTCAACAACTTGTGTATAAAGTAGTTCATCATTTTTACACCTTAAATTCTTCTTCTTCTTTTACAAGTATTTATATCTTAATCTGATATGAGAAGAATATATAGATGAACAACTGAGTTCTGAGAGATTAATTAAAGAAGCAAGTTCAATCTGTATGACAAAATAGCTGCCTGTGTTTATATAGATGTGAAGAGTAGTTCAATTTGGATGGCAACTTTGCAAGTGTTTGACACGTGGCTTAGGGAAACTGTTGAGTGATTTGTGATGGGATTGGCTGTACTATTTGTTTTCTGTCTCAAAATTTTCACATTTTAAGAGCAATAACTAACGACCTAGCCTTCAATCAAAAATAAAAAAAAATATACTAAGGACCTAGCCTTAGTCTTGAAATTGTAACATTTCCTAGGGAGGTATTAGTTAGCTTGAAGCCAGGAACTTTATTCTATCATACCAACACTTACTGATTTACCTATTTTGATATTGGTTTTATAAAAAAGAAAAAAACATAAAAATAAATAAATAAAGAGGCCAAAATAATGCAAAGGTTTTTAACAACTTAAAGCAACAATGCAATACGAGTTACACAATTTAATGGTCATCCTCATCTAAACTATAAAATTTAAGAGATTAATAGAAGGAAAATAAAATAGTGCTGGTTAAGAAATACATTACATTTCTGATTTCTACTAAGTTTTTTTTTTTTTTTTTCTCTTTCTAAAGGACTTTAGTTGCAGATAGAACTATAAAATCGAATTTGGGTGGGTCAAATTGAATTTGTGTTGATTCTTATACGATCCAACAATCTTAATATATTTAATAAATGAATTAAGATAGGTTGACTCATTTATAACTTATTTTGATAAATTTTTTTAATTAACCCTTTGTTCAATAATAGAAAGTAGTTCATTGGCTTTTAATCTCCTCTGCTTGTTAACCCTTGCAATGAAATCATCAACACTTTTGTTCAAGTCCTGATCTTCACGTCCCTCCACATCTTCCAATTCTTTCGCCACAATCCATTGTTTTCTTTCTGCTTCTACAACTTCTCTACTCCTCTTCTTCCTTTCTTCACTATAAATCTCCAATATATTCATTACTTGATCGAGAGTAAAAGTAATATATTCTCGATTATCTAATAAATGTATACAGTTGAAATGAGTTATTATTTTTTTTATTATGTTAATTTTTTTATGTTATTCTGAATTTTTTTTTCTTTGAAGGTACCTTTCAAAAGCTTTATTCTGAGATAATGATGTTCACTTCTTTATTTTTCCTATTAGCCAACTTGTGCTTCATATATCCTATTAATCTTTAACGATGTTGACACTTTTGTATTAGGACTTGTCATGCCATTGATATTATAGAGTTAAATTTACTCAATAGTTCTTTAGTCATTGTCAAAGCAACATCACGGCTAATGCGTCTAACGCTAGAGCAGAACAAACAACTTAATGTAGTCAAAACAAAAAATATAGAAAATTGATTAAGTCATTGCTTAAAAGCCTCAAATTACTATGATGGGATCCATTGTGATTATCATTCTTTTATTGACGAATATAATTTTCATTTTCCATTGTCCATTTTCATGCCAACTAATTAATTAGTCCAATTTTAATTATATATATATTATTTTGAATAAAATTATTCTTATATTTTAAGCTAATGATATTAACTGTCTTTTTGAGATCTACTATTACATTTAAATAAAGACTCTAAATTTATCTAATAATGATATTTAATAAAAACTATAATTATATGACAATTACCTTATTTAAAAAAATTATAAATATTATTTTAATAAGAACCCTAAATATGATAACAAAATAAAAATTACATTTAATAAAAAATTAATCAAATGATGATTATTACATCTACTAAAAATTCTAAATATATTTTATTTTCACAATTAATTTGTTAGTATAAGAAAATTAATTTTATATTTATTTCATAAATATTGTAAAAATTAAAATAAGTAAAATAATTCACGTATAAAACACGTAAATGTAGCTTTTATTTCAATATTATATTTAGAGTTTTTATTAAAAATATTTTACTTTCACAAATATTTTGAAATAAAAAAAATTAATTTTGTATTTATTTCAAATATAACGTAAAAATTAACTAAAAAATAAAATAATTCACGTACAAGACACATAACTTATTGTTATATAAAAGTGAGAACGAACCATTTTTTTTTTCTTTCCAGTTTCATGCATCATATTTCATACATATTGACAATAATATCCTAAGTAATACTTATCTTTTTTTTTTAATCTCAAAATTATCATTTTAATTAAGAAAAAATTATAGTGAGAATTTCATACTTATTATAAAAATAAAATTTAAGTTTTGATCTTATTTTTTGTAATAATTTAATCACATTATTATTAAAAATGAATCGCATAAAAATAAAAAAAATGAATCGCATAAAAATAAAATTAATTTTTTTTAATGTTGTCAATAACATCATATAGAAATTGTTTTACTCTTAATAAACTATAACAAAAATATTTGAAGGAAAAAATAAATAAATAATTCAAAAATAATTTTTATTTTTTATTTTTAATTTATCATAAAAAATAAATATTAAACTTAAATTTCATTTTTAAAATAATTATAAAATATGTACACTCATGCTCCCTTTAATTAATTATCTCAACGTTTATTTAATTTTTAAGATAATGATTCATTTTATTGGAATTTTTTTTGGTGATAAAAAGTTCAGTGTTTTTATTTTACTTAGTTATAGAATTTTTTTTAAAAGGAAATTTAAGATTAACCAAACCAGTTATAAAACTGAAATGTAGGTGGGGGATTTAATAGCTTTATTGCACACATTTCTTTATTTATAGAATTTGATCTTTCGAATTTCTCAAATTTTTACAAAATTATTTGTATAATTATCTCACCTTTTATTTAATTTCTTTGTAACATATATCATTTTTCTTTTTATAATATGCCATTTTAAGTAGGGATTATTTTTTATTTAAAAGAAAATACTGAAAGAATCTTATATTTATTATAAAAATGGCACTTAAATGCTATTATATTTTAATAATAAAAAAATTAAATTGTCACAAAAATATTGAAAAAAATAAATAAAAATATAAAATAATCATAAATGCTATTATTTTTTAATAATAATAAAATTAAATTATTCCAAAAATAACTTCATAGCTTACTGTATTATTTTTAAAATAAACAAACATCAAAAATCACCCTCCCTTTATTTATTTATTTATTTATTTTCTTCGAGTGACAAACTTTTTTTTTTCTAACCTTATCTCAAGTACAGTACTAAATACATGCAACTTTTTAAGTAAACTTATTTGCTTTTATATTTGGTATATGTCTTGTACTATTTCTTTTATTTAACTTTGTGAATAAACATGTTTTTCGTAAAATCTCAATTGCTTGTTTGGTATTATGCTATTTTTAATACTATAATTTTTTAGGAAAATCACTATCCTATAGTTCCATGAGAACAAAAATAACACAATCACATCTTAAATCAAGAATTATATAAGTGTGTTAAGAGATGTTTTTTGATTTGTCATAAATTTCAAGAGTACTAAATTTAAAATTATTTGATTTGGTAAAACTAATTTCAATAAAAATAAAATATTAAACATCACATATTTCATCACAAAAATGGCCAGAGTAATAAGCAATCAGCTTTTGGAAACTGCACTTGCAGCTGTTAAAAGTTCAAAAAAGAAAAGAAAAAAAGATCAGGCATTGTACTACAATGCCTCAACTGTTACATTTTTAAAGGTATGATACCGATAATGATAACGAGCAAAAATATCAGACATCACTTGGGAAAAAATACTTGGTAATAGTATCATAGTACTTGGTAAGTAATAAGGGATTGGATTATTTTTCATTAAATAAACTTAAAAATTATCAAGAATAATATCTATATAATGTAATATTGAATAAATTATATTTTATATCAAATAAATTATAGTAAATTAATTAAAATGAACTAACACTAATAATAAAAAAAAATTATTATAAATGTTTTATTGATTAATAAAATATATAATACGAACATAAAAATATTAATTTTATTATTATAAATTTTATTTTTATTATTTTATCAATAAATTATCAAACTTACGTTTAACAATTAGATGACTTCACTTAAATGAGTTAGATTTAGTTAAAATGTATTCAATTATTTAGAAAAAACACTTGCAATTATATTCACGAGTTTAAAATATAACGGAAAAAGATTATAGACGAGACCGGTCCAGCTTTCTTACTTACAAGTCGTTTGTTCTGATAAAGCAAATTTTTTTTTTTTAAAGCAGACGGACTCTGAACACCTACAAGGTCAAAAGTCTGGGTGACAATCTAGTCTACCAACCCAAAAGCCAAAAACTATAAATCCATTCGATCTATGATTAGTCACAAAAGCAATAAAACTTAGTCAAGAACAAGTTGTACATTGGCTTAAATATCTTCATCAGAACCAACTAAGAGTAAAGGTCGGCTTAAATATCTTCGTCCGAACCAATTAAGATTTAAGAGGTTGACAGATCATTGCCGAGTAAAGCAGATGATCTTCACAAGCCACCTCTCTTCTGCATCGTTTAGTTATTATAAGCTTCAAGCTCCCCCTAATTGCAGGCAAATAAATAAATGACAAACATAACATTAATTATGGCTAAATAATATTTATAAGTTGTAATCACCACTAATAAATATTGGGGCAAAGTAAATAATAAAAAAATACGGTTGAAATGTGCATAGTATAAACTCCTCCAAAATTTTATTTTTAAATCTCTACAAGTGGTGCTTATATATAATTTTTAATAAATCATAACATACAAGGCATATTCAAAAATGCAATTTACATGTATTTTCTTAAATCATAAAAATCATTTTTTCTTTTCTTTTCAAAGTTTGAACGAAAGAAGTAAAGCGACAGGTTAAGAGAACAGACTTTCTTGGGGGTGATGAAATTGACCAACTTGTTCTTTCCCTTGCCACCTTGAGAAACTCCATATTTCTTGATGTTCTCTCTCACAAACCGCTCATACAAAAAAGTTGCCCCTTTGAATTGAGGCAGAACCAACCAAGCCACTAACACTAGCTTCACAGTGTACCAAATCGGTACCCTAAAACATACAATATAACCACATAAAAAATAAACTCGATTTCTTTCCTCTGTTAATCTTTCTTCAAATGTACGTGTTGATATGGTTATACTAACATATATTTTGAAAAGCTTACCACTCTAAGAGGGGTTGGAGGAGCATTTCCATGAGAGTAAGAAACGAGTATAAGATCCAATAAGCAAGCCACTGCTCATCATCAACTTTAGATGTGCTCTCTAGGGCCATAATCGATGCATATCTACATTTTAAACAGTAACCATATTTTTCCCCCAAAACACAACAAACCCATAAATATTAGTCTCAAGTCTTACAAATAAATAAACAAGGAAAAAAAGATAAAATAGAGGTTTTTAGTCTTACAAGGGGTAAAGCAACATTAGAGATGGCCTACAAAAATTCAGTAAAATAAATTCAGAATCAGATTAACAAGTTAAAGACCAAGGGAAAGTTCTTACAAAAAAAAAATGACAAAAGAAAAGTTCAAAGATCAATCGAAACAAAATATGTATAAATGCTTACCCAATTAGTGAATGGAGTTGGATGAGAGAGGTCCACAATTTTTCCATCTTTCTCTTTCTGGAGACAATAGTGTACAATTTTGTGAACAAGTGTGATGTTTAAGTGGTATTTATAGTAGGACAATGACTAAGGAAGTAAGGAGGCAATTGGTTATTCTGCCATAGGCGTGCTTAACTCGCTTTGTGACCGTCCAAACTCTAGCCCGTACTGTACTTTCATGATCTAGCCGAAACATGTGGTTCAAATTTGATTCATTAATGGGCCATTGATCAAAAGCCCAAAAACATAGCCGGTGTCCAGTATAATAGATGTCGGTAGAATAATTTGTATTAATTGCTCCAAGAGACTAAGCTCTTTACTAATCATTTCTTTGTTGGCAAATGAAAACATAAAAATTCCTTTAAAAAACACACGAAAAGAAACAAGAGACGTCTCCGGAAAGCTCGTCTCGGACATAAAACTTGTGCTTGTTACTCGTTTATTTGATAAAGCCCATTACAGTATAAATATCTAACATTCATTTCTAGAACAACAAATATTTAGACATACTTTTGAAAATATAAAAAATAATATGAAGAGAAAAAATTTAAAAATATGATTGAAGTGCAAGTAAAAGATGTGTGGTCAATATTTAAGAGAAAAATCTAAAGTTTTGGTCCCAAATAAACTTTATAGACAAATTTAGAACCATGTAAAACTACTTGCTCAATTAAATATCAATATACTCTTTCTCTCCTATATGACGTAAGTTTAAATTACTTTCAACACTAGTTTATTCTTAGGATAAAGAAAATTACCAGTAGCAATTTATTCCCTTAAAAAAAAAAAAATGCACCTTTTATTAAACTATTATTAATATTCTTCTTACTTGCTTCTTAAGTGAGCTCCGGTATTATTATTACACAAACTACTGCAACTAAATACATACAAACAACTCATCTATTCTCATATTCTAAAAACAATCAATTACAAAAACTTCTTTTTGGGCAAGAATGCAGCACATGGGGGCCACCGATCGACAACAAAGAAGTCGATTTTTGCCCCTGTTAATTCACAAATCACAATTACGCTTTCCAGATTAATTAATTATCATAATTTCATTAAAAAAAAAGTTATTAGCATACTTGAGAAAGTGGAATACATGGATTTCGAGAATATCCGTATTCTCGAAATCTATCTCTTTCTTAGGTGATTTTTCTTTTCTTTACAGATATTTCTTTTGTTTTAGAATTTAGAATGATGATCTATACATTAAAAAATTATAAGTAAAGGAATTTCAACTACAAAAATATATTAAGGCATGGAGTTTCCCTCATCTACGACACTTGTATGAAATGTCAAACATCACCATCAATTTAAACACTCAAGTCTTTGTTCACATATTTGTTTCATTCAGATAACACAAATCACAGCTATCTAAAACTTCACATAAAATAAACTCGACATGTTAAAGGCATAAAATTAGCTAACAAAGTTTATATATATGAAGATTTATAATTAGCTTTAATTGTGATGTAGGATACCATTGTTTTTGGCCCCAAACTATCAATTTTGATATGTGTAGAAAGGAAGGAAATATAAATAGAAAACTTATATAAATTCGGTGATCATTCCCCACACAACAAAAGATATTAAGGGTGCGTTTGGTTCGCTGAATGTAATCGTAATCGTAATCGTAATCATAATCGTAATAGAATGTAATATAAATGAATTAGTATTACTATTATAGTGTTTTGTTTAGTCACTGTAATCAAAAAATGAATCAGTATTACAGTGTTTGGTTTGACAACTGTAATGTAATAGAATAGAAAAAAAATACAACAATTAATAAATTTTAATTAATCACATAAATTAACAACAACAAAAATTAATTCAGCAAAAAAAAAATTAATTGTAACGAAAAAATTAACAACAATTAATAAATTTTAATTAATCACATAAATTAATAACAACAAAAATTAATTCAGCAAAAAAAATGCAATTTCAGGAAAAAAAAAAAGCACAATTGTCGCAATGGTTGAGAGAGGGCGATGGCTGGCGCACGACGGCTGAACGGAGGTTGGACGGGAGGACAAGAGCTAGACGATGACAACGAGCTGGACGATGACGCGATCTGGAACATAGTGCAAGTTGGAACAGGGCGCGAGTTGGAGGACGAGGCCAACCAGACGGGACGACAACGCCAGCCAAACAACGACGACGCCAGCGCAGGAGCTGGACAACGACGGCTACGCAGGAACAGGAAAAGGCGAGGGGAAAGGCGTAATGTAATACTGATTCCTTGTTCCAGCACATGTAATCACTTTTCCTTCTCTACATGTAATTTATTACATTACATTACATGTGTTTAGGCAAACCAAACAATGTAATGTGCTGAAGCAATTACATTACTTATTCTATTACAACCAATCAAACATCACCTAATAGAAATGTCAACAAACAAGTCAGGAGGCCATCCTTATCCCTCCATTTAAATATTGCAGGGTTGATGCAACAAAATTATTCATGGGAGGTTCGGGTATTTCATGGAGATTGTTGATTCTCCACTATTAAGATAAATTCAATCTTTAATAACTTAATTACCGATAAAATATCAAATATATTTGTTTGTTATGTAACTAAATTTAATAAGTTTAAACTTTCAACCCAAATTATTATAATTAATTTTTTTATTTTGTTAGTTTTATAATCATTATAATAATTGTTGTATCATATATTATAATATTAAATTTTCATAATTAAAATATTATTTTTGTTCAAAATTTATTTAATTTAACTTTAAATTTTTAATATATATGTTTTAAAAGATGTTATAAGAAAATAATGATTGAGGAATAGGCTAGGTGGGATGGTAATTCCCAACTTCATCCCATCCCACACAAGGATATTCTTTATCGATATCAAAATTGAAATTTGTCCATGAAATTCAATCCCTTCGTATAAATTAATATCCCTAGATCTAAATAAAATATTTTTGAAAAATTATGAAAATAACACTTCTAAAATTTATAATAACAAAAATAATATTCTTAATACTAATTCATATTTCTCTTAATTCAAAATAGAAGTGTTATTTTAATTAATATAAATTTTAGACGGGATACTTTTTTAGAAAATCATCTCACATCTTGAATTAGCTCCATCAAATGGTATGTATATCACTATATCACAACTTAATGTTTTCTTTGATCTTAAAAATATATTAAATTAAAAGTTTAAAAGCATTAATATAATTATCTTTAAATAAAGTAATCCGTTTTGATATAATTCGTCCTATTGTTTTGTATTATAAATATTTTTCTAAACCTTATATATGATATTTTAGAGCGCCCTTATCAAGTGTGTGTGTATACATGAATGGGATGAATCTTTTTACTATAATTTTGTCAAATGCCATTAAGGACTTAGGCTACCTGATTAAACATATGGGCCTAGAGAAACACAAGTACCATATCTAGTCAAATAAGCCCATACAAAAAACAACCACCCCTTATAATATAGCCTTCCTGATACTGCCCATGTAAGCATGTTTGTATAATTGTATTGCGTGTGGTTTTCATTCCCTTAGGATCTCGTCTTTAGCTCCAATTATTTCGTTTGTGAAAGAGAACCTATACCATCCATCAAAAACCCAAAAGAAGAAGAAAAAGCAGAGGTAGGATAACAAAGGAGGAAAATGAAATAGTTGTTTGAAAATTTCAAAATAAAATGGAAAAGCACCACAATAAAAATAAATAAAATAAAAAAATTACTCTTTTCCCTCTCTTAATCTCTCTCCTCATTTCTCCGCTTCTCTCCCACACACTTTTTTCTTGGTCTCTCTTTCCCTCTATCTACCCACCACCAAAATTACGTTATTCTAGGAATACCAATTATCTCCCAGCAAAGGAAATGTAATTTTCCTATTATTTTTCCATTAGTGGGTCATTGAGTACTTATCAAATAACGTAACATCAAGATGTCATTTATTATCAACTTGATAACTTTCATGAAGATCATACTAAAATTGTTCTAAATTATGTGGGTTAATTTTATTAAAAATTCAATTAGTAATTTAGTACCATGGTTGATAATCCATATCCCATAGTTTCAAAGCTTTTTGACCCAGGTAAATGGACAGTATAATTTTATGTTCATTTTTGTAGAAGAGATATGGAGGAAGAGGGAGGGAGGGAGGGAGGGAGGGATTGAGAAGGAAGTTGCAGATATAAGAGATGACGTTTTTGTTTTCTTTTCTTTTATAGAAAAATTCGATTCTATCCTTAAAAAAAAAAAAATTGGACTAAATTGAAATGGACCCAAAACCCCTTTTGTCCAACTTTATTGTAACCACATACGGTATTTGCGGAAGCGCGACCTCGATCCTCCACCCATTGTTTCTTGGTTCGTCAAACAGGAATTTATTAAAATGGTTATTCACGAAGAATATCGTTTGTAATCAATGAGTTAATTGAAAGTTCTGACTTGCAAACAAAGCAAGCAATGTTTTACTAATTAATTTCAAAAAGATACGAAGATACCCTATAAGCTATTCCCTTATGATCGATACTTCACTATTTTCCATTAACCAACTTTGAAACGACATTTGACCCAGAATTCATCATTGATGATTCGAATATATAGCATCTCATAAATGCATTTAATTCCATACAACACTCTAGAACTAACGTCAATTAGAACCACCTATTATAGTTTGCAATGAATATTGGAGCAATTGCGGGCGATCCTTTTATTGAATCGAATTTATTACAGTGAGAAAATCTACGGTACATTTACCTTTCATCTGACATGATATGTAAGATCTACTTTTAACATAAAATATTAGGTCACGGAGGCAGAACTATATATGGAGCCAGGAGGGGCCTTTTAGCCCTATCGAAAATTTTGTAGTGCCAATATCATATTTATAAAATAACAGTTAAATAATGTCATATAATTTTAACTTGACCAAGTTATTTTTTAAATATTAATTTTAACAATTTAGTATTCAAATTCTCCAAATTGATTAATTTGAGATCTTATTTTTTTTAATTTGACCAATTTTATATCCTTAAAAATTAGTCAAATGGAATAAGTTATGATCTCAAATGTGTCATATTGGAGAAATAAGAATACCAAATTAGTTAAAATGAAGAGTTTAAAGTACTAAATTAAATTTTTGAGGAGAAACTTGGTCATATTAGAAAATTTGGGTAGTAAATTAGTCATTTAATATACGAATTATTATATCTCAATTTATACATTTTTATATGTATATTTTGGATTCTACTCATAAAGAAAAGAGTTGGTTGACACCATGATTTCTAAATTTGTGACATTCAGATGCAAGTCAGATCCCAAACTTTCACTGAGCATATTAAAATCTCTTAATTCTTAAAAGGAAGGACACATTGGTCCAGTTTTATACTTTAATTAGTTATTTTAATATTAAAAATATTTAATATGCATATGACATTTTAATTAGGAGATTGGTAAGTCATTTTAATATTTTTGGTTTCAAAATTTAATTGTCATTTTTATGGGTATAAATATCATATTTTATTTCTCAATCATCTTTCACATTTTTCATCTTCTCATAGCTCACTAAAATTAAGATGAACAAGATATTTTTCATGATACAAACACATTCTTTATCTATTCTTTCTATGATACTTTTTTCTATCAATTCACTTTTCCCTCAACTTTTTAGGGTATGAGTTAAATTCAAGCACATTGCATTATGAGTTTGAAACTCAGAATGAGTAATTGAATTTTTATTAGGGACTTAGGGTTGAATCATTGTTTTTTTTTCCTTTGAAATGTGAATTCTCAATTTTTCCCTTAATCACATGATCATGTGATTCACATGTAAGGATTTTTTATTATTTTAATCAATTTTAATAAGCAATTTGACTAATATATATTGAGCTATTAAACTTTAGGAACTTATATGTGTACCATTTGAAAAATGAAGAACCAAAGTATAACGTACACTTTTGTTTTAGAAGAAAAAATTCAAACTTTTAAGCTTTAATTTTTTTAAAAAAAGTGAAATATATATAAGTTTTTAGTGTCCTAAATTTATTATTTTTCCTACTAAACATATTAATATGTGATTTCACTCGTTAAGTTATTGAATTTAAAATGAATATAAGACTTATGAAAAATTATCATGTTTTTAGGTTTAAGTAGGAAAATGATGGTACATGTACTGACATTAGCCCCTCTTAGAAAAAAAAAATTCTAGGTCTGCCCCCGTTAGAATATAAGGTCAAGTACATGCCTTTGTTGCATTATAGAAGGATCGTCGTAGTCATCATTATTATGGGACAAGAGCCTTAATAATCCCTATATTATATGTTGTTTAGTATTATTGTTTGAAAAATGTGCATGTTTTTAAGGACAAAGTTAATTTTTTTATTAAATAATAGACGTAACATATATATATTTATATATTTTGATTGACATTTATGCAAAAATCGGAGTTTTTAATTTAAAAAGGAAAATTTATTCAATTTTGTTAATATTTGTTTTGGGTTGAACTTAAATAATTTTCAAATAAAATATAAATGAAAATTTTATATTATTCTCGTATATTTTATTTTAAGTCATATATTTAAATTATATTAAATATAATTTTATATATTAAAATGTTGTTGTCATATATAGAATTAGTGTATTACCTCATACATTAAGGTGAGTAGGTGACCATTCTTACTGATTTCTTACGCCACATGTCCACGTAACCACGATAAATACTATTTTATCCTTAAAAAAACAGGTGTTGTTTCCAAATATATATATATATATAAGCGAGAAAGGTGCATCATGAAGAGCTTGTGAACTTCATGACAATGGGATATGAAGAAACTCAATATAGAAAACGATGGAAATTTGAGATGAAGGAATTGCTTGTTTGGCAACATATATATATATATATATATATATATATATATGTTGGTATTTGGTATTGGTATTGGTAACTAGTACTACTACTTATTTTCTTTCTCTCCAACCACGTATTTACATTATAATTAGAAAGGCTGCCATATTTTTTACTTAATTCTCAAAATGAGTACTTATATTTTCAATTTTAATAAAGAAAAATTGTTTTTCTAACAATAAAACTAACAGCAGTACAGAGTTTTAAAAATATTACTACCATTATCTCCTAAAAATCAATTGATAATTAAAAAATGAAAATTAATTCATTTAGCTTGATCCCTCTCTATAGTATTAGTTGAGCGTTGCCTGATAATAGGCCCAAACATTCTTATTGATGGGGAAATGGAAAACATGCGCTAGCTTTGGAATTGTCTCAACAATGACATGTCTACTTCTATAGCCATTACTGCATATCCTAAACACTACCCATCCCATCCGTCTTCTCTCAGTACAAAATATGAACCATTATTGATTATTATAGAGCACCCAATATATCAATACCTTCTTATTTTATTTTATTTTTGCATTTGATAGCTATATAGGACAACAATACTTATTCTTTTAACTAGTATTACATGGCTTTTCTATTAAAATTTGAAGCAAACTAATTTTTCATTAATGAATTAAATGGAGACATAAAGGAACATCACGCTTAAAGCTAGCTAGCAGAGCTACTACACATGCATGTTGTGAAGACTACTATACTACAGAAAGGAAATGCCAAAAAGAGAATTTTAATGAGTTGGGGCTTTAGAGTAACTAGTCAAATTTAACATAAAAGCAATAAGTCTTTATTTTAATCATTAAAGAAAATAAAAATACATGAATAAAGTTGTTATATCTTTTATAATCAAATTTTATATTTTGAGGGTTAATTCTTTTTGTGGAACTACTCTGCGATTTTTAGACTTCGTACAAAAAGAAACAAAAAACAAAAACCTCTAGCTGGAATGGTGAAATTAGCATGTGATAGTGGAATCTCATGCAGAATCGATTACAACATGTCAACATTATAAGCTGTTGAAAAGGTTGAAGGATCGATATTGTCCTAATAATCAAATATATGCCCCATGATTAAGTCTTGTTGTTTGTACTGTTGGCACAACCCTCGATAATATTGCTTACTTTCTACATTCTCCAAATACAAAAAAGGGATATATATATATATATATATACACACACACACATACTTGGCCTGAACTACTATGTTACAGTTCTCTGTGAAAATTATTCGTAAACTAACAAAAACAAAAAAGGTATTAAATAGAATATTGTATGAGACTCTCTTATATACTGCATCTCAAAGTGTGTTGGATTATAAACACTATTTCAATTGTGTTTTTATTTCTGGACAAATGTTTATACTTGAGTATGAATTAACATAAATATCAAAATAAAAAGTAATATTACAAAAAGATCAAAATTGAAAGTTACCTGTTCCTTGTTGAAAGGTCAAGGACCTTTAAGTATATATTAGTTCAAACCCGGTAGTGATATTGCTGCCACGAAAAATGCTTTTAATACATAGATATTTTTTAACACACATTGCTTATCTTATATATGGTACGTATTAGAATTATTTTAAAAATGAGATAAATTATTTATTTTTTTAAATAATACTGACATATAGCATAAAAAATGTGTGTATGAAAGTAATTACATTTGTGTATACAATATCATTTCTGTTGATATTGATTAAATTTGTTATTTCTAAATCAATTTGGTGTTAGTTAAAAATTTAGTACGTATAGTGCATTGCTTTGTTCTTTATTATCGTCAATATTGAATAAATTATTATGAAGAAAAAAAATGTCTTATAACAACCATGATTAATACACATAATTTACACCAAATTTTATTTTAGTCATATAATTTGCATCAACTGCCTCCTCAAATTTTTGACATATCACGTATACATTCCTGATCAATAAGTTTTTTTTTTAATCTGTCTATCTATCTATCTATCTATGTGATAAGCAAGTGATTTTGAAAGGGGAAAAAAAAAAGCTATCATCCCTAGCCTGGTGATGAAGATGGTTTCTAGAGCCAAAAATTTTCAAAATGACCAATAAACCCAATACGAACTTGAGAATTTTAAACAAGTTTAGGTTGAAATTAAATTAATAATTTGTGTAACCCGCAAACCCGATGCTTTAAATAAGTTCGGGTTGAAATTAAACGGATTGGATCATAAACAAGTTGACCCATTTATTAAATTAGTTAGATTTGAATTGAGATTAAACAGATTGAATTGTAAAGGAGTCAACCCCAACTCAATACATCCATTTAACACTTCTAATATTGGTTTATCATATTCTTTTGAATATGAATTCAAATCTCTCTCCTAATAATTTGGAGTATTTAATGAGTATATATTCTAAAATGGATTGTATTTATTTAAAAATAATAGGAAAAAAAAATCAATAGGGTAGTAAAAGTTACCCTAGTTTAAATTTTCTGGCTTTTGATGATTTATAAAATAAAAAAATTGAAAAACAAAACTACCGATTCCGTACACCCTTTGTAAAAATGAAGTCCTTAAATTTAAATTTAAAGTAATATAATATTATCAAAATAAATTTTATCTTTATCATAACAAAAGTATATTTATTGGTTATTATATATTCTTAAAATTAATTATATTGTGACATAATTGATAGCCAGTTGTTATTATTAAAAAATAATTGTGGCTTTAAAAATTGTAGATATGAAGATATTGTCATTGTATAATATAGGTTTAGCTCATATGAATTCATGAATAAAAACGATGCTCATCCCTATACATAATTACAAACTTTCATTTTGTTTGTCTATGATTCAAGAGATTCTCTTGCCTCTAGTGTACTTGTGTGCGTTTACCCAGAGACGAATCACAATACAATGGATGACAAAATGACCATTTTAGAAACCGCTTATATGGGAAAACGATTCCCTTATATGAATTATGACTTCCAATCCCAGCTTGTAACTTTCGAGGATTGCGGTCTTCCAAAATTGGCATTTTCAAGATTTTGGTGAAAAGCATTTGGTTTTCAGCAAAACATAGATCTACACAAGAATGGTAAAGAAAACGTAATAACACCTCAATAAACCAATAGGTCTTTGAATTGCACAGGAGGTACCATACCAGATTAATTCCAGAGAAATCAATATCGGAAATACATGCTTGATAATAATTTTGATTTATGATTAAATATTTAATTTTATAATTTTTGATTTTTTTATAAAAATAATCACAAATGTATTTAATACCAATTTATATTTAGTAATTTTTAGGAAAAAAGATAAGTTGTTTAGTAATGATTTCTATTTTTTGATTTTTTTCAAAAAAAAAAAAAAAACTTTAAAAATAAAGAAAATTTTTAGTTATTTTTATATTATAAATTTTAAGTTTTAAATTATTTTCTTCCGATGCTTAATAATACAAAAATTATAAAACTTGATTTACTCTCTAAAAAAATGTTTGGTTAAAATAAAAAAATCAAAAATCTGAAATCTGGTTGAAAAATTTTCTTCTTAAAATTTATAAATCACCTATATTTTAGTAGTGATTCCTTAAAAATATAAAAATTAAAATTAAAAATTATTACTAAACATACATGATTGAAAAATTACTTGGAAAAAAAAATGAAAATCCTTGTGAAATAAGCCCCAAGTTAAAGTGTTAAGCCATGATTTCATTGTGTTAGGCACAGAAAAACAAAAAATAAAATAAAAATTAAAAAGTCAGAATATTTCTACATTAAAATGCAGATAAACATTAGAGTCTAGAGATGCTTATTTAACCTTTAAGAGAAATGTAGCAAATATTAAATACAAATAAATTTACACTTATATTCATTTATAATGTGAAAATACATAACTTCTTTAAAAAAAAAAAAAAAAAAAAAAAAGTGATTAATTTGATCGTTTTTAAAATTATTTTGATACGTGAGTGAAAATATATTTGTAAATAATATTACTCTATTTTTTTAATAAACAAGAGAAAAGGAAGTGTGAAATAGAGATAATTAATATTGTATTTATATACAATTTTCTTCCTGAAAACAAACCGACCATATCCTGATTCCTGAAAAATTATATGGTATTTATTTCATAAGAGTACTAAAAAAATTATGTGAGTACCAAACCAGATGGCCCCGCCAAACTCATTGCCATTCTATTCGTAAACCACCATTTAGTCCTTCAATTATTATTTTTCCTTTTCAAAAGGAAAATTATTTGTATATGAGTTTTGGTGTCTAATTTTATTTAATTTTTAATTTAAATATAATCATTCATTTTGAATGGATAAGTTTGATGTCGAAATATTCAATCTTTATTCAAACGCAGTTTTCTTTCAATTCAATCGCATCTATCTACAAAGCTCTTAATTCCATCCACATTTACAGTAGTGGATGAGAGCTAGGAGGATCTTTAAACTTAAATCGATTAAAATACGTTACGTTTGATTGGTCGAATGTAATCGAATGTAATGTAAAGAAATTAGTATTATTATTACAGTGTTTGGTTTAATTACTGTAATCAAAAAAGGAATCAGTATTACAGTGTTTGGTTTGACAACTGTAATATAATAGAATAGAAAAAAAATCACAACAATTAATAAATTTTAATTAATCACATAAATTAACAACAAAAAAAATTAATTATAACGAAAAAAGTAACAACAATTAATAAATTTTAATTAATTACATGAATTAACAAAACAAAAAATAAATTCAGTAAAAAAAATGCAAAAAAAAAATGCAATTTCAGGGAAAAAAAAAATCGGAGAGGAAAACAGAGGAGGGCGATGGCAATCGATGGACTGGACGAGAGGACGCGAGCTGGACGACGACGACGGGCTGGAACACCGCGCGAACTGGAGGACGAGGCCAGCCGGACGGGACGACGACGACGCCAGCGCAGGTGCAAGACGACGACGGCTACGCAGGAACAGGGACGGACGACGGTTTCGCGGGTGAAAGCAGCGTGAATCCATTTCAGCACATGTAATGTAATTGCAATTCCTGGTGTTTGATTGTGTAATGCAAATTTCTTAAAAAGATATAATTGATTACATTACGTTACATCTCTTTAAGGAAACCAAACATTGTAATAAGTTAAATTGATTACATTACATGTCTTATTACAGCCAACCAAACACCATTAAAAGAAAAAAAAAAAAAATCACATTCCCGATTGTTGGGTATACTAGTAATTGCAATCGTATATTTTTCAGATTTACAAATTGATTGACTTATATATCACATTAAAAGCAGTAGCAATAATAAGAATAACATTTTCGTATATAATTGCACAAATTTACATTAATTTAGGGGTTATAAAATTAAAAGGAGAAAAGAAAAGTGAACATAGGTGAAAAAAAATCAAATTATATCCTTTTTAGTGAAGGAGAATTAGAGATACTGATTTTTTTTTTTCTTTCCCCTAATCAAATTAGTGATACTGATCATTATTTTTTATATTCTTTGTTATATATAACAACTAAAAGAAAGAAAGAACAAGCATCAGCAGCCTAACAAAACTCTACAGCGTATCTGCAGATCCTTACTTAAAGGCAAGGGAAGAAACCTACACAGTGCACATGTAGTGAACAAGATGCAGAACAAAACAGCATTAAATCACAAATTCCATATTTCACAAATTTGTAAAATATAACATTATTGCCCATTTTCCCAATCTACCCTTGTTAGTTATAACTTTTTACATAACAGAACAAGCATTTGGATTCTCATCACTGAAGATCTGAGGGGCTGGAGGATAAGCATGCATCTCCATACCAGGCCTAGGAGGGTAATAGGAATACTCATTCTTGTTAATAAGATCAACAACTATGGTTTCTTCTGAAGGATTTGGTTCTGCTTCCTTGTCTTTCTTCTCTTTGTTTTCTTCTGTAGTAGCCTCACCTCCTCCACCTTGATCAGCACCCTTCTGGTCTTTGTCGTCACCTTGGTGATTTTCTTCAGCTTTTTTCTCCTCTTTAGCTTCCACTTTGTCTTTCTTGTTATCTGGGTCTTGCTTTACTATCACCGCGTGCTTCCCAGTACGCTTGTACACGTACTCCACTAGCGTAGGTGGATCAAACCCACCCTTTACTGTCACCTCTGAGCTCTTTAGATCTGCTTCTACGGACTCCACTCCTGCATTATTATTATTATTATTATTATTTGCTTAAAAATATAAAGTGTCACTTGAAGAGACCAGTAGTGGGATTCAACTTTGAAGGGTAATTTATGGAGTTTATTTAATTGGATGGAACTGAATGGAATCCAAGGAATTATAAATATTATATTCAAGAAAAAGAATGTGATGGATTCTGATGTTTAACTCTGTGGTGAGAAATATATAAGCTCTTTTGGTTTTTAAGGAATTCAAAATTAAAGTTAAAATTTTTACTCTTAATCGGTAGAATGCATGATTGTCAAAAAAAAAAAACATATAGACTGCATGACTATGAATTGCGCATTCATTCATGATTTCTGACAGCTGAAAACTTAAGAGGGAATTAAAAAATATATATATAAAATTTTGAATCTTGAATTGTATGAACCAAATGGAGCAGAGGAATCACACAAATGACCATCCTTTGGGCACTTTTGAAGAGAAAAATAATAATAAGAAAATAGTAATCATTCACACACCCTTCATTCTCATAATTCGTTTCTTAATCTCTTGTGCACAAGCTTCACAATGCATGTGAACCCTGAGAACCACTGCGACAATCTGAGGCTGCAAGTTTAACCCAAAAAATGAGATATTTCATTATTTGGTAACCATTAAAAACATCAAATTACTATGAAAATGAACAAACTAGCTTGATAATATATATATATATATATATATATATATATATATATTGGGTTTAAACAAACCTCTTCCTTCTTTGGCTCTGTTTTAGGCGGCTCTTTCTCTTCGGGTTTTTTCTCCTCCTCAGCTGGTGGTTTTGGAATTGGAGAAAGTAGCTCAACCTGTCTGTGACTCTTCCTTTGAACTCTGGCGAGAACTTTGAGAGGATCAGCTTTTTCCCCTTTCACCACCACCTTCTGAGACTTGCAATCAGTTATAACATCTTCAACCCCTGAAACCCAATCACACAGTCAACCTAACCCATTAAGCAAGAGTCAAAAGATATAAAATTTAATGCAGCAATAAAAATAAAGAAACAAAAAATTCACAAACCTTCAAAGCCTTTAAGGCACCGCCTAACTTTGCGAGCACAACCTTCACAATGCATGTAGACTTTGAGAATGATTTCTTGGGGTGGTGGAGGAGTAGCAGCAGATTCGTCTTTGCTTTCTTTTCCATCCTTGGATTCTACTTTCTTCTCCTCAGCTGGTTTCTCTTCCTCTTTCTTCTCCTCCCCTGTTGGTTTCTCTGGCTTTTTCTCCTCTGCTTTCTTTTCTTCCTAAACAATCACCAACCCATATGACAGAACGACAACAAACAAATAGGAAAAACATTGAAACACCATAAATGACTTAGAAAAACTTCAAGAAATAATTGATAAGAGTAAAAGCTTCAAGAGTCAATACCTCCCCCATTAGCTTAGTGTTGCAATCTTGGCCAAAAGCCTAAAAGTGGAGAACTTTGCGTTTCAGAAGATAGATAAGCACTGAAGTGAAGAGCTGCTTTGTTTTGTGTTATTGGTTGTCTAGTATTTTTATTTTTTTAGTGTTTTGGCAAAGTGGTTCTCTCACCCTTTATTTCGCTTGTATAAACTTGTTTTTATTCATTTTATTTTTTACTTTTTACCACAATGGGTTCAGAACCATCAGATCTGAAGCAATTCTATCATCGCCATCATCATAATTATCATCATCAATACCGTCATCAACATCATACGTGCCCTTTTTTAAGGGGGCACGTGCAATAAGTCTCCTCGGGACAAATGGTGTTTGTGGGTTGGGTTTAAAAATTGGCAGCTTAAAAGCAATTTTAATAGTATGTTAAAAATTATTGTAAAATTAATTTTTTTTAAATTTTTAATTATTAGAAAAAAAAAATTAATTATATTTTATAAGTTTATATTTCTTAATACTATTAAATCTAGTAAAATAAAATCTAAAGTTTATAAAATATAATATTAAAAATCTTATTAGACATGTGATGATATTTTAAAAATGATACACTAAAGATTCATTAATATTTATGATGTACAAAGAATAGTGCTATTTTATCTTATATTGCTTATATCATGAATTATATAGATATTATTGAAATATATTAAATATAGATTTAATTATATGATATAATTTTTTTTTTTTATATAAAATTTTATTTTTAATTTTTTAAGAAAAAATATTTATTTATTTTTCTTATAATATAATTTAATATATATTTTTTAAAAAAATTATAAATAAAATTAATTGAATAAATATTAGAATTGTATAAGAAAAATAAAAAATATTAATGGAGTCGAGTTATTCTATTTTAAAAAATAGTGGACTTAAGTATTTAACTTACCTAGAGTATCAGACCAATTAAAATAGTGGATTTAAGCGTTTGACTTGCCTATAGCATAAGATATAGATTAGTTTAACAGAACAATCTAAAAATAAAATTGATATAAAATATGGGCAAATTTAAAGTTATAAGTTGTTCACAAATTGTAAAAATTACTATAAAACTCCTTGAGATTTTTCAAAAACTATACAATTGTATTTCAAGTTTTAAAAATCAGTAAATAAAGTTTAATATTATTTTTTACTTCAATGTTCTCCCTTAATTTTCTTGACTTTTGTTTTTTACTCCTTGTTAATTTAATTAACAGTGACAACTGAGAAGAAAGTGCACTATTGTTTCTCAAATTTTTAGAGGTTTTTGGTTAACTAAAGGATCTATTTGTAATTTTCTCTTAAGAAAGGATAGGTGTGAGTTATGTATGCAAAATTTTTAAGGCCAATTTACTAACCCAAAGAATAAAAAACTGCGAAGATACGAGAGTGTTCTATATTTGACTGTCCGTAAAATTAAAATAAAAAAGTTCATTTCCAAAATGTAAATTTTGGTTGGTGTGTGGTACCAACTACCATTACCAAGCATCCTGGTAAGATGTCTTTGTTGCTTACTGCATGAACTCTCCACAGCAAAGTTAAACAAAAAAATCATAACTCTACCCAACACATTAAATAATCATACCATTAAATAGGTAACATCTTAAATTTCAATTCTTAGTTGTTTTCTAAAACTACATAGGCAAATTATTTTGAAGTTGGATTTTTGAAACACTTTTGTGAATTTCAGTCCCTAGTGTACCTCGCATTGGACAAGTAATAATTAATATTACTGAGCTGTGACTATCCAGTTCAGGAAATGCCATAATGAATATTAAATTCATCACTGTAGGAGATTATTTCAGATTCTGTTTTGAATACATTTATCTGGGCTTCAGATTTACTTTTCATTAAAGTAACAGTGTAAATCTTAATATATTTATTATACATATAATTCGGTAATCACAAGAGTTTCTAATACTAATACTCTGTATATATCTCCCAATTATTTATTATTGCATCATATTAAAAAATTTACTACATATTTTATAAATCATACCTAATTTAATAGTACTGAACTTCATGTTTTAAAGATAATTACTTTTTTTTTTTCTTGTTTCTTTGTTCATTTTTGGACATGCGAAAATTTTAATTAGATTTTAAGTTTAAAAGTACTTTATTCAAATCTTATAAATGATTTATTCTTAATTTTTTAGTATATATTTATTTTACTTATATAAAGTCCTTTTAAATAGGTAGAAAAAGGCCATTTAATATAGCATAAAACTCTTTCCTAACATTGCTTATTGGCTTATTGCAGGGTCAAGGATTACCATATATATGGTTGAGATGCACCAAATACCACGTTTAACGGCCGGTAGAAGAAAAATTATTAAATTTACACAATTTTGGCAACAGTTGCAATGAGTGAGAAAATGACTGTATATATATGCTATTCCAAATTAGAATACAATTAAATTTGTGAACTTACCATGGACGTGCTGTCGTATTGTAACAGAAGTTTCAGATTTCTATCATAAAAAGGGATCAGTTTCACATGGTGTTTTGATGGGTTGGATACTTTTGGAATATTTTAATTTTTATTTTGATATTTTAAATCATTTTTATTTTTAACTAATTTTTTTTTAAATATCTGAATTTCAGTTATTAATATTTTTATAATTAAATTATATAAATTTTTTTTAATTAATTACGAATTTTAAAATATATCAATTCATTATTTTTATGAGGGTAGTTTTTTTTTTTTTTTCATATTTAAAATATTTTTTATTAACTTTCTTTTTTACTAATAATTTTTTTTTAATAATGTTTTTTTATATAATTAACGCTAACTACTTTAGAAATTATATTTTGTAAAAATCGATAAATAATTCATTTTGGATTTTAAATTGTAAAAATTTGTGTTTTTCTAATTCAAGATTCCTATTTTAATTTATATATTGTATATCTTTAAGTTCAATAAGTTAAGGATGTATTTGTTTATTTCTCAAGTATCTTAATTTGGCACAAAAAAAATTATAATAATTTTAGACATATAAGACACATACAAATTTTTTTTGATATAAATAATTTAAGATATGTCTGAAATAATTTAAACAACTAAAAGAAGATGGTTTATAAATAAATAAAAAATTTAATAATTTATTTTAATATAAGAAAGAAAAAAAAAACATAATATAAATAGCTTAAAATATGTCCTAAAATAATTCAAACAATTAAAAGAAGATTATTGATAAAAAATAAAAATAAAAAAGCTCATAAAATATATGATTTGTTCCTAAACTTTAACTAAATTCACACTTAGGTTTTCAACCTTTTAAATTCTATAATTTAGTTCTTAAACTTTTTAAATTTCATGCATAGGTTCATAAACTTTTAAATCTTACACTTTAGTCCCAAAATTTTTAAAAATTAACATATAGGTATAATTTTGATTAAAAAATATGTATTTTATTATACAAGATAAAACCTATGTGTAAATTTTTAAAAATTTAGGGACTAAATTATAAAATTTTAAAATTTAAGAATCTAAGTGTGAATTTAGTTAAATTTTGGGACTAATGAATTAATTAAGCCATTTTTTTTAATATGAAAAGACATTAAACAATTACTAAATTGTAGAATTTTAAAATTTAGGAATCTAAGTGTAAATTTAGTTAAATTTTGGGACCAATGAATTAATTAAGCCATTTTTTTTAATATGGAAAGACATTAAACAATTAAAAGATTGAAGATAGTTTATAAAAATAAAAATAAAAATAAAAAGTTAATAAAAACTTTTAATATTAAAAAAAATCTTAATATAAATAGGTTAAGACATATCTTAAAATAATTTAAAAAATTACAAGAGGATTATTCCTAAAAAAAATTAATAAAAAAATTAATATGGAAAGATAAAAATATCTTTTTAAAAATGATAAATTAATATTAATATTTTAAAATTTGTAATAAATTTAAATAAAAAAAATTGTATAATTTAACTTAAAAGGTACAAGTGACTACAATTTAAATATTTAAAATATGTTAATAATTAAAATTATTTGGAGTATTAAATTAAATAAATCAAACCATATTTTGACCGTAGAAGCTATATATATTTGTATTTGATATTGATTGTTGTCTCATTTATCTTATGTGTCATCGATTGTTAGGTGCATCGTTTGATGAATATAGAAGTAATTTTCATTTCCAAGTTTGTTAAGAATAATGAATTAATAGAACATACTTGGCACGAATATGAAGTAAGCAAAGAGCAGTTGATTTTCATAACTTTTAGGAAAACGTTAAAAAAAAAAAAAAAAAAAGTAAGAGCCACCAAAATGTGCCACATTAACTTACAAATTAGGCAGTAATTTTGGTTGATAATCGGTAGTCAGTTCAAGACATGATACCACCTGATATTTGTTGGTAGCGTTAGGTGAATAATCTTTTAATTTATTTATTCCATTTTACCAGATAATTTTGCATAAAAATACATATACAACTATTGCATTCATACATTAAGTTCTATTTATTAAAACGCATGACAAACATTTATTTTCTCTTATATGAATCTTCCAAGTTTTGATACAAACCAAGAGTTCAATATTTAAAAAGACATTGTCTATGAGTTCTAGTCCAATTATAAATGCATAAATTTTAATGATTTTTAAAAAAATATATTTTAAATGACATTAAAATTACCTTTATCTATATGTTACGAGTTTTGATGAATTATTTAGTCCAATTATTTATATATATATATATATATATATATGATGTTATATATCATATATTTGATTAAATTTTTTCTCCTACTTTTAAACACTTATTTTAGTAAGTTAAAATACTGAACTTATGATTCTATGTGGGCTGAGAAGTAATTTTGAAATAAGTGACACCAATGGCTTTAGATATTATTTTGAATCACTACTACAATATAAGCAATATAGGACGGTCTCAAATTTAAAGTGAGAAACTAATAAGACGATCACATGTATATGACCGTCGTTTAAGAAATATAGGACGGCCATTACGGAAAAAAATTGGCGTTACTTTAGTGGCCGTCTTAAAAAAAAAATTTCAATTTTCTTATAGGACGGTTATTAACCGTCTTATATACTACATATAGGACGGCTAATAACCGTCCTATAAAAAAATTGAACTTTTTTTTTTTTTTTACTTGCCAGCTCGATCCCATTATGTATTTTTTTTTTCATTTTCTCACATATAGGACGGTTAATAACCGTCCTATAAGAAAATTGAACTTTTTTTTTTTTTTTTTTACTTGCCAGCTCGATCCCATTATGTATTTTTTTTTTTCATTTTCCCACATATAGGACGGTTATTAACCGTCCTATAAGAAAAGTTAAGATCACTGTACTTGTATCCGTCACTTCCATATTACTCGACATTTCTTCAGACTTTTATTTGCACGGGACAATTATTTGACTTTAATTAGAGTTTATTTTGTCTCAAAATTTTATATGGGTTGTATTCTGTTGTCTCTTAAATTAATTGAACTTTTTTTTTTTTTTTTTACTTGCCAGCTCGATCCCATTATGTATTTTTTTTTCATTTTCCCACTTATAGGACGGTTATTAACCATCCTATAAGAAAATTGAACTTTTTTTTTTTTTTTTTACTTGCCAGCTCGATCCCATTATGTATTTTTTTTTCATTTTCCCACATATAGGACGGTTATTAACCGTCCTATAAGAAAATTGAATTTTTTTTTTTTACTTGCCAGCTCAATCCCATTATGTATTTTTTTTTTTATATTTTCCCACATATAGGACGGTTAATAACCGTCCTATAAGAAAATTGAATTTTTTTTTTGTACTTGCCAGCTCGATCCAATTATGTATTTTTTTTTATTTCCCCACATATAGGACGGCTAATAACCGTCCTATAAGAAATTGAATTTTTTTTTTTTTTTTTACTCCAGCTCGTTCGAAATTTGAATTCATTTTAATTTCAAATAACAGAGTGGGAAGTTGTTTCTGTTCGAAATTTGAATTCATTTTCCTGCTTCCAAATTTCAATTTATCTTAACTCATAAACCGTACCAACCTTTGAATTTGTTTTACATAAACAATTTTTTGGTCCTCCTCTACTTTGAAGCTTGAGTTGAGTAGTCTCTCCGGCGTTGAAATGAGCAGAGTTCCATTAGACTTAGAAAACCCAATTCGAGACACAATATCTAGTGTCCGTTTTGCTCCAGAATCTGATAATCTTCTTATATCTTCTTGGGACACGGTGAGTTTTCTTTTTCATTTTCAAGTTTGTTTATTATTCTATTGACTCCTTTTGAACTCTATGCATTGGTTGTTTTGTACAGACTCTTCGTCTTTACGATGTGGGTAGCTCACTCTTTCGATTAGAATCTCCATCCGACGCTGCAATTCTAGATTGTTGTTTTCAGAACGAGTATGTGGCCTTTAGCGCTGGTTCTGATGGTTCTGTTAGAAGGTTCGCCATTTCCCCCCTGAACAGAAACAGAAACAACTTCCCGCTCTTTTAATTCCGGGCAAACAAATTTTTTTTTTTTTTTTATAGAACGGGCAAACTATATAGGGCGGTTTTTCACCGTCCTATATAGTTTTTATAGGACGGTCAAAAACCGCCCTATATGTTTTTTTTTTTTTTTAATTTTTTTTTAAAAATTTTGTGGTCGTCCTATAAATAATTTATAGGACGGTCAGTGACTGTCTTAAAAAAAATTTATAGGACGGTCAGTGGCCGTCCTATAAAAAACTTTTTTACGACGCTCCGCGAACGTCCTATTTTTTTCGATTCTTTTAGGACGGGAGTTTATAGGACGGCCACTGACCGCCCTATAAGTCATATAGGACGGCCTATAAATGCAAATTTGTAGTAGTGAATGTGTTTGTGATCCTACTTTGAGATGGACTTTGATTTGATCTATTGTAGGCGTATCTAATAAATTTTTAATATGCTAATTGAGCTCCATTCTACGAGAAATTATGATCAATAATAATATCGATTATCACTCTGTAGTCTTACATCAGGTTCAATTATCATCCCATCTCCTATAATCTTTATTTGAATGTTCATAATGAAATTATAATTAAAAATTATTTTATATAAATTAAATCTCATCATATAACATCCTCTATAGACCTTATATATATTGAATTTTTTTCATAAATAATACATCTAAAATTTATAATAATAAAATAATACATCAATAATATTGAATATGATCTAATTATCAGTGTTTAATTTAAACGATATTTAATATAAGATTTATGAGCTAGAGATTTCTTTTGTATTAAAAATAAATAAATTGGGCTTAAGTAGTATTATTTTTAGATTATAAATATTTTTTTTTATTAAAATTTGATATTATAAATAACTGTGCTTTTTTTTTTTCCTTTTATTTATCTTATTTTAATATTATATTTACTAATTAGATGAATTATTTATTGGCTTCAACAACATATTATAATAATAAACGAAAAAAATGTAGAGATTTAAAGTGAGGTCGAGTTTTTTATTTTATATATATATATCTCACAAAAATTGTTAATTAATATTATAATATGTGGTATTCTAAATCAATAAAATATAAAATTATAATAATAATTTTTTTAAAAAATAAATAAATATTTAATAATTAATTATAAAAATAATTAATTTAATTAAGATTAATACAATAATTTTTTTTTAAAATATATAAATATCTAATAAATAATTAAAAGAATAATTAATTTAATTAATATAAGATATATTTTAAAAATAATAAATAATTTTTCTTAATCTCATTCAATTTTTAGTGTAAACGGAAACTTCTGGTAAGCTGTAGTTTATTCCATCTTCTTAATCATTATATTTTACTTTTGGCATTTCTTCACAGAATTTGAAGAGGACAGCTAATTTATTTAGTTGATGTGATGAGAATCTCAAATTCTTGGCATTCGTCATTAACGTCTTTTTCATTACCACTTAAAAGTGCTGCTAATTGGCATTCAGCTCAAAATACAATTAATTCGGCCTAATTTAACTGAGTTCGAAGTATGATTAAGATTGAAAAAGTCTGATTTTTATCAAATTATTTTAGTACTATGTTTACGGATAAATACTTTATTAATGTTAAATAAAATTATTTAAATGAGTAATAAATTAAACTATAACTTATATATATAATTATGATCAATTGAAGATAAATTAAATAATTAATATAGCATAAAATTTAATAACATATATTTAATAATTTTTTGTCACTTAATTAGTGATATAATCATTACTTTATTTAATAATGTTTAGAGATAACACAACATAATAGATTCTATGTACTGAAGCATTCGTCTTCTCCACAATGAAGGTTCTTACATATATACAAGTGTAAAAATAAACATGTATCGCAAAGTAATTAGTTTGATAAAGTGCGTTGTGACCTCTAAAAATAAAATTAAACATTACTTGAAGTGATTGAGATGTCAAGTTTGCGTTGTGACCTTTAAAAATAAAATTAACATTACTTGAAGTGATTGAAATGTTAGAACTTGATATACAAATGATCCACAGTTTAAGTATTATGGCTTATTTGTTCATGCAAAATAAACGATGTGACACATATAGATAAAATGGGTTAAGTACATTGGCTTGCAAGGGAAAAGATTGAAAGGTCCACGAACAAAGTCGTGTAACACTTTGTGCTACCAAGTGGTCGAAATAAGGTGAATGAATGAATTATAATAGAATAATCTAATCAAAAACGACGTGATTACGAAAAGATTAAAACCGCTAGATATATCAAGATAAGTATCATTGATTGAGGTGAATCAAGAGACTGCACCACAAGTAAGTCATGTTAATAGGCCCATAGTTCAAATGAGCCTATAGATTATATACCTAAATAAATAGTAATAAATAACATTTTTTTTTAATTATAAATACGATTTAAAGACAGCTTAATAAGTTATAAATTTTATAAAATATTTCTTATTTGGACAATTTCAAGGTAAACTTTTATGAATTATTTAAACTCGAATATTATCTTAAACTAATTCAAAGTTAAAAAATCTCAAGCCTAAAAATATCCTAGTGATGTTAGACTTGAATTTTTGACTTTTATTTAATTTAAAAAATGGCCGCTCGAAAATATATATTAGTCTACAATATTTGGTCTGAACTAAGTCGAATAAAAAATTTTATAATTTAGCTCGCTCATTTTCATCCAAATTTACATCCTTATTAATCGGTGTATTATGTCAATTAATTACCAAAAGTTAGTTTTATAATTTAGTAAGTTATGAAATCAACGTTAGAAGTTAAAATCATGATATTAAAATTACTCTAATTCACACTCAATTATTATTAAAAATGTCAATTAAATACACTCCTTTAAATAAAATAATTATAATAATAATAATAAGTCACTTTGCATCTTAAAAGATATAGTGTAGACTGTAGTTTTACTCCAAAATTGTCAATCATTGTTCTCTGAATGTTAAGTGTTCCCAACCTTATCGATTGTTTGGCTCCACTGGTTGATCAAAAGATTTTCTTTTCTTTTTCTTTTTTTGTATGAAAAAGATATGCCTTTATTTATTTTCTTTCTTTGTCTTTTTTATAATTTTTTTGGCCAAAGAAGAAAGTTTCAATAATAAATTGAGTAAAAAGTAGTGTAAAAATATGTGATAAACTCACTAGAAGAGCAAAGAAACCTATCCACTAACCAAGACTAAAATTCTTATTTAGAGTAAAGGTTTTTACTACTTAGCTTTAGGTCTTTTACGGCCAACAAGCATAATTTCATAAATTGTTTAGCAAAAAACACAATTTCATAAATTGTAATAACTAATATTTTTGTACTACAACAAAGTACCTTAGTTTTTACTTTGGTAACTCATATTATCTTAACTTTTAATTATGATCTTTTAGATATACAAATATTAGTCATTAGTACATTAATTTTGAGCTAAATTAAAAAATATATATGTTTTAATTTATTGAGAGTTTTTGCACAATTAATATCAATTCACCCATTTTAAAGAGTATTAAATATATAACATTTTTATTAACTTTTATACAAATAGTTTTTTTAATTATTTTAAGAGGTATTGTTAAGCTAGGTTATGATTTTTTCTTTTTTCTTTTTTTTTTTTAAACCGGTGATAATAAAGCTTAAATGAATGGGATGGTCAAGACGTAGTGGTTATATATAATAATAATAATAATAATAATAATAATAATAATAATAGCTTAACTTGAAATATTAAATAAATAAATGTTATAAATTTAACATCTCTTTTAAAAGGGTGAATTGATATTAATTTTGCAAAAATTTAAGGACTTGTTTTGTAACAATTTTATTTATAATTTTTTATTATTGTAATTTTTTTATTTTTTTAAAAAAACAATCACTAATGTGTTTTATAACAATTTATACTTAATAATTTTTAAGAAAAAATAAATTACATATACATTGTTTGATAATGATTTCTATATTTTTATTTTTTTCAAAATCTTTACTAATAAAGAAAAAAATTGGCATTATTTACAAGTTTTAAGTTTTAATCATTTTTTTTCCATTACTTATATAAAAGTCATATGAATTAATTTACTCACTATAATAACAAGGGAAAAAACTAGAATAAAAATATTAGAGGAGCCAAATTTTAAATGATAAATAAAAATTATTTTAATAAATATAAATATAAATATAAATTTTTAATATTTTTATTTTTCTTCCGTATTATTAATGATATAAAATGAACTAAATATATATTTTTTAATATATAATCATATGCTTATTCATACACATAAAATTATTATAAATAATGATTGAACATGGATCAATATAATGTACATAATAATTAATAGTTTAAAATATAATTTTAATTTAATTAAATAATAGTTACAAATATAAAAAATTAATAAGATATTTTATAAAATAGTATAAAATGTTTACAATTTAAATAAATTATAAATAATAAAATTAAAATATAAAAATAAAAATAATTCTTATAATATAAATTTTAAGTAAAAATACACATTTAATATATATAAATTTATTATATATATAATATTGTAGGTTAGAGAAAAATCGGGGCCATCTCAAACTTCTAACATAATTTGGTACTTTAGAAAGATGCCGACTTAGTACTACTACTTGATTGTTTTGTTCAGTTTCTCTCTTTTTAATCTTCGTAACTCTTAATTGAAGCCTAAAAAGCTCTATAGTTTGTTGCAAAACAAAACAAAAGAAAGCAAAGCACTGCGGTTGGTGGATTCATAGTAAAAAGTTTTTGACACTTGGCTGAAAAAAGTCCTCAAATTATATATATGCTTCAAGGTGTTCAAAATCGACGCGTCGGTTGTGGCTTTTCAGGCATATAAAAGATTTGACTCAACATAAATACAGAATGGTTATGATGTATGAAAATATTATTGCAGTGGAGGAAACAATAAGCTTCCATTTGTCAGTTGATTTTGTGGAAAAATGAATAAGAATTCAAGTTGAATTATTATATTTGCTAAATTAGAGTAGATTAATTCAGATGGCAATTTCCATGATTTGTCAATTAATTAAGAATGACCTAGAGATTATTGATTGGGCTCCATTAATGGGCCAAAGGGCAACTGTGAGATTTGTGGTCAATAGTAATAAAAGAGGGTCCATGCATCCGCTCCATTGGACCTTTTTTTTTTTTTTCTTTCATTTACGCACTCTCTCTCTTTCTGACTCACAAATACAAAGATACATCCCATAATTCCACCTCTCTAAAAAAAACCAGTAGCATTGAGTAAATAAGATCAATTATATTTAATTGAATAATTTTGTTCCTTCGAACTTTATATATAAAACACTACTACTCCTTCTTCTTCTCTTCATGAACATAGAAGACTATTTGTATTGTACATTTGCATCCTTGTTTTTCATTTTAATATATATATAATACTCAAATAAAAGATAAGTTTTAGCCTTTTAGGTATGTTATTTATATGTTTATTAGGAGATAGAAACCATTTCTTTTCGCCATGAAGTCCATTGTCCCCACTGGGACCAGAGACTTCTCAACTGAACTCTAGGAATGGCTCTAAATTCTAATCCTAAGGGCTTTTTTTTTTTTTTTACTGAGTTGATGTTTGATGTCCGTGAATTTACTATGATTCTTCCCATCATTAATTAATTCCAACTTTTCAAGGCTACAAAATTCTTTTGGTCATGCAAAGGCCACCAATTTTGCTAACTTTTGATGTTATTAACCTACATATCATTATTCAAAGAGGTATTTCAGTCACTCAAATGAGCCCCATACAGAGATATTGCTCTTAAATTAAAAAAAGGAAAAAACACATAATAAGGCATTGCAAAGGACAAAGGAGGAAGGGTAAATGTCAATCTTGTCCTTGAAAAGCATAAAATATATAAAAAGGCCAGTTCTATTTACATGATCACATCCATGAAACCTCAATTCTTTGTGTATTTGCCGTGAGAGTATGTATTTTGAGTTTTTTCATGGATTTATTTAGAATTACCCTTATATAAAACGAAAAGAGTTTAATTTGTGGAGCCCATTTCGGACTGTAGGGCTAGGCTGCACAAATCCAAAGATGAATCTTTTCCAGAGGCCCATAAACATTATGTACCAGCACCAGTACCAGTACCAGTACCAGTACCCATCCCCCCACAACCCTTTTTCTCCAAAGAAGAAAGTACTTCTTCACGGGTAACAAAACAAGTTTATGTGGCCTGTGGGCATGTGATGTCTTCAATCATTACCATCCTATTCCTATCTTATATATCATTCAGAAGGATGATTATTAACTTTTTTGTTGTATGTATGTAATGAATTGTACCCCTTTTGGATTTATAGGCCTTCAGCCATCTACGTTAGTGCATGTCCATTAACTTTACCAAACAAAACCTGAAAACGCAATTTCACTAATTTAAAAAAAAATCGACAACACATTCCTGTAAAAAAGAATTTGGTACTAATGGGCAAATTGCATATTGTAGTAGACCAATAGTGCCACTCGTTCGAGTTTTTGTCCCATAGTTACTTCAGAAATTATAGCAATTGTATTGACAAAACAAATACTTATAAACAAGTTCATTGCTTGGACTTAATTTGTAATCTTGAAAAACTTTGTTTGTTTGTTTGTTTCTTTTTTTTTTTTTTTTTAAGGAAAGTGAAAATTTGCTATTTAAGTATGCTCAAAACTCAATATATATTATATCCCTTATAATTGGTCCTATTCTCTATTTCTATACCAATTGGTATGAGTCATCAATAAATAATTCCTAGTCATATTTTAAAATAGAAACAGGACACATATATGCAAACTTATAAGTTGCAATCTATGGTTGATCATGTTACTCTTATGAATTAATTACATTTGAAAAGATAAACCAAAATAATAATATTAATAATATTCGGTCAATAAACATGAAAAGTCTTGTATCTATAAAACATGAAAAATCAGTTATCACACTCGTAAAGAAGATCATCCGCAGAGAAAAGGAAAGCACTGATCAAGTTGGAACAAGAGTAATCTGATTTTCATGACCACCATATCCATCGCGACTTACAGTTATAAATATTCCAATTACAACACAAACAACAGTAATAAGCCAACGCAAAACCGTACACCTCGTCACACTCTTCTTGGCAACATTAATATTTTTCTCCTTCATATTATTATTAACAGTAGTCACTATTTTTTCTTTTTCTTCAAATTTTCCAGTCTCAACAGAGCGTTGATCACAAGAAGAAGAACCACCTTGAAAACAAACATGAATTTCTTTGCTCGAATACGAATCCTTATTTCCACCATCATGATCAGAATAATCAAAGTCAAAGGACACCGATCTAATTACATCATGCATTGCTTCAACATTAATCCAATCAAGCCCTGTCTCTTCTGTTAATTCTCCATAATTCATCTCATCAGTTTCCTCAAAAAGCCTGCGACCCTTTAACTTACCACTCTCAAGGGCTTCTCTTCTCTCTTTAAATATCTCTTCAACTGCTAATTCATTGGTCCTTACCTTCCATATTCCTTCTGGAGGAGATTTTGATGATCTGCGTTGAAGCGATGGTATGATCTCTATTGGGGAATTATCTTCCAAATATTTAAGATTTGTTTTGATAATATCGCTGTTTGAGTAATTTGTTGAACGCCTACTCATCGTTTTTGGGTTAGACGTTTTGAACGAGTCCCAATCTTTTTGCAAATTGATGAACTTCTTGTGCAATTTGGCGACATTTGTTACGTTTTCTTGCACTTGGGAGCCTTCCATGATAGGTTCACTTGACCCTGCTGCTACTTCTTTCTTTTTGCTTAATGTTTGTGGAATTGAAACATTCAAATCCTTTCCATGCCTTCAAAACCTCTTCCACGTTCCTTTTCAAAATTTGATACTGGATTACAATCGGTGGGAATATTAACTACAAATATCTTCTTTATTTGTATATTTTACTTATTTGAAAAGATCTTGACCATTAATTAGATTTGTTTTCAGATTTAACGTATCCAACCATTGGACTATTCATTCTTCTTTCTGTTTCAACTGTTAATTTAATGATACTTTGTTTCTCTTTTTATTTACTTGTAAGTTGTTATTACTTAGCGTAAATGGAAAATTCTATGCGAAAAATAATGTTTAAGAAAACCTTTAATTTTTTCCTTAAATGCTCAACATTAGGCCTAACTTGCTAAACACGAAAAACAAAAGAATATGAGTTTTTTTTTTTTTTTTTTATAACAAAAATAAAAATAAAAATTGGACACTTAAAAAATGTTTTCAGTCTAAATATCCGACTGGCGATTAACATCACAAAACTTTATAGCAAAAAAAAAAAAAAGAACACGAAACTTAATTATGATCGTCATCATAACATTAATATAAAGTCAATTAATATATGTGGGACAATATCATAATCCTCCCACTATCCTTTTAATCTCTTTTCCTTCCTTGGGAGTTTACCGGACAAAGTGAATGCTCATCACCCACCAACCACATTCTCAAGTGAGAGCATCTTTCTTCTGCTATTGGAATCACTTCTGTTGCTTAAGAATGAGACCAACCGAGAAAGATGCAATCTCTTTCAGTTAACATCTTAGCCACCCATCTCACCCAAAACAGAAAAAGGATACTTCAAAGCAATATAGCTAATAGATGCAAGTTCTTGAGCTCCTACTCAAGGTAATGGCATACTGAAAACAATTGAGTACGTCTGCATAAAGTTACGTTTCTGCCCTTTTGGAAAATTTCTAACTATTGATTTCACAATAACCACAAGGTTACAGCAACTTCAAGGACTGTAATACTCGTGCATAAAAGGACTGAAAATGTTTCTGCCTTGTAACTGAAAATGTTTCTGAAAAACATAGCTCCGTAACAACATATTTCCCCAAGAATTAATACAAGAAACGTCAGTTGCATAAAAAGGGGCAAGTTTCTACAATAGATCATTCACCAGAGTTCTCTAATTTCCCATCTGGAACTTACAATTGACTTGCATCTTCAATTATCAGGGACTAGTATCCACACTTCTATCATAACGCTTTTAGGCTCCTGGGTTAAGAAATTGATATGTCCTCTATTATGCCCTTCCCGTCCATAGCATCAAAGAAGAAAAAGTTCTTCAACGGGTCTCCTTTGCCTGATATAGCTTTAATAACCTCCTAAAAAAGATGGTTAACTACGTCAAAACAAAGTGATTCACTTGATACAAAATCAGAAGAATATTCTGACAAAAAAGAAAAAGAAAAATAGATAGTACACCTGTCCAAGGATGCCGCCTATAATGGCACAAACTGGAGGAAATTCTCTTTCACTGACCAACAATCTTTCTAGGATGGCATCTGGAATATGAGATTCATTTAGTGACTGCAATTTTATAACAAAAAAGAAGGGTAAGAAGGTGGAGAACAATATTATGAACACAAACTCTCAAAAATTAAAGAACCATACCTGTGCTTCACAAAGCTCCTTTTTCACCTTCAGAACACTATGAAGGTCTGTAATTGAAATTTCGCCAGGATTACGTCCCTCAGCCTCTTCAAACATTTCTATTACTGCAAGAAAAGCAATATTGTCAGTCTTTACAGAATATACAATATTTAGCCGATGCAAAGAACCAAATAACATGTTGCTTTTATTTAAAAGTATTTATTAAGAAAATCATTGAAAAACAACACAACATATATTTCCCCATCATTCTTGTTCTAAGAAATGTAAGGCATGCAGAAGAACTGCTAAATGCCTGAAGGAGTGCAGCATAATCACCCCTATATGTGTGTGTGTGTGTATTTATGTATGTATATATATGTGTACATATACATACATATATATATGTGTATATATGTTCTTCTGGAACACCACATTAAGAGAATCGTTTCCATTTTCTTCTATGTATCTTCTTTCAAAAATAAACATCTCCATAAAAGAACTAAAAGTTAACACCTCTCATAGTAAAATACAGCTTTGTCACTTTCCTGGGAAGTGTTCTCCAAGATACTGAAATTGCTTCCTTGAACAGAAGTAAAAAATAATTAAAGACAGTCAAGAGGTCAAGCAAAAAATATAAAAAGAATAATAACAAATCAAGATAAACCTCAAAACTTGAATATTGCAGCTGGCATTCAACAGTTTCTTCAAGCTTTTTCTGTCAATATATATCAAAGAAATGATTAATAATGTTTACTGCTTCTATCTTAAAATATCATCATAGAAATCCTTGAAATAAAAAAAGGGTCCAAGTTTCAAATAATTAAGGAATGATAACCTTTGAATATTTGTGGAGTTGAAGATCAACAAATATTTCACCACAAGTGTCTCTACAGTCAACTGCATAAAATGCTACACGCTTTGATAACTTTCGGCACTTTTCATTGATCAATTTCTACAGTGGAAGATTAAAAGAAAAATGCAGACCATGGAAAATATTAAATAGAAAATCATAAACATGAAAATTGTTAAAAATTCAAGTTCTGAGCAAGATTTGAAGGTAATCTTCAATGTCAGACTTCAAACTAAATACTATGGGTAATTCCAGTACCTTTTTTGTGAGAGAACAACAGCAGACAACGACCACGTCAAACTTGCTATAGAATTCCTCATCAAAGCTTGAAATGTCACCTGTAATTTTTTATGATTTCACTAATTGTTTAAATTAATGTCAATTACTCAATATACTGAAATTCCACAAAGACCATAGCTTCATATATGTAAACAATATAACTTATACACAATTTTGAAACATAAACATAATATTAACGGATAAACATATGATTAATGAGATGCAAACCTTTTACAACAGAAACACGAACCATTGAATTAAAATCTTTGAGAGAATCACAACAAAGTTCAGCTAGACTCCTCCCACTATACATATGCTCATCAGGAGGTATCAGAAAGTTGGCAGAGAGCACCTCCTCAGTCACTAACCGATCATCCACCAAAGTCAAGCTACCAACACCAGCCAGCACAATATTTTTGCAAAACTACAACCAAAAAGTACATGTTCACACAAAGTGAAAACAAAGTCTACTTAATTGTAATGAACAATTCAGATAACAAAGTATAACAGGTAACAAATTTTTAGCGATAAATGTATCAATTAGTAACTAAGCAAACAAAACAAAAAGCAAATCATCCGCAATTCAAGTTATACATAAATCCACGTTTACCACCTCAGCAATGGTCCCTTTCATTCCATATACTAGTACATGAGCTTTGCTTAGCCTGAAACAACAAAAGGAAAAGCCATGCAAAATCAAACATAGACATTTTAAAAATATAAGCACATTCAAAAGTGTTATGCATGCATTAAAAAAGAAAGAAAGTAAATGCTACTTATTTACGGTCTTTGAGCATCAGCTTCCCAAAACCACCAAAATGAAAAGCCAAGCAAAATCAAACATAAACATTTAAGAATTCCAGACAATTCAAGAAGAGAGAAAATGAATATTGTCTATTGTTTTATTATCAAGTAACAATTACACGAGCCTACAAAGGTATATATACACATTAGAAAACTTAACAATTAAGGAAAACTAACTAAAATGAATACATGAGAAACTAAAATAGAGTCAACTAACTACTAACTCCAATATCCCATCAAATTGATGGTAGTAGAACAACCCTCAATTTGACTTGCAAGAAAAAAATGAAGAAAACACTTTGTAATCCAACATACGCTCATATGAGAGCAAGAAATACTGAAACTCATGAAAGGTAAGCGATCAAAAACACTAGTCAAAGACAAAATATAATGGGTTTGCTAAAAGCAAACACCAATACTGAGCACTAGGTCCTAGCCTCACTGAACGAGAAAAAATACTATGAAAAATTCAATACAAGGCTCCAACTCTCAAATACTAAGATGAGCAAAAATAAATGCTCACACTAGAGTAAAAAATTTGTACAATGAAAATTATGAACCAAAATATCAAAGGCGAAAACAAAATTGATCGTAAAGCAAATCCACGATATGAAAGAGAAAAGGAATTAACAAAATGAACATTATTCACAGAAGAAGAATAATAAAGTTGCATCTAGTATATCAAATTCTGAATCAAAAATAGGCAAAGCAGAGATGAACAACCCAACACACTCATCTTCGATTCTTGAACACAGAAAACAAATACCACAAAAAAAAATTCTGAATATACTCAAGAAAACCACCAAATCCAGTGGTGACGAAGGAGAAGAAAAGTGATTCCTGCCAAACAGGAAGTCCAATGGCTTCACACCAACAGAGAACCTCTTAATTTATTGTCTCTCCGAAGAACCTCTAAAACAGACCCTCTCAATTTCTTGTCTCTCAGAAGAACCTCTAAAACCCTTAAACTGTCACCCTTGCAGGTACAACCTTTTTCTATCAAAAGCAAAGACTTTGTGTGAACTGCAGTCACAGTGATAACCTAGAACCAAGAAGAACCCACATTGGCCCCGAAGCAAAAACCACATATTTGCTGCAAAGACCTAAATGATTATCCCAATAAAGCTCCCAAGATTGATTCTTTATGCAAGGAAAATATAATGCAGAAAGTACTGCCTCACCAGTTCTATATATACCTTTTGTCTCCTGAGACTCGCCGGAAAATACCTGTCACCGGAAAAGTTAACTTTGGTGTAATTTCTCGCGACAAGAGTTGTTAAGAAAGGCATTTGATGAGTTACAATCCGGGTCTGAGAGGGTTGGTTCTGAGCAACAATGGCAAGAGAAAGAGTGAAGTTGATAATGGTAATATGAAAGTTCTTATCTCAAACCGTCGGTTACAGAAGGCAAAAGACAGCAAAGTTGAAGGTGCAGAGGCCCCTAGGGCTGACGAGGAAGAAAATTCAAAAGACTTTCGTGAATCACACGACTGTCAAAAGAAGACGGAACCGAGAAAATATTCGGTTCCACTAGCAAGCGATGAGAAATTTCAGGAATTGATTAAAGAATTGGGATAACAGATACCACACTAAAATGCAAAATCAAGTGGCGGATTTTAATTCTCTCAGGATCCATGATCCATGAAGCTTTATGACTCTGATAACTAAATAATTCTAAGAGCAGAGAAACTAAATAGTATGTATTGTATTATTATCAAGTGTAAGGTTTATTTTGTATTGGCAATTTTCGTGGATAAAATGTTTGATTGTAATCTAGAATAGGAATTCAACAATTATTCAGACCACACGTGATGATGGAGTCACCAAGCTTGCAACGCCCATATGACAGGTATAATATTCCATCATGCATACATCTGCACACAATTGAGCACGACACTTAGTATGGATCGTAACGAAAAATGTATTGTGCACATGTTGGTCGATCGATCGAGAGTATTGTTCGATCGATCGATCGAGACTGAGACAACTTCGATCTAGGTGCTCTCTGTTTGGACTGGATCGATCGAGCAATTGGACCGATCGATCGAACCATGTTCGATCGATCGAGTATAGAACAACTTCGATCCAGGTTCTCTCTGTTTGAGTTAGATCGATCGAGTTTTGTGTATCGATCGATCGAGACATTCTCGATCGATCGAGACGGCCTGTCGATCGATCGAGCCAGTATTATATTCCTACTCAAACTCTATTTCTTAATTCGACCCTTATGTTTCTTTTACCTAATTGACCACATTTAATGTTCAGAACAGAATTCTTATTTGAGGATAATTGTGGTAATTGGTAAATCCTGATAAGAAAAGAGTTATAGTTAATTGCAAATCCTATTTGAACTAGGATTGGACTCTATATAAGTGAAGAGATGTTTGTGCATAATTAATTAATTTGAGCATTTAGAATTATACAGCACTAATACTTTCTAGCATCTGAATTGTGCTTATTCTCTTCATCTATTGTTCTTAGGCTTTCTCATGTTATATTCATATGCCTAATTGATTTGCATGATATTGAGCTTAATTGAATGTTCTAGGGTTTGCTAGCTGATATTGTTTTTACATCGCATGTTAGTATATTTGCTAGTTAGGATTATTCATTGTTTGAATCCGCTCTAGGACACGCATTGCACTTGTGTTATTGTGCTAACGTTACAGGTGACGGCTTCAGTATTTCGTGTGACTCGAAATTACTGAAGGTGACGGGTTCGGTTGATCTTGTGTGACTCAAGTAGATCGGAACGTTGGTCCGGATCCAGACATCTAACTATTGGAGGCTGTGAAAGGAGCAAGCGGCTCGTAAGTAAATTACAGAAAGGGGGATCTATCTGCGACGGGTAGTTCTGGACTCTATGGTTGTAATTGAACATTATTTTCATAGTGGATAGTTAGGTGGTCCGGTGGACCGGTGGTTTTCCTCTTAGGTCATTGTTGTGGCCTAGGTTGTTTCCACCTAAAAATATCGTGTGTTGTTTTATTATTACGCATTTATCTTTACACGCGATTGCATGTCTGGCCGTTGTGATTAGATTATATAATATTTGTTGAAAATTGAAAATAACCTATTCACCCCCTCTAGGCTTATTAGATCCGTAATTAAAAACTTTTTTCATCAAGTAACAATTACACAAAAATTTACAACATATATATACACGTAAGAAAACCTAATAACAAAGGAAAACTAATTAAAGTGAATAGAAGAGAACCTAAAATAGAGGTAACTAACTAAAAACTCTAATATAGAAATCGAAGCATATTCAATAGTGTTAGTAATGCATTACAAAAAAAAGAGTAAATGCTACTCATTTACCGTCTTTGAGCATCAGCTCCCCAAACCCTAATTTGGCGATCGTAGAGTGCAGTCTCCTGCTCAGTCAACTCCTCGCCGTCCATCCCCAACTGCAACCTACTTCCACGAATTCACAATGACGGAAAGCTGAAGCTTTAGTGATAAATTCGAAATTCGCTCAAATTTTGGGAAAGAAAGCAATTAATTATTTTTTTCCCGGCTCATTGACCATACAATTTACAAGTATTCTTTTAATAAATTAATTAATTACCTATCGTTTTTGGGCCTTCTTCTTTGATAGTTTTGGGCCCAGAAGTGGGCTTCTGACGAAAATAATTAAGAAAATAAGGAAAATCTCTACTTCTCTTTACCTTTTTCGCAATTGTTTTATTATTTTCAGAAGGAAGAAAGGAAAGGTAAAAAGAGAGAAGAAAAAGTAGTGATAACATGCCTAGAAAACATTGCAAGAAGAGGTTTAGAATTCCTTGAAACAATGTGCTTGAGTTTTACTTCCTCGTCGATAGAGAATAATGCTTTAAGTCCAGGTCCTGCAACAAAACAATACCAACAATTAGATTTTGATGGGTTCTGATAATTGTGCTCCAAATAATTACCTGTGCTTTGCTGGTTATAATGCTTGGGGTTTGTTGTCATTGGAAATTGGTTTAATTACTCAGTTCTGTTGATCTAAGTATGAAACTTTTGGCTTTGCATCAAAACTCAATCGCTTGTTAGGTTGGGAGTACATCAGTTATTTGTGCTGTGTTTAACGATTTGAGTAAGTTTTGGTTCATTGAATTACAAATTAGAAAAATGGGGAGAATTTATCGAGTTATATTAATGGTCAGGTGCAGTTCTCAAAGCGTCGTCCAAAAGTAATCAAAGCACTCAAGACAAATCTTACTCATGAAGTTTCAGTATTTTTACTTTTTAGTTTGTGTGTTGGAGATATTATTTTAAGGAGTTATAATATTTTCATAATTATTTTTATTATTATTATAATAAAAATATATAAATTTATTAATATATTTTTATAATTAATTATGTATTACAGACACTCGTGGATAAAAATGTTACTGATAAAAAAGTAATTATAATATTAACATTATAGTTGTAATTGTAACAATAGTATCACCTCTCTTAAAGAAATTTGGTATTTTAATAATTATTATATTCAATAAAAAATAAAAAATATGCATATTGACTTATATTAAATTTAGTATATTAATAGTCTCTTCATTTAAAAAAAAAACACAAGAATGATCCAATTTTAAAAAAAAAATTAATTTATTGAAATGCAATTTTGTCTTTATTCTTTCATTTATTTTTGCTTATTTTAATATGAAAATATTTCATATTATTCTAATAATTATCATCAATCACCATCATCATCTCCGTCTTACTTCTAATATCGTTTTATTTATTTGTCAGCCTAAATAATTTTTACTATTTATTACAGAATAATTTAAATCTATATTTTTTTACAAATCAATAGTTAGAAATATCTACTAACTCTTTTGAAAGTACTTATCTCTGTCTCTGATTACCATTACAAACTAAGCTTATTTCCTCTGATCTCATTGTCCAAATTTTTTTTTTTTTTTTTACAATCCTTATATTTGATCAAACTTAAGGTCAAAGTAAGTTTTGATTGAATATAAAGTAGTTGAAAAATGATAAAGGAGTGAAAAAAATCGAAGAGAGTGAACTGAAAATAATCCCAGTCATTGGTAGATAATTCAAATGAGTTAGAGTTTGCCTAATTTTAATTTTGATAAAAATTATATTTTTAATTATTTTATAGTAAATATTGAAGGGTGGTTTGGTTTTGGTGGGCGAAAGAATAATGTATTTTCAAGGCCTAGGATAAAGATGATAAGTGGAGGTAGATATGGTTGCTAGAATAGATAGGATTGTTCTCATAATAAAATGGACAAAAATTATGAGAAACAACAAAACATAATAAATACTTTCATAAAGATAAATAGTTTCAAGGCTACTACTAATATACTAATTTAATAATATAAATCAACATGAATACATTTTATTGAATATGAAGACTAGTAAAATAACAAACTTTCTTTCAAGGATTGAATAACATATTTTATAATTACTTTTGAATGGTCGCTAAATTCAATATGACCTGGTCCTCTAGTTGGTTATAGAATAATGAAAGGATCGAAGTTACGAAAATAATTACTTAAATTAAGTTGTGAATTAAGTCATTTTTTTAAAATATTTTACAGATATGTTCAAGATATGTAAGCAATCTACAGCCTTGTCATGCACATGATAAAATAGCCTAAAAAATTTCTTCAATCTCGAAATACAACTACATTGTAGAGATTGAAATAGTATATTTGTTAATATTAAGTTGCTTGAAAACAAAAAATAAAAAGATTTTTTTAAGAGACTTTCTATATTTTTATAAAGAGAAAGTGTTGTGTTGTTATATAAATGATTGAGACTATTGCCTCTATTTATAGATGAAAACTAAACCTGAGGATATAAAAATCAAAACATATGAGAGAGTGGAGGTTGTGAGAGAGAATAATGAGTGAAGAAAGACTTAATTATTTTATAACTAATTCAAAAATCATAAAGTATAATAAAATAAGATAAAATTTATTTAAAAAAATAAAGCATTTGCCATCTCACCTCACTCTCACACTCGGCTCTTCCAGTCAGATGGCAACAGTAAAACTCATGCATAAGAAGTAAACCAACAAAAATTTATCTCCTTTCCCTTCAATAAAAGTGAGTATTTTTTGAGGCCTAAACCCAAGTCTCAACTCAATATCTTATAAGCACCTCCAAAGAGATATTTTTAAGCAATGTGAGACAACTATCATAGAGAAGGTAAACTCATAATAGACATTTTTCATCTCTTTTCAAAATTCATTTTTAAAATATAATATTTTCAACAATTCTCTACTTGAATTTTTTAAATTGTTTTTATTGAGCAACTAACCAAATATAATATTGTGTATAAGCATAAAATATCTATTAACTTGAACCTTTACATAATAAATGTGCTTTAGAATATATTAGAGTAACTCATAATTTTAAACTTTGTCTCTAAGAATATCACACACACACAACATTTTAAAAGTGTAGTTCAAAAGTCTTTATTTTACGGCCATGCACGTCTATCAATCTTAATGTAGTGAATGTTTAAATATATTTTTTTCCAAATAAACATAAGAAACAACCACACTTTCATAATCAAATAGGGAGTTTATCAAAAATATTCAAGTAGTTATGTATTTCATTCCATATAGAATATATAAATTATTAAAAGTTAATAATTAACTCATATTTTTAGAAAAAATATGAATAATACCTTTATGGTTTGCAATTTTTTCACAAATACTCCCAACCTTTTAAAAATATCAATAATAACCTTTGACTTTAAAAAAATTAAATAATACAATTAATCAATGACATTTTTGTAATATTTTTTTTAAAATTTAAAAGTATACTTGATTTTAAGCTAAAATTTCTATCTCTTATATTTTAATACTAAATAATCAATAATACTAAACTATTAAAATAAAATAAAAAATTATTATTTTTATTATGTCATAATAATATAAAGAATAAAAAATAAATAAATACACATAAAAAAAATACATGATCTAAAAATTAAAAAATTAAAATTGAAATACATGTAATGAATGAAATTAGTTTTTTAATTATCTCAAATCCGTAAAATGGTGTTTCATTTTTCCTACAAATGGTTTAAGACCAATTTTAGTTAATTTTAATTACATATAACTCATATAATGAAAAATCATATAATACTTTAATGTTTAACGTTTATAGTTGAATTAATAATAAAATTAAAAATTTAATTTAATTTATAAAAATATATAAAAAAAAAAAATTGAGCTAAAATTCAAGAGTTTAATGATAAAGGATTAATTAACTTAAATTAAGTTATAATTAACTTATTTTTAATTAATTATTTAATTATTATAAATACATATTATATTTCTTAGATTATTCAATTCTTTAATTATGTTAATAATACCAAAAAGTAAGTTTTTAATTTTTAAAAGACATTGTAAAAGATTTTTAAAAATATTTTCGGAGTATAACTAGTCACTTAATTAATTTTCTTATTAATAAATATCAATAATAAGATAAAATTTTGGAGAAAAGTAAAAATATATTTTAAAATAAATGGTGAAAGAGATGAAGAGATATGAATAAGGAAAGAAATAAAACACAATATATTAATTTTTTACTCTATTTTTTAATTTAAATAATATTTTTATATTTCTATAAATTTATTTAATTATTATAGATTTTTTTAACCATATCTGCTAAATTAATTAACACAATTTATTATGCAAGTTTTACATCATCGTTATCAATGATTAAGATATTAGAGAATATTTTTTCTCCTATTAATTATAGATTTTAATGATTGTGATTAAATAATGTAATAATTTATTAAAAAAATTAGTATTATTGATTACTATCCCTATATATATACGCGTGTGTATATATATTATTTTACTTTATTATTACTTTTAACAGATATTTCAGTAATTAAGTATAAATTGAAAAAATATGTTAGAGATAATGGATAGAAAAGGTAATTTTGTTACTAATGAGGGCTATTCGGATAATATGTTTGATTTAGTGTTATTAAAAATATTTTTTCAATGTTAAGGATAGTTGTGAAGAAAAGACAAACTTTAAAGTTACTAGTGATTTTTTCCCATCCTCCTATCTCTTCAAGATTTTATGCTTCTAATAATATGAAATATAAATTATAATAGCATGATTCATCCTATATCACTTCATAACTTGTTACTAGATCTGTTTTAAAGTTGTTGTTACAAAATAATAAAAGGAACGAAGCCATCAAAATAATTGTTTGAATTGAATCACGAACTAAATCTCTTCCTTTAAGACGTTTCATGACTTTGTCTAAAATATGCAATTAATCTACAGGTATGTCATTCCCAAAATAAAACAACCTAAGATAATTTTCTCTATCTCAAATCTTTGTTGCACTGTAGAAGACCGAAATATTACACTTATTAATACTAAGTTGCTTAGAACTAAAGATCAAAAAATAAAAGAAAATATTTTTTTTCAATGAGGGTTTATGTATTTTTGTATAGAGAAAATAAGAGAGAGTTTTGTTGTTATATAAATGATTGAGGCCACTATATCTATTTATAGATGAAAATTGAAGCTGTTCAAGAGGGAGTAATGGTCAAAATATCATAGAGAGTGGAGGTCATGGGAGAGAATAGTGGATTGAGAAAGAGTTGTTCATCCTTTTATTGTTTAAGAATTTCATACTTCTAATAATATAAAATATAATTTATAATAAGATGATTTATTTAATATCATTTCATAATTTGTTACTATACATTGATTCGTCTTAAAATTGTTGTTGTAGAATAATAAAAGGAACAAAGTCATCAAAATAATTACTTGGGATAAGTTATGAATTCGATTGCTCTCTTTAAGACGTTTAACGACTTTATATAAGATATGTAAGCTATATATAGTCCTATTGTTTCTAGGATAAAACAGTCCAAAAAATATCTTTTGTCTTGAATCTTCATTGCACTGAAAAAATTTAGAATACTTTATATATTAATATTAGGTTGCTCGTAACTAAAGAATAAAAAAAAAAAAAAATCTTCAAAGAGAGTTGATGTATTTATGTGGAGAGAAAATAAGAAAAATAGTTGTGTTATTATGTAATCAAAGTTGATGGAGCTGCAATAAATATGAGAAAGTGAAGGCGGTGGGAGAAAATAGTGGTACTAGAAAGAATAGACACTTCTTTAATTGATTCAAAAATCATAAAAAAATAATTAAATAAAATAAATTTTAGAAAATAAAGTGTCTATAATCTTAATCACACTCGCATTCACATTCTGGATATTTTTTGAGGCTTAAACTCAAGTCCTTATCCAATATCTTATAAACACTTTTAAAGAATTTTTTTAAACAATGTGAAGCAATTATTAAAAAAAAAACAGTAAACAATTTTTATCTTTCTTCAAAATTTATTTTTAAAATAGAATATTTCCGATAATTGCACTCTGTCTTGAAGGATAGAATGATGTGATCCTTAATGGATATTTTTTTTTTAATGATCATGATAGAATGTGCTATTGGGTTTGGCAACATATTCTTTCTTTTGTTTTATAAAGTTTTAATATAATTGGGGTAAGCAATCCAACTTCTTACATTCATGGTCTCCTCCAATTCCGGAGCTATAGACATTATTGTTTTGCATAGAGTTCTGACTAGTAGGGGAATTGTTACTATTGAATTAGTTGACTTTTGGATGTCTAGTATGCTTCAAACTTTAGAAATTTGAGGGTTATTTATTATTTTTGAATTGTATTTTTTACTAATTATATTATTTTTTTTCTCAATTATTTATTAAATATTAATATATATTTTTTTAAAAATATTTATATAAAAAAAAAAAAAAAAAGTAATAGTATCTTTTCAAATTTGTAGCAAGTAGAAGATAGTTATTTTCATTTCTTTCATGGTAATCATGATTTTGACATGAAAACAGCTATCCTCCTCGAGATTACAATAATCAGAATGGCCTTTTTATATTCAAATATTGGTTATTTTAAGCTAACGTTACATCACTTCCGTTCTTCTTTCCTTGATCCTTCTTATTTTAGGAAATATTCATTTAAAGTCGTATTGCTCAAAAAAAAAAAAAAAAAAAAAAAATTATAGTCGTATTGAACGATTAAAAAGAAACACGATTAATGTATGAAAAAGATTATATTGGATACATGACCAGGTTGTGTTCTTGATTTACATTTTTTAAAATTGACCAAGTATTGATGAATAATCTAAAAATCATGCAAATCCAATTAACATTTTTTTTTTCTTTTTTTGTCTTTACAAAGTAATATATATATATAATAGAAAAACTAAGGATTATATTAAAATAATTGAAAGTTACATGAAAAAATTACATTACACTATTTTTAATACATTAAAAACTTATTAAGATAATCAAGAAATAACAACTTGCAACACACTCTAAAAATTTATAAAAACAACTATTTGAACAATTCATGTTCGTTATATTTTTCTTTTCACTTTAACACTTGATTCAGACTCATAAATTCAAAATATAATATTAAAAAGAAGGAGCAATATGTCCCTAAAATCTTAAAATGCTTGAAATTACTAAACATTTTATTTATAAAATATTTCATATATAATAAACTTGGTTATCAAATCAACTAGATATAGCCTTTATAGAACAAATTTGACATTATTAGAGTCATATTTGAAAAAATAATTTATAGAAAGGGCCAGAAATTATTTATAAAATAAAATGGCTACAAAAGATAGAATAACAAATACCTACCAAAAATAGCACTTTTTTTAAAGGAAGGTAAATCTTCACGAGAGGGAAAACAAAGAAGAAAGAAAACAGAGAAATAAAATAGGAAGGAAAAAAAAAAAAGGAGAGCTAGAGAGAAAAAGAAGATAAATTTCTCTCTCTAAAATTTATCTTTTTCAACAATTTGAGTAAAATAATTGTTGATACATAACTATAGCTATTATTATATATTATTTAAATATAATATTATTGTAAAATTTATAATTCTATAAATTTTAACTTTTAAGATTTTTTATGATCAACAAACTTTAACACCGTAAGGTCCTCTATTTAAACTTCTGTAAGTCTTCATCAATGATTTCAAGTATTTTGACTTGCAAAGTTTACAGAGCTTACACAGGTAGTATCAGGTGAATTCATCTTTTAATGAGTTGAGTTTTTAGAGAACTGATTATCATCACTTTAGACATTGAATTTAGACAATAAAATTGTTGTATTGTTTCTCTGACTAATATGGTGTTAATAAATAAATAAGCCATCAGAACAATAATTAAAATATAAGATATTGAAAGAAATCACAAGCAGAACATTTCAAACAAAATTAAAATATAGTGGCTCTTAATAACACGAGCAATAATAAATTGATAAAAATGCCACTCGCTCTTAAAGTTCAAGAATTATTAGCCAATACCTTGTGTATAAAGTAAAATTGTGGATGTGTTAAGGGACTTGTAAACGTTAATTGAAAATTTGAAAGGTTGAATATAACTTACATAAACTAAATACATAACTCATGCATTTTTTAGTGGACAATAATTTTTTTTTTTTTTATAAAATGAATAATAAAGTTAAAAATTTGAACAAATTATATTATTTGTTAGTTATATTATCAAAATTATAAATATATTTTTATAAAATATAATTGAAATTATTAGAATAATAATAAATATATATAAATATCATTACGTAATGGACATGATAAAATTTAATCTAATTTTTCAATTAATTATTAAAATATAATTTTATTATTAATTTTAATAAATTACTAGACTTATATGGTAACTAGATAAATGAAGTAAATAAACTATTACCCTTTTTATAATTATTCAGTTATTATAAAAAGCAATCCCCTAACAATTCTAGATGCATGGGTGTTTGAATACTCATTTGTTAATTTAAAAAGAAGATGATAATGATAAGTGATGAATTGATAATCCCTCTTCGCTTTGACCGACAAGCTACAGTTTCCGGCGGCCATAGAAAATTTCAGTGACCGTGTATGGAAACCAAGGAGGAATTTTTCTGTGAAAAAGATGGCACATTGTTAATTCGTAAAAGTATATTTATTATTGTAAAGTATACTAAAATTGACACAATCATTCAATAACAAGTTAACAACTTTATAATAATAGAGTATTAAATATAATTAATTATGGAAAACAAGGAGGATTTTTTTTTGAAAAAGATGGCACATTGTTAATTCGTAAAAGTATATTTATTATTGTAAGGTATACTAAAATTGATACAATCATTCAATAACAAGTTAACAACTTTATAATAGTAGAGTTACTAAATATAATTAATTATTATATTATGATAATTGTTCGAATAATAATATCATCGCCCCTTTATAAAACATGAACATGCTAGATATAAGATTGATCATATCCCTAAGGCTTTCTGTTATAAAAATAACCACATACACTTTCAAGGGAAAAAAAAAAAATACTCTTGTTCTTCGTAATCACAGAAACACCGAGAAAGAGAATAGATTCGTGACGAAGCGAATGGAAAATCCAACCCAGCCGTTGTCCAACCACGCAAAGTTGCAGAAAACAACAGGCTTTGCTCAGATCAATGACGATTTGCTTCACAACATTCTCTCCAGGTTACCTGCCGTTTCCTTCGCTTCAGCTTCATGCGTTTGCAAGTCATGGAACCGAGTTAGCAACCGAGCTCTTTCACGCCCCAAACTCCTCTCTGCACTCTCACTGAATCCTTCTCCTCGGGTATTTTTTTTTAATTCTTGTCTGTAGCTTCTTCTTGTTTCTTTCGTTTTATTCCTCAGAAAGTTCAAAACTTTTTGGAAATCGGCATTCTTGTTTATACGGGAAGTGAAAAGATTTTATGTTATTTTTTGCTAGATGGCTGTGGGAGAAGTTCTAGATAAAGTTCTAGCCGAACCCATAAGACCCCATTTTGTTATTGCAAATGTGGGTAAGGAGTTTCGCTTGTCTGAGGTCTCCAGGCTTGTATGTATTCTTTCTCAGTCTTTACCTCTGAATTTCTTTTTTCTCCACCAGAAAGATAAGAAAAGGCCATGAATTATTGGTTTGTTAACAGATTTCTAAGAAGCTGGGATCGAAAACGCCAATGATTATATCAAGTGCAAGTGGAATAATTGGAAGCGAGGCTAATACTGATGAGTTCAAAGAGGTTTACTCATGTTTTCAACTATTTATAGTTTTCAACTATACTGGTGACTTCATACCAAAATATAAGCAGATGTAACTAACAGTATTACGTTCTGCTCTGTCTTTTATGGTACAGGTTCAATGGGAAGATACTTGTGGTGAGTTAAGTGATGGAGATGGAAATATAAGCGCAGATGATGTTGACTATGGTATCGTTTTGACTGTTGGCTTTCTGCCCGGAATCAAAGTCGAAGTTATACCAATGTTAGGATCTGAAAAGGTGAACCTTTTGTCAAGCTTTATTTTTTATTTTTTTTATCAACATTACACAACTCACCGATCGAACCTACCTTCTATTTACATGCCTTACAAGAGGTTTTGGTGCCTGAGCTAAAATCGCTTGGGCAAACAGGTAGTTATACTCTTTATGTCTTGATAAAGGAAAATTCTAACTTAATAAATACATTTTTTAAAATAATTTTAGCGGGTGAGATTTGCTTAAGAAAAGTTAAAGGTTTAAATGGACATCTAAAGGTTTAATAGGTTGGAATTACCTGTAAGGTAAAATGAATCTTGATAATAGAAGCTTGTAAGTTCTCTATGATTTGAATTATGAAACCTTATGTGGTAACGACTTTCAATGATGTCAGGGTTCTCAAGATGCAAGTATAGAGAAGTTTGTCACGGATATAATGGATTTCACTGTCAAGGTTTCACAGTTTACAACTCCGCTTGGAGTTATACTGTTTGGAGTGAGTGAAGGATGTTTTATTATTATTATTTGTTCTTTTTTCATCTTGGCCATGCATTTATAATATTTGAGTTGCTTAGTTGTGATTTGTGGATGGTACAGGAAGCCCGTCTTGACATGAAACCAATTTTTAACATGTTGGGTGAGTTTCCTATAACTTTGGTTTGGTTTTATTTTGTGGAGTTGTTCCGTTTGATGGCTGAAAAACTACATTACCCTTGAGTTTTTATTTTCATTTGTAATTACAAAACTTATGTAGTGCTGATTGCATGTTCATTCTATCTCAACTGTTACAGATTATGCTCTTCCTTTGGAGACTTTTATTGTGGGGAATGAGAGGAGTCGCTTTAGCTACAAGAGTGGAAAGGAGTATAACAATCTCTCATGGGAAGGAAAATGCGTTGCATATACTGTTGGTCTTGTATTTGCAAGGGATAAAGAAAAAAGTAACGGTAATTGATTTGTTTGATTGTTTATTTGTTCTTAGTTACAATATCTATGCAGTTTATTGTCTAATTGGCACACTTTTTTCGCAACCATGGCCCATAAAGTGAGTGTGACTTGCAAAGTAGCAAAGAATTGGGGCTTTTATTTGTTGCTTGAGAGAGTATTTTTAGCCTTGCAAATAGAATAACCCCTTTCTAATGTATATAACATGGCACATATTATGGTCCACTTCTTTTGATTCTCAATGTTAGCTCTTCTATTTCATAATAACATTTTTTTAATATGAAGAAAACTGCAGAAGTCAATTCATTAAATTTTCTTTCTTGGAGCTAGAGGTTTAGCAGCCAAATGCATGATTGGTGTTCAGAGAAATGTGTTTTCTGCTCTGTTTATGTGCGACTGACCCTATTTTCTGCACTTTTTAGCATGCAAGTGCTTGCTCATTTATTATGCTTATTGATTAAGTTTGAGATTGCAAATGTGTATGTAAAAGTACCCCTGGAAACTTTTATTTGCCTAACGTTTTGCTGCCCATAAATTATGCCTTATTAGTCTTCCTATGCTCTCTGATTGTTCATTCTATTAGTATCTTTGTGTTATACTACTGCTTAGAATGTGCAATGTGTATATTAATCATGTTAATTAGCAGCAGCTCTAGCCCTTTATTTTCTCTTTTTATTGACAAGTAATGTGTGGCTCTGAACTTTGCTCTTATTTATTTCTACATGTTTACTCTGTGGTACTCGAATCACGATTTTATGCTTACTCACGAGTCATGTCTTCTTGTTTGGTGTACCCAAAGGTGTCGGAAACATCGAATTCCATGTTGCTTTTTCAGATGGAGTATCAACGGTAGGTCCCAGGTACAAGGTCGTTTCTGTTAGAGAGAAATGTCCTGTTCGTCCAACTTGGCTGACTGCAAGAATAGAAGGGCAACAAGAAGTTCTAGATGGTCAAAGAATTCTAGATGAGATTAATAGATTGGTATGTGATATGATTATGATCCTTAAGTGTATCTAATGATTAAATTATGTTGTGTCTCAGATATTCTTTTATTGGGTTTTCAGAAATTTTATAAGTGTTTTTTGTTATCTTTGGTTTTTGGTCTTTTCGTATGCCACAGTTGGAAAATCTTTCTGAGTCTCCTGATCTGTATGTTGGCGTTACAAAAAGAAGAAATTGCTCTTTTGGGTCAGAGAAGCCTAGACCAAGAATATCCTTGGAATACCATGGAGTTGTTGGGTAATAAACGGAACTCTTTTTTCATCTCTACATGGCTCTTTATATTTCTCATTCATGTTCTATACATGACTTTAGTAAAGGCTACGTACACACCAAATATTTTGTTCAGAACTTGACGAATTATCCAGGTTGTGTGTTGAATATATTATTTTCGTAACTCAATCCATCTCATGGAATTTTTTTTTTTTTTTTCAAAAAGAGAAAATTTCATTAAAAAATGTAGCAAAAAGGAAAAAGGTACAAGCACAAATCCACACTCACAATACACCGCTCCTTTCCCTAACCCAAATTAACAACAAAATCTTAGACATAGCAGCCTATGTTTGAGGGACTGATTTCCCAACCCAAACCCCAACCTACCTAGTTCTCACCTGAGCACTTTACGCTCTTATATTACCCACAAGGAGCTACTAAACCAAGCACAACACTCACATGGTAAACCCACAGATCCATTTGGTCATAATCCATCTCATGGAAGTTGTAAGTGGTTAATCATTCATATTTTCTTTTGAATAGGTTGGAATGTATTAAGTTGGGAACATCGTAGTTAGAAATGATTTGGTAAAGAATTAAATCATTTATAGTTTTGTCTTTGCCAAAATTCTCTTTATTTTCGTATTTTTTGTCTTATTCTTTTCGTATTGTTTTCTTTATCGTTGGACAATAGCTTCAGATTTGGAAGAGTAATTTCATTGAATAAATCTCTGGCTTCAAATTGTTTTTAGTTCAACTTAGCAATTTTCATTTACTATAAACGATTATGATCTCATTGTAGCCTGGTTCAAAAAGAAATTTCAGAGTGAACCCAATTAATTTTGCTATAATGAAATTATCTCTTAAGTTGAACAGATGAACAATCCATTGATCAATAGAAGTTTTTTTCATTAAGTTGCGTTCTCACTTCTCAGGCCGTTTCAGGCAACTAAAATATGATGTGAGTTTTTGAATGACATGTAATTTGCGGCTAGACAAACCATAACAGATGTTTAAGGCGTGAAAAGATGTTTTCCTCAAGGTCATGCCCTGATATGCATCAAATAATAGTTTCTCGTTGTTTTTACTTGTATGAACTAACTTGAGGCTTTTTATTTATTCTTATTTTATAGAGGAGATGATGAGTATCTCTATATAAATGGTACTGGTATCAGAACTGGGGATGTCTTTCAATTCTACCGTTCAGATCCTGATGCTGCATTATCCACGCTGAAAGATGTCTCTTTGAGCCTAAAAAACTTGAGCTTGAATGAAACTTTGGAGAGTGGCCAGCAGGGTGTTAATTCTATAAAAAAGAAAGTATTTGGAGGTTTAATTTTCTGTTGTCATGGTCGGGGCGAGTCATTCTTCGGACGCTCTGGCGTTGATAGCTCTCCGTTTTTTGAGAGCTTTCCTGGGGTTCCTTTGGCAGGAGTGTTTTGTGGAGGGGAAATTGCACGTGGCTCGGTAAACTTGAATGGAGAAGGCGAGAAAGTAATTGAAGCCCGCTGCTCACTGCGTGTATATAGCACTGTTTACCTAGCCATGTCATATACTCCAGCATCCTTGGAGCCTTAAGGTTCCTTCGTTTAGTCTCTCGAAGGGATGTTTCATCTTGCCGAGTTAGTTATGCACAGAAAAAATGAGGAACATTCCAATATTGAGAAAATACTTTTCTAAGGCTCAAATCAAAGAGGATGGTGAAGGGAAATAACTTTATAACAACATGAAGGTGTCCTCCCAACCATGATGTTAATGTTGAATCATGACGTCATGAAAAAAGAATTTGATCTATCGTACTATTGTGACCTGAATGCTAATAGTTTACATTGTTGTTATAATATCTTTCAATTTGTATTTTTTGTATTAAAAAATTCTCACTTAATGACAACTTGTTTTTCCTAAACTTGTATCCTCCAGTTCAATTCTTGCATGAATAGAAAATGCACTATGATGCAAGCACTAGAAAACAATGTTTCTCAAGGTAACTACGAGCATACAAACTATAAACTGGTGTTATTATAATAACCAAGAAACATGTTATGAAGCACTAGTGAAAATAAAAGTGATTTTGATAATCATGTTCTTTTGTTCAGACAAGGAAACATGGATATTGGCACGGCTCAATCAAATTAAAGGACCCAAATTTCTTTAGATATTTAATTTGATTAAGCCGTTCCAACATCCCAATTCAATCCAACAAAACACAATTGATACAAGGAAAAAAAAAAAAAAAAAAAACAAACGAACTCTAAAGATACTATCCCTTTACCACCTTTTATCTTGTTATTCTGATGTGATGACGTGGAAACATTGGAAAGGGACGACGGTACATCAATGGAAGCAAGGTTCAAGGTTTAGGTATGGAAAATGAAGTAGCAGGGTATATATGAAGGTCAGGAAGAAGAAAGTGGAAATGATAGAAATGGTTAGGATGTCAATATCTTTTATTTCATATATATTTAAAAAATATATATATATATAATCTCTAACAAGGTATTCGACAATGAGAAGTGGTCTATGACATTGTCACAAACGTACAAGACGTTTCCTTACTGTTCACAATTTCATTTTCATTTCAACTAATCCTCTAATGTCCTGTCAGTATTCTATCTTCCTTCTGGATTATCTTTCCCTTAGATTGAATTCCAACTGAGTTTAAAATCGAGCTTTTCATGACCAAACCAAAACATAAACACACTATTGACATCTTTAACACTTATTTATTTTTATTGTGCTCCTTTAAGGTCATTTTCTTTAGTAACAAGCCATAGCAAAACAGAGTAAATAAAAATTAATTATCTTTTAGACTTACATAGTTAGTGTTTGTAGACTGATGAATACTTAATGGCCAAGAAGTATTACTTTTCATTTCGTTTGCTGAACAATAAAAAGATTGAAAAGTTGTTAGAGATCTATCTTACAATTTCGAAGGTAAATGTTAGGCTAATTTGATTTCAACAAAAGACTTGCAAGTTAGTTAAAAAAGTCAATAAGTTATGACACCAGGACATGTTAATTTAGACATATAAACTATTAGCAAAAAAAACAAATTTGGCTTTTATTTTAAAGTAAAATCATTTAACATGCGAGTAAGAAAGATACATAAACTATTCCAAGGTCAATCAACCAAGTAATTACTTGCATATCTCTGAGTGAACTTTCCAATAACATTTGTACCATTACTTGGGTACAAAGGTGACTAATCTCATCATCTCTCGGCTCTCTTTCTAAAGTTACTTACACGATTAAACTAAAAATAATTAAATAAATTTCAGAAAAATATGCAATAATAATTATAAAATTCAACTAACTAGTGGTAGAAGCAATAATAATTTACGGGCAATTCTGATTTAATTTTCTAAATGGTGAACCGTACGTCCTAAAGGCACAAAGAAACCAGAGATTCGATACTTCCTGACGATATAGGCATGGTATGTACCTAATCTAACCTATTCTCTTGTCCTGTTTTGTTAGACAATAGAGAGGTTATGAAATTAATTATAAGCCGTTCAAAGCAAAACTGGATTTGATTAATCAATAAAACAGAGGCAAGTTTTCCCTATTTTTAATAGAAAGCCTTTCTAACATTGCCCTTTGAGATTTTAATATAATTAATTTTCTTTCTTTCTAAGAATGGTTTAATCGTGGATATACATTTTATTTGCGTTGTTAAGTAATGGGGTTAATTCTCTTTTCTTAAATTATTCATCCCGCTCCTTGACTTTACTAAATTCCAAACGCAATAGTCGATCACCGACTCTTTGTTTCCAAGTTGGCTTCCACTAAGCAAGCCTAATTTTCCAATTAACCAACTTGGTTTTATTGGGTTTCTTAATCTTATTAATAATGTAAACTAAGCTTTTGAAAAGACTGCCAAACAAACAGATAAAAAGGAATATAGGACCATACCACAAATTGAGTATCATTTATCACATATCATACCAAGTGAGTTCAAATATATACACAAATGAGGCTTGACAAATAAAACACGAAGCACGATTTTCTGATGGGATCCTTCAAAAGAATTATTTCAAAGACCAGAAAAATAATAAAATACAAGATAAAGAACTCAGAAAACTTGCTTTATTTTCCTGCAAGGAACACCTTTGCCAGAAAAGACACATGTTCAAATTTTAATCCCCAAGGTCTTCTTGAACTTTTCAACCTCCAAATATGCAGTTGAGTAAGGAAGGAACTCGTTGAAATGTTCTTTGCTTAAATCATTAATTGCAACAGCAAGTTTAGGTATTTCCAAGGTTTCTTCGTGTGTAAGAGTACGGACAAACCTTGCAGGATTTCCAGCCCAAAGCTCACCGGTTGGAATTCGCCTTCCTGGAGGAACTACGGATCCGGCTTCCAGGATAGAGTGAGTCTCAACTAAAGACCCTTCCATAAGAATAGAATGCTGACCAATGATACATTCTGGCTCTATCGTACATGATCTCAAGAGACTGTAGGCACCAATTGTCACAAACCTCTCAATAGATGTTTCAGCTGGCAGGCCTGAATTGGGAAAGGAAGTGCAAATAGTATAAACTCACAATTCATTGCATATTTAAAAAGAAATTAATATGTGCACCTATCTACTATTTAGAATTCTTATACCCTTTTAGGATGCATATAAAGTCTTATCTTTGTGCACTTATCTAATAACATGTATGCAGACCTATGCAATCAGGGCCTATTAAGGTCCAGCTTTAGGGAACCAAGAAGAAAAAATAAACTAATTTAGAAAGTATATATTTTGTATCAAATAGGAAGTATAAATTATATAAATAGTTCCAAAACCCCGACCCAGCAAAGTATAGAGGAGAGGGAAAAAGTAGGGATGGCAATTTGATCCGACGGTTCGGGTACCTGCGAGTATCCGACCCGTTCGGGTCAGTTCGATTCGGGGCAAAACGGTTCGGAAACGGATCGGAAGCATTATCCATTTAATTTAACATAATTCGGTTCGGGGGCAAAAATCCGTTCGGTTCGAGGCACCATTTGGATACCTGTTTATTTACTAAAAATTTTAATTACATAAAAATTTATAATAATTTTTTTCCAAGTTTTTTTTTTTTAAAAAAAAACGGGTCAACAGTTCAGTTTTTTGACCCGTGGATATTACCTCGAACCGAACCGAATCCGTTTTGTCTGAAACGGTTCAGTTCAATTTGAACCACAGATCAAAACGGTTCAGGTTGGATCTGACCCGAACCGACATGTTGCCATCTCTAGAAAAAAGAGACCAGTCCTAACATGCCTGAGAGAATCTACCAGACATAACTCCTAGTGTTATGGACCAAACGGTAAGTTAATCTAACTATGGGCATTGCTTTGCATATAAGCTTTAAGTTTTGGACATTTCTAGTCCTGAAAATTTAAATTGATCTGCTAGACTCTGGATAAGACCAATTAGAGGATACTCCTCCGGAATAAAAGAATGGAATCGCGAAAAAAATAGCAATATGGCCTTAAATCACAAGATGAACATCATAATCAATTCCCTCAACGATTTCATTAACAAAATATCACCGAAAGCAAGATATGGAAGTAAACCAATCATTTTCCCTAAACTTTTGTTGATCACCAACTTTCAAAAGCTTAAAGCTAATGAAGAAGGGCAACGCTACTTTCATGCATTTATTAAAAAAAAAAAAGGGTACAGTGAATTCTATTTCGAACATAATATATGCTCCTTTCACAAAATTACTCGCCTTTTCTTCTTTTCTACTTCAGTTCTGAACCGATTTGTCAACCAATCACTCACAAGCATACAAGCATTCGCACATTGCCAAACCTAGTATTATTAAAACAAATTCCAGCAATTGCTTGCATTTTCAGATACCCCACTAAAACTTCCAGAGTAACCATTCGTACCAACAACTTTAACGTACTATCAGATGTTTCAAACTCAGTAAGGCAGTAACCCAACTGTTTGAAACGCAAGTATTTGACTTTGTGCATAAAAACCATATATAGTCTTAATCTTGTTTCCCAACAACGTATAACATTATATACATTATATCAGAGTCATGTCACTCTCAATTGGTCCAGAGGAAAAAAAAAAGCATTCACGGTCGAAAAAACATAAATTTATTCAAAGAATTCAATTGAACAAAATTGGTCCGCACATTTAGCCAACATCACATTGAATCATAGTGTTACCCAAAATACTTAAAACAATTAAATTCCAACCCTAATAAGATCAAATAGTGTAAAGAAGTTAGGGACCTGTAGGTGAGGACCAAGCAGCGTGAACAACACAACGTTCCTGGACATTGGAGCAAAATCCGACAGTGATCTTGTTGAGATCACCTCGGAGGACCGACCCAGCCCAAACGGAAGCTCCATCCTGAACGGTGACCTGACCAGCCAAGACGACGTTGGGTGCCACGTAGGCATCGACGGCCACCTTCGGGAGCCACTGCCCCAATGGTATTATCTTCCTCTGACCTCTGTAGTCCCATTTTACTCGTTCCTCCGATGGCCTTATGGCCTTTGCCACTTCGGTCGCGAAACCACGGTGGAAACAAGTATGCTGGGCCGAGCTTGCCCAGTTTGTCAGAGCTTTCTTTGAGATTCCAGCTAGAGCTGCCATTTACAAAGAGAAATAGAGAGCCGGTTTTAGAGTTCGGCTACAGTGGAGCACAAGAGACGACTGGAAATGAATGGAGCAGAGAGACAGAGATGGACTTGGGAGGTTGGGAAATATGGGTTTCGGGAAACAAGGCTCGGCTGGTTAAAATTAAGCCCAAAATGAAGTATCACGGGCCGAAAGAAATATATTTTTGACGAGAATAACATGATTTAATTCCCTGAAATGATACATATATAATGAAAACTAATTTTTTGCCTAATATAACAAAACGACTGTATTTTAGCAAGATACAAATAACACTTTTAATCTCCAAATCCATCACCACCACCATTGTTGTAACAAACTGTTCTTCCTGCAACGAAGAACAAGGAACAGAAATTGAAAGAGAAGTCTGAGCCGTATCTCTCGCCGGTTGCTTGAGCCTTCATCTGATGGCTCCGATGAGGTTCCAGCTACCAGGGGAAGGTTTGTTAACACCACCAAAGGTTCTGGCTTCCCGGAGATTAGCCTTGACGACCTAACTGTTGAGATTTTTGGATCTGGCCAACGAGGTCGTTCGGCTTTTCGAAACTCCAAAGTTAGTCCTGCAACTGGGGCTAGTGCATTGCAGAGATGAGGGAGGTCAGTTTCAAGACAGGCATCGAGAACCAGTGGTGGTATGCTGATACTAGTCTTCGCATTTTTTGAATTTTCAAATTCATTTTGAGAACTGAGAAAGTGAGAGTGGAAACTAAAAATGAAAAACTGAATTGTATTATTGTATGTAACCTGTACATACAAATTTGTATGTAACATGTACATTTACATGAAATGCATTGTATTATTTGTATGTTATTATTGTTTTGAACAGCTTACATACAAAATGTGAATGTACAGGTTACATAAATGTGTATGTAACCTGTACATTCACATGACTTCTGTATGTTATGCATCAGTTCCAGTTAAGAATAATCAGTAATTAGTAGGGGTGTCCAAAAACCGAACCAAACCGAAAAAAACCGAAAAATTGGACCGGACCGGACAGTTTAATAAGTAAAACGGTTCGGTTCGGTTTTTTATTTTTCAAACCGATTGACTATCGGTTCGGCCCGGTTTTTCAAAATTTCAAACCAGACCGGACCGAACCGAAAAATTATAAAATAATTTAAAAATATTATTTTATATATATATATATATATATATATAATGTTAACACGGGATTCCTTCCCAGCCAGCCATTCGAATTTCGAACTGAAATTCCAATCCCTAACGCGAAGTCGCGAACCAGAAGCGTGCGCCGCCTGCCCCAGCCCCTGCGTCGCCTGCGGCCAGCCAGCCCTCGTCGCCTGCCGCCAGCCAGCCAGCCTTGCGTCCCGCGCCACACCGTTCAGCTCCTCCAGTCCTCGAGTCAGCCAGCCAGCCCGCATCCCACGCCCCGTCGTGCAACTCCTCCCGTTCGCGATTCAGCCAGCCAGCGAGCTCCCCCAGACTTCGCGCGCCCCTCCTAGCGTGCGCCGCCTGTCGCCTGCCGTCAGCCAGCCAAGCGAGCTCCTCTAGTCCTCGAGTCGGCCATGGAAGGAAGTCAAGGTTTCTGATTGTTGTTTATATTTTTATTAAACTTGTATACACAGAGACAGAGTATGGTAATTTGATAAATCTGCATAAAATTAGATGAAGGATGCAGATGATTTTTCCTATTTCTTAGTCATATATGATGGTATGCGGGACGGCTCCATAGGATTTGTTTCTTATAAATCTCTTCATAGTAGTGTGCCACAAGATCAGCTAACTAACTATAAAGGCATGACTGGAATAATTCATAAGAATAGAATACTAGGAATAGGAATTCATACTCCTTTATTTGGTAGTTATCATGGAATAGCTATTACATTTTTTCCCCAATATGCTTCTGAGTACTTTGAGATCATTTATTATAACTGTTGGAATATTAAATAATAAATACTACATTTCTTGATAAGTTACATTATGAGTCCTATTAAAACGTACAAGCTTTCCTGTCAATTTAACAGTCTTATAATTTTTGAAATATTTTTAACATATAATGTAGGTGATGATGATCTATTTGAGTTTATCAGACCAAATCAATTTCTAGACTTTACAATGACTGAAGACATTGAACCTGAAAATTCATCCTGAAGAAATGGAAAAGACACTACCAAATGTAAATAAGTCAACCTCAAAAAGGGGAATAGAAGGAAGCAATATTGACTTAGACAATGAAGAATCTGATATGAAGAAGCCAAAAAATTTCAGGTCAGATATATGGATTCATTTTTCATACATTAGACCTTTTGATGCTGAAAATCCTAGAGCTGCATGTCATTATTGTAATAAAGATTATGCTGCTCATCCTATAAGGAATGGAACTACTTCAATGATAAATCATTTCAAAAATTTATGCAAGAAGATTCCTAAGGAAGTAGATAGAGGGCAAAAAATTTTAAGTTTTCAACCACAAAAAGGAGAGGGTGATACGACAACTCATAGATTAGTTGCTGTATCATTTGATGCAAAACGTGCTAGAGTTGCTTTAGCAAAGATGATTATTGTTGATGAATTGTCTTTTAGATTTGTTGAGGGTGAGGGATTTAAAAAATTTATAGCTGAAATTTGTCCTAAGTTTCATGTGCCATCTCGTCAAACAATTTCTAGGGATGTATTTCAACTATATTTAGACGAGAAAAAAAGTTTGAGAAACTCTTTTATTAGTGAAAAGCAAAGAGTTTGTCTTACTAGTGATTGTTGGACTTCAATTCAAAATGTTTATTATATTTGTCTCACTGCTCATTATGTGGACAAACATTGGGAATTGCAAAAGAGAATTATAAACTTTTGTCAAGTAGAAAATCATAAAGGTGATACAGTTGGAAGAGTGATAGAACAAAGTTTGCATGATTGGGGTATATGTAAAGTATTCACCTTAACTCTTGATAATGCTTCTTCAAATGATACTGCTGTGTCGTACTTGAAAAGGAAGTTGAAAAATTGGAATGATGGACTTGTTATGAGTGGAGAGTTTTTTCATGTATGATGTTGTGCTCATATTTTGAACTTGGTTGTAAGAGAAGGACTTAAAGATCTTCACAATACTATTTTGAGTATTCGTTGTGCGGTTAGATATGTTAGATCTTCTCCTTTGAGATTACAAAAGTTTAAAGTGTGTTCTGCTAAGGAAAATATTGATTCTAAAGGAAGTGTCGTGTTAGACGTGGCTACAAGATGGAACTCAACGTATCTAATGTTAAAATCTTCTTTAGATTTTCAAAAAGCTTTTGATCATCTTGAAGAAGAGGAAGGATCAAACTTTACTTCTTATTTTCATGAGGAGCGTTCTAATGTTGGGCCTCCAACAATAAATGATTGGAAAAATGCTAGTATTTTTGTTAAGTTTTTGAAGACTTTTTATAACTCTACATTAGCATTCAGTGCTTCTTTGTCTATCACATCAAATTTATATTTTTCAGAATTGCATAACATTCAATCTCAAATAATTACATGGTGTAATTTCGATGATGAGTTGTTGAAAAATATGGCTGCTAGCATGAAAATAAAATTTGAGAAGTATTGGGGAAATGTTGATAAGGCCAATAAGATGTTGTATGTTGCATTTGTACTTGATCCAAGGTACAAATTGGAGTATTTGGAGTTTCTATTTAGAAATTGCTAAAAAAATGAAAGAAAATGTTAAAAATACTTTCATTGACATGTTCAAAGCTTACTATAAGGTAGTGCATGGAAAAGATTGTCAATCTAGTGTGACTCAAGCACAATATGTAATAGGAAGGATTCCCTTATCAGAAGAAGCAAGAAAGATGAAATTTCTTAAATGCTTAGAGGAGAAAAATAGTTTGGAGTTAAAATCTGAGGTTGAGAAATATTTGAACACCCCATGTGAAAGTGTCATGTTGAATAAGTTTGATATTTTGAAATGGTGGAAGGCAAATTCTTTTAGGTTTCCTATTGTCTCTCTCATTGCACGTGATGTATTAGCAGTTCAAATTTCAACAGTTGCATCCGAGTCAGCTTTTAGCACAGGAGGGCGTATTCTTGATCCATTTAGGAGTTCTCTTAATCTTAAAATGGTGAAAGCATTAGTATATACTCAAAATTGGTTTCGTTCTCCCACTATAAATAAGGTTGATGTGGCTTTACAAGAATACATTGATGATCTCGAGATTTATGAAGATATTGATTCAGGTAATTGTATTACTTAAAATTTATTTACAATATTAATTTTTATATATTATTATCTAATGATATTTGATTTTATTTGATTGTAGAGTTAGTTAAAGACACTATATTGATCAATGATGATTGATAGTTTTTCTTATTAGTCAAAGAATTAATGGTAAGTTTTGCTAAATAATCAAATATATTATTAAATTTACTTTTTTTATATTTAAAAATAATAATTATTTTTCTTGCAGTTGGAAATTTTGGAGATTTTGTGGACGCTTCACTATTAATATCTTTATTTTATTTTCTTTGTCATTATTATGAACTTGTGTAAACTTTTTAATACTTTAGAATTTAGATTGTAATTATTTTGAATTATTCATGGATTAATGTATTATTATATTTTGCAATAAAATTTGCAAAAATATTTAACTTTAGACTGTAATTGATTTTTAGATACATCTTTAGTATGTTATTTATAAGTTTTAACATGCTTGAAGACGACATGTGTGAATTGTGGAGAGAGCTCAATAGAGCTTTTTTTCAATGGATGTAATGAGTTATGATTTCTTTTTTATTTTTGATCATTATGTTGGAAGAAGTATAACTATACATGTTGCTTTAAATTTTATTTCAAGAAGTCATACATAAAAAGAGTTTTTTTTTTTTTGGTTATATCTCATGAATTTAGAATGTTATGTTTTTTTTCTTTCAACTTGATATTTATTTAATTATGATATTTAGTACATAGTTAAAAAAAAATTATTTTTGTATTAAAAAATCATTAACCAAATCGGACCAAATCGGATCAAACCGTTCGGTTTGAAAATTTTATTAGTCAATCGGTTCGGTTCGGTTTGGTTAAATTAATATGTTCGGTTCGGTTTGATTATTTTTTTTTTACCAAAAACCGGACCGGACCGGACCGCGGACACCCCTAGTAATTAGTATCAAAGCCATAAATATAAATATAAAAATAATTAAATTAAAAATAATTATAAAAAATTGAATTATCATGAATTTTGTAAGCCTTACAAAATTTTCAGAAAATATTATAAGCTTTACATACTTATAAATCAAAGGAATGAATAAAAGGACATTTTGGAAAAAATCATATTTACTATCTAAGTGAAACTCACCGTTTCACTATCTAAATTTATTATTTAAATAAAATTGACACTTTTTAACGTATTTTTACTATATAGATAATTCACTGAATAACATCGGTATTATACTTCTACCAAGTGCCAACTAGTTTAGAGAATATTGCTATTATAGCAATTTTTTAAACTTCTACCAAGTGCCAACTAGTTTAGAGAATATTGCTATTATAGCAATTTTTTAACCCAATGTCACATATTTTTTTCCCCCTTTATCGGCTGCGTTTTGGGTATGTAATTTTACATTTTTGTTCTTACTTTTTTTGTCTTTATCTTCCAGATCAAGTACATAATAAAGTCAAAACCTATAGCTGCTCAGTAACTAGAATTAACTCTGTAACCTCCAGTTTTTTACTTTACACTGCATACTAAAAACTGCACCTACACATAACACATGTAGACCTGCTGCACTACACACACAACAGTCCAAAACACATATGCACATCCAACACTCAATACAAGTACCACACTGCACCTACACATAACACATGTAGACCTGCTGCACTACACACACAATAGTCCAAAACACATATGCACATCCAACACTCAATACAAGTACCACCATATACAAGCCATGGAAATTGGAAATCAACTAACCTAAACAACCATGTAAGAGACAAAGGACGTTCATTCCATTCTAGATTGTAAAAATGAATTAATTTATCCAAAGTAATGTTATTTATGTCAAAAGCTGACTATTTTAATTCGGCTTATTTTTATACAATCTATAATTTTGAACTAGATTTTTTTAAGTTGGTTACAAACATCAAAATTTATTTTAGGAAAAAATTTAAATTTAAATATAACATACATAATCTATATTAATGCATAAACTACCTTAACTAATAATTCCTCTAATCTTGATTAATTGTTGGCTAATGACAGTTCATTCGATTCTTTCTTATGCATTTCAATCATTGTTGATCAATATATCTCAATTTCTGTTTAGCTATAAACGGTTTATGATCAAACATATATAGATATGATTTAGCCATTTTCAATGGCTTCTTTATTTTTCCTTCCCCACCATTTTATTCCTTTTATTATATAAGCAACTGATATGATTCTTGTACGTAGATACATATATATCATGTTGGAGTTGCTTTAAATAAAACCCTTGAACATAGATTACATACTACAATACTGGATACTTCTTTAGCAGATATTGGACTGATAAAACCAAGCTAATAAAAGAGCCACATCAGTTTAACTGCTGGCAGTTATATATTTACATAACCAATTAAATATAGCTAATTAAATAGAGTTACTCAAGCTTCTTCAAACTGACTGATTGGAGCTAATTATTTGAACTTATGTGCCCATTCAGTCTAGGAAAACCCTGCATGTCATGGATCTTTTCTTTAGTACTCAACATTTCTAACAATTTAAAACATGGTTTATTAGACTACGGCTTACCTTGGAAAAACATGGCATGCATTTGCTCCCAAGATTCTTGAGGTTGGATCAGCATGGAGCTCAATCAACTTCCTCACACATAAAAAAAATGTAACATTAATGTTAAAACAGTGCTAAATATCCCAACCAAAAAGTATACACGATTTGCATGGGTGTGAGAAGCACATTTATCAATGCAATATTAGTGAGGTGAGAGAATGTGATTTATTATCAATTAAATAATGACATATAGGGTCGGGATTGAACCCGGCCGGTACATTAAGCATTTTTCTAAATGTTAGGGTCAAATAGGGATGGCAATGGATCGAATTTGATCCGATCTGCTGATGATTCGATCTGATCCATTGTTTAAAAGATCCGGTTTGATCTGATCTGTTTTGATCCGTGAATCATACAGATCAGATCCGTTATTAATTCGTGGATCATATGGATATTCATGATCCGATCCGAATTGTTTCAATTTTTTTTTTTCATTTTTTGAATACATTATTTAATGTAGTATATTACATACTTTAAATTGATAAATATAAATATAAATACAATAAAATTATAGATTTATTGAAAAATATTTATTATTTATTTATAATTAATATATATTCAACTTTTACATTAATATTATAATCTATAAATAAAAAAAATTAAAAAAAATTAACATTATTATTTAATATCATTTAAAATTATAAAAGAATAATATTATAATTTTTTCTAAATAAATAATTATAAAAATTTGGGAAGTATTTTTGAAATGTGTGACTTTTTTAGTACTAAAATTATAATTTTAAAATAATTAGTTTTGGATCGATCCATGGATCGATCTGTCTTAATTTGATCCGATTCGATCTGCTGATCTTGAACGTGGATCATGATCCGAAAATAATCTGTTTTGATCCGATCTAAAGTGGATCATATGGATCAGATATCTACGGAGCTCCGATCCAGTGGATCTTTTTGCCATTCTAAGGGTCAAAGTACCAAATTTTTTTGTCCAAGTTGATCTGCACAAAAATATAGTTAACAATCTCACCTGTTTCTGGAGGTTAGTGTTCTGCTCTTGCAAATCTCTTTGCTGCATTTTAAACCAGGTCAAAAGTTTATTCCTTTTCAAATATTTGATCATTCAGGTTTGAGCTTGTGAAATAATTAATAAGCTAAAATGCCATCTCTTTTAATGTATATTCAAATTTCTATGATGGTGTTTGATTTCAAATCGGGTTTAGAATGAAAAAGAACCTTAGCTAGCTTGAGGCTTTGTGTATGATACAACTTAAAAGCTGTTACAACTTAAGAAAACATCATATGTACTAACTAAAGAGTTCTGGGTTCCATTAATTTATATTAATTGTTCATACAGTTCAAAAGCTTGACACTAATTATTTTAATTTTAGTGATTATATTAGTGTCTTACCCTCTTTTTCAGCCAGCTGATGTGCTCTGACATCATCTTTCTCTGTGATGAAAAATTACGTAATCATAGTCAACATTTTAAATAATGTTATATACATGTAGTGTGAGACAAATATTTGAATGATTATAATATGATGTTTTTTTAGATGAATTATTGAAGTAATTTTAAATTTTATAGTTAAGGGGCTTCTAAAACCATATTACTGTTCTTCTATAATTATTGAATGGCTATTATCTATGGATTATATGTTAGAAAAAAAATAAATGTCTCATATTGTTAAACAATGGTATTATTGCGGTGTTTATAAGTAGCATAAGATTTAATTTCATTTGAGATTATTTTTTTAGGAGTGAATGACTTATATTACTTATATACTATATAAAATTTATATATTTATACTATATATAAAAGTCTGAATCAGTCATAAAATTATTTTGGATAAAATTATCTCTATAATTTAAACTATTTACATTAATTATTATTTTAGGATATAGTATCATTGTAAATAACGACTCTAAACAAGATAATTTAGTAAGAATTATATTCAATAAGAACTCTAAATATAATAATTATCACATTCAATAAGAACTGCAAATATTATTTTACTTTCACAATTAATTTAAAAAATTAAAAAATTAATTTTATATTTATTTCAAATATGTTGTAGAAATTAACCAAAGAAAAAATTAAAATTTGTAAAACAATTCACGTGCAACACATTTAACTAATAATTATAAAAGATTGTGATGAGTTCATGACTATAATTATGAAATTAGGTGTTATATTAATTGCCATAACGCTAGTTATATTATATGTGTTATTATCCTATTATAATATAATATGAGTTTTATTAGCACAAATAAATAAATACCTTCTTTGCCCGGACGCGTTCAAGTCCAATCTTTGCTTGTCGCTCCACCTGTTTCAAGTCTCTGATTCCCAACATTAATAGATCTTCACCAGCTAAGTGCCTGAATTATATATAGATATTATCAGAAATGTTGTTTAAAATAATAATAATAATAATAATTAAAGAAATGTTTGCGCAGTCAACCAAACCATAGTTGTTTTAAAAGAACTAAGAAAGATAACGTACCTCAATCTTGCTTCCAAGTTTTCTATTGATCTTTTCATGTCTTCAATTTCAATCCCCCAAAACTGCGATAATCAGTCAGTTAAAAATCTGGTGCAGACTTGTGTGTTAAAGCCAAACAACTATATCCATAATTCTTCTGCCTATATGTGTGTGTTAATTTTTTCCCATTTTCTTTTTGAAAATTAATAATAATATCATCACAAACATAATAACTTGGATATTAAACCCCAAGAAAATTGATACCTTCATCGTTGTAGAGCGTTGATTATGATCATCAGTTAGAGGAAGTCCTGCTTCACTCTTGTATTTTGCAATGGTCCTATCCATGCTGCACCATCAATATATATATTTGTAAATTTTAAAATAATACACTATTTATATAATGACTAGAATGATCACAATTATTAAATTAATAAAAAGAGCATAGATACATACACATATATAGAAAAAGGGTATATATGGAACTTACTCATGACTAGCATATTGGTGAAGCTTGCCAGAGGGAGAGAAGATGACAAGAGCAACTTCAGCTTCACAAAGTACAGACAGCTCATATGCTTTCTTCAGAATCCCATTTCTTCTCTTTGATAAGGTCACCTGTCGATTTGTGGGATTTTCTATTCTCTTCAGCTCCACTTTCCCTCTTCCCATCTCTTTTTAATAAACCCAAATTCTATATTATAAGTTATCTGCTTTATAGGCTGGGAATTGACAAAACCAAACAAGAAAAGCTTAAAAACTTTAATTGGTTTTCTTGCTCTCCCTCAAGAGCAGTTCGCTTAATATATAGAGTTGTAGTAAAGAAGCTCTATATATGTATGTATGTATATGTACGTGCAAGTGATCAATAAATAAATAATTGGTGTATGTGTGAGAAACTTTAATTGGAGATTGATCAGTTAATTTTTAGCAGATGACGCTACTGCGTGACAGGGCCATAGTAACTAATTAATTTCCCATTAAATTTATATTTTTAATTCATTTTTTTCTTTCATTATTATTTCCAATTACCCTATCTATTGATTATTATTTCCTTTTACTGCTCCATTTATTTCTTCTTCATGTTTTTGCTGTTTTTCGATGTAAGATTAAATAAGGACAATTAATATCCTTAATTTTCTCGCTCGTTGTTTAATTTCTTTAAAGTTGCAGTTATTTAAAGAATAAATCTTTTAAATGTGAATGTAAGACTGGCACAACAGTACTACAACACAAATGTACGCTGAATCAATATATCAATTTTTCTTTTTTATTTGATAATATATGTTTTATAATAACTAGGCCCAACTTATTAGTTTACACTTAATATCAAATCGGTCATGTTGCATTTTTCGGTTTCATGAAAAGTAAGCAAAATTTGAAAATATAATATTTCAAATTTTGTGATTTAAAGGGTTCATTGATTTACTTGTATTTTTATTGAAAGTGATTTTAAAATAAAATATATTTAAATAAGAATCACATTATGTGCATTTATTTAATTTTTTTTAAATCTTGTAAGTGTTTTTGACAATTTTTTTCTTGTTTTGGTTTTAAAGCATTTTTTTAGTGTGAGAAATGTTTTTACAAAGTTTCAAAAACAAAAACAAACAAATAATAAGTCTTAATGCTAGAAAATTGGACAATAAGTTAATCTACTAAAATAATATTGATATTAGATTAGTAATATAGCCTAAGGGTCTCCGCCAGGTCATATTGATATCCTTTAATACATAAATAATTAAATTATTTAAATAGTTTTATTTTTAATTTTTTGTAGTGAAAAAAAATATATATATATATATGTTAATTAAATTTTTTATTTTTTGAATAAAACTCTATAATTAAATCTATTAATATCCCTTACTGCATGCATAATGTAGCTGTACACAAAATACAAGGAAAGTATAATTTTTTTTTTTTGATAGAACAAGTAGAATTAACCAAAAATAATTGAACACAATTATATCTGAGACATCAAACGTGTTACGACTTACGAGGGAAGCACACATTTGACTAAATTAAGAAGAACCAAATTGGATACGAAAACATAGATCTAACGGAATAAATTGGGACGTCTATGAAATATCGACACGTAAACCTCTGGCAAGGCAAAGAATTCTCTTGACTCCTATGAGGTATCGACACGATTGTACTTTAGTTGATTGATTTGTGCATCATTTTCGTGAAATTCGATTGGAGAGAACAACCCGTTCGCAATATCAGAAAAAGAAGAATGAATCGGTGAATCCCATCATACCTTTTTGAATAACAAATAATAAAATAAAATAAAGTAAAAATAAAATAAAGTGAAGGAATGAACGTAAAACAATGCCTCGTAGTTGTTAGGCCTTTATGGATCAGAAAATGTGTCAATGGTGTCATTCGTGTTTGACTCTTTCTTGCCCTAGCATGTCAGCAAGGAAGCATCATCATAGCTCATCACGCAATGGAAATGCACCACTAAGTTGTCTTATCCGCTCAAAACCTAGGTCTCATGTTTTATATACCAAAAATGTTTGCTATATTAAATCTAGGGAAAATAACAAAATTAACACCCCCTAAAAATTATAATAACAAAATTAGCACCTTTGTGTTCAATTAAAATTGAACGACAATAATTTGGACTCGTTCAATATTGAACGTTCAATATTATCCGTTCAATTAGAATTGAATGACGATAATTAGACCTATTTAATATTGAACGTTCAATATTTTACGTTCAAATTGAATATTGAACGTTCAATATTAAACGTTCAATTCTAATTGAACACAAGGGGGTGCTAGTTTTGTTATTATAATTTTTAGGGGGTGCTATTTTTGGTAATTTCCCTTAAATCTATATATTAATTTATATTATATAATTTAATTAATTTACAATTATTTTATTATCTTATATTTTTAACTTTGCGTTCAATCAATAATTAACACGTCACTTAATATATATATCATTAATCTTTATATATTAGTGATAGGCCATAACTTTTATGAGATTTCACCAATAAAATTACTCATATGTCAAAAATTTAATTCATTGAATAAAGTTGGCTAGTATTTTATAAATGTATGATTTATTTGCTCCCCTCTCCCCCCAAACAAGACCTCTTAACTCCTTAAATTCATGCTCTAGCTCAATTCAATTAAACCAATCTTTCATAGATAGAACTCTTGAACTTTTACCTAAACCACTTTATTTGTCCAAGGTTTAAGGTCTTTCATAAGGTCGTCTCAAGTTCAACCATTTTATTTTTAGAATGAGCTTATTTGACTTCTTAGATTCATACTCTGACTCAATTTAATTAAATCAGTCTTTCATAGACCATTGATTCATGCTTTGACTCAATTCAATTAAATCAGTCTTTTATAGATAGGCTTCTTGAATTTTGATCTAAACCCACCTTATTTGTCAAAGATTTAGGGTTCTCCACAAAGTCCTCTCAATACTCAAGTTCAACTATTTTATTTCTAGAATGAGCCTACACGACCTTGATTTTTAGGGATTTAATGACTTACAATAGAGTGAATTTAAGGCACAAATGTATTTTATCAAAAATGACTTGTATAAGTGTTAGTGAATCAAGAATAGTTTTATTAAGTCACATTTAGTTATAGAATAAAATTATATGTTTTGATATTAATTCTTACTATTTATGTCATTTTGTTATTTATGTATTATTATGTTATATTAGTCATTAACTTGATTTTTAGGGAACTGCATTTTAAACTCATATTTCACCAATTGGCCAAAAACAACAACCATTAGCTTTGATGTCATTTGATAAACCTAATAGCTCACATGAGTTTAAACAAGATAATGAGTTCTCATATAAAAAATTTAACCTATTGTGATACTTATTTATGTATTTATAAATCCATATTTTTATTTATTTTATCAGTGTAAAATTTATTTGCTCTAACTTTGCAACAATTAGTTTTTTAACCACATGTGAAGAGATATATATATTAAAGTATTTATTTAACCAATTGTGCTATATTATGTGTTAAAGGTGATGATTTCAATCCGTGAAGACAATAATGACATAAGAAAATAATATTTTAATAAAAATTAACCCTAATTCTTTTATAGGGATCCTTTTATTTTCCGGAAGAAATGTAAGTCAACGCTACTTTTTTTTTATACTATTATTATTAAAAGGGTAATTTTTCTTTTTGATCCATGTTTACTATCTTTTATTTTTTATTTCATAGTCAATTTACATTTAAAAACTTGAATATATATTCAAAAATGAAATTCATTTTGAACACATGTTTAATAATAGCATTCATGGCTTAAAACTTTTCTTACTATGCACAATATTGAACAAATACAAAAGCTTGCCTTTTTACTCTTAAACTGATGTGTTTTATTTAAAATTGGTTTATGAGTTGTGAATGCATAAAAGGGTACATCCGTACATTCTCTTTGAGGCTTTTTTCTGTTTTCATTTAACGATTTGGATGGATCGTTTAGATACAAGGAGTTGGAATGGTATATGAGAGGTGGATATTTTCTGTTTAGAGCATGTATAATTCAAGGAACGCTAAACTTAATGCCTATTTTTATTAGTAAAAATGGCGTTAAAATTCTAATGGAATTGCTTCTAGTATTTGCCTATTTTGCTATTAAAAATTGGGATCAAAATTCAAATGGAATTGGTTCTATTATTGTTGGGTTTAGGACTTACAAACTAGTGAAGCAACCCTCTTTTCTTTGTATAATAGGCAACCTTGTAATTGGCTTTGTATGTTTGTGCTTCTGCTACTTCCCTATGTTTGTAGATATATGTTCTCTTGTAAATAATTTTGAAACTTGACTTTTTCGTCTATTAGTTCCAAAGAACTTTTTTGTAATATTTAATCAATGAATTGTTGGTTTGTTTCAACTTTTGCAACCTCTTATTTGATTGGAGACCAATGCCCAGCTCCAAATTGTTAGACCCAGTATTGACATTGAGTTTTGTTATTCAAGATTGAATTGAATAATTTCTTGTTATTCCATTGAAAGGTAATACACATATATATATATACAAAACTTAGGTTCTAACTTAGGAAAGTTATTAAATAGGATCCCTATAATTAAACTAAATATATATATACCTAATATACAGCTAATCACAATTAATATATACATATCTAACACTCCCCCTCAAGTTGGAGCATAGATATTAATCATGCCTAACTTGTTACAAAGATAATCAACCCGAACCCCATTTAAAGCTTTCGTGAAGATATCTCCTAGTTGTTCTCCAGTCTTCACATATCCTGTAGAAATTAAACTTTGTTGAATTTTCTCGCGGACGAAATGACAATCAATTTCAATGTGTTTAGTTCGCTCATGAAATACAGGATTAGAAGCAATATGAAGAGCAGCTTGGTTATCACACCACAATCTTGCTGGTACTGAAGTTTTAAGACCTACTTCATTCAAAAGCTGGTATATCCACATTATCTCACACGTAGACTGTGCCATAGCTCTATATTCTGACTCTGCACTCGATCGTGACACCACATTCTGCTTCTTACTCTTCCATAAGACCAAATTTCCTCCAACAAAAATACAATAGCCTGATGTGGATCTTCTATCCACTTTGGAACCTGCCCAATCTGCATCTGAAAAACATTCAATATGAGTGTGCCCATGATTTGCATACAAGATACCACGTCCAGGTGCTCCTTTCAAGTAACACAAAATTTGCTCTAACGCTGCCCAATGGTGAACTGTTGGAGATGACATAAATTGACTAACACTGACTGAATATGCAATGTCTGGACGAGTCACGGTAAGGTAATTCAGCTTTCCAACCAACCTTCGATATCTCTCAGCATCTTTAAATAGTTGCCCATCTCCTGTAAGGTGGATGTTCGGATTCATTGGAGCACTACAAGGCTTTGCTCCTAATTTTCCTGTCTCAATTAATAAGTCAAGAACGTATTTTCTCTGAGATAGAAAGATACCTTTTTTACTCCTTGTGACTTCAACACCTAAGAAATACTTTAGCATTCCCAAATCTTTCGTGTGAAATTGAGTATGCAAGAAAGACTTAAGAGATGAAATTTCCGTAGTATCACTTCCAGTAATAACAATGTCATCCACATACACAACTAAAAGAATGATACCAGCTTCTGATTGTTTGTAGAACACAGAATGATCAGACTTGCTTTTCATCATACCAAACGTTTCTATAGCTTGACTAAATTTTCCAAACCAAGCACGAGGACTCTGTTTCAAACCATACAGAGATTTGCGGAGACGACAAACTCGCCCAGACTCCCCCTGAGCAACAAAACCAGGAGGTTGCTCCATATACACCTCCTCTTGAAGATCACCATGAAGAAAAGCGTTCTTGATATCTAGTTGATGCAAAGGCCAATTATGAGTAGCTGCCATAGAAATAAACAACCGAACAGAAGTCAATTTAGCAACAGGAGAGAAAGTGTCAGAATAGTCCACTCCATAGGTTTGAGCATATCCTTTAGCAACAAGACGGGCCTTTAATCGAGCAACTGATCCATCCGGATTAACCTTAACTGTGAGCACCCATTTGCATCCTATAGCTCGTTTTCTCGAAGGTAAATCAACCAAGTCCCAAGTACCATTGTCATCTAAAGCATTCATTTCCTCTATCATTGCATGATGCCAATCAGGGTGAGATATGGCTTCGTGAACAGTTTTAGGGATAGAAATAGAATCAAGAGAGACAATAAAAGAGCAAGAGGAAGATGACAAGCAGTTATAAGAAACAAAAGAGGAAATAGGATAAGTACATTGATGTTTACCTTTGCGTAACGCAATAGGAAGATCATCGCTCATAACTGGATCTGAAGACGAAGGAGCAGGTGCAGGACATGAATCAGAAGGTCTATGTCTGGAGTAGACGTGAATAATGGGAGGCTTGACAGGAGCTGGATCCGAGACAGGTTCAAATGAAGTGATAGAATAGACTAACAAATTATCATCCTCCCCCTGACGTGCGGAAGGCAAAGAAGACGAAAAATAGGGTGTGTCTTCCATGAAAGTAACATCAATTGAGACAAGATATTTGTTAAGACTAGGACAATAACATCTATAACCTTTTTGAAGACGAGAATAACCAAGGAAGATACACTTCAAAGACTTGGGATCTAATTTAGTAACATGCGGACGAACATCCCGAACAAAACAAGTGCTACCAAATATCTTAGGGTCAACCGAAAATAGTGACTTATTAGGAAACAGGATGTTGTAAGGAATCTCACCATGAAGAACAGATGAGGGCATGCGATTAATAAGAAAACATGCTGTTGAAACTGCATCAGCCCAAAAAGGTTTAGAAACATTCATTTGAAATAACAAGGCACGTGCAGTTTCAAGAAGATGTCTGTTCTTACGTTCAGCCACTCCATTTTGAGATGGAGTATCAACACAAGAAGTTTCATGAAGCATGCCATTTTGAACCATATAAGATTGAAACAAAGCAGATGTATATTCTTTAGCATTATCACTTCGCAAAGTACGAATTGAAACATTAAATTGAGTTTTAATCTCAGCACAAAATGCACAAAAAATAGAAAACAACTCAGAACGACTCTTCATTAAATATAACCAAGTTACACGAGAATAATCATCCACAAAAGTAACAAAATACTTAAATCCAGGTTTAGACAAAATAGGGCAAGGACCCCAAACATCAGAATGAACTAATTCAAAAGGAACACTAGCACGTTTATTAACTCTTGGACTCGAACTAAGACGATGATGTTTTGCAAACTGACAAGACTCACAATCTAATGAAGACACCTTACTAAACTGAGGACAAAGCTTCTTGAGTAAAGGAAGAGATGGATGACCCAGTCTACAATGTGCCTCGAAAGGAGAGGTTACACCAGAGCAAGCAACAGATTTCGGTATTGGTGTGTCAAGAATGTAGAGGCCTCCAAATTCATGTCCTTTACCAATAATCTTCTTCGTCATAAGATCCTGAAATAAGCAATGAGTAGGAAAGAATGAGATACAACAGTTAAGATTGCGAGTAAGTTGACTTACAGAAATCAAATTAAATGATAAGTTAGGTAAATGTAAGACAGACGACAGAGGAAGCAAAGAAGTAGGAGTGATTGTGCCAGATCCAAGAACACGAGATGGTGACCCATCGGTTAAGGTAACAGTAGAGGTGGAAGTGTGTGGCTGAAGAGTAGAAAAGAGACTAGAATTACCTGTCATGTGATCTGTGGCACCAGAATCAATAACCCATTTGGAAGATGAAGAAAGAAGACACGCGTTTGGTTTACCTGAATCAGCAATAGCAGTGATAGAAGGTGATGAAGACTTTAGTGATTCTTGATACTGTGAGAATTTGATAAATTCATCTGCAGAGATAAGAACCGATTTTTCAGAGGTATCATGGGTGGATGCAATATGAGCCGATTGACCTTTCTGATTTCTGTACTGAAGCTTTCTACAGTCACGTTTCGTATGTCCTGGTTTGCAACAATAGTAACACATAATTCCTCCCGGATCTTGTGGTCGAGTTTCAAACCCTGGCGAGCCGCCTCCTTTGTTTCCACTCATATAGGTTGACCTTCCAGGCTCATAGTTATTATTTCGGCTGATCAAAGCACCATTTAATTGAGCAGGTGGAGTGCCTTTTGTACAAAGTACTCGACTAAACACTTCTTGTAAAGAGGAGATCTCAGAACCAGAAAGAACCTGTGACTTAGCAGTCTCAAAGTCAGAGGGAAGACCAGCAAGAAAACTCATGACAGCCATTTGCTCTCGTTGGCGTTGCTGAACCTTCACATCAGGACTAAAAGGCATCAAACTATTGAGCTCCTCATAAGTCTTCTTAAATTCCATAAAATAACTCGTAAGAGACTGATCTTGCTTGTCTGCACGGTAAAATGCCTTGCATACCTCATACATGCGAGAAAGGTTTCCTTTACCAGAATATAAGAAATCCAAATAATCCACCAATTCCTTAACAAATTCACAATGATTGATCAAGCCAATTACCTCGCTCTCAATAGAGTTTCGAATCTGCAGAAATAAACGAGCATCTTCTCGAAGCCATGTCTGCTTTGAATCATCGTTAGGAGGATCGTCAGTCAAATGATTATCTTTATCAATACTCCTCAAATAAAGTCGAATGGTCTTGCTCCAATCCAAATAATTCGAGCCATTGAGCTTATGGTCCGTGATTTTAGACATTACAGGCACCATATCCGTCACAACACTAGATTTCTTTTCAGTCATAACTCCTACAAACAACAAGACAGCGGACAAGCGAACAAACAAAATCCAACAAAGCAGCGAATAGAAAAGGTAGCGAACAAGAACGCAAAATTGGCCAAAACCCGAATTGGAAGAACCCAAACCTGAACCAATGAGTGCCGAACCACCACAGATGACACAAGGGAACGCCGGCGAGCCGCTCGAGGTCGACCGGAGAAAATTTCAGGCAGAAACGCGCCTTCACGCGCCGACGTGTGGGAAGAACGCGAAAACTCGTGGTGGCGCGTGGGGGCCACTCGCGGCTCGTCTGGTCACCGGATTCTGGGGTTTTGCCGATCGGCGGCTGGGCTTCCTCCCTGTGCCGGCGGTGAGGTAAATGGCCGACGCGTGGGAAGAATGCAGAAACTCGCGGTGGCGCGTGGGGGCCACTCGCGGCTCGTCTGGTCGCCGGATTCTGGGGTTTTGCTGATCGGCGGCTGGGCTTCCTCCCTGTGCCGGCGGTGAGAATAAATGTTGACTCGAAAAAAGTGTTCCAACTTGGGTCCCAAAAATACACTAACACCTGATTCGTGTTACCCAAAACCAAACTCTAATTTGGACGAAAAAATTCCAATTTTGTAACCCTAATGCTCTGATACCATGTTATTCAAGATTGAATTGAATAATTTCTTGTTATTCCATTGAAAGGTAATACACATATATATATATATACAAAACTTAGGTTCTAACTTAGGAAAGTTATTAAATAGGATCCCTATAATTAAACTAAATATATATATACCTAATATACAGCTAATCACAATTAATATATACATATCTAACAAGTTTCTTGTGAGAACTTCTTTTATTGGGCATGATAAGTGCCCTAAAGCTCCATTATTTATGCTTGCTTTTTTTTTTTTGTTCTTTTGTTTCAATTTTTTAGTTTTCAAAAATTAGTGTTGGCTCCTTAGCTTTTGCATGTTAACATGCCATAAATGATTCAATAGTGGGATTGGTTTCTATTCTTTTTGTTAGTTATTAATTTGAGTCAAAATTATAGTTCTCTATTTAATTTATACGTATTTATCATATATTCTAAGTCCGTCATGTTATATGTGTAAATTAACTTTGTCCTATTATTTGAACCATATTTGTTCTCTTATTTGAAATTAAGGCATATGACAAAGTTGCAACTAAATGTAATGGAAGGGAAGCATTCACCAACTCTGATACAAGCTAATATAAAGAGGAGGGAACATTGGAGGCAAAGAGGAGGGCTTTTAGGGTTTATAATTTATGGTTTAGGATTTTAGGGTTTAGGATTTAGGATTTAGGTTCAAGGTCAATTATTGCACAAATAAAATCATTATTATTTCTTAAAGTAATATGGTCATAATCGAAGAAGATAGTAAAAAAGTAATCAAATATAAAACTAACTTCAACTGTAATAAACTTGAAGTGAAGAAACCAAGAAAATATTTTGCCATTATTCAAAAAAGTTATCTGAAGACCATAAATGTACTTATTACATTAAATATAAGAAAGCTTACATGAACAGTTAAGGAATAATTGATGTAATGTTTACTCCCAACGTTGATGTTGGAAGCATCAGTAATGTAGGCATTTTTGAATGCCAGAAAGAAAAGTTAGTTGAAATATTTTATTAATGTAAACAGAGAACACTTATATCTATAAAAGTGAACTCTCTTCATTTAGAAGGAATATACGAAGTCACTCTAGTTCTTATTTATTTATATCTACATTTGTATTTTAGAATGATTATGAACTAAAAACCCTTTCAAGGTTGCTAGTTTTTTAGGTTGTAAATAATTAATAAAAGTCAAACTTAAATTCCAAATCTAATTATCATTCTAAACTTAAGAAGTTAAGTACAGATCTCAACAAGATCAACAAAGACATGACGTTTATAAGCATGGATCTAGAGTGAGACTTAACTATTTGAAACAAGAAATATATATCTAAGATGTGAAAGTACGAGGTGAACCTATATTCAAAAACAGATTATTTTACCTCTAGAGATTAATATACCTAAAATTTTATTGATATTGTTAAATTCATAATTATATCTCGATTTATGGAGAAATAAAAAACAAACATAATAACATAGAAAAGAATTATAATAAAACTAATAAATCAGGATAGATCTATATAGAAGTAAAATTAAAAAAATTTCTGAAATTCAAGAAAATTTAAAAGTTATAACTTATCTCAAACAAACTCTTATTTTTTCAAAACATTTGTGAAAAATAACTTCAAAAGAAGTGCAGGAAGGTCAAAGATAATTGAAAATTTATAAGAATTAATTGACTATTTTTTTAAACAGAATAAAATGTATAATTTAGTAAAAGACCAAAGTAAGGAATACTTAAATTTTGAAGCAAGCCTTGAGTTAATAAAAATAGACACAAAAGAAAATAAAAAAAATTCAAGAACTAAGCCGTTGAATAAACGAAAAACTTGAAAATTTTGATATTGAAAATCAAGTATAAACAACTAGTTTTTAACTAGCCTCAAATTAATATCGAAGCCAAATATCATATTTGACAAAAAGACTATAAATAATTATTAAAATTAGGTATATAATCTAATTAAAAAAATTATTAAAAAAAAGAAATAATTGAATTAATATTTTTTATTAAGGAAATAATAAAAGGATTATTCAAAGAAATATAACAAATAATAATCCATAAAGATTATTAAGTTAGAAAATAACATTAACATGGCTACATCATAAATAAAAATCTTGATAAGATTATTTACATCATAACAAATTTATAATTTAAATGAATTATTTAGTCTAGTATAGAATACTGAAACTAATAAGAATTTTAAGAAAAAATTCATTAATATGCTCTTAGCATATATAGAAACAAAAATGAATAACATAATACTATGACAAGAGCAAATAAATATATTAAAAGAAGTTTAGAAAATATTAAACACAGGAACAATTCACCGAAGAATTTAAAACCTTTTTAGAAACTATTTTAAAAAAATTAAAGTAAAATTCTTGAAGATAACACCCAAACAATTATAAATATTGCTAAGAAAAAATCATTATAATTATTGATTTCCATAAGCCTTACAAAATTTTCTAAAAAGTTTGTAAGTTTTATATACTTATTAAACAAGAATGAATGAATAATGAAAGTAAGGATATTATGGTAAAAATCATGCTCAATGCTCGATTAAAACTCACGTTTCTATTCAAATTTATGTTATTTGAGTAAAATTATCTCTTTCTTCCTCTTATAAGAGCTGTATGGGTAAAAAAAAAAAAAAAAAACTCCAATTCTGGCCCAAGCGCTACAGCATAGTGCTGGTGCAGTCCAATTATACAAACGACTTGTCGTTGTCAGCCTAAACTCGTTATCTAAATCTAACCGCTACAGAGCCATTATATATTTTTAAAATTAATCTTATCTTATCTATAAAAAATAGCTTGAGCCTTGAATTATGGTCGACTTGGTTGATAAGAAACCGCTTGAAAAGACACTTGTTTAGGTGATGGGGATTTGAATAAAATATAATTAGATTTCATTATTTGTTTATTTTCTTGTATTTTGGATGAATATCAACTGGTTGAATTGCAATAATGAATTGTCTGTATGAATAATACATGATAACAGTTTGATAATTAAATCACCATAAACTCATACTACATATCAAATTTAATACAAAAAGTAGTGGTAGCATCACTAGTGTGAAGTGTCTGAAACTAATTAAAAGCATATCCATATACGGAGATCAATTTATAGTTAAGCAAAATCACATACATAAAGAATAAAAATGGAAGAAGAGCAATTAGTGAGTATAGATGTGAACGTTAATGGCAATAAGGAATAGAGTGATGAGGCCAAAGTAGAGGATGGAAGCTGAACTAGTCTGCATGTTGGCAAATTCAACCAGCCTTCCCTTTCCAACTGTGATCTGAAACAGCTGCCCTGGACTCAACACAGCAAATAGCACCACTGCTATTACTACTGGACCCTGTTGAAACAATTATTCAAAAGTAGTTAGGAACGAGGTTACTAAATTACTGAATTAACACTGTTTGGGTTGAGTCGCGGACTAGGTCGCTCTCTTTAAGACGTTTCGCGGCTCTGCCCAAAATTGTGCAAGCAAACACAGCCTCGTCGTCCCCAGGATAAAACAGCCCAGCAAAAATCTGTCTTGGAGTTACACTGCACTAATGAACTCCGGAATGCTACACCTGTAAAATAATTTTGTTGCTCGGAAACTAAAATATATTTATTTTTGGTTTTTCTTTTCTGAATCTTTTCTAATGCTCAATAGTTAGAGCGAGATAGAGAGAAGAAATCGAGAGAGAGAATTGGGAGAGAGCTGTGAGCTGAAGGGATGATTTAAGTTGTGAGGGTTCTGCTCTATTTATAGGCTGAGGGTGGCATGGAAAACGGAGCCCAAAAAAAACGGGCGTGGGTGGAGAACGTGCAACGTTCGCACGTTCCGTAAGACTCGGTCTCAACGGAACGGAACGGAACGTTACGTTAAAAAATATAACGGTCACATTTATGTAACGGGACTGTTGGAAAATTTAATTTTAATAAATAAATTTTTATCAAAAAATAAAATGCCACCTCACCTCACACACACGCACTCGGCTCGGCACGGCGCGGTCGGACGGACGGCGGCGGCGGCGCGCGCGTGTGTGGTGGACCCACAATTGCCTAGGTCCTCCCTCCTTCCACAAAATTGGGTGCCCCTTGGGGCCCAATCCCACTAGCATTTTCTTTTCTATATATATGCTTTCAAGGAGAGCTAAAAAACCAATGTGGGACTCAATTTTTTAAGAGAGGAACTTTTAGCAATTTTTTCTTCTCTTTCTTTTTATTCAAATTCACAATTTCCAACAATCCCCCACTTGAATTTTATATAAAAATAGTTTTTCATCGAGCAACTAATCAATCAAAGATATAAGATTGTGCATAAGCAGAAGGTGTCTTTCGACTTGAACCTTTGCATAGTGTTGATGTTTTAGAATATACTAGAGTAACTCGTAGTTTTGAACTCTATCTCTAACAACATTACACACACAACCTTTCCAAGGTGTAGTTCGAAAAGCCCGTGCTTTACGGCCATGCACGTGTATCCCAGTATAGTGAATGCTCTAGTAAATTTTGCCCAAAATTTCATAGGAAGCGGCCACACTTCCACATTCACATAGGTGAGTCTATCAAGAGTACTCCTGTAGCTATGTACTCCACTCCACATAGAGTATAAAACTCATTAAGAGTTAACAATTAACTCATCCTTCTGTCGCTTCAGGAATTCATGCTTCTAACAATATAGGATGGGACTTATAATAGCATGATTCATCTTATATCACTTCATGACTTGTTGTTACCCATTGAACTTATTTCTTGGGATCTCCAGTCTATAAGTCGGGTTACCATCACAAGTGACTCTTCATTCCAAGGGCATTAGTCCCATTCCTTTCGAGGTTTTAAAAACCTTCTCTCTTGCTAAACCTTTCGTCAAAGGATCAGCCAAATTGTCATCAGTACGTACATGATCCACTCTTACAGCTCCTGCAGAGAGAAATTCTCTAACAGTACTGTGCTTACGACGTATCTGTCGTCTCTTGCCGTTATAATAACGGTTCTGAATCTTTGCAATAGCCGCGGTACTATCGCAGTGGATCAGGACAGCTGGTATTGGTCTTTCCCATAAAGAGATCTCAACTAACAGACTTCTTAACCAGCCTGCTTCTTCACTAGCAGCAGCTAGTGCTATCATTTCTGACTCCATCGTAGATTGAGCCAAAATTGTCTGTTTCTTAGACTTCCAAGAAACAGCTCCACCAGCAATGATAAATATATAGCCGCTAGTTGCTTTGGAGTCTTCTGAAAGAGTGTTCCAATCAGCATCGCTGTAACCTTCTAAAACAGCGGGATACTTCTTATAGTGTAATCCAAGGTCCATTGTTCTCTTAAGGTACCTCATGACCCTTTCAATTGCATTCTAATGCTCTATACTAGGTCTACTGGTAAACCTACATAGTAATCCCACAACATAAGCTATGTCGGGCCTAGTGCAATCAGTAGCGTAACGTAAGCTATCAATGATGCTCTCATACTCAGTTTGTCTAACACCGTCTCCGGTGTTCTTGAACAACTTTACACTAAGATCATAAGGGGTACATGCAGGTTTGCAGTTAGAGTAATTATATTTCTTTAAAATCTTCTCAATATAATGAGATTGATCTAGAGAAAGTCCCTCTTCAGACCTAGTAATCTTTATACCTAGGATTATACTCGCTTCACCTAGGTCTTTCATGTCAAAATTAGCACGCAACATATTTTTCACATTATTTACAACATGAATATTTGACCCAAAAATTAGCAAGTCATCCACATATAAACATATAATAGTGCAAATGTTATTTTCTGTTTTATGATAAATACATTTGTCACTTTCATTCAATTTGAATCCATGTGAGATAACTAGATTATCAAATTTTTCATGCCATTGTTTAGGTGCTTGTTTTAGACCATAAAGAAATTTATCTAGTTTACATACTTTGTTTTCTTGACCTGGGATTACAAAGCCCTCAGGTTGGTCCATATAAATCTCTTCTTCTAATTCACCATTTAAGAAGGCAGTTTTAACATCCATTTAGTGCACCACTAAATCATGTATAGCAGCTAGGGAGAAAAGCACACGTATGGAAGTTATTCTTGTGACAGGTGAATATGTGTCAAAGAAGTCCACATTTTCCCTTTGCCTATACCCTTTGGCTACAAGGCGAGCCTTGTACTTTTCAATAGCACCGTTAGGTTTTAATTTCTTCTTTAGCATCCATTTACATCCTATAATCTTGCAACCAGGAGGTAAGTCAACTAAATGCCAAGTTCTATTAGACTCAAGAGAGTCCATTTCATCATTTATGGCTTCTTCCCATAAGTTGACATCTAAAGAAGATAAGGCTTCTTGAATGGTTTGGGGATCTTCCTCTAAGGTATAAGCATAGAAGTCAGACCCATAATCCTTAGAGGTTCGAGCTCGTTTACTTCTCCTAAGTTCAGTTTCTAATTCCTTATTTTGTTCACTAGTTGTAGCTATGGGTAAACTACTAGAAGACGAGCCCCCACTATTCTTTAGTTTAAAGGGAAACCTATGTTCATAGAAGTCTGCATCATTTGATTCTATAACCACACGATCTTTTAGGTCATAGAATTTATAAGCTTTACTATTTACTGCATATCCTATGAATACACATTCATATGCTCTACTAGCAAGTTTATTTCTTTTTGGATTAGAGATCCTAACGTAGGCTAAACAGCCCCAAGTTTTTAAATAAGTTAAGTTAGGTTTCTTATTTTTCAATATTTCATAAGGTGAAATTTGACTAGTAGATTTAGGCACTCTGTTTAGCACATAGCAAACAGTTAGTAAAATTTCTCCCCACCAATGGGAAGCAGCACCAGAGTTTAATAAAATTGCAACAACTGATTCAGTAAAAGTTCTATTTTTTCTTTCAGCTTTGCCATTCATTTCAGGAGAATAAGGTGCAGTTTTTTCATGTATGATTCCATTGGTTTTATAAAAATCATTGAAAATATTAGAATCATATTCAGTGCCTCTATCACTTCGAAATCTTTTTATTTTTCTGTTAAGTAGATTTTGAATTTCAGTCATAAATGTTTTAAACATGTCAAACGCTTCACTTTTATTTTTCATTAGATATACATAAGTATAATCTGAACAGTCGTCTATAAAAGTTATAAAATAGCGTTTTTCATTTCTTGTTAGAGTTCCATCTAGTTCACATATATCAGAATGTATTAAATCTAACGGTTCTGATTCTCTAATTACTGATTTATGTGAAGTTTTGGTTATTTTAGCTTGATTGCAAAAATTGCATTTTTCAAAATCATTCATTGATAGTTTAGGAATTAGTTCTAAGTTGCTCATGTTCTTTATTATTCGTTTATTAACATGACAAAGTCTAGCATGCCAAACATTAAAAGAACACAACATGTAAGCAGAAGAAGATACTTTATTAATTTCAACATTTAATTTGAACATGCCATCAGTGGCGTATCCTTTCCCAACAAATACATTATTCTTAGTAATTGTATACAAATCAGCCCCTATAGTTTGAGTAAACCCAGCCTTGTTGAGAAGATAGCCTGAGACTAAGTTCTTTCTCATCTCTGGAGTATGCAGGACATCCTTCAAGATGACAGTCTTTTCAGAGGTAAACTTTAATTCCACCTCACCAGTACCAGCAACTTTAGTGGAGTGGGAGTCGCCCAGCAGCACTTTCTTATCCTCAGACACGGAATAGGATTTGAACATGTCACGATCATAGCAAACATGGCGAGAAGCACCAGTGTCCACCCACCACCCCTCAGATCCACCAAATAAGTTGATTTCAGATATCATAGCTATAAGCTGATATTCGGTAAGGTTCGCCTGCGGGGCAGGACGATTCCTGTTCCGACAGTTCCTGGCCAAATGGCCAGGCCTTTTACAACTATAACACATGAATGTGTTATTTCCTAAGGGGGGTTGAGTTCCAGGTCCAGGTCCAGGTCCATTCCGGGGAGGATTTCTATTTTTATTCTGGTTGTTACGGTTCTGGTTATTATTACGATTCTGAAATTTCATGTTTCTTCCTTTTGGTTTCAGAATGACAGAGGAGGATTTTTTATTGGAAGTGTTATTTGAGACAACAAGTACTTCATCTTTTTGGTTTTGTTTTCTGGCTTCTTCTTCTATTCTTAGTCGGGTTATTAAACTTTCTAGGGAGAATTCTTTAGTTTTATGTCTAAGAATATTTTTGAAATCTTTCCATGCAGGGGGCAATTTATCAATAATAACAGCTACTTGAAATTGTTCATCTAAAGTCATACCTTTAGAAGTTATTTCATGTGCTATCTTTTGCAGTTCATGAGATTGAGCTTCCACAGATTTGTCATCAGTCATCTGGTACTTCAGATATCTGCTGACAGCATACTTCTTGGTTCCAGCTTCCTCAGTATCATACTTCTTTTGAAGTGCATCCCAAGTTTCTTTAGCTGTCTTATCAGAGTTGTAGTAATCATACAAATCATCAGCTAAACCATTAAGAATAAAATTTTTGCATAAAAAATCATTTTCTAGCCAGGTGTTTAAATCCTTGGTAGTATCTTCAGTAGGAGGATTTGGCAGAGTTGGTTTTTCAGTAGTAATAACAGAGGCTACTTTTTTCATTGTTAAGAAAAATAGCATTTTTTGTCTCCATCTTTTAAAATGTAGCCCCTCAAAACGAAAAGGTTTTTTAAGGTCAGCAGCTAAAAATTCAGTAGACATGGCAGATGAAATCGTCTTAAAATTGTTGAAACAATTATTCAAAAGTAGTTAGGAACGAGGTTACCAAATTACTGAATTAACACTGCTTGGGTTGAGTCGCGGACTAGGTCGCTCTCTTTAAGACGTTTCGCGGCTTTGCCCAAAATTGTGCAAGCAAACACAGCCTCGTCGTCCCCAGGATAAAACAGCCCAGCAAAAATCTGTCTCGGAGTTACACTGCACTGATGAACTCCGGAATGCTATACCTGTAAAATAATTTTGTTGCTCGGAAACTAAAATATATTTATTTTTGGTTTTTCTTTTCTGAATCTTTTCTAATGCTCAATAGTTAGAGCGAGATAGAGAGAGGAAATCGAGAGAGAGCTGTGAGCTGAAGGGATGATTTGAGTTGTGAGGGCTCTGCTCTATTTATAGGCTGAGGGTGGCATGGAAAACAGAGCCCAAAAAAAACGGGCGTGGGTGGAGAACGTGCAACGTTCAATCCCACTAGCATTTTCTTTTCTATATATATGCTTTCAAAGAGAGCTAAAAAATCAATGTAGGACTCAATTTTTTAAGAGAGGAACTTTTAGCAATTTTTTCTCCTCTTTCTTTTTATTCAAATTCACAATTTCCAACAGACCCCAATCCGCCATTACTTTATTTGTCTGCCTAATCTCCACACTACGACTACTAGTCTGCTGTCTCTTTTTACCAATTCGCTACTTCGATGAATACCACCTAATTAAAGCCTCTTTAATTTGCAGAGAATTTGAGAAAGCAGTGATAAACTGGCCCAACTCAAAAATCTTACTACTCTGTGGATGTGGATTGTGGAAAATGTGAGAAAGAGAAGTGGCTCAGGATAACAATATGAGATATCAAAGCTTGTGGTAATTAAGTGGTATCATTATGGGACAAAATCAATATATGTGGACGCTTCTCAATTCTTTTTTTTTCCTTTTTCCGAACTCCTATATATATGGACTATAATAATTGTAAAAAAAAAGGTATAAATTTACTCTTTTTTTTTTTTTTTTTAAACATTACAAAACTGATCGACACACTGCGTATCCAATCTTAACTTTTGATTCTACCAAAACGCAGACAAGTTAATTGTATTTGTTATAAATGTGTAATGTATATCAATCAGATAACTATTACAAGTAAATTGTGGAAGTCCCAATCTAAAGTCTGATTCCATTAATCCTAAATGGGAATTTTTTTTACATATAAACTAAATCTTCATATTCTTTTAGTTTTCAAGTGACAAAGAGAATGCGTCGATTAAAAGCAAATTACCATGCCAATAAATACTTGGTGGGGTGGGGTTGATCAGTATCAGATTCTATATAGACCGCATGGATTATTAAAGTTCATGGTTAACAGTCTCAATATATTGATCAGCAAGTCAAAGTTTGTATAAAATCTCAATAAACAAAACAGAACAAGTACGACGATTTACAACGTACAGGAGATCACATGAGAAAAAATGGGGAAAAAAGAAAGTAAAAAATTAAACAAAATAAAAATGAATCTGAAACAGAACAAATGAAGTTCCTAATTAACCAAGAAAATTTATAAGATTACATAATTAAAGGGGAGATGGAGTAGTATGAAAATTAAAGTTGGCCAGTATAGATATGGATGCCAACAGCCAAAATGAGAATGGAGAAGACGACAAAGAAAATAAGTGTGTGAATGAGAATGGCCTTGCCATTGGTGGTGAAGCTTCCAAATTCAACATGACGATTGTTTCCTGGTAGCTGGAACAGAAGACCTGGGGATAGAAGTATGAATAGCATCAACCCAACTAAAATTGGTGCCCAATCCAACATTTCTACCTTAATCTACAATCTGCTTCGATCTAATTTTATTCTTTATTAAAATGCTGTATAAGGTTGCAACTCATATCAACAAGGATTTATAGTTAGTTACTCTATACATATCTTGTTTAACTGTATTTTTTTTTTAAATGCACTCTGGGAAGCACTATTTAATAATTCACGAACATGTAATACTTTACGTTTTTTCTTACACTCATATATTCATATAGTTAGTTACTCTCACGAAATATTGATCTGTTACTTTTCATTACAGCAATGAATCTGAATCCAGCCAGAGAAGCCCTTATCCGCAGGGTTTAGAATCTCCATATATGCTCGTTTTGCTTCAAGTGAACTTTACTAAGACTTGAGAGATTTAACGTCATTAGTTTTTTATTCCATGTTTCAACAAAACAACTGGCGCTCGGCTTTGTATTGCAATTATTGAGTGGTAGAGTTATGTTCCCTTATTTTAATCATAATTATGGTCAATCTAAGCATTAAGCTCGCATGAATCGTCAATTTTTGTAAAATATTATGTGCCGCAAATATTTCGTTTTTCTTTTTCTTCTTAAATATTTCGTTTTCATATTTTTGTTGCCTGAATTAAATATTGAACATTTGTCTGAATGAAGTGTTTTATCTAAAATTTTAAATTGGTTATTTAGTTAATATTGTGCACTTTATTTTAGAGGACCGTGTTTTTATTATTTTGACAGAAAATCGTAGGCCTCACAATGGCGCATAATGAAATGGCGCCCGTAATACTAGCCAGAAAATAAAAAATTGAATGGCACCCGTAAAATTGGAGCTATTTTCTGTTAGAAGACCGAAGACGTACACGTCTCTCATTGATTGCTCTCTCTCAATATCGTTGAATTTCCTCATCCCTCCCATTTCCTAGGGTTTCCCATTTCTCTCTCCCTCGTTTCTTTCGCACCGGTCGGTGTATTTCCCCGGAAAATTCATTTTTCCGATTGAATAACCGACCGCCGTTTACCGGGAAAATTCTTAGACCTTCCAACCAATTTTTCATTCATCATCCTATCCAGAGTTGACTTGCCATCCCTGATCGAAGAATCTCAACGGAGGGCTTCTCGTATCTCTGGGTTATGGTTGAGCTTTGTTTTGTCGCTTATGTTGTTGATTGGATTTTCTATCTCTAAACCCGGAGCAGCTATTGTTTCGGAAGAGGAGAAAGAGAAGATAGCATCTTGCATTTGGTGAGTTAATCGACTCGTCATATTATTCGAGTTATCCTTTATTTGATTGCTGAGAAAACTTGAGGAAGGTTGAAATAAGACAATTACGAATTGGTTAACTAAAAACTATAAAGAATTAAAAATAAGCAGTAGCACAACCTCTGAAGCTAATATAAGGAATCTATATTCAGAAAGACAAAGGTAGGATTTCCACCTATTATTTTCGTTCACGAAAACATTAACTTGCATTTTCATTGTTTTTCTATTATAAAGGATACAGCTTCAACCCCCTCTATTGTTTTTATTTCGAAATTATTGCTGCATGCAAGAGAAATTGATGATTTTTTTTGTTTTTGGATCCGAAGGTGTAAGCTATAGTTGCAATTACCGGAAGGTATGGCCACTCCAGCCAACTCCTCTCGTAGAAGTCTATCTTTGACGAACTCACCGTCCCATGGAAAGAAGAAATCCTCAGAAAATGGAGTTCCCGATCCCGCTCGTAGATCTTCTAGGTCCATGTACGTTTTCAATCTTTTATGTCGATAGCCACTTTTCATTTTTGTTTATGGCTTTTTTTTTTTATTATCGTTGCTTTCACACATTGATTACTTGGCCTTGGCCAATGCAACGAAGACTGACGCAAGTTTGAATTTGATATTGAGTAATAAACGTGATCTTGGATGTACTAAATTTTTCTTAAGGCTCTAGTAGCAATAACTTTCTGCAAAACTGTTTGGCCAAAGAAATTGGACAGAACGAGTCCATTTGTAAACAATATTGGTGAGGGAGACTTCCGAATCAATACTGAGTGCGACATCATTAAAGGCAATGGATAATCAGTAGGCATTCACAATATGTTAGATAGGGTGTAAAGAATATCTTCTTTTTTGACTTGTATTTGGAGCAGGGGTCTAACTGGAGAGCGCACAGTAAAAAGATTGCGTTTATCTAAGGCTTTGACGGTGCCAGATAATACTACAATTTATGAGGCTTGTCGTCGAATGGCTGCTCGTCGAGTTGATGCTCTGTTGCTAACTGATTCCAATGCCCTTCTTTGTGGAATTCTTACAGACAAGGTATGAATTGAACTTAACCCCTTGCTGGGAAACACAAAGGGGGTACCCTTGATGCATACCATTGATTTTTAAAAATTTTGTGCAAGATGAATTCTAAATCCTACTGTTTGTTTTATGCATCCATTTCTTTATGCATTGAAGGATATAGCAACAAGAGTTATAGCTCGTGAACTTAATCTTGAGGAGACTCCTGTTTCCAAAGTCATGACAAGGAACCCAATTTTTGTCCTTTCAGACACTCTTGCTGTGGAAGCCCTACAGAAGATGGTACAAGGTTGGTCGAAATTTAGAGATTACTTCTACTTTCTTGTTACGATGTACTGTTCTCTATCTTATCTTGCACTTTTAATATGTTGGTAATTTTGTGTCTACAGGAAAATTCAGACATTTACCTGTTGTGGATAATGGTGAGGTCATTGCTTTACTAGATATAACGAAGTGTTTATATGATGCTATTGCTCGCATGGAAAGGGCAGCTGAAAAGGGAAAGGCAATTGCTGCCGCTGTTGAAGGTGTTGAAAAGAATTGGGGCTCATCTACTTCTGGTTAGAGCATTTTCTCTATCGTTAAAAAGAATAGCATTGTCATTTTTGCTCTAAATTTTCTCCATTTTGTCCTTTTCTCATCATTTTGTTCAATTTAAGCTATCAAGTAGTGATTTCTCATAATATAGAGTTAAATTGCATTTTTATTTCTTTGTTTGCAGGTCCTAATACATTTATTGAGACACTCCGCGAGCGGATGTTCCGGCCATCTTTGTCTACAATAATTCCAGAGAATTCAAAGTAGGTAATATTTTGTATTTGTGATTTTTGACCATCTATGTATTTATTAATAAATTCTACAAAAATTTTGTTAAACAAGAGAGTTGAATGTTTCAGGGTTGTGACAGTTTCACCAACAGAAACAGTTTTAAGTGCAACGAAGAAGATGCTCGAGTTGAAATTGAGTTCGGCAATTGTGACCATTGATAACAGACCTCGGGGAATTCTTACGTTAGTCTTTTTTCAAAGAAATTGCAGTTCCTTTTTTATTCTACTAAATATGATAATTGCATCTTTGAAATTATTTTAATAACAAAAGATTTCTTGAAGAATCATGTAGATATTGATGTGTTGCTGTATTGTTTATTAGTTCAAAGGATGTATTAATGCGAGTGATTGCACAAAATCTTCCTCCAGAATCCACTCTTGTCGAAAAGGTATTTTTCTATAAAATCTGAGAACAATGCTATTTTCATTTTTCAGTGTAAAACAACTTGGCTTATGCGAGGCCATGGAACATTTTGTTTTGCCAAGGACCACCCCTTAATTTACTCATATTTTCACATATAACTTCTCAAGTACTATCTCTTGATTTGATAATTAGGTCATGACCCCAAATCCAGAATGTGCTACTGTTGATACGCCAATCGTTGATGCACTGCACACGATGCATGATGGGAAGTTCTTACACCTTCCGGTATTAGACAGAGGTAATGTATTGATACAATAAGAGTAGAATTTTACTTATTATATATTGCTGTAAAGCGACTATAGATTTTGATGACCTTGGATATTTGGAAACAGATGGGACCATTGCTGCTGTTATTGATGTAATTCACATTACACATGCTGCTGTCGCCACTGTAAGTAGGATTTTTGGTTCATGGAGCAAATATCTCTCTATTTTTGTTTTGCGTTTTGCAAATTTAAAACAAATAAAATGTATATGCCATAGCAATGAAACATCTGTTGTGGACGTCTAACTTATTCCAATTCAGAAATCTGTTGCCTATTTTTACTTTTCTTCCTTTTTCCTGGTCATTCTCAAATTTATACTTCTGTTTCTTTCCACCATGTTTAATAGAACATTGACATATGACTTCTGTTATCTACACTCAATCTGGTTAATTAAGAGTACTTTTGAAGTAACCTCAGTAGTTGATGTTTAGGTGAGGATCACTTTCTTCCTATTCATGATTTTCTAAGCATTTTATTTATTTTGTATTATGACATTCCTTTTGTGGAAACATTTTTAAAATCAATATTAGATTTTTGATAATAAGCATTTTAAGAAACACTTGCTCCTCAAGCTCCAGTTTTATAATTATTTTTTTGGCTGTTTCTTGAGTAAGACTTATATGGTCAGTTCATTTGCTAAATAGGTTGGTAATACTGCTGGAGTTAGCAGTGAGGCTGCAAGCACTATGATGCAGAAGTTTTGGGATTCTGCCATGGCCTTAAGTCCCCATGATGAAGACGAGGACAGTCGGAGGTATTGATATTTGATAAAAATCACTTTCACAATATGTTATGGGTTTTGCCCTACGTATGGTTAATTCACTATGCTTTATTGCTTTGGTCATAATTCAGTGAAGGTTCCTTGAAGTTGGCTTCAGAGGGAGCAGAGACAGGGAGGTCCCTTCCCTATCCTTCATCCAGTTTGCCTAATATGTTTGCGTTTAAAATTCAAGATAAGAAGGGCCGGATGCATAGATTTATTTGTGGTAAGAACTTTTGTCCTGCCTCACCCCATTTTTTTTTTATCATGACACTTGTGCAGCCTGTAGATTTGTAATTCTATTTTAGATAAACAATCTGATTGGAATATTTACTTGGTCGTTTGGTAGTAGTTTTATTACCGGATATTGCCTGAGTTTTATGTGTTGGCTGGTTTGGTTTCAGATAGTCGTAGTTTGACAGAACTCATAACTTCTATTATTCAGAGGGTGGGTGATGAGATTGACCGTGATAACTTGCCTCATATTTTGGTAATGTTTTTACGCATGAGGTTTTATGTAATCAGAATCCTGATTATTTTATTTTTTTGCTGATTGTAACCTTTTTTTTTTGGGGTGCCTACACTCCTGTAGTATGAGGATGAAGACCACGATAAAGTTGTACTGGCATCAGATAGTGATCTTGCTGCAGCCATCGAACATGCAAGGCTAGTTGGTTTGAAGGTATCGGTGCTTTCTTCGTCCTTGGAATAGAGGACCATTTTGTTCATATCTTGCAGTAACACATGATGAGAGTTTTTTACTTTGGGAGAATTTTTAACATTATATCTGTTAGAAAAGAATTTTCCTTTGAGAATATCTGCTTGTCAAGTATAGCTTTTTTGACGGGAGGCAGGCAGGTCAATTAATTTTGTTTTAGATTTATTGTAAGTAGTTAATTAATGGTTGAATGAACTTTATGATGATGGTAGCCCGATAATCCAAATTGATGAAATATGCAGGGTTTAAAATTGCACTTGGACTACACGGACACACATGATAAGCAAGGAGTGTCTTCAGGGGATATGGATTATGCTCAAGCAGATGCTTGGGCATCGGCATACAGTGCTGTTGCTGCTGGAGCGGCACTAGTTGCTGGGTTAGGGGTCTTAGCATTTTTGAGAAGATCCAGTAACTAAACTTATTATTTAAAACATATGCGTTACAGCCTCAATTCACGATTTGCATCGTGCAGCAGAAGGAGGCATTTTCCCTGGGATGAGATTGGAATTGATTGGGACTTGGGAGGCAGAGCAAGTGCTTTTTATAGTGTTTTTGTAGAAAGCATACTGTATAATAAAAAGAAATCACAAAAGAGGTGTCTTTGTTTCTTTACTGAATTGAAAGCACGCATGCGTGCCTATTATTGATTCTTTTGAACTCAAGGCCTTGAAGCGTCTTGAACTGTTGAAAACGTATAAAAATAAGTGCGGTGTGCGCTTCAAAATTCAAATATACAGTATGTTGATGAATGTCCAGTTCGAGTAGTATTCATTCCTCTCTCTGTTCTCTCCCTGTGATTCTGAGATTCACTTTCTCTGGCCTCTTTTTAATTGGTCATTCTACTTGCATAATATCCATACTATTGTTTACTCCTATAGTTTAATATAGATGCATCAATTATTGAACGTTTTCAAAGCGAACATTCTATGCTCTTCTTCGTAGAGCTTCATTTCCCTCTACATTTTCAAACTCAGTACAATTTTGATGTTAATTAGCCATTAGGTTGAGCTGTGGACATTGTTACCTCGTATTCAAAAAAAGAAAAAAAAAACGTAGCAATCATGTTTGATTTTCTTTGGTCCATTTTATGATTCCTTAACATGATCTATCTCTTCCCTTGATCGTGGTGGCGAATGAGTAGTTTTTTTTTTTATAATAAAAATAAAATCCGTTAAGAAAAAGCAGTTACAAACCTAACAGTCAAAGTAACCTAAAAGGATGCTTCCAATAGATGGACAACGCTAATAAATCAAAGTGTGAATGAATGCGTTGAACCCAAAATAATGTTTCTATGGACAAAAAGAAGTCTCAAACAAAAAATAAAATAAAATTAATACTTTAGTGTCTAAGGTTATTAAATATCACATTTAAATTTTATTTATTACACTTTGATCCTAAACTTTATAATTTTTTATTACGCTTAGGTCCCAAACTTATTATTATTCATTACACTTGGGTCTAAAAAAATTAACAACTTTGAGGACCTAAGTTGACATATTAGTTATATTTTAGCATCAAATTTATATTTTATAACTTATTTGTTAAAATATAATAGATTGGAACCAAAGTATTATATTTTTTAGTGTAGAGACCTTTTTATCAACAATATATAATTTGGGAACCAATGCACCGTAAATTTTCACACTTATTCTAAAAATGGCATTTAGGTCATGTAATTATTTTTTATAACAATACAATTGTATTATTATTATTAAAAAGTGACTTTATAATGACAAATAACCATTTTTATTTTTTTTATTTTTTGAATTACAATTTATGAAATAAGTTAAAACAGTCACTATCTAATGCAATTAAAAAAATTAATTTTGTTCTTATTCGGTCCTTTATTAATAGCTAATAGCAATAAAATTAAAATATTAAAAAAATAAATAAATATTATAACTAAATGTCATTCTTACAATAAGTAAAAAAAATCTTGTGGTATTTTTCTCTTTATAATGAAAAATGTAAGATTAGTAACCCTTCAAGTTTTGCTTTCACATTTAGTTCTACTACTCTATACACATTATAATAAAAAGAAAGTTCCTTTAAAAAAATTAGAAAAGTAGTGTTTGACATCGTATGATCCCAAAAACAATTCACATGCCTTTTACTGTGCGAATTAATTAAATCATCTCACATAATTATAAAGGCTTATTGCTGCTTTTTTTTTTTAATACGTAATTAAGCCTGTATTAAAAACTATATGATCATGACCGGTGGAAAAGGAAGGATTTTTAATTAATTTAAAAGGCAATAATTAAGATGGTGCTAATGAACCACAATGATTATTTTTTTAGGCTATGCCATTAATTGACCATCACTTACTCACATGCATAGAAGTGTAATAGGATATAATGGACTTTTTGTGAGTATTGTATTGCCTTGCTTGGCAGTTTTTTTGTCCTCTTTGGCTACTTGGAACTTGAATGTAATGAAATGACAAACCGACTAGCAGAGGAAAACAGATTTCTATTGCACCACAATGAGTTATGTCTTTCTACCATATCCAAATATATATATATAATTTGGTAAATCATGATAGAAAACAACAAATGAGTAGAAAACAATGTTCTCTTGAAGTGAAAAAGGAAAAAGAAAAAGGAAACAAATGAAAATAGAAAACAGTGGGCTGAGCATTATATAAATAAATAAATAAATAAAAAATCAAATTTCACACTTGGTAGTTCATTCCTTATTCATCACCAATCATACGTGTCCAAGATTTTATGCATATACTTTATAACCGAAAAATGTTATTTATAAGTATTAAATAGAATAAAAATTATATTTTGCTTATGTGACAAATGATCATTAAATGTATTTTTATTGAAATTTGTGTTATGTATATGAATTATATACTATGATCAATTATAAACTTATATATTACTACTTTTTTAAATAATATTATCGAGAATTATTTTAATCTGTCCTTACCACTCTATTTTGTTTGAGTAAATTGATCTAAGAGTTGAGACTTTTAGTGTTTTTGAAATACTAATTAATATTATTTATTGAAAACGAGAGAGAAAATAAAAAGTAAAAAAATTATAAAATTTAAGATATATTAGTGACACAAAATAATATAAAAGCATGTGTTTTAAAACATTTTCATTAAATTAGAAAGTGAGTTTTAAACCTTTAAATTACAAGTTGATATAATTTTTGTAGGTGAAAATGGTCCTTCTAATTCTAGAAGATAAAATATATTATTTTAATTTTTATATATTTTTTAAAATTAATATTTTCCATTTAATTTTATTTAATAATTTTTTATAATAATAATTATGCTCTAGGAAGACACAAATACATTACTAGGATTTTCGCTCTGTGATTATCTATGAAAAGCATTCTTGAGCAGGATAATTAAAATTGAGAATACTAATTCAAGAGAGAGAAAAAATATAAAAAATTTGTGTATATTTTTACCTTTTAATTATTATTTAATGACTTGATTAAAGGAATAATTCTACTTTTAGTAAGGAAAAATTTACGTGAAAAAAATTTAAAATAATATATTATAATATTATTAATAAATATAATTATGTTTATATATTTATATTTAATATAAAATTACCACATCAATTATATTTATCATATCTAATAATGTTTTTCTCGAATGAAAAATAATATTTATTTTAAATTTATAATTTTCACAAATAAAGTGAGGATTTGTTCTCGTAATGTTGTTTTCATTTATCAAGACAAAACAAATCAAATATAAATACTGCTAATCAACTTATTTATGATTTTATACTATAAAAAAAAAAAAACTTAATTATGATTTTGTAAACATAATTACTAATACTACTCTTATTAATTAGTAATTACCAACCTGAGAATTCTCGTTTCGTGAATTATTTGACCGTGTTTAACACAAAATGACCTACGAAACACAATATTTATGATTTCATTTCAAACAACGCAGATTATATGAGGTTTACTGTTTTCCTCTTTTCCTTTTATGAAAATGCCATCAATTGCAAAACCACCAAACCAGGGGCCAGAGCCCAGAAGCTTCTCTCTCTTCAATGTACTCCGTATCTGTATCACGAGTTCAGTTTTTTTTTTTTAATACAGAAAATTTAGGTACATATAAATTCAAATAAAATCAAGGAGGTGTGAAACAAGTGGAAACAGATAAGAATATAGGTGGGTCATGGTCTATCGTATCTACTATGGAAAAGTTTTCCTCTATTCCATATCTATCACTGGACTACAACAATTCTTTATTTCCCTTTTTCTCTGTCTGAAAAATATATGAAAGAGAAATGCAGAAGTAAGTTCGTAACTGATTCTCCTCTTCCAGCGCATTATTTCTTCATTATCAATACTTGATGGTTTTTTTAGCAATTATCAATGCTAGATAGTTGATGCCACCGAGTCTTCAGAGGATTGTGACAAAATCCAGAGAAACCCTATAGCCGAAAGCGCCTATTTCTCTACGGAGAAGCAATGGGAAGTTCCAAAATCAGATCACTAGTTTCATTTTTCACCATTTTCGTACTATTTCTCACTATCTCATGGACTTCTGAAAGAAACCATTTTGTTGTTGAAGCCCAACAACAGCAGCAGAAGCAGCAGCCTATCAAAACCATTGTGGTTCTGGTTATGGAAAATCGTTCCTTTGATCACCTTCTTGGTTGGATGAAAAAAGCCATTAACCCAACCATCAATGGTGTTACGGGAAAAGAATGCAATCCTGTTTCTACAAAAAATCCAAAAAATCAAACCATTTGCTTTACGGATGATGCTGAATTCATAGATCCGGATCCGGGTCACTCATTCGAAGCAGTAGAGCAACAGGTGTTTGGCTCCGCTTCTAATTCTATTCCTTCCATGAAAGGCTTTGTCGAACAAGCATTTTCCTTGTCTCCCAACCTCTCAGAGACAGTCATGAAAGGTTTTAGGCCTGAAGCAGTACCAGTTTATGCGGCTTTAGTCCGTGAATTTGCTGTTTTTGATAGGTGGTTCTCTTCAATTCCGGGTCCAACTCAACCCAACAGACTCTTTGTGTACTCTGCAACTTCTCATGGTTCAACAAGCCATATTCCAACGCAATTGGCTTGTGGGTATCCGCAGAAAACCATCTTTGATTCTATATATCAAAATGGTAAAGACTTTGGTATCTACTTCCAGAACATACCCACTACTCTGTTTTATAGGAATTTGAGGAAATTGAAGTACATAATGAAGTTTCATCAATATGATTTCAAGTTCGAAAAAGATGCTAGAAATGGGAAACTGCCAAGCTTAGCAGTGATTGAACCACGATATTTTGATCTTAAGGGAATTCCTGCAAATGATGATCACCCTTCTCATGATGTCGCTAATGGACAAAGGCTAGTTAAGGAGGTGTATGAGACACTTAGAGCAAGTCCTCAATGGAATGAGACCCTTTTGATTATTACCTATGATGAACATGGTGGATTCTTTGATCATGTAGAGACTCCTTACGTTAATGTTCCAAGCCCAGATGGGAATACTGGCCCTGCCCCCAATTTCTTCAAGTTCGATAGGGTTGGTGTTCGTGTGCCTACAATTATGGTGTCTCCTTGGATTAAAAAAGGCACAGGTCCGTCCGTTCGTTTCTTGCTACCCATTCATTATTGGAAACTTTCTAAAATAAAAATTACCTTTTATTTTAATTCCTTTTGTTTTATATACATAATATGGCATGTGGTTTTCCAAAGCTTTGCTTGTTTTTGGGTTTGGCAGTCATAAGTCGCCCACAAGGACCAACACCAAATTCTGAGTTTGAGCACTCTTCAATACCAGCCACCATCAAGAAGATGTTCAACCTCTCTTCTAACTTCTTGACTCATAGAGATGCATGGGCTGGCACATTCGAGCATGTTGTTGGGGAACTGAATGCTCCTAGGACCGACTGCCCAGGTATCTACCTATGATACTTCTACAGTTTATAGCATATACTTGAAGAGTTAGAAGCAAGCCAGATTAAGCATTGAACTTTAAATGTGTTGTAGAGACCTTGCCAAATGTGACACTTTTGAGGAGTACAGAAGCTCAAGAGAACAGGGGACTGTCAGAGTTTCAAAGTGAGATGGTACAGTTAGCTGCTGTACTTAATGGTGACCATTTCTTGAGCAGCTTCCCAGGTGAAATGAGCAAGAAGATGAGTGTGAAGGAAGCTCATGAGTACACAAGTGGTGCAGTTTCACGGTTTATAAGAGCAAGCAAACAGGCTATCAAGTTGGGGGCAGATGAGACGGCAATTGTAGATATGAGATCATCCCTCACAACCAGATCCTCAATCCACAACTAATTCATAATCATAGCTTCTTTCTTTTTTCATATTTATAGAATAGTGATCATGTTCTTATCTAAGTCTAGGGTATCTGTCATCAAGAACGGGGGGGGGGGGGCAAGAAAGAGGGGGGGGAGGGGGGGGGGGGGGGGGGGGCGGAAGAGAAAAAAGGGTTGAGGAGTTAGTCTGTTCTTGTTAAAGTGGTGACAGAACCTACCCTGTAATTTCCTTAGAATTAGTATCAACTATGCTCAGAGCCAATATATATATATAAATTTCTAAATCCAAAATTGATAGTCTATGCAAATTTATCTAAATTTCTGCCTTCAGTTTTTTTTTTTTCCTTATATTTTGCAAAACCTTTGACATTTTAGATCCAAGATGACAAAAAATCACGACATACATTTTTTTTTTTCCAAGTGGATTTTAACATCCACATTTCTAAGTCTCGAACCAAGACCTACATCTTGTACTAAGGTGTTATATGCCACTAGGCTACAAAGCCATTCGCGATCATGACATGCATGTTAGTACAAGTAAAATGGCAAGATGTACAAGAAATTTGGTGCTAAAAAACTCTTATTTTATAAGGTCAAACACATGAGGCTTTACAAGATGATCTTGCTTCGTGTTTCACTCACACTCAGTATTTCCCTTTGCTGAGTACCCATCTCTATAGCACTATCACCTATCTTCCCTTTTTTCTCCTTTGTTGTTTTGCCAAATGCAAAGTTTCGAGAGCTGCAATTGTCAATTGCAGAAGCATCGTCGATACCTGTCTTTAAAGGGACCACATTTTCAAGTTTTAACAGATCTATGCTGAATTCAATATTTAGACTGAATAAGGACTTTGCCATATAGATATGTCGGTAATAAGATCTCGTAGCTGATCAATGAGAATCTTGAGATGTTCATTCTTCATTGCAAGTTCCTACATTTTCGCACATTCCACAGAAATTAATCACCAACTTAGACAGGATGAAGCAGGTTAACAGGGTTCTTAAGCATCCCAGTTGAAATTAAACTTGAAAAGGCTGCATTTATTAAAATAACATATAGACTACTAGCTACGTGGAACTACCTTTCTCAGGTTGGAGGCTTGGCCTTCTAACTTCTCAACTTCAACTTGTTCTTCTGTGGAAGCTAAATCACTTGCAGTTGATCCCGTTTCAAATGGTTTTGCCTATATTTATCACAAATAGATCTTGTCTTAGCATATTCAATAAGTGAAATATACACAAGACTTTCAAATCGGGAATATAAAAATATCTGGTGGAACCAAACATCAAATAAGGTATGGTGGTAACAGGTATTGCAACTAGCATGTTCTCATATACACACAATTTAAAGATATCATATTCATTCATGTCCATGCACATAATAATATGGATTAACCAATACTAATAATCTATAATCAACTTTCATCCAGATATTAGCTAATGCAAAATCTCAGGGAATGCTTTGAATCATCCATATAGATTCCATGTAAATTTAATTTATGATGCTAATAGAAAGGAGTCATATAGATTTCAAGAAGAGTTGCCCAAGATTTGCAATAACTAAGAGGCAAAGATCCACATCGAAAGAACCTTTGGACAAAAACGAAAAATAACGAACCCAAAACCTGTACTACAATGCAAATGCCAAGAGGAGGAGAAAAAATAGATCATGAACGCTAACAAGCTTCTTTAGGGGCTTTCAATCAAAAAAAGAAGAAGCTTCTTTAGCGGCTAATCTATTCATTTACAACAACCGTTTGCAACGGGCGGGTTACAGATGTCGCACAATCCGAGAGCTAATCATCATAGCAAAGAAAGATGTTAATTTTATTATGCGATTTTGTTTAGCTTTACATACAACCACCCATTCTTTGCAAGAAGATTTAACGAACACGTGATGTCCATTTCAGCAATACATACATAATTGCTGGGAAAAAAAATCGAAATTTGAACAAAATCGATCGATTTCAACCAAAGGGTAACCCGATTTACTTTCTGAGAGCTGGGTATTGCAGCGAGGATAGCACGAAGAGAAGCTACAGAGCTTTTGTACCGAAAGTAGGCCTCGCCAAGAGCTCCTCCAGCCACACTACTACCACCACCGCCACCGCCACTCAGCTCTCCATGATGTTGATTAGCAGTGCCATCAGAAGCAGAAGCATCGCCATTTACTACGCCATTTGAGTGCCCATTCGCAATTACGTTGGGTGAAGACGAATAAGGAGTGGTCGGCCACAAGGCGGGGTTGCTGAGCTCGTCGTTCATAGAAGAAAGGATCTGGAAAGCCGACTCGATGGTTTGTTCCAGATGTTTCTGACCCTCCATTGCTAGCTCTTGCGTCGATTTGGGGCTCGTTATTGGTAATTCATTTGGACTTCTCATCTCCATTTTTCTCGTGAGAGAAATCTTCTGAGCTCAATTTCTTTTCTCGGTTACCAAATAAAGGCAAGGTTCACCAAGTGAGAGATTCATAACGGTCTAAACAAACGACGACTCTAATGATGTCGTATGTAATGAATTTTTCTCGTGAAAAACAAAATTATCGTCGACAGCAGGGTTCGAACCTGCGCGGGCGAAGCCCAACAGATTTCAAGTCTGTCTCCTTAACCACTCGGACATATCGACGATATTTTACGTGGCGCAAAATTATTAAATATATTTAATTTTAACTATAAATAATCTCAATACAATTTATTAACTTTTATATTGCAAGTTGCAATCTTTTTAGATCGTAACATATCGGTTAGAAATTATTTGGTGTGATTTGAGATATGAAAATGGAAAAGTTTATATATATTTGATGTGAGTTTTAAATATTATGTCACAATATAATTAAATTTATGTAAATTTATAGAATAAAAAATTGAATCACAAGTTATAAATATATTTATGATATATAGTACTAAAAATTGGTTTCGTTGACCATTAGATAATTTTTGACTGATAGGTTATTTAAGAAGTATTTTGAATAAACTAAGCCTAGGATGAGACAATTTCTTTTTTTTATTTTTTATTAAATACACTACTCACATATAGAAATAGATAATATACGTAATTTCTTAGATTAAACCGAGCATTGAGAGGGATAAAAATTTGGTATCTTTTTGTGCTTCTAAAGATAAATAAATTGCTTAAATATTTTTTTTACAATACTAATAATATGTGAATTTTGATTAATAAAACGTGAACAAGAACACCCATAAACATGTGTACACAACGAGAGATTGACACTTTTAACTAAAATCTACACATACTCATATACACAATAATAAATAAAAGATATAGCTATATTTATTGAAAATATGATTTTGTTAATAATAAAGGTTTGATTTTCTAAATCTGGTTACGTTTGATCCTAAATTCACATTGATATCTTCTTGAAAGTCAAGTGAACCTAACATTCATACTTCATACCTAACTTTTGGTGTATTCAATTTGATTTTTCAGATTTGTTGTATAGTTGTGTCTGTTCTTTCTTTGTTTGAGTTGAGAATAAGTCCGTATTAATAAATAAATAAAAAAATCAGAATCGGAAAGCAAACAAAGGATATTACAGTTTTAAATTAGAGCTTTGAAAGAGAACAACGATATTGGATTCTAATCCCTAACTTCAAGTCTTCAAGTACTCCTGGATATCTAATGGCTAGTTTTGACAATTTTGTCCTCAATATCGAAATCAAGTGCAACTCATGTTGTTTAAGAGTATTTAAAACACTAGTGTTTCAATTCTGTTTAAACATTACTGTTTCAACTCGTAGACCAAAAAGAATGGTTTCAATCAAGGATAATTAATTATAAATGATTTTTTTGTATAAGGACTAAAATGAATAGGTGATTAGTAGGTTGATTATTGGTGCCTTTAAAAAATAATAAAAATCAACGATCTAATACTAGCGGAGAAATTTTTAATTAGCACGTAATTCTAACAATGCACAGTTTAAACTTTTCATAATACCCGTCTTAATCAAGAATTAATACCTCTTTTGTCAAAGCAACGTAATTAGGAGTGTTTAAAATTTACTCCATCTAATCTATGTGAACTAATTCAATCTATAATATATTTTATTCAACCTATTAATAATGTTATTTTATTAAGTTATAATTTTATTAAATAAAAATTTAAAAATTAAAGTATTTATATTATTGTGGATATAGTTATTTTACTTCTAATAAATTAAAATAATTTTATATTACATATAAGTCATATTAGTATTTATTTACATGAATATTTTTTAATAAATACTTCTTTATACATCTAATATATACTGAATTGATATAAAATTAAATAAATTTTAATTTTTATCCTATATGGAGTTCCATTACATGTTTTTATTGATTTATTATTTGAAAAAAAAGTCAAAATTATTTTAGTTTTAAACTTAGTCAATATTTAAAACAAAAAATTTAATGCTATAGTTTTTGAAATAATATTACATAACTTACACAGTTTAGTACAAATGAGGTACAATTGCAAATATAATAGTTATTTTATTATTAAAAATTAAAATAAAATAAAATATGTTGGTTAAAAAATTACAAAAATCATTGTATCCAAACCAATACAAAGAGCTTGTTTTGGTTTAGTTTTATCATTTTTATCGAATCGGATCAATTCTTAATTTTTAATGACTAATTTTATTTGCATTCAATTTTAATACGGCATCCAACCATGCTATAAACCGCACGTAACACCCAAGAATTCTCACAAATTTTCAGTTAGTAGATAATAATTTGATATTTGGTTTATCCAGCTACTTTAATTGACTTTGCTGATATTTAGTCAGACCCGTATTATTTTGGCTATTTGTCATCCAAATAAGTCACTACCTTTGTAACGTATTATGTGAAGTTCACTTCTTAAACCAAAACAAGATCTCAAACTCATCTCTAATTGTGATCCATGTATTCACTTTGAACAGTCATTTACAAAGAGTAATAAAATGCTTCGTTTTCAAGAGAAATTCAAGGCTTTTATAAGTAACAGATGGCTAGTGTTCGTTTGTGCAATGTGGGTTCAGTCCTGTGCAGGAATTGGGTACTTGTTTGGGAGCATATCGCCTGTAATAAAGAGCACCATGGGTTACAGTCAGAGGCAGTTGGTCTTTCTGGCTGTAGCCAAGGACTTGGGTGATTCTGTTGGGTTTCTGGCTGGCACCTTGTGTGAGGTCCTACCCACTTGGGGGCTTTTTCTCATTGGAGCTCTACAGAATTTTCTTGGCTATGGTTTGCTTTGGCTTATCGTCACGCAAAAATTGCCTAACATGCCTTTGTGGGTGGTGAGTTAAAATAATTGTGCAGGTTTTCTTTATTTTTGCTTTATTTCCCTAGAGACCCCCTTTTTTTTTTTTTTTTCCATCAATAGAAAGCTTAGCCCTGTTTCTGTGTCTGACTTTGTCTCTCATCTTTCATCTGGAGTTCATGTTCATTTTTTTTTTTTAGTTTCAGAAGGATATCTTGTGAATTCTAATCCTGATTGAAACACGGAGACATAGGCATGCCGTTTATGGTTGATGCTGCCCTAACAAACAAACAATCATTGTTACGATGATTTCACATTGGAAAAACTAGCTTTGAAATGTTTTCAGGTTATTAGTGCAAATTGATTGATCAAGTTTATTTCTGCAGCTATGCATTTGTATATATGTGGGAACAAATGGGGAGACCTTCTTCAACACAGCAGCTCTCATCTCTTGTGTGCAGAACTTCCCCAAAAGCCGTGGTCCTGTGGTGGGTATACTAAAAGGATTTGCTGGGCTGAGTGGTGCAATTTTGACTCAGATTTATGCCATGTTCAATGCTCCGAATGAAGCCTCACTAATCTTTATGGTTGCAGTTGGTCCAGCAATGGTTGTCATTTCTCTAATGTTCATTGTTAGACCAGTTGGTGGTCACAGACAAGTCAGGTCTTCGGATAGTTCCAGTTTCTTGTTTACTTATTGTGTTTGCCTCATTCTTGCAGCTTATTTGCTAGGAGTATTAATACTTGAGGATTTGATTAGCTTGAACCAAACTTTGGTGACGTTTTTGGCAGTAATTTTAATCATTCTCATACTGCTTCCGATTATCATCCCTATTATATTGGTTTTCTTTCTAGAACAAAGACCTTCAGCAGAAGAAAGCCTGCTTCCTGAGCCACGGAAACAAGAAGCTGAAAAATTGGAGCAAGACACAAATGAGGTCATTCTTAGCGAGGTTGAAGATGAAAAATCTCCAGAAGTTGATTCGCTTCCAGCTTCAGAAAGGCAAAAACGAATTGCTCAATTGCAGGCAAAGCTATTACAAGCAGCTGCAGATGGAGCTGTTAGAGTCAAGTCTAAGAGAGGCCCTCGTAGAGGCGAAAATTTCACTTTGATACAGGCTTTGAGAAAGGCAGACTTTTGGCTTATGTTTTTCTCTCTTCTATTGGCTGCAGGTTCCGGTTTGACAATTATTGATAACCTTGGCCAGATTAGTGAATCACTTGGTTATAGTGATTCAAGTATATATGTTTCCATGATCAGCATTTGGAACTTCCTCGGTCGTGTTGGTGGTGGATACTTCTCTGAAATTGTCACAAGGTGAAACTATATTGACACATAAGAATTTTGAATTCAGCATTCACTATTCTTCCCCCTTGCTACTACTGGGCTATCTTCTACTAACTATTTTCATTTCTGTCATTTTATCAGAGATTTTATGTACCCAAGACCCGTGACCATGGCTATATTTCAGGTCATCATGGCATTTGGTCTTTTCTATTATGCTATGGGATGGCCAGGACAAATTTATGTTGTAACTGTGTTGATAGGATTTGGATATGGTGCTCACTGGGCAATTTTGCCTGCTGCAGCCTCAGAACTCTTTGGACTGAAGAGTTTTGGAGCATTGTATAATTTCCTTACAATGGCAAATCCTGCTGGTTCTCTAATATTTTCAGAAGTCATTGCTAGTGGCATATATGACTACTATGCTGCGAAACAAGCTGCTCTTAGACGGCAACATTTATCATCAATGCATACAAAACCTCTTCAAGAGGAGGACTCACTCACTTGCGAGGGCAAAATATGCTATGCCATAACTTCTGGAATATTATCAGGACTATGCATTGTTGCAGCATTATTAAGTTTGGTTGTTGTTTACCGGACTAGGAGGGTTTATGCTCAACTCTATGGAAAATCTAGCATTTGAGTTGAGCTTTGAAAAGAAGAGGTTATCAATTATGAGAACATCTATCATTATTCAAATTTATACCTTGCAAACTATTCATTGAAGAATTTGTTATGTCTGATTAGTAATCCTTAATTTTTTCTGTTTTCTTTAGTAATGAAAATATTTTGAAGGTGTAATAAATATTTTTTATTATTGATAAATTTACTCATTATTTACTTATTGTCACGTGAAATTTACATTTCTAAATACTTGCAAAATTTAAAGGGTTTTTGTCTAAAATAGGCAAAATCCTTAAGATAGTTTAAAAAAGGGCAACCTTGTGTAAAAGTTTAGAAATGGGCAAAATACTATTTACACTCCCAGTAACCGGTTTAGTTAGAAAAAGGGCATTAGTTTCCCACCAATTTCTTTCTTCTTCTCCCTCCTTCTCTACGCATTCTCTCTTTTTCTCTTCACTGATTTTCTTCTTTGTTAGCTTTCATGATTCTCGCAAATAAACAAAACCTCTCTAAGTTTCATTCCGTTTAATGTTATATTTTGGTCGTTAGCTTGTAATTTCAGTATCTTGTTTGGCTGGCTTTTGGTAATATATATGTAATATGTTTAACTGGGCTCTCTCGGATTATGAAGCTTTTGATTTAATGTAATGGTTTCAATACATTTCAAGTTTTTTTCCTTAGAATTTTAGGGCCTAATTTTTAATTACGGCCTATGGCCTCGCAAATTCTTAAACCGCACCTTATAATTGCTTGAATTATAATACCACTGCATGCTAACTGCCTCACATGAATAAACAAGTGAAATGCTGATTAAACTTAAGTGATATACTCTGAGATATACCCTGAGATATACCAGATATACCCTGAGATATACCAGATATACCAGATATACCTTGAGATATACCAGATATACCAGATATACCAGATATACCCTGAGATATACCAGATATACCCCCAGATATACCAGATATACCCTGAGATATACCAGATATACCAGATATACCCTGAGATATACCAGATATACCATGAGATATACCCTGAGATATACCAGATATACCAGATATACTAGATATACCAGATATACCAGATATACCAAATATACTAGATATACCCTGAGATATACCAGATATACCAGATATACCCTGAGATATACCAGATATACCCTGAGATATACCAGATATACCAGATATACCCTGAGATATACCAGATATACCAGATATACCAGATATACCCCCAGATATACCAGATATACCCTGAGATATACCAGATATACCAGATATACCCTGAGATATACCAGATATACCCCCAAATATACCAGATATACCCTGAGATATACCAGATATACCAGATATACCCTGAGATATACCAGATATACCATGAGATATACCAGATATACCCTGAGATATACCAGATATACCAAATATACTAGATATACCCTGAGATATACCAGATATACCCCCAGATATACCAGATATACTAGATATACCAGATATACCAGATATACCCTGAGATATACCAGATATACCAGATATACCCTGAGATATACCAGATATACCCTGAGATATACCAGATATACCCTGAGATATACCCTGAGATATACCAGATATACCAGATATACCCTGAGATATACCAGATATACCAGATATACCCTGAGATATACCAGATATACCCTGAGATATACCAGATATACCAGATATACCAGATATACCCTGAGATATACCAGATATACCCTGAGATATACCAGATATACCAGATATACCCTGAGATATACCAGATATACCCTGAGATATACCAGATATACCAGATATACCCTGAGATATACCAGATATACCCTGAGATATACCAGATATACCAGATATACCCTGAGATATACCAGATATACCCTGAGATATACCAGATATACCCCCAGATATACCAGATATACCCTGAGATATACCAGATATACCAGATATACCCTGAGATATACCAGATATACCCTGAGATATACCAGATATACCTTGAGATATACCAGATATACCCTGAGATATACCAGATATACCCCCAGATATACCCTGAGATATACCAGATATACCACACTGTTCATCTTCTTCCTCAACAATGAGATAATGCAGAGCTTCACAATGAGATAGTAATGGTCGAGTGTTTTGTGCGTCCTCACTGTTCGTCTTTTTTCTCAACAAAATTTGTGGGAGATTCGATAACAGAGAGTGGAGAGGGAGAGGGAGAGTCGTGCAAACGTTTGGAACTGTTCGAATTCTTCCAAACGATTTACAAATGAATTACCGGCTAGTAAGTGGGGTATTGGGTGGGCGGTTAAAAAAAGCCCATTTTTAAAAAATAACACAATTCTGCTCTTTTTTAAACTATCTTAAAGATTTTGCCTATTTTAGACAAAAACCCAAATTTAAATAATTAACTTAAATTGAAGTTATGTAAACATATTTTTAAAAGCAAACATTTATGAAACTCTGAGGCAGTGTCCAAAGATTAAAAATTAAAAATAAATAAAAAAAGAAAGAAAGAGGCACCGGGAAAGAAGTGAAGGCTTTGCCTTATCAGTTATTTATCTACTCCTCTCTGTTCCCCATTCCATCTCAATCTCCTGCAGTCAAATCCCACCGCCCAAAATCTCATAGCCTCTAAAGAACGCAAAAATAATATCTACCTTCTGTCTGATTCAAAAACCCCTAAAAGCCCCCCAATTCAAATCCACCCAATTGGCCAATTTTGCCAGCAATCAAATTTCGGAAGACCTGAAATGGACAACAACAACAACGCCCCCCAATCCACCGTCTATCCACCAACCCAACCAGGAGTTCCAGCCCACCCACCTCCTGCATACCATCACCTCCTTCAACAGCAACAAGTCCAACTTCAAGGCTTTTGGTCCTACCAACGCCAAGAGATCGAGCAAGTCAATGATTTCAAGAACCATCAACTCCCATTGGCTCGAATAAAGAAGATCATGAAAGCCGATGAGGATGTTCGCATGATATCTGCCGAAGCACCCATCTTGTTCGCGAAAGCCTGCGAGCTTTTTATTCTCGAGCTCACCATTCGCTCTTGGCTTCATGCTGAGGAGAACAAGCGCAGAACTTTGCAGAAAAACGACATCGCTGCTGCTATTACTCGTACTGATATTTTTGATTTTTTGGTCGATATTGTCCCCAGAGATGAGATCAAGGATGAGCCTGAGCTTGGTCCTATGGTTGGAGCTCCGGCTAGTGGCGTTCCTTACTTTTACTCGCCTATGGGTCAGCCTGCTGGTATGATGATTGGTCGACCCGCTATGGACCCCTCGAGTGTGTATGTTCAGCCACCGTCCCAGGCTTGGCAGTCTACCTGGCAAGCTACTACGGACGACGGGTCTTATGGAAGTGGCAGTTGTGGGCAGGGTAATCTGGATGGTCAGAGGTGTGTTTTTGCTTTTCTGAAACTGGGTTTTCTTTATTTTATGATTATCATTTTTGGTAAATTTTCATGCAAGCTTGATAATGATATACTTTTGGTTTCACATTTGCTTATAGATCGTGCTGTTTTGATGTGTTTTTTCTTGTTTCTACCTAGTATTGATTGTTAAGGGTGAGTGAGGTCCATTCAGTTTATGTAGCTTAGCTCGTGTCTGGAGTCTGGATTGCTACTTTGTTGAATGGGCATAATATTAAGGTTTATAAGCTGTAAGGGTAGGATAACCTGTACAAGAAATCGTGCAAATTGCTTCATGTTTGGATGTGGGAAAGGGATAGAATTGGTGGGTGGACTCAACCAACTGAGCTAATTCCCATTTGATGTTGGTTATAAATATTACTTGAATGTCCTTGTTGCGTTTTTATGCAAGAAGCAGTTGCCAGTTGCTGTTATATACAACTTATGATATGCCTTCCTTTCTTGCAACGGATATATTTGTAACAGATTTGAGTTAACTTATTTTGGAGTCCATGTCCTCGTTAGAATTTAAAGTTAGGGTAGAGGGGATGAGGATCATTATATAAGAGTTAAGACTAACCTTTTATCTTCTAAACCATGCTGAAAATTGAGATGGATTTCCAGATGGAACGTGTGAATCAAGTGTTAGGTGGATTGAATGAGAGTTCTTGTTGATAACGCAGGTGGACTAGATAGATTGTTTTGTGGTCTATTTCCAATAAATGGCTTTTTATCTGATTGCTGAATAATTTTAACTCTCTTGTCTTAATAGCTTTACATTTATGGAGTAAAAAGGTCAAGCCATAACTTGCTGCCTGTTTTTCTATACTTATATATTTCCCCAAGTGATCTTTTTCCTTTCTTGTTTTGGTCTCTTTTTGTGTACCTTATTAACATTTTCCTTTCTTTTTTATATTATTAAGCTTGTAATGCAAAATTACTTTTCCTTTTAACTTTCATTTCTTAATATTCTGTCTGTGGCTAAATAAAAGTATGAATTCTGAATATTAATATATCATCGATCACTGTACTCGTTATGGGATTGGGTAGTGAATTGTTGATCTTTACAAATTAGAATGGCGTATTGACAGAACCATATTATGCATATGTTATATTATAAAAGGGAATACAGCTATTTCCCCAAACTGGTAAACACTTAGAGGACTCACTTGCTCCTAATCAAACACACCTGTAGTTTTCCTTGGGAACTTAGCATATATTCTTTAAAGAATTCTGTTTCATATCTTCTGAATCAGTATTCATTGTCACATGGATGACAAGTTTTTTAAATTATTTCTTCGAACTCTGTGAACACTAGTTCTGTAGCATTCTCAATTCTGAACATTTTAAATTATTATTGAAATTTGCAGTAGCTTTATGTAACTGTTTGAGGCACGTAGGTTCTTGCTGTTATCTGTTATTTAGAGGCATCTAATAGATATGCTCACATGATCCAATAAGTTATTGAGTTGAAAGAAAATGCACAACTCACCTGACTCATTTAACAAAATGTATTAGTCAAATATAATTATTATAATGTCATTTTGAAAAAGAAAAAAAAAAAAAACTTAAAATTTAATTATTTTTTTGTTTACAAAATATAATAAAAAAAAAATATTTATACCAACATTTTTGCAAAATTATATGTATTTTTTTCTTTCAATAATGTAAATAAATCGGCTCATAAACTACTCAACTTAACTTATTTAAGTAAAAATGAGCTAAAATCAGCTCACATAAAATCAGGTAAACAGCCTTCATATTAAACTTCCTTATATGAGAAGCTGCACTTTGCAGAAATATTTTCTTGGATGGAAGACGACAGAGTGAGAAAAGGGAACCTCACTTGACGAATTGTCATTTAGTTATGATGCTTATATTTGTTATTTAATCTATAATTTTTAATCATAATATGAAACTAAACTTAAGGTATTGAAAGGAGAACCAACAATACTTTTATACACGTATCACTCTTAACAAGTGTTGACTCTATACACCATATAAGCTAAATATTTGCAATTTAACAATTAAAGTTGCTCATGGGTCATGAACATAGGCCTTCAACTTTGATTTTGTGTTAGAAGTATTTGGAAAATCAACTATACCAAAAGCTTCATTTGTTAATAGGAGAATTGAAATTACTTTTATATATTTATGATAGAATGTATTATTGCGAATTTGAAGCAATATCTTAGATTTGCATTAGTTTTTATTTGAATGCCTAATGCTTCACAGGAAAATAAAGTTCTAACACTGAGGACTGACTTGGGGTTTCTGATTGTTCTTTACAGTTGAAGCCATTAATTTGCATACGCTATGTGACTTGAACTTGAAGGAAGATTTCAAGCTACAGCATATGTCAGTTGGAATTTGGTTCCTTTCTAATTGTAATTGCTTATTTTAAATTTTAATTTTAATTTTTTGTCGGATGCTCTCTGATTGTTGTTATCAATCTAATAAAAAACGACAAGTAAGAAATACAGATCATGTAGTCAAATATAAGAAAGCAGTCATTCATGAAATAAATAAAATAGAAAGCAGCCTGACAATTAACATCAAACATGATTCAACTATTTCTTCCGTGAAACATAATGTCTTTGCTTTTTAAGAGTTGGATTCTTAACGATTTTTAATATAAATTAAAGAGATGTTGAATTCAAGGTTTAATAATTTAAATTATTAATTATAAATATTTAATTTATATTGTGTACGAAACTAGTACTTATAAAATATATATATATATATATAAATAATGATAATATATTTTTTAATAATTTGAGCTTTTCAAAAATTAATTTTTTAACAATTTTTAACGAAAACATCCTTTGAAAAAAATTAATTTGTGTTGTCTTTTGGATGGGAGGTGTGTGATTCGATTCTTGAAGATCGTATACCTTTTAGTGCAAACTACGATGTATACTTGATATTTTAAACTTACAGAAGATATTCGACCCGAATAAGGTATATTTAAGAAGGTCTATTTAAGCGTGAGCCTTTTTATTACAAAAAAAAAAAATAAATAATAATAATAATAATAATAATAATAATAATAATAATAAGTTTTTACACAACAAAATTAATTAACTTTTTCTACTTTCCATGATGTCCCTGTTTTAGCCAACTGTGCACACGTGTATGACCGTTATTAGTAACATATATTATGACGCAATGAAATGAAGGAAAAAAAAAAACACATTTATTTGAAAATTTCCATCAAACTTTTATAAAATTGAAGTATAAATGTTTACTAGTAGCAAAATGTCACAATTAAGCTGAGAAAGCAAGTCTATTTGAGTTCCAACATTTTTTATTTATTTAATATTAATCAAATTGACTAATTACTTATAATTAATTTGGGGTTTTTCTTATATATAGCCTGTCTCATGCAAAAACCACTGCTTTTGAATTTTTTTGCAAAGCCTATGCTTTAATCGTTTTTGAATTGCACTCTATTGGGCTTCAAGAGCCGTTACACCAAAAAAAAAAAAAATCTGTATCGAATCTGATTAACCATGAATCAGTTCCAAAATAGGTTTGACTTTACTTTCCTGAAAATTAAAAAACAACGATTACTCAAAATCTCCATACCTCAACACGTTCATGTGCAAATTTATCAAATGGTGGACTGGCCACTACTCATTCTCCTTCAACCTTTCCCTTCATCAAAGCTTTCATTTCCTCGTTTGCCCTCCACTTTCGTCCCATTTCCCATCCACCAACATTCCCACCACCACTCTCGCCTCCCCGACCACCGCCGAACCAGATATTATTTTGTGTTTCCTTGTGCAATGATTTTAGAGAGTTGGTTTTGAGATAGTTTTTAAAATTAAAATAAAACATCCAACTTATTGAACATGTATGTGTATAAAGAGTCTGGAGATTGCTGAATATCTCAAAAGTCAAAACTAACAGCCGTTTGACATTGAATTGGATTACGTTTTATGCTTGTATTTGGGGAACTAGTATTTCACGTTAGGCATCTCAAATATTATTTTAAATACAGAATGATTTTAGACACTTGAAAGAGAAAAAAAATAAAATCAAATCCTCTTTTTTCCTTCATTTTCAGTTGGTTCATGGAAAAATAATTGCTATAAAATCTACTTATTTTTATGATAATAGCTTATATATATATATATAAGTCTCTGTTTTCAATATTATGTAAGAACTGTTATTGCTTATAGAAAACCAAACATGTGACATGCATGGTAAATACTAAATACAACTCATTCATTGACCTGAGGTGAAGGCAATGTAGTAGTATCAAACGATTTCTTCCTGACCAAGAGGCAAGTTATCCTCGGAGGTTGCGCATGACCGTTGTCAAGGCTACACAAGACAAAATCAGGCCTGTGAAGGACAAGATTCAAGTGATCTTTCCCAATGACAAGGGCAGTTGCATCAAGAAGAACATGCCATGAGTTCCTATGAGCTTCTGATACCCAATGCAGAGAATGATGAGTCCCATTAACAACAGCTGGGTAAGCAAACAATCCCTTTTGTTTGTACTTGCTTTTCTTCCTAAAGTATTGACTAAGTTGTGAGCCTTTGATCCTCAAATCCAACCAAGTCTCTGGTGCTAAAATCACTCTGGCTTCCTTGAAACTGGCATATTCCCTTATACAATCTTCTTCTTCTTCTCCAATAATGGTCATGTATGTGTTTCCTTTGAAAAATGGATAGCTCTCTCCTACTAACTTCATAGCATCACTGTAGTTAGGTGTGAAGAGAACAAGGTACTCACCATCAGGCAACCCACAGTTCCTCAATACCTTGTTTCGAGCTTGAATCTCGGGGATCGAAATGAAACTACCTGGGAAAGATGATTTTGTTGTGAGGATATCAAGTAACCGTGATGGCTCTAATTGAGTTCTATCTAACTCTGGAAGATTGCTTCCAAAGGAAGGTGAGGAAGGCTCTCTAACACCTCCTCTCGGAGATTTGCGCTTTTCATCTGGACTAGGCTGATCAGATGGCTCATCATTTATACAAATGCTAGAGAGATCAAATTTTTCTCCTTCAAGAAGTCCCGAGTATTGTGGATATTTTGCTAACACATATTGCTCAACATATTCCATTTCTGTTGGTGTAATTGGACCTGACCATCTAAGGCCTAAACCATCATCATGAAGTGTTGATATGGCTTCAGCTATGATATGAGCAGGAATCAGAGTATGTGCTTTCTGTTTCAGATTAAAATTCATGCCAGTAAATTAAAATTCCACAATTTTTTTTTTTTTTTATTAAACGTTAATTGGGTTGAGGATTCTACTCTGGGAATTTGCCACTCTATTACTAGGCGGTGGGTAAAATCCCACATTTTTTTTTATAGATCAAACGACAATTGGTAAAAATTCTACATTTTTTTTTTTTTTAGATCAAACGATAATTAAATGCTAAGAAACTACCAAATTAAGAGTTTGAGAATCCGAGTTCTGATTACCTTAATAACCATACTTCTTGGTCTGCCATCTTCTATCTGTGTTTTGTGAATTGAAGCAAATAAAGAATTTTTACTCTGACCATCCATTGCAGCCTAATTTGTTTTAGATGTAACATTTAAGTTAAAATGATTTTATAAAATTTACAAGTTTAATTTGTACAAAGAAGTCGAACCAAAATAAAACATTAGTATAATTAATTACCTTATTTACTGCATGAGTAATCTCTTCTTCAGTGTTCCTTCCCATATACTCAAAAAGCTACACTAATTTGTTTTAAGTCGTTATAAACCAGAGTTTCGAATTCTACAAACAAGATATAAGGAGAAAATACAGAGGTTTTAAGCATAAAGATATTGTTAAGATACCAAACAATATCTCTATATTGCCTTAGAAGTGAGACTGACGTTTTGATTAATCACCTAAAGCTTTCTTCTCTTGAAATTGTGGATCTGTTAGTGAAGGTATTAAACAAATAAGAAGAGCTCAAATCAGAGAAAAGCACACCGACTATGACGATAGCAATGATCTAAACCTCTATACGTTGATACAATATTACCCCATGTAAAATTAACCATCGCTTTGAATTTTTATAATGCTCTTCAATATTACTATGTGTCACGTTGTCGTTGGTTACTACTTAAACAATTGATTTCCTAAACTTTATACTTATATATATTTACCGTATATTACGAGATATGCAGGAAATGTTTTTTTTTTTTTGTTGTTGTTGTTGTGGCGACTCTTTATTATTAATGTATAATTTTTACTTCTTTAAAATTTTCACATTTTTAAATCATTGAATTATAAAGCTATTTGATAAAGCTTATATATATTCAGTTAGTGTGTCTTGATTGTAATTTTGAAATTGTGATATAATTTTTTAGAATAGTTGTTGTCCAAAATTATAATTAAGAACTATAATTAATAAAAATATTTCTGTGCTTTGTTCCGAAAAAAAAATAAAAATAAATAAATATATATATATATATATATATATTAAATCTGAGTGAAAGATAAATATGTAGTTTATTCTTGTAGAAGTTTATAAGAATTATGAGTACTCTAATCTCAAAAGGTTAACCCAATGAGTAGAGGTACTCATCTTTCTTATAAACTCTTTTATAGTATCATATTTTATCAATGTGGGACAATTGGATAATTCCTCTAACATCCCCCTCAAAGTGTGGGTCTTTGTCTCTTGCAAAGCCTATCACTTTGTATTTTAAACCTATTTACTACATTATATTCTATTTGGGGTTTGGGTCACTTGTTTTTTTTTTTTTTCTTTCACAAGGCCCATTCATTTTTTTATAAACTCATTATACTCATCTTTCTTATAAATTCTTTCATTCAATTTGTGGGTCTTTTGTCTCTTACAAAGCCCATCACTTTGTATTTTTAAATCTATTTACTATATTATATTCTATTTGGGTCATTTGTTTTTTTTTTTTTTCTTTCACAAGGCCCATTCATTTATTTTTTTTCCGAGGCGAAGCCCAAAGCATTTGGCCCGTTGACGACTGAAGCTCTGATACCATGTAGAAGTTTATAAGAATTATGAGTACTCTAATCTCAAAAGGTTAACCCAATGAGTAGAGGTACTCATCTTTCTTATAAACTCTTTTATAGTATCATATTTTATCAATGTGGGACAATTGGATAATTCCTCTAACAATTCTGAAATACAACTATTTTATGGTTGTAAAATAATAAATATCCGGATTTATTATTATGGATGGGGGAGACCAGTAGCCCACAGTCCCATAAGTAATTAGGGTAACAATATTATTATAATTTAAATTAATATTATTAACGATAATTTTATTTAATAATAATAATATTAAAAGATAATTAATTAAAAGATAAAATAAATATTTAATGCATTGTTAATGCGTTAATATTGCCACCTAAGAACTAATAAAAAATTAAGGACTTCTAGCTAGAGATTATGGACCACTAAGAAGTTGCATTATTGTAGAAAATCAATTCCAAAGCTACACGTCATCTTTGTTTGTATCATAGCAAAATTGTTTCAGAAGGATCAAAGCATCATTAGGTAGAGTGAATCCTTTGGCTGAATTCTAGAATTTGTATTGTATAAAAGTGCTGTATCCTTTTAACTTAATGTATAATGTAGGTATAAAGTGACATGTTTAATTATAGGTCGTACATGTTTTAATTTATTAAATGTTAAATATAAGACTTATAAATTAAAAATAATAAAATATATTTTAATAACATAAAATTCATTTAAATACATAAAAATTTAGAGTTTAAATTTATAAATACATTAGCTAAATTATATAAAAAATTAAAATATTTTTATAAGCATAATTTATATTTATTTTAAACTAAATAGCTATTTTTTCTTTTTACGTGAAAAAGTCTCGTATCAAGAATTATGATTTTATATATGAATTATTTCATCAATTGAATTACAGATGTCTAACATATTCATATCTAACGATTTTTCACAAAATAATAACGAAAGGTATAATTTGTACAAATTTTTGCATTTTTTAATTCGATCCAATCCATTCATTCTTAAAGTTATTTACTCGATCACAAACATTTTTAGAACAATTTTAACAAAGGAACAAATAGTCAATTTTGAAAGAACTTAGTGTAAACCTTTTCTATGAATATGTCTAATTTAGAAGGGAAGAACTTGCATCAATATCTCAATTTCAATTTAAATATAAGTTTAATTCACAATCTATATCTACCATCTAAAATAAAGAAGAAGAAGAAAGGGGTCTTTGTTTAAAGAAATGCCTTTGAAAAATGGCATATAATCTATATTTTCAATATATAATAAGTTATTATTGTTATTATTTTATTCATAATTGTATATATTATTGAATCTTTTAACATAATTATTCAACAAAGTCATTATTATTTTTTTTATGAAAAAGAATATTATTAGACATATTAATAAATTAAATAAAATGTATTAATTAATAATTAAGAGATTTTAAAATAGAATATGTATTAAAAAGAAAAAGCAATATTTATTAATGTGAATTAAAATTACATTTGGTTGTATAAATTCTTGAGAAATAACAAAAGTATCACACCCTAAAATTTATAACAACAAAATTAACACCCTTAATATTAATCCAATACTAACTAATATCCTCTTAATTCAAAAAAATATATTATTTTTATTATTATAATTTTTAAGGGGGTATTATTTTAGATAATTTTCAAAAAATTTCTTTTAATACTCACTTTGTATCTATGATTTAAATTATGATTTTTTTTTTCTTTCAATTTTTAGAATCAAAATAATTTAAAATTTTAATATTAAAAAATTAGTTTTGTTACAAAATGAGAGTAGTTACTTGTACTTGAATACTGCAAAAATAAGTTGTAGTTATTTTATATGTGTCGATGAATTTACCCAAGTTTTATTAGAAACAAAGGAATGAAGAAGATTTATACGTGGGCTAAATGCTAATAATTCACATTGTATAAAATATTAGACTTTGCTCAAACCTAATCTAGCTTACAAGGCTAAAAAATTGTGATAAGTGGATTGTTTAACAACTACTGAGCTTCTTATCAAAAAAAAAAAAAAAACAACTACTGAGCTTTACTTAAAAAGGAAGGACAAATTAATTTTGAAAACTGAACATGAGAAATACTCTCTCTAGTACTTAACTATAATACATTGATATTCAATTTGTAAAACAAAAGATTAATGATATATTATTTTGACAAAGTTGGTTATTTCGATCATTTAACCCTATTTTCTTTTAAACACTAGTTGTAAAACCCAAAACAGTTTGTTCTCCGTTTTGGTATTAAAAAAGGCATATAAAAAATGTTGGTCCCTGTTTTATCCTGACGTAATTAAGCCCAGACACAGAGTATATATGAAGATGCCGTTTAGAGATGCCGTAGTGAATATAGCTAAGAAATAGACGAAGTCATAGCAAGGAATAATTTATATGCAATTTGAAAATAAAATAAAGGGGTAAAAGTCACAGTATTAGTGCATAATTGAGAAGACTGAGTAGAAAATGATTAATTTCCAGCCTTAAACAAAAACATTGTTGCTGCCGTATAGCTCACTTATAGTTACAATTTGAAACCAACTGCTCAATGTACTATTTTGTTAAATCATGATTCATGAATAATAACACCTATTGCTCTCAACGAAAAAATAAATTATTGTTCTAACAAGTTTGGGCTTTCTGTGTGAACCTCCACTTGAAAACGACTATAATATTTTCTCATAAATGAGAGTGTAGTCTGAAATCTAATAAATTTTTAGATACAAACAAACAACTGGAGGTCATTGTTTTGCAGCTCCCCATTGTTGGACGGAAAATTGACAAATTTTATAACAATCAGTAAATTAAAGATTTCATTTATCAAAGGATGAGTCTACAAGCACGATTGATGAATAATAGCTACTACTAACACACACTTACGACACGAAAGTCTGTCAGTGCTCTTTACAATCAAACACTTGCCACTCTAATTTATGACACTTGGGGCTAAATACCGAGGTACAAATCAAAAAAGAGAGGGCTATTCCTTACATCGACTATGTACACAAGCATAACTTCTTATAGGACTTGATGACTTGTGTAAAACTTTATGTCATTACATGTATAATTCCTGGACAATATTTTAGCTCATAACCAAATACTTGTGATTTTAGGCTAAACTATGTCATTAATTTTCAAATTTTTTATTAAATTCACATATAAATAAATAAATTTTTAAAACTTTGTAAATATATCTCTAAACTTTTAAATCCTAACTTTATAAATTTGTCTCAAATTTTAAATCACATACAAGTTTATATGTTAGTTGTTAAGCTAAAATGTTAAAGTTTTAACAAAGTTTAATGATTGAATCGTACATTTTAAAAATTTATGTATTTATATGTAAATTTTTAATACATAAATTTTTAAAAAATTGATAAATAATCATTCATTTTAAAAAATTTAGGACTCTAAAATTTTAACAAAGTTTGATGACTAATTATGTGTGAGATTTTAAATTTTATGAAACAATTGTGTATTTTAAAATTTTAATTAAAAATTAATGAACAAGCTAAGTGTGAATATAAGACCTTAATACTATGTGATAAGGGTTCTAGTATGTTACGAAATTATCACCACTAGCTTAGACTTCACTTCTCACCATATTATATTCTCAAGAGCTCATTTAAAGTAAAATTAAATTATACTATTTACTAAACTTTCAAGATCTCAATCACCATCCAAAAATGATTTGAAACACCAGACCTAGGCAAGAGCAGCTTGACTTATCAAATGCAACGTGGCAACAAAGAAATTAGGTAGCAAACTAACAATTTCAAAAGAAAAATGAAAAAATTTAAAAATATATATATATAGTGACTACACTTCAAACAGAAGCAAAGCCTTTCCTTAAACCTCACTCAAGAAGACCCATCTACATAACCACCTTAAAGCAAACCCCACACCAATGACACCATAAAACCTTCAAAAGAGGATGTCTCAGTGGCTGTGTTATCACTGAAGACATTAGAACCATAAGAAAAATGCCACCAGATCTGCATTGTTTCCGTCCTCTAATAACTCCTCCAATTCGATCTTATTCATCCCCAGTGACACCTGAGACACAAAAATACCTCCCTCTGATCCAAAAATATTGCAGAACAACCACAAGAATGAAGTTTACAGGGAAGAACCTCATCCTCATTCTTATCATGATTTTATCATCCCTGTCTGTCATCAGACTCCTCAGAATTGTAGTGACTACATACTCTTCTCCTCTATTGCATGTTTTTGCTCCTGCTCTTCAAGAAACATGTGATTCTTTTTCTTCTCCAACTTGCACTAATGATTCAGTGGGAACAGCTCCTCCTCCAAACCCCCCTCTCACCAAAAAGGAATTCAAACTTCTGTCAAATCTCATAACCCATAAAGCTCCCTGCAACCTCCTCATTTTCGGCATTGAACCTGAATACCTGTCTCTCGCATCAATCAATGAAGGTGGAACCACAATATTCCTGGAGGATGATCCTAATAAGCTAAGGAAAATCCACATAAACTCTAATTCTACCGGAATGTACAAAGTTGACTATCAAATGCCAGCAAAAGAGGCTTACAGGCTCTTAGAGCATGCAAGAAAAAACCAATCTTGTCAACCAAGCTCAGGAAAGCTTCAAGTATCAAAATGTGGGCTTGCACTAACAAGATTACCTCAAGAAGTTTATGATATCAAGTGGGATGTAGTGTTGGTGGATGGACCAACTGGAAATGCACCAGAAGCACCAGGAAGAATGGGGGCAATCTATACTGCTAGTATACTTGCAAGAAAAGGGAATGTAACAGATGTGTTAGTGCATGACGTAGATAGGACGATTGAGAAATGGTTTTCCTGGGAGTTTCTGTGTGACGAAAACTTGGTCTCTTCCAAGGGAAAGTTATGGAATTTTAGGATCAGAGGTCCTTCAAATTCAACGATATTTTGTCAACACAAAGTAGTTAAGATTGAATGACGGTACTTCTGTTTCTCGAGAAAATATACAAAATTAGACCCCTTCAATCCTCAAACTTTTCCCTTCTATTAGATGCCACTTACCTCCTTTACTGCATAGAACAAGCCAACCAAGGTTCTAAAAATGTCAGGTGGCTTCATAGCAACCCCAAAGAGGAAAATAAATCTGGGGGAAACTCTCAAAGGCTTGCATCATTAGCAACTATTACATAGTTTAACCGTACAAATAGTCAAATAGTGTATTATAGTGCTGTATACTCGATATTTTAATACGTTGGTGATTTTCTTTCCTAAATTAATCTACTATCTTGCTTTATATGCTATCATTAATATAACAATTTCCCCGGGGTTGTTTTTAGCATCTGTATATTCAACCAGGACACAAACATTACTAATCTAAAGGGAAGAGTAGCTGTATTCATTGAGAAAAATAAAGAAAAGCCAACACTATAGGTGTTCAAGCTGATGAATATAGCTAGCGTAACATTTTTTCCAGACTAGGATAGAATCCTAAACCATTAACCAACCTATAATGCACAATATGAAGTACGAAAAACAAATTTAACAGATGTTCTCAAACCTAATAAATCGGACCGCTAACAAATAATCTCATTCTCATCCGCAATATACCCAATATACACGGTAAGAAGTCACATATTTATATATAGTTTCCAGACCAACATGCCTAATACCCTTGCGTAGTAAATACCAAAAAGAATTTCAACTGACAACATGATTTCTGTTCAGTATGCTAAACTGAGTAACCAAGCAAGGGCTGGTTATCCAGCTCTAATCTTCCTACAAAATTATGGCTCGCGTAAGTCTAACTAATTTGAAATTGGGGAGGAAAAGCATAATATTTACACTGATTCCTGACAGCATTAATTTCTCAACCGCTTGCATAACATAACCACCACTTCCATATAATTCATTCCTCCACATCTCTTCGCTGCAAGGTTTTAAAAGCAATACATAAGCTATATAAATTTTACCTCTAAAAAATGATAATGACCTATGTTTTTGTTTATTTACTCATGAATCTATCAACTGAGAAACTGATACTTAAGTGGGGATTAGGATCTCACCATTCTTTTACTAACATAAGGTTGTATTTTGATTGGCATCTCAGGTTGACTTTCAATTTTAGATAACTTTTGTTTCTCCGACTCAAATTCCTTTCTAGATTCCTTCCGAGTACCTGATTGCCAAACTCTACCGAAATTGGGAAGCCAGTCTGCATCAAATTCATTCTTGACGAGCTCCCCTCTCTTTTCCATTTCCATCTCCATCTTTCTCTTTTCAGCCCAAGCTGCCCCCACACGTTTTGGATTCAATTTGCTGGACTTCCCTGATTTACTTGAAGGAGAAAGGAAGCCCCCAAAGACTGGTTTTGGTTTAACATCTAGCTGGATTTCATCAACTGCTTCAAGCCAAGGAGGACGAGCTCCAGAGTGCACATTTCCACCAGGCTCTTCAGGAGCCATGGAAGATATCAGTGTGAGCTGCAAACCTGGTGACAGTTAATCACAAGATGAGCAATGTCCCATATAAACAACACAATTACCACCCTAAACAATCTGTATTACGCCATCAGAACTTCTGTACAGGGTTTTGAAGGAAATGTCCAAAATTGTATTCCTAAAGAATACAAAGAGCAACTGTGTAATGATATAGCGTCTGCATGACCAGCTATGTAAGAGAATCAGATATGAAAAGAAAACAGAATCTAGTTTTGTAAGATTAAATACCGTGCGAACTGCTATCTCCTTTCACTATCCTTTCATCCTGACATACCTGGCACATCTAGCACAAAGTAAATTACATGTACAAAAAAAAATGCTACAACATATTCACAAAGTATACAAAATTCCAATGCTAATGGCCATGATGAACTTTTAAAGCACTAAAAAATACAATGTTCCAAAGATAGTATGCTTGATACACGGAGATTTCAAACACGTGCTCCTTAATGATCGAACAATGTTTAGTCTATAGTACAAATTGGATACATACTAACTAGGCTGACAATAGAACCTTTGTCAAGTAGAAGACGAGCTAGTCCTTTCTCTATTAATGTTAGCATAACAAACAAAGAGATACCAGCTAAGATTAGTATGAAAAACAGAAAACAAATTACTTCCTGCTCACAAAGTGGTATTGTTTTATTCAGATAACTCTTTCAGGATCAAAACAGTGGTAGGAAAAATTTAAATAAAAGGAAGACGACAACCATCAGAAGAAAATCAAGTAAAATTGTAAAAGTAATCCTCCACCTGGAAATAAACACACCAATACTTACTCCTTAGATGCTTCTTTGCCCGTCCTAAATAGGGATATTAGATGATGGATCATAATGATTATTAAACAGGTAAAAACTAACTTAACTATAACTTCATCCCTAACAAATCAGATACCAAGTGAATGCAAGTAGCAAACAGCAGTTGTAAGGAAATGACGTAAAATCTCACCAGATTTTTTAGACTATGCCCCAATAAAATATTCATAGTGATCAAACTTACATCATTACTGCAGCAGACACCAGTGGAGTGCTTCAGATTGCTGTGGTTAAGCGAATGCTGCCCAGCCCAGTCAACTGTTTCACAAGTAAGCATATAGTAAACAACAATTGACATGCATAAAGTTTGTCAATGGGGAAACCATGGGAACCAAATATCAAATCCAAATTCTATATAAACAGGGAACTAATACCTGCAGAATCGTTCAAAGAAATGTAACTTGCATAGGAGTATGTCTCCATAGGTAAAGATGAGGTAATATCCACCAGAGACAAGCCAGCGTCAGTAACTTCAGAAAATCCTGAATGGGATACCTGATACTCATTTGTATGATACAGTAAAGGCATAACACCATTTGACTTAACAGAATGGCCATTATTATTATCATAACTATTAATATTTCCAAAGTTGAGTTCATGATGGATATCATTTGAAGGTCCAGTTAAGGGTCCTCGAGATGCTTCATTAGACAATGAAGCTTCAGTCTTCAATAACATGCACTTTTTGTTCCACTGAAATATAAAGAAATGACTCGTAAATAACTGACTTTCTCTCCATAACATCCAAAGTAAGAAGCAAACTACTAGCATGGTTGATTAAGACTCGATCAATTTTAGGTATCATGGCTAAGGGCTTATATTAAAAAAAATCACTACATGGAACCAAAAAAATAAACTGACATGAGGTAAAATTCAATTTTCAAAAGCATACCTTCACAAAATCGTCTTCTGAAATCCTGTACTTATCGGTAAGGTCCATTCCACCACCATACTTCCAACGAAAATGCCTCAAATTCTCAGCGTGATCCAAACTCGCAAGGTGTTTAATTGCATTACTACTGGAAAACGCATTGCACCAAATGAATATCCATCTAGCAAAAGACCAATTTCACACCACACGGTTTGTTTGCTAATGAAAGAAACAAAAACTATATAACTCGCAAATCGTAATTATGTTAGAAAAGCTTAAAAAGCTCTGCTACGCTACTATAGAACATGATCAAAGGAGATTTTCCAATTTTTAATGCTTTCGGATAATATCAAATCCCATCAGAAATTTCAAACAAGCCTAAATATCAAAACAGAAATAACAGCAGGAATTCCGTACCAAACGAGGGAGCTACCAAGGTCATCGATGTCCAAGTCGCAAAAGACGCACCAAAAGCGATTGCGAGAGGCGTGTTCGGGACGAAGAAGGGTAGGGTTTATAAGAAAGAAGTAGACTTCGGATAGCTTGGATTGAAATCGAGAGAGGAAAGAAGAGAGGGACTGTGTGTGGCGAGGAAAATACTTGTGGCGGTGGCCTTGATCGTGGTTGAGCTTGCAAATCTTGCAGTACTCGAATTGAGCTGCTGTCTTCCTCTTCTTATCATTACCTTCGTTGCTCCGCTTCTTTGGTCTTGTAATTGTTGGGTTGCCCTCGGATTTCCCTTCATCCATTGATTGTCTTTCTGCAATCTTTAACAAAATTAGGAAGGAACAACTGAACGAGTCACAACTCTGCGATCTTTGGCTTCTGATTTTTAAAAAGAAAAAAAAAATTTTATTGATCAAATTAAATCAGTTATATAGGAGTGTTATTTCGTGGGAATTGTACTATTTTAAACCGGCCTAAATTAACTTAATTTAAATTAGATAAAATTTAATTTAATTTAAATTAATAAAAATAAATTTAAATTTAAACTAAATATAAATAAATTGACTCAAATTAATCTGAATTATTAATTAATTTTTTTTTTATTAATATGACTTTTTTTTAATAAAAAAATATTTAATGATTAAAATTCAAGTAACATTACATCAAACAATAAAAATATATATATAAATATAAGAGCAAAAATTAATTATTAAAATAAGAAGTTAAATTTTAAATTAATTAAACTAGAGATAAATGCCATCAAAATTCACCCAGGCAAAATTTATAAGCTGTCATGTTCTCATGAAGACTCACATTTAGAATAAAGAACTCTCAAGTTTAAATAAAATTTATTTTAGCTATTAAACAAAATGAATAGAGATGAATAAATTAAATAAAAATACTTCTAAAGAGTTAAAGTAACTTAAAATATCACACAAGAATATAACTTTTTTTATATACACAAGAATAGAACTTTGATTATTACATAATATATAATTCTTAAGACAATAAAAAAGAAAAGAAAATAATATAACACATGTTAATAAAATATTTAAAATATTTACTTCAAAAACTAATACCTAATCGATTTAAAATATAAACTTTATAATACTAATTGGAATTAAATGTGAATATTATTTTTTTGTTTAAAAAGTTAGGTAGATTTAAACACTAAATATATTAACACCAAATAATGTAACATAATATTCTTACAAAATGAATAAATTATAACTATTTATTCATTATCATTTTATTTTTTAAAAGAAAATGGAAGAAAAATAACTAATATATCATTAAGAAGAAGTATTGAAAAATATGAAAGATTATTTTAATTTTAATATAGTTTTTTTTTTCTTTTTAATTTTTTTATTTAAAATTTAATTTAATTTAATTTATGGCTAATAAGTTAGCCTTAATCCAACCATAAATTAGTTCAATTTTTTTTTTTTTAGTTATTCAAATTGTGCGAAAAAAAAAAAAAAAAACAACAACAACAGCACCAAAATTTTTGATGGCTTTAACGGTGACGACAGTGTTGGTATTGAGTTTTTTTGGCGAAAAGGAGGACGTGATTGATAAAGTTTGACAGTAATTGGATTTGCTACGGTAGTTCAATTGACGAAAATTGAAGCTACGGTGGTGAATGGTGATTGTGATAATTTGGTCACTCGTGTCACACCTGAACTATCCCATTAATTCTGTTAACAAATTGATGAAATTAGTAAAATTGTTACTGTTAAGAATGATTAATTGTAATTTTGCAATATTTTTTAATTAAGTGATATTTTGGTGATGTCTCGTATAGTTGAGTTGTAAAAAAATTATTTCCTCATAAATATAAGTAAAAAGATGTAAGTTAAAATTTGTAATTCAAATAAAATAAATACATAAATATATAATAATACAAATTTAAAAAAACAATGAAAATAACATATTTTTTTCATAGTAAAAAGAGGCATCATTTATGTATAACTCATATATTTTTATTATTTAAAAAAAAAAAAAAAAAAGTCTAGCTCATCACAATTCAATTATATATCATTTAATTTAAATTATGATTATTTAAACTCCATCTAATTGAATATTGTTTAATGTTATTAAGATACTATTTTTGTTATTATAAATTTTAAGGTATTATTTTTGTAATTTAAAAAAAAAAAAAAATTAGTCATTTATTTTCTTAATTTTTAATGGTAAATTTGTTATTATAAAGATATAAATCTATATTCTAATCTAACTTTATCTGATAACAAAAATATGATTTAATAGTTTAGTAATAGATTTATAAAAAATAATTTATTGATAAATTTGTAAAAGTAATAATTATGCGATAAATTTGTAAACTTAAAATAAAATTGAGAATTTATAACTAAATTCATTTATGGAGATGACTAGGTAGTTCAGACTGAATTGGTCATTTCAATATATAGTTGAATTAATATTTTGTTTCTATATTAATTAGCAAGTACTAAACCCCATCCCATGTATTTTTATCTTATTTGATTGTTTGTATTGATGTACAAGCCTGTGGTTTGTGTGGGTGTGTCCTACAGCTGATCAAAGGAAAATTAGCAAAGATTTGATTGTCGGATACAAATGCAGCAGAATTCAGAGACATCTGTGTTGTCATCTGTAAATTTTTCCTGCTGGGTTATGATACATTGTGATGATGATATTTCTCTACAGTAATTTTTGTTTAAAATTTAATTAACATGTCACGATCTGGACAGAAAAAAATGGTATCAATCTAGGATCATAAGAAGACAAATGTGAAAAGACAAAATGTTAAGGTTTTGTTTTGATAGTTCGACAGACCATATGCCCATCTTCATATTGCTTTATCTACTTCCTGATTCAATATTATATGGTCCTCGTTTTTTTTCCCTGATGTGTAGTATCCAAATCAAAGTTAAAAGACGAGACCTCTATTACGCTATTGGCCACATATGTCGGAGAACCTATCACGTTAACTCGTTTGTAATGGTTTTCAAGGTGATGTTAAAAACAAAAAAATTACCTACATTTTTTAACTGAATTATTTTAAAAATTAGATAAAATTATTATTTTGTTTAAAATTTTATTGAGGACAAATTTATATGTTATTAGAATTGGATTTCAATTAATCAGCAAACAATCACTAACACAACAAAATGAGTGTACCCTTTTGAGATAAAAAGGGATTCTCATTATGGGACACTTGAATATTAAGAAATCAAATTAGAGAAAAGGTTGAATTTTTGTTTTTAAATTACAATTTATGCACCTATAACAATGCTGAAATTCCTTTATAATTAAATGGATTACGTGTCATTAAACCAATTATTATTTCAAAGATTAACATCTGCATATGAGGGATATATTTGATAAAGCAAACAAGCAAGTGGATTGGGAGTTAGAGTTTTGTATGCTCTTATAATTAGTAATTAATTAAGTTGAGCACATTTAAGAAGATTCTAGCAAGTAGCAACCTCACAAAATTAGGGCAGTCAATGGATGGGTCGGTTTTGGGTAGAACTTATGATACAATAATTGTATATAGAGTCGGTAATTTTTGACACGACCTACAAATTCGATACGATTCATCTATAAAATAGTCAGATCTAATTTGAGCTTATATATGTTAGGTTGTAAACAGATGAACCCGTTTAACCAATTTAAAAAATTAAGTTTTAATGGGTTAATTGGGTAACCCATAACCCATATAAATAACACGAGTAAATAACTAAAATTACTACAATATGTAGGTAATTATTTATTATTTAATTATTTTGTAAGGTTTATACTTTGAAATATTATTGAGATGATATTTAAATTCATTTTATATTTTATTTTCTTATTTTTATCAATTTATAATAATATATTATTTAGTTTAATTTTGTATGTTTTTATTATTGATTATTTATTTTAGATTTAAAACAAGTTTTTACTTGCAAAGAATTTATGATATAAATGTGCTAAACATATATTTTTCTTAAAATGATGAACATATTTTTTTTAAGGATAGTTATAAATAAAAGTTTAATTATATAATATAATTTTTTTATTATAAAATTTTATTTTTCATCCAAAAAAAAAGGTTTATTTAGTAAGTTTAAAAGTGAAATATTTTAATAATAAATAAGTTATACAACTTGTTTAACCACCACCTAAACCAAAACTCATTTAAGTGAATTAGTCACGTTGATGCATTTATTACTCAACTTATTTAATGAAGACCCAAACTCATTTAAAATTAACATTGAGTTGGTATCAAATTCACAACTATAGTCTATTTTTTATTAATAAACAAGTTCGACTTAATTTATTTAATAATCGAGTCAAGATTACTTTATTTGTTATGTCTAATTCAAGCTTCGATTTCCTGTCAAATTTGTTTGTCGTGTTAGAAATTTACAGCATTAAATAAAATGTTCCAATATACCAATTTCTTCACCCATTCCCCTGTTCCACTCTTTGCTACTACACTTTCTTTTTTACTTCTTTTGTTCTTTTTTCTAAAGACCAATTATATATATATAATATATATATATATATATATATATATATATATATATATATATATATATATATATATCTTGAGAATTGATCATTGGTCATCAATTTGCCCCCACTAACTAGATTTGTGTCTTGACCTTATCAGAGATCATGATAAAAAATGCATTATTGAAGCATCATTGATTACTTTAACTGTATTTGGGTTATATGTTAAGAGGTTGCTGACAAATGAAGTTAATTTCAATTTCTTTAGGTGTAGACGTTTATGTTTGTGATTGATGTTTTGGTGGAGTACTAGTCATATGACTCATATCCTTTTCAAAGTGTTTCTCTCTGTTAGATCCTAGACATGGGTAGTGGGTGTTTGGTGCTTGATAAGCAAAAGTTAAGAGGTTGAATACAAGTGGATACAGCTATCACTGTCCTCATCTCTTACAGCTGAATCACTATATCTTGCTTTTTGTTCTGATTCATTTGCCTTTCTATCCACATCAAAGGTTCCTGATTTCACCCTCTTTGTGTCAGGTTTTGACCATTCCATGGCTGTGTTTCTTTGTAAATTTGTAGTCAAGGTTTCAATTATATAGTGTTGAGAAAATGCTTTAGTAATTAGTTCCAAACTAATTAGCTAAGTTAAGCTGAAAATTCAGCAACCAAACACACAAAGTAAAAACAAGAGCAAGAAAACACAGTCCCCCAACAAGTCCATTAAGGAATTAAAAACGTACATCTTTCTATATGTAGGCAAACCAATCGACTCACACTCACAAGAATGAAAGAAAACGCTAATATATAATTATTGGCTTTGCCTAATTATGAATATTAAAGTTATAACTTTTTTCTTTTAACCAAATTTTGACAACTTTAATTGTGTTGCCAAAAATACTTTTACGTACTATTTAACACTCTCATATATCCTCCCGCCAAACTTAAGACGGGTGTTTCAACGCTCGATCCATGTCTTATTCCTATACTCGACCACTCACCAAAAGTTTGTGGCACTAAATCCATATGTGTATGATCGTGCATTAAGAAAATTCAAGGGAAAAAAAGAAGAAGAAAGAAAAATCCACATTAAGAGAAGACGTAGTTCTATGACTAATTGGTTCTCAATAATTAATTATCAACATCTAATCGATCACCTAAATCGTCGATAAATAAGTTCATTTGGGAATCACTGATCACTTTAAGATTAAGCGTATTATCCTACGACATAAAAAATATTAAGAAACTATTAAAAATAACACTGCTAAAATTTATAATAATAAAAATAGTACTCAATAATATTGAACGACAACAATTATTTTTTTAATTGTGAAAATACATGATTTAAACACAATAATTACTATATTGTTATTATAAATTTTGAGGGGTGTTAATTTTTTTTTGTTTTCCCAAAGAAAATACATATAAAAATATCAAATTGGTGAAATTTTTGAAAAACTAACAAGGTTCTGTTTGGTATAGGATTAGAAGCAATTTTTTATTTTTGAAAACGAAAAAGATGGGAAAGACATGGATATTTGATAAAATGTTTTTGAATAATACCTTAAAAACACCCTTATTTTTTAAGAATGACTAAATGTTGTTTTGCATGTTTTCTAATTTTTCTTATCTAAATATAAACTAACTAATATCTTAAAAAAAAAAGTTTTTGAATTTAATAAAAAACGAAAATTTGAATTTAAAAGTTTTAGATACAACACAAAATTTTAAATAATTTAAGATCATATCATTAATCTGTTTAACCGCTTAACTTGAAAATTGTTTTTAAAAAACTGTTTCCAAAAACAATAATAAAAAAAAAAATGTCTGAGTTGTTATCAATTTTTTGTTTATTATAAATCGTACAATATCTATAAACAATAGCCAAACATCCTAATTTATTTTTAAAAATATTTTTTTATTTTTAAATATAGAAAACAGTTTTAAAGTTACTTGGCTAAACAAGTCATAAAATTTCACTCTTTTTTACAAAAAGGGTACAAAAATAAAACTCATATTATCAGAGAGTGCAAAACCATATACTTTAAACAAACAAAAAAAATACTGATACAGACATTGGCAATCCCAAAATTTATAAAGAAGTGAAAATACTATTCTATATTGGGATTAATTATTGAGTTTTTTGCAGTGATCTTGTAATTAAATATAATGTCTACGTGAAATAATTCCTTTCACTTACAGATACCAAAAAATATATTTGAAAAAAAAAAAAAAATGATCAATAAATATTATGGCTCTTGTTCTGTCAAATCATGTCTATTATTAGTATAAATTTTATGTTATTGGTGACTTTAGTTATTTCTTAGATGATCTATTTTGACATATATTTACAAATAATTGTTACGATAGTTGTGAGAAAAATAGAAAATTGACGTTACAGAACTTTAACAATTTGCAACAGTAGTCCAAAATTTTATTTACATATATATATATATTTATATTTTTCCAATCGATACTATTTTTGGCATAAAGTGTTTGTAACCATAATATTACTACGTACCAAAATCAACCGGTCAGATGTGGTTGTCCAAATTTTATGTACTAATAGAACTCAGCAGTCGAAATCATATAGACAATACACTAAGGTTCATCTTAAGTCGTTTTTTTTTTTTTTTACGTTGCTTTCAGTAATAATAATAATAATAATAGCCTTTATATGTGTATAGGGTAAGTCCACAAGTTGTCTCTAAAGTTTTGAAAGTGCACTTACAAGTTTGGGGCAGAAATCATCAAAGATAGAAACAAACGGCGAGTTAACAAATTATAGAAAGAAAAAAAATAAATAAATAGAGCACCAACTCATGTTATATGATGTTTCTATTTATTTTTCTTGTTATGCAAAATAGTAGGATTTGGATATGGAAGATTAATTTTTCAAGCAACTGTTTAATTAATTGGTTATTTTGTCTTTATTTTAAAAATTATCTGAAGCCAGCCACCTTAATTAAATATATATATATATATATATAGGAAAGAAAAAGAAACAGCAAATCAATTATAAATCCCAATAAACGACCTGAATTGATTTGACAGAGAGAAAGGCTAGCTTTCAAATTCTCAAAAATATTTTTGTTATTCCCCTTAAGGCCTTAAAAACCTTTGCCTGCAAGATTGGCAAGTGATCTCCATGCACGTAGAATCAATCCGACGCGTCGCTCTTTCCTTCAATCTCTCAGCTCTTTCCACCTCTTCTCTGGCTCTCTCCCACATGTGTCTCGCACGTGCGAACTCGGACTGAGCTAATTCCATCTCTCTCTTCGTCATTTCTCTCACTCTCTCAGCATAAGCTTTCTCCATAGCTGCCAATCGAATTTCCTCAGCTGCTTGCCATTTCAAAGCCTCCACACATCCACTCTCTGCTTTCAATTCGTCTTCTTCTTCTTCTTCGTCGTTCTCGTATTCGCAAATGGGTCTTAAACTGATTGACAATTGAAGATCAAGGGGCATTTGAGAGGACTCCCCTTGATGATGATGATGGTGGTGGTGGTGTCGACGACTATGATTGAACGGATCAGACTTATTGTTTGATTGAAACCAATCCAAAGGCCGTGATGAAGATGGTAAAGCGTACTGTGGAGCCGGAAGCAACTGCAACTCCTTTTGGTGGCTATGATCTTCCATTGAATTAAAATTAACAAAAAGAAAAAGGAAGAAGAAGAATAAGAAAGGTAACAATTAAGTCAAGTACAACTTCACTAGGATATAGAGCATAAAAGAGGCTTTCCCTTGGGAGGTGGTAGAAACTAAGCTTGTACAGCCAGTTTATAAACAGCTATGACTTGAGCATATTACTATTATACCCATGGTTGGAATGAATAATGCCTTCATTAACCAACATTGACACAATCAAATGACGAATTTCGCCCTCCTCTTCTAGTTCAGTTAGAAGAGGAGTTGGTGGGGTATTTTTGGGAAAGTGATTTTTGAAAATTGGAACACTGGGAAAATCCGTTACATTGAAGAGCCCAAGCACTGGGGGAAAAATAACGGATCACGTAATTGGGCTATGAGTAGCATTTTGTTTTGTAGGCCTTTCTTTTCTCATTTTTAAATTTTGTGTACTTGTGGAAGTAGTTAGTGTTGGCTTCTCTAAAAGTCTTTTCCATATATTTTCTTCTATTTTCTTTTTAATATTTTATTATCTGACTTTTTCTTTTGATTCTGATTTCTGAAAGATTAGGATTGAGTCGTGGGCTTGTGGGTTTGTAATAATTATAGTCGCACGTGTGTTGTGTGAATTAAAGGACTTTCTAACCATATTAGTGTTGATGTGGGTACAATTCAATTATTAATTTTATTTAAAAATAATAATATTAAAATTTAATTAATTATAAAAAATAAATAAATAATTTATACATATTTATATATATATATATATATATAAAAGTTTGAATTATACTTAATAGAAAAAATTATCTCTATATTTTAAACTAAATATATTAATTTTTCTTATAAGATTTACCATCACATTTAAATAAAGACTTTAAATATTATCTAATAATAATTACATTTAAGAAGAATTTGAATTATATGATGATTATTATATTCAATAAAGACTATAAATATTATTTTATTTTTATAAATAATTTAAAGTATAAAAAAGTTAATTTCATATTTATTTTAAATATAGTGTAAAAATGAATCAAAAAATTAAAATAAATAAAATAATTTATATGCATTATATATATTTTTAATTAGTATTAATGATCGTATCAATATCATTTAGGTAAGTCGGACCGGATTTATTTGAAATTTGAGCCGATCAGATCATGTGGACTTTTAATTGGACCCGGCTAAATTTATAACCATGCACTGATGCACAGACGCATGAGTTATATAACTTTTTTGTTGTTCAAATCTATAAAAATATAATCAGAGAGCAGTGATCTTATGATGATGAAGTTCGATTTTGTCCTTTTACTTTTTCGAGTAGTCAAGTTTTTTAAACTTTTTCATGAGTACTCTTTGAATAGAGTTTACTATGTACAATTTATATTTTAGAAAAGGAACAACAATTTACTCAAGTAATTATATAGCTAGTTGTAAAGTAGGTCTACATAGTAAACTAGCAAAAGTATAATTAAAATATTATATATGTAATGTGTACTATGCATGTTTCTTAGTTGGCTATTCATTTATTTATTTATGTAAATATTTTACTTTTTAATCACAGATTAAAAAAATTATATAATTTAATTATTTATATATTTTATTTTTAATCTCTAAAAAAAATTATGTTATAAAAAATACATATTTTTAAATATGCTAAAAATATATATTTTGTACGTTAAAAAATATATATACATGTCACGAAAAAATTAAAAATAAAATTATATATATGAAAAAAAATTAATCAATTAAACTAAATAATATGCAAATTAAAAGATAAATACATGTAAATAATGAAGTCTTGGCTTCCAAGAAAAGCACGATCCTTTTCTTTTTAAATAAAAACATTTATTAATTAGCATAATACAAATACAATTTAGTAATTATATGCACATACGCAAGCCAAAAAAAACAATAAGTTGTTCATTTATCTCATCCAACACTTCATAGCACTTATTCAAAAATCAAAAGATACTTGTCCATTCAACGCTCATTACAAATTTATTTAAGATGTATCTTAAATAATACAACAATTGCAACAAAGTAAAATTAGATATAAGAATTGAGTACACAAAATTACATCTACTAAAATTTTATTATTTTATTTATGTTTGTGATATGAAGTAGTATTCATACCCATAACGATCATAAATTAATGGAAGGCTATAAAATCAGGTAATTATTTATGTTAATGATTTGTTTCTAGTGGCTAATTTGCTACATATGCATGTAACACTGTAAGGGTGATATTGGAGCTTAACCACCAACCAATGGACTTGCTTTAAAGTAAATTTTGTAATACTAGATTCAAAATTTTATCTTTTCATCTTGACATAGTAATTATATATTAACATTTCACTTCATACGAGTGAGGAACAGTGTCCCACAATGCAAGGGTTCAAAAACTATATATGTTATTGGTGTCTATTATTTGTCTTCAAGATTCTAGCTACATAAAAACTGTATATAATATGGAACTAAGGTTACTTTATAGACGAAAGTTGAAGGATTTGTAGGGATGGAGCACGTGAAAGTATGAGGGGATTGAGTGGAACTTTTTAAGGGTGGGTGTGTTTCCATTCATCAGCTTTTAGCCATTAGAGGAAGTGATAGAGGTCGCTTTTTTTAGGACAATGATTTCTTCATCATGCTCTACAACTAAGCCCTTCTTAGATAAGTGTGTTTTTGTTTTTCGTACCTATTATTAAAGCCCTTTTTATACATGTAGCTGTAGGAAAGGAAATTATTTGTGGGAAGACATTTATGTTTTAACCAATACTTTTTTATTTTATCTTCATAAAAGATTTTGTTTTTCGATATGATATATTTTTAAGATCTCTCAATTTTAATCTTATCATAAGGATGACATTTAAGTTGTTTTATTTTTATAAATTAGACATATTAATCTATTTATTTACAGCTAGTAAACTTAAGTTACTTTACCTTTAACAAGCTTTACACTTAATTCAATCATTTTTTCATGCACTTTAAAGGTGAATAAAGTGTACCGAAAATTAAGGTGACTCAAGTATAACAATTGTGAGTTCCTTCACTAATTTGCTAAGGAAGTGTTGCTGCAACCTATGCTTGTATAGCTTCGTTATTGATGGCATAACACATTTTGGCCATCATAGGGCTTAAAAAAGACAACATTGCTTGAGCTTAATTAGAGTGAAATTTTAGGATCGTCCCTTTGAAATTTCTTTTCAGTGTCTTTCAAGAACAAATCATCCAACAAAATTTAGGAAATTTTACTACTATGTCCATCCCTACAAAAAAAACTACCAAAATAGATGAAGAAAAACGCTGCCCTTTTTCTAGATGAAGAAAAAGCTAACATAATTGCAACAACAAAAAAGTCATGCCAATGAGATATGAGCCGAAGCATTTCCTAAGATGCTAAAGTTATGGCTTCACAGCCATCGTGTACGCAAGCCAATATATCTCTGTAATCCCTAGAAATGGTGAAGGAATCATAGACCTTTCCATCACTGCTTCTCTTGTACTCAAAGAGAAGAGATGAATGATTAAACGCCGTCATTTTCACAAATCCATAGTCATAATCTCTGTGAATACTCCAGTTGGGCTTCGTCTCACTGAACTTAGATAAGTGACTTCCTGCTCCTCCAACTACTACATGGATTGTTCCATTCAAACTACCTGAATAATGAAACTTTTCTTTGTTTACACACCGGTTCTGCAGGGTGCGAAAAATAAAACACGAAACAATTAGAGAATATTAGAGAAGTGGCCAACTTTTTATTGAACTTCTAGTGTTATCTCAAACAGAAAGTTCATAGGAAATGAGAAATGATCCGCCATTACCTGGTATACAGGACATGTCCTTTCATAGTTATGAACATGGCCATAGAAAGCAATGTCAACTTTGTATTTTTGCCAGAGTCTCTGCAAGCTTTCCCTTCCCATTGGTTCTTCAAATGAACCCTCCAATCCATACCAATGGTCAGAAGAATAACCAAGGACGCGATGAACTGCGAAAATCAACCAAGGTTGTTTTTGTCTATCTACTGATGCAAAGCAATTCTCAATAAACCTGTATTGTTCAGAACCCTCCCTCCAATCATGCTCACTGTCAGCTATACAGAAATGGAACATACCATAGTCTGTCGAGTACCTGTATAGAATGATATAAGTAGAGATGCTTCGTTCCAAAGAAAAGTAGGAATCAATCAACAATAAAACTTACCAAAACTTGGCACGGTTTTCTGCTGGAACATAAAACATGGTTTCAGCAGGAACACCACATTCCCCACCTGAATCTTTACCACCATAAAAAGATCCGGTATTTGGCCAATCTCGTTCATGATTACCACTGCAATATGACAATGTTACAATGAAGAGCCCCTAAAGCAGTTTATAACATATAGACACATCTAATGGCGCAAACCTTGCAATCATATATGGCACAGTTGAAGCAATAGGCTCCACTTGTGAGGTGAATTGGTCCCATTGAGAGAGGTATCCGTTTGCATATGTTATATCCCCTATATGGAAAACTATGTCTATATTATGTATGTCCTTGATAAGTTGGTCGGTAGTGTTAAGAGCAGCAGGTTGATAATCATTATACTCATTTGAACCATCGCGCTCAGCCTGAAAGATATGGAGGAAATATTAACCTTTTTAACCATGTATCATGCACCACTTGACTCTTCTTGTAAAGAAAAGACACCATTCAGAGCCTTAAATAAACCCCTATGCAGGTTTTGAATTGTTACCCTACCTTTCCCATGTCGCCAAATATTACAACACGTTGTAAAGACTTCTGCCCCGGATATGGAGATGACTTGAATGAATAAGTTTTGCTCCAAACATATGAACCATTTTTTATTAGGTGATGACCAATCCTGTAAGTGTATCTGCAAAATCACACACACACACACACACACACACAAAAATCAGAACAAGATATTATTGTTAGTTAATTAGCAATAACAGGTGTGTCAAAAGGGGGAATATCTTCGAAACGTACACAGAATTTGGCCACAAATTTTTCAGGAAACTTGTATGTATGAAACCGGGATCACGCCAGCCTACCGTCCGAGCAGGTGAACCTGGAAGACTAAATAGAATCTCACCATGCACCATTCCACTTACTCCACAAATTCTAATATCGATAACAAAATAGCATAATACTAATAGAAAAGGACAAAAAGAAAACATGTCCTATACTCTAACAGCAATGGCTGCACAGAAATGATGTAAATGGAAGAGTGACACTCACGCACATGCCAAGAAAAAAAATATATATATATCCAAAACAATGCATGTGCTCAGAATAGAATGGAGAAAAGTTATCAGTGATTCAGATGACTTTAGAATATTAGTTTCTAAACCTCTGAAAAAGGATCATTATTAGATAGAGCTATTGCAGAGTATGATGCATAGATATCAGACAAGGTGGTAAATTATACAAACTCTGCAAAACATAATCAGATAGATATAATCATACCACACATGCTGGTCCTATCAAATGTCAAAGTTACAGCTGGGGATCTAGAGCGAGTTTCTTCGCCGAGTCCCCATTCAACAAATGGAATAGCCTCATCTATGTTATAGCCACTTGTCCAGGTTACTGTCATCTGCATAACATGAGAAAAGTTGTTAATGGTCAGCTAATCTGAGTTTTGAGGAGGAAAGAAAGTTTATATACACAAATGAGAAATTTAACTCGTAAAGAACAAGAATCGTAGCATGCTTCTGCATTTTAAGTATCTTAAATACAATCAGTGATTCAATTTTTTGTTACAATTTTCTTAGGTATCAAGCCTTTATCACTTGACTAGATGGTGCTCGCATAAGATTGCTAACTTCTTAACAAATGTAAATTAATAGGCTTCCTTAAAAACTGAATAGAGAAAAGACCCCTTTCATTTCTCTCTCTAGCACATGATCCAAGAACCATATGTCCTCAAGAAGAGTATCAAATAGCATCAGTTCAGTGTTCAGAGTGAACTTACTTCATCCCAAGACTTCCCTTGAGCAAGGCGTGGATAGAGTGGTGCTTTAGGATTAGCAAATGATATGACATTTGAAATTGCCACAAGTTTTGGCTGCAACATTCAATTAACATATCAGAGACATAAATATAGCAATGAATTGCTTGTTGAACAACAATAAGCAATACAATATGTTGATGAAGCATACATTTGATAACCCACTTGAAAACAGTGCAAAAGAAAAATCTGCCCTCTGATTTATTAGATGGAAGCTTAAAGCTGCTTTGCCTGTCTTCAAGTAATGCGGGTTGCTATGATTCACATACTTGTACTGAAATAAGGTTAATCATATCAGGTAAAACAAGTTTATAGCAAATGAGTTCAGTCTTTATATTAATTTACAGAAGGCAAACCTTGATTGGTGCAGAACATATATATGGAGTTTGTTCTTTTGGTTCATCGACCGGTGGGCAATTTGATGAGCTGACATTAAAAAGAAAAACAAACAAAATTACTTAATTTAGAAATCACAATTATGATAATAATTATTGAGGTTCCACCAAGTCAATATATGTGTGTTTTACATAATCACAGTTTACTTAAAAAGAGAACATGTAAACAACTCAAATATAAATGGAAATAAAAATTACTTGAAATGTGCTGGCGAGAAAACACCAACCCAATCATTTTCGGAGGGTTGAGGATATTCTAAAGATACAGCTATCCGTCCTTTATCTTCACCCTGTAATGAAATGAATTAATCATCCTTCTCCAACCCTGTAACTTAATTATCATATTACAAGATGGACTACTTTCTAACTTCTTATAAACTAAACCATAAATTATGCTTTCTTAATCATTATGAGTGTATTTTTTTCATTTTGTAAAGTAAGATACAAAAATGTATGAGAAAAGTTTTCTCCTAATGTGGTTTGAACTCCGGCTTACTTAGGGTAAAACAAATCATCTACCATGTTCCGTTACCAACTCATGTATTAATTTGACAATAACATGTAAAATCGTACGGTTTTAACCGGACCATTAACAGCTCGATCAGGTTTGCTATAGTATTCACCCCTACACTAATGGAGGCAGAACATGAAATGTGTCCTAAAAGTTAAGCAGAAGTCGAAATAAAGTCTGTCACCTTGGAGCCGAGACGAAGAGGAGTGTGAGCTCTAATGGAGGCAGAATGATGGAAGGCTGGAGTAGTGCTAAGGATGTCAACCTTGGACAATGGTTGCATTACGAAACCAGATTCAATCCCCCAAGCTGTACCCAAGGTTGCCAACCACAAAACCAGAAAAACCACATCCATTCTCAGAGCAATAACCAAAGTCCCACAAGAACTGGCAACCTAATAAACACTGATACTGATAAGTGTAATATTCCTCCTTAGGTTCCTAATTTTATACTCCACTTGAATTTTTATCCTGTAGAATCAAATATGATATTAAACTGAATCCTACCGTGATATAAACTTTTAACTGTTTTTCAAATAATCCTCATAAGATTTTAACAAATTAAGGTTTCTTAATACATTAAAAGGAAAAAAAAAAAAGAATACTTATGAACACGTAAAAAGACGCAAATGTACTTTTGTGTCAACAATTCACCAATTGTTTCCTACTTCCCAGCTATAGTTTTTTTTTTTTTTTAAATGGCTTGGCTCACTTCGTGAACAGACCACTTATTTATAGGCGTCTTGTTACACTATAAAAATATTTAAATTTTGTAACAAATAGTTAATAATAATTGATAAAAAAATTAAATAATATATTTATTATTTAATATTCAACTATATTTACTAATACAATTATAAATATTTTTTTAAGTATATTAGTAATATTACTATCTATAAATATAGTTTTAAGTATATTTGTAGTATATATATTATATATTAGAAATTTGAGTAAATAAAAATTTAATTGGTATAAATAATTATATCAATTTATAATAAATAACTAGTAAAATATATATATTTAATATGTGTTATACTTTACGTTTATATTTTACCCATTATTATAAAAAAAAAATAATTAATTGAAAAGTATAATTATGTGTTTTAGGTTATGTATTACTTCTTATAAAAAAATAATTTTTTTACGATTTTATCTTTACGATATAATTATTATTACTATATTAAATAAATAAAATAATAATATTGATAATTTTATAATTATAATAAAAATTTAAGAATAAAATCGTCCAAAAATATAAAGATAAATATATATAGTAATAATAAGATTATTCGTCGTTATAAAATTAAAACATTTATGTAGAGAATAAGGTCGTAATATAAGAGGGCTTTTAGGTCCATTAATATTTTTCCCAAAAGTTGCTACACGGTGACGATTTGGGGCCCTGTTGTATTTAATTTTACTATTTTGTCCCCCCAGCAGCTCATTTGCTGAGAGTTATTTTCTCCATGTTATATATTTTTTTTTATTCTGTGTTTATCTGTCAACATGGAAATTTATGTAGAGATCACCAAACAGTACTAATTAATTATTCTTCCTTTTGATAGCGTAAAACCAACCTCTAATTTGAACGCAGCAATATATTTTGATTGTTGATCTTTGTTGGTTTGATTTGAGCTGAAGGCTGTATGAGTATTGATTGCAATATGAATGCATTTTCTGTTTGGTGATTTACCAGCCATAATTGAAGGACTTTTTTGTAAAGTCAAATTTAATATAGGGAAAAATACCTGATAATTCTGTACTTAATATAAATAGAGCACTCTAGTCTTTTATTTTTTTTTAAACTACTTTAATCCTTTATTTATGAAAAATAAATAGTATAAGTCCTTTTTTTAACCTTCCGTTAAATTTTCCATCTACTCTCCATGAGTACCACATGTGCAAAAATAAGATGGGTTATTTGGACATTTTATTTAAAAATAAATAACAGATTTTATAATTAATAAATTAAAAAATATAAAAAAAAGAAAAGAAAATTACAATTAGAAAAGAACAATTAGACTGTACGTCCTCTTCGTCTACTTTTCGTCTCCTCTGCCTCTTCGTCTCTTCTTTTCTCTTCTCCTCTTTTCTCTTCTCTATTACTAAACCTTTACTCTCAAACTCAAATTCAAACTCAAGTAAAATCATGAAATCGTTTTAGAAAAAGTTGGTCGAGGAAGATAACAATGGAGGTAGTGGCATTTGGTGAGATTGCCGAGAAGGCTGGTAAGAGTTTATAATTTATGATTTTATTACTTATTTGGGCATTTGTATTTGTATTGAATATTATATACATTTGTGATTACTTTTGTGTCTATTTTTAATTTTCTAGATGAATCAGTTGAATGGAACATATCTAAAATCGAAAAGAAAAAATTTGATCATTCTAGAAATTTAACATTATGAAAATTCAGCTACTATTGACGAGAATGTTATTGATTTCTTGCACCAGCTCGACGACTTGAGAAGTACAATAGTCCATTTGATCGAGAAAATTGAGATCTGAGAGTAGAGAAAAAGAAAGCGTTTGGGAGAAAAGAAAATGAAAATGAAGAAGAAGAAGAAGAAAAAACAACGCCTCTGAAATAAAAAAGTTCATAAGATTAAAAGAAAACAAAAAAAATTATTAAGGGCTGGAATTGGATTATTATGAAATAATTTTTTTAAAAGCCAAAAATAACCTTAACATGTGCATTGCACGTGATATTTTAACTTCAATTTTTAACAGAATAGTTAATTTAGGATCTTTAGTGTAATTTTTTCATAAAAAAAAGGATTAAATTAGTGTAAAAAATAAATAAAGGACTAAAGTGCTTTTTTTTATATAAAAAAAGGACTACTAAGATTGTCTACCCTTTATTATATTGATGAAACAGTCTATTTTGCACGTGCAGCTTGCTACTTTTGTCATTTTAGACCTTCTAGCCTTAAACAGATCATATATGTCCAGGGTCAGAAATTTTATAACACCGACTCACTGTCTTGTGGACATGCCTTTCACTGATTCAAGCCATTGCCAATTCAATTTCGTAGATGATGGGTAACTGAGTAAAGATGCGCTAAAGAGGTGTCAATTTAGTTAGAATGTCCCAATGTACATATTTTTTGGAAAGTACATTGGCAATAATATAAAACTTTTATTACTGATGTTACATAGGAATAAAAATTTGTTCATTAAGTTTTCCATTCCAGTATCTAACATAATTTATAGCTAAAAAATAAAAATGTAAGGTACAATAATGTGTTATAGAAAGGGGAAAATGTGATCGGGTAATGGCCATTAGTCTAACCATGCTATTTTTAAGAATACCAACAACGAGCAGAGTTTGTTCTTTCAAAAAAATTCATCGTGTAGTCCTATCACTTTGAAGAGATGATAAAAGCAGCTTCTCCAACTCCACTAAGCTGGAACCACATTAAATAATTCATAAGAAGATGGAAAATAAAGATTTTCGAGATGCACTGTGCAGAATGCATAACAAAAAATCAATGGTACACCTACATTTCAAATTTCTGAAGTGCTTCCTTCCGCTTTGACAAATAAACATCACTGTCTTTAGGTAGATTGTCTAAAGGATTGTCTGCAAACAAATAAAAGAAGGCAGCTTGAAACATGAAGACGTATTAGGGGGTATGAACACAAATATCCATATGGAAAGATCACACCAAGCTTGTAAAACTGCCACTACAAAAATGTAGAAAATCAGCAAAGCCAGTTCCATATGGATGGGTAAAGTTAATTCATGCATGTTTTCTCCAAACAAGTCGTAAAAACAAGAAACAAAATGAACATCAGATTTTAAACATAAAATTACGAATAACAGAATTGACTATACTAACATTAGTAACATAGCAATTAACACTAATCTAACTATCAGAAAACAGGACAATGACGGACAAAAGAGTAAGAAAAGCTTGACAGCTCAAACATATGCATAAAGCATAGAAATAATCAGTAACGTTGCCTCATGTGTGTACATCTACAAAGTGCATTTGTGACGATGTACCATGAAGACGGACACCAGCACAATAGACAGACTAGTTTGAGCCTTTGAGGCTAAGACAACTCCCAGATATTCTACAAGAATAAACATTTGGTCGAACATAACTCTATATAAGGAAGTCTGTATCAGCTAACAGAAACAAAAGGCGAGCTTCTTGCATGAAAGGATAGATAAGCTAATAGGAGAGACTTGCTAAGTTCAACAAAAGACAAGATGTAGCCCAGGGAAAAAAAAATTTCTTCTAGAAGACTTTGGAGCCTACTGGGCCATAAATTGTTAGATGCCATCCTTTTTCTCGCAACAAATATCTTATATAGAGGGAAAGCTTTCATATGAGGGGTATGTATATAATACAAAATTCAAAATGAGTCCCTTTGGCTTTTGATTACATTCAAAATACCTATTTATTTTAGAGCCTGAATTCGTAATCTATTAATTAAATATCTTCATTTTGCTGCAGCCAGACTAGCATAATTTTTATTCCTCCAAGTATAGAGGAAAATTCGACCAAAAAAAGAAGTATAGTAGAAAGTAGAAAGCTCGAAAGTTTTCCATCCATTTCAAAAATCCATGACAAGGAAAAACTTTTTTTTTTCATTGTTGAACATGAGAAACAACAAATAAACCATTATAAACTATTAAACAACAATGTAAATAACCATACACGGAAGTTGGGCTGGTAGTTTCATCACCACATCCTTATTAACTTTTAGAGATGCTGGTCTGTCAGCCTGCAACAATCCCTGTTATAAAATTTTTTTGTACGTCACATGATTTATATAAGCAGCAGTATAATGTACGCATAAAAAAAAAAAAAAATGACAAAATTTACAGCTGCAAATGGATTTCAGAACAGTCTAGCTCAACAGTAAGCTATTGAATGTTATCATTGACTAAAGCTTCATAAACTCATAAAGCTAAGGTATCAAATTTAACAGATATATCCAATTCCTCAAGAATCTAAAAAAACATGACAACAACTCTCCAAAGACATTGACATAAATGAACAAGGGCAAACATTTTATTAATAGCTGTAAAATGGATGAAGCATGCACCTATAAAATATGACATGATTGAAAGTGAAATTTTATTTGTCAAGATGCAAATACAAATAAAGACACAGAGTAAGAAATATGGAATACCTTTTTCTCCTTCCTCTTTAGTATCTTCATGTGGCACTTTTTAATATAATGTGTCAAATGATATCTCGAGTGTCGCAAGCACAACTGTTCTTGGACCTTAGGGTTCTCATTTAGCCAGCCAGAAATATCTTTAGACTTAACAACTTCATCTTTATCCAAAGATTCTAACCATGAATAAACTGGTCTCCATTGATCGGTTCGTTGAAATCTTGCATGTGAAAGATCAACTTGATCTCCTTTTTCCTGCATAAGAATGAAGAATAATAAGAACACCTCTGAACATGTTGGAGTGATACGGACCATAGTCCAAACATTCCATTTTTGTGCTGCTGAAAGGGATGGTAGTCGGAAAAACAACAATGAATAACATAAAGTAGAATGTTCTCCTATTGTAAAAAATGAGTCCGCTTAAAAATTAATCGGAATGCACTTTTTCAGTCAATAAAGTCATTACAAGGTTGTACCTTTGAATCATGCGAACAGAGCATTGTCAAATAGCAATAAGTCAAAGACATTGCTAACAATTACTAACGTAACATAGCCTCTTAATTTCACAATAGCAACTGTACTTTAAGGCAGGTTCCTTACAACTATTAAACGTATCCAAAAGACTAAAGCTTCCAGCTTGGATTTCCTACTTTAGTACATTTTTAGTCAATCATGTCTTCTTACATAGGCATTAATTAGTTTCCAAAATACAATGTGAGAAGGCAATACTATGGAGTACCTCATAAAGTATTCATCCCCTTTGAGTGCTTGTACCCATCATGAACTATTTTCATTTAAGCATTTAGTCATTTACCATATTAAGTAAAGTGTATTTTTATAGCAGCTAAGTACATTGTTCAGTCGAATGTTTTTTGTAACTTGAGAAGACCGAATGATAAACAGAACCAAGCAATCAATTCCAAATTAATTTCCAATAACCTAGAAAAGAGTACCAAATCATAAGAGTGCGCGAATTCTACGTCCAAAAACAAAAGCATGAAATAAATGAAGGCATGAAATGAGTGGTGTACTTGAATTATGGACCTGAGTGGGGAGTCTCATATTCTGAATGGAAATAAGCCGCTGACAGAGCTCAGACCGAGGCATTGATCTGATACCTTCAGGTAAAGAATCAAGATTGAAATCGATCCAAGCTTCGACTTCAGCCATAGACACAGCTTTCGGCTCGGGGAACGAGCAAACCCAAGCTCGAGCCATGGTCTCCCATTCCACCTGGGCAAGCCCGTTATCGTTATCAGAACCTCTCTGTTCCTCTTCCCTTTCTTCTACTTCTTCAACTTCTTCATCCATGTCCTCATCTTCTTCTTCTTGTGCTAAGGTTTCTTCTGCTGGGTCCTCCATTTGTTTTGCTTCTTTTTTCACCTTTTCTTGGTGAGCGTGAACGATGAAACACTGCGAGTGCCGCGAAGACGTAAAAACTGTTATATCATGGCTTCCGCATATATGCGGTGGTTGCACTATCTAAATTAGCAAAGGGTACGGTGTCGTCTTCTATGCACGCATTAACAATTAGGGATAAATACACAGTTTTTTTTTTTTTTTCCTTTTTATGTACTTAAACAAATTTTGATGGGCAATTTGGCGGCACACAATTAGTCGCGCCAATTTAGGAATGTCTATCGCATTTATTTGTGCATTTTACACAAATTATTTTACGTGTTTTTATTTACTCAAATTAATTTTTACATCATAATTAAAATAAATATGAATATTTTTAAATAAATTGTAAAAATAAAATAATTTTTAGAATTTTTATTAAATGTAATAATCATCATTTAATTAGATTCATTATTGAATGTTATCTTTATTTCATTATTATATTCAGATTTCTTATTAAAATATATAAAGTTTTTATTGGATGTAATTATTATTATTTAATATTTAAAATTTTTATTTAAATGTAATAATAAATTTTAAAAAAAGTAACTATTGTCGTTAGCTTAAAATATAAAAACAATTTTATCTAAAATAATATTAGATGTGATTCAAAAAAATATATATATATTATAAATTGGTGTTTTTAAATCCAAAATCACATTTTTTTTTTAATATTATAAAAAATTAAATATATTTACAAATACAATGAATAGTTAGTAAAAAAAAAAAAAGGCACATTTTGAACAAAACAAAACTCTAAAAGTAATCTTAAATAGCAAAAGCATTACTCTTTACTTCGGAAATTAGGAACATGTTTACTAAGCCAGAATAAAAATCAATTAAAATTGGATTGATGAATTTTTTTTCTTTTTTTCTTTCTAGAATGGAATAAACAAGATTTTGAAATTTTTTTTTTCTTTTATGGAATTAGAACAAACGAGATTTTGATTCTTATATGTGTGAATTAAACATGTTGAATAGAAATACAATAACTTTACCAAATTATCCTTGAATATGAGTTTTTAATAATAAAATTTAGAAATATTTAAAAATTTAAAATGAAAAAGAATTAAAACTAGCATTATATAGAGTGCTAGCCTGCTAGGGAAACTTGGTTCCACTCCTTCAAACTCTACTCACCTTTCATTTATGGGCATTTTTGAGATTTTTTAAACTTATGGAGGGTAATTTTGGCTTGATGTGAAAATAGGAACAATAATTAAAAAATAGCATCAAGGAATCATTACCTACCTTTTTGGCAAAATTTGAGAATCAAAATAGTAAATTACAGCGATTCCCTTTCCCTTTTCTAACACAAAAAGTAAAAATAAGCTCAAACGAAATTAAACCCAATTCCCACATTGCCATTTCCCTTTGATAAACATGCCCTAAAGAGTGGAATGGAAAAAAGGGACCCATTGCCATTCCTCAGTCCAATATCCCATCCTTAACGGTCAAAAGAGAACACCTTTTAACCATATTAAATGAACCCTAAATGCTGCCATGCTGGGTTATAAATTGCAAGTGCTTTAAACCCTTGCACCCATTAGGTGCTGGGTTAAAATTCAAGAACGTCCCTTGATTTATGTTAAGAAAAAACAAAAAAGAAAACCTGGATCAAATCCAAGTAATTAAAAAAATTCAAAATTGATGCCTTGATGTCTAACAAAAAAAAAATGCAGTTATGCCCTCAAAGGTTGATACATAGCTTGGATAACATTAAAGACCATATGACATACATACACGAAGTAATTTTAACTTGTTAATCCAATTCAAAAGGCTACATAGCCCGGACATCATTTAACCATTCTCGCCAAATGTACTTAATTTACTGCAAAATTGCTTTCCACTACGCCAAATAAATTGAACTTCTTCTCGCATATCTCTGATGCTTGGTTACTAACAGCATTTACCTGGTTTTGTGAGCTTTCGCCAGCTTTTTCTTTCTCTTCTTCACAGCCTTTGGCACCTTAGTCTTCCGAGCCTCTCTCTTCTCTTCTTTGACTTTCTTTTTATTCTCCTTTCTAGCAGCTTTTTTATCAACAGGTGCCTGTGACTCAGTCTCAGAGGAGGAACCACCTTCTGATTCACTCGAGTTTTCTTCATCTCCCTCGGTACTGCTCTGATATTCATTCTTGGAATCAGAATGGACAACTTCATTGGCACGAGACTCCTCCAGAAGTTTGGTGTTCTCCTTTTCCTGTTCTTTCTTGGCAGCAGCTGGTTCAGCTTTAGGAAGAGCCTGCTTTAGACCGGTAATAGTCTGATAGAATATGTCGCCAGTTTCCTGACCACTACTTATTCTAAAAACATCCTGCTCGGCATTCCTAACCTCTTCAAGTGTCTTTGGAATGTATGACTGAAATACGAGACAAATTTAAGGTTGCATTAAGTCAACTTCAATATACTGTTAACAACAAAAGAGAGAGAAACTAAAATATAGTAATTTTTTACAGCTTTCCTGGTCTAAAAAAAGCATGCTCTAAAAATCCAGGCCCAACTTAAAGGTTACTATTTAAAGATTTGGCTTCAGAAAATGATCAAGATTCTATGCACTTTTCCTCAACTAAGTGTATGAGCCGGTCAGAATCTATCAAGTCCATGATGAGTTTAAGTTACCAGCTCAATCTACCCTCTAACTGTGAATAAGATAATAAGCTTCTTGTTCACAAGTGGTTGGTTGATTATGTACAGATAATGAAGTGGATAAAAGAAGACCAATGAAGCTGCCTGAACAATCAGGTTACCTGAACAAATACAGAGTCAGCAATTTCATCCTCAGCAGTTATATCTCCCCTAGACATTATTTTCTGCTGCACCTGAATTGCATTCAAGTAGTTAGAATAAAGATCACTCAAAATCCTTTTAACATAAAATATAAACAATTTTTTGGTCAAACAGAAGTCAAAGAATATGAGAGCCTAAAAACAGGGACCAAACCTCTTCAAGATAGCTATCCACATCCTCGTCAGCAATACATGGATCAACTATAAAATCAAAGAGCTCTCGTATTGTCATAACCGCCACACCATGTTTTTTAAAGAAATCCTACACAGCAGAAAATACTTTAATAAACTCTCGCCGCTTATGCTAGTGGCAAAATTGATCATAAAAGCAAATTTTGAAATATATAATTTATAGGCATTAGCTCTAATACAAATAACTTACGGAAACGTGAACGCAATCTTCACGTAGAAAATCAAGAGCATGGGGGTGGTCAAGGTCAACTGCTTGAGATACATCAATAATATATAGGTGGCCCTGAAAAAAGGAACAAAGACTGTCATGGACAGCTCAAAGTAACAGATAAGTTGTCCCAAAGTATTCTCAAATAAATACCAACCTCAAAATAAAGAATGTTGTATTCGCTGAGGTCCCCATGAACCAATTTGCACTTTTGATATAAAGTCCGCATGGCAATTATCATCTGTTAAAGAATCAATTAAGAGGTCATTCTTGTAATGAAAACAAAAGGAGGATACACAAGACCTTTTCAGTTGCTGTAAGTTCATCACAGAAATTAACAGTTACACATAAAAAAATTCGTAATGATTGGCTTATTCAACCTAATAAATTCAAATTACAATCCTCTAGCTGTATCCATCCTCTAGGAACACTGGTAACAGGTAAAGTGTTTTCTATTTAAAAAAAAATTCCCTGGTGAGCTACAGCCTACATGTTTAGAACTCAAAAGAAAAGGAAAGCAAAAAAAAAAAAAACAAAGAAACTAAATGAAAAGGACAGAAAATATTCTTTTAGTCGCTGGTAACAGTAGAACACTACAATCTGCTGGCATCAATTTAGCGGCAGATTATGAATGTCATGTCATGCTATCGCTCTTTCCCAAAAATATAATCTTCAACACTTGAACAGACCTCAAGATAACCTTCACGTAGTTTATCCAATGATAAAGCAGCATCCTTTAGACGAGGTGCAGCCCAACCTGACTTTCCTATATACATAAAACAAGAACACTTCAGCAGAAAAGTACAAGTCGATCTTCAAAATGTCCCCATCAAAAGAGAGGTAAATGACTTCAAAAATGTACGATAGAACTAAAGAGGAAAAATATTTGACTTAAAGACAACACCATGTTTAAATGGTTACAATTAAAGACAATTAAAATTGAGCAAAATAGCTAAAAGCACGAAGGGAATAACACTAATATGTAATTATATGTTCATTGGGGAAACATGCTGATTACCAATGAATTCCATGACAAGGACATGAAGTCTCAAAAGATACGGAATCGGGCACCTTATTCCTGCAGCTTTTAACCTGTGATTAATAGCATTCAAATCACACCAAATCATCAGTATCAATAAGCTCAATGTTCAAACTGTCCTAGTCAAACTTGGTACATGATGAAGAAAGATGCAGTCAATCATATTAACAAACAGTCATATCCTGAAAGTAAAATATAGTTTTAAAAAATATATATATCAGGACCCTATAATGCATGTAGCCAAGTGATTTGTGACTCCTTTAAGATGACTTCCCCCACAAGGTCACGAGTTCAAATCAAAGGAGGGTCACTTTATGAAAACAAAAACTCCACAAACATATATTGCATTAATTAAAGCTTTTGATATAATGCCAGAAAAAAAAAGTTATAGAAAGGGTATGGGTTAAGAACGTTATTGTTTTAAAATAAAAAACTATTATGAAAGCTGCAAGAAGATTCTTCTAGCCTTAAATGATAAAGCATGCATAAATTAATGCCAAAAGAACAATTACAGGGCCATGTTTTGCTTGCCTCAGAAGATTCCTCATCTCTTTCTCAGCCCATGTCTTCACCATTTTCCTGGGGTTGTGTCTGCAATATCCATGTCTAAATCGATAGTCACCTTGTACGTACCTATCCCTGTCCCTGAAGTAGTTTGTCCAGCAGAAAGATATGCAAGCACATTGAGGCTATAGATATGATATAAGAAAGCACATGGAGAAAATGCTAAAAATTCAATTAACCATTGAGGGGAAAAAAAAAAAGGCACACTTACTTAAATACCAAAATAGATGTTTTGTAAACTTTAATTGCAAGTTCCTGTCCATTAGTCTTTGTTGCATGATAAACATTTGCCTTCTCAGGAGGAAAGATCAAAACAAGCCAGAATTAGTTACAATGTGAAAAAGGCCATATATGCCAACTGGTGAAAGTTCAAATATGTACAAGTGTACAACTGAAAAGAGTTGTCACTGTCATCACCATTGAAAATTGACATATTGCCTATATATTAAAATAATCAAACGATGACAGAAAGATACTTACTTCTTTACCGGTCGAAATGCAGCCATTAATATCATGAAATACACCACGGTTCAGCATTTTAAATAAAACCATCCGAGTTCTAGGATCAATTGCCTGGAGGAAAACATTCTTGGTCAGAAATCTGTTTGGGAACAAGTCCTAAATGTGGTTCTTGTGGAAGATCAGACCACACACAATCTTTAGAAGCAGATTACCACATGTGCTTAACCAAATACAACATGATAGCAGATGGCCTATCAGCAATGTTTCAAAAAACGTTTCAAGGCTAGCCTCAATGCTAGCCTCAGGGCTTGTTTTCCTCTTGAGCAGCCTTGAGGCTAGCTTATTAGGAAATGAAAAATGTCTACGCCTTTTCATGTTAAGGCTAAAGGATTTTTGTAAGCACTGATATTATGCAAAACGGTGGCTGAGGCGAATAGCCTTTGTTTCAGACCAGAAAAGGAAACGTTTGGGTGCGCTTAATTACATTTGAAAATGCAAATATTCGGTTTTGTAAGGCCTTACATCTGACTGATCCCTCGGTGTAAGGCCTTACAAAAGCTTTAAGTTGGCTATTTTTATTGATTTATTTTTATAAACATTTTATTTTGATTTTGTAGCTAATTTTTCTAAATTGATATTATTTTTTTTATTGAAATAGGTGTTAATTTGTATTAACTATTTGTAGAATTTGAAAATGCCAAAAGTTGCAAAAAGAGGTGCACGTAAAGGTAGAGGTAGGGGTAGAAGTGGACTTGCAATTCCTCCAAGTGGAGATGGGGATGATACTACTACTAGTGCACCTCCTCCTCCACCACCACCACCAACACAACCACTGGCGGCAGCGGCAACGACAGTGGCACCACAACCACCTCCTGTAGTTCAACCTTTAGTTTCAAAAAAGAATGGAAACACTAAAAAGGATCCGGCTTGGAAATATTGTAGATTGGCAGAAACTCCACCAGGAAAAAATTATGTTTATGTCTACTGCAACTTTTGTGATAAATTGATCACCGGTGGTATAGCAAGACTTAAAGAGCACCTTGCAAAGACAAAAAAAAATGTACAAGGATGTCTTCTAGTTCCACAAGATGTGCATGAGTCTATTTGTGGACTTCTCAAGAAATCACACAAGAATAAGGTTGAATCACAAAAAAAATGGGATGAGATGGTAAATTTTGGTTCTTATTGTGAAAGTTATGAAAATATGACAACTAGTCCAATTCCAAATACGACTAATGCTACTGGTGCTACTAGTTCAAAAGGAATTCGTGGTCCAATGGATAGATATCTCAATAGCAAGAATGATAGTGATGTTGAAATACTTGGAGACTTCCATAAGAAATCTGCAAATGCACAGGAGTTGTTGAAAAATGTTCAAAAGGATATTGGAAGGTACTTTTTTGAAAATGCAATTCCATTCAATGTGGTTAGAAGTCCTTCTTTTCTCAATATGCTTCGATCTGTAGGAAATTATGGAAGAGGCCTTAAAGCTCCATCAATGTATGACCTTACCACTTGGACTTTAGAAGAAGAAGTAAAAACAACAAAAACCATTGTTAATGATGTAAAATTGACATGGAACAATACTGGAGTTTCTATACTTTCGGATGGTTGGAAAGATATGAGAGGAAGGAGTATAATCAATTTTTTGGTGAATTGTCCTGAAGGAACTGTTTTTTTGAAGTCCGTTGATGCATCTGATGCTATTAAAGATGCACAGTTGATGTTTCAGTTGTTAGATGAAGTTATAGAAACTGTTGGAGAGGATCTTGTTATCCAAGTTGTGACAGATAATGCCTCAAATTACAAAGCAGCTGGGGATTTGCTTATGCAAAAAAGAAAGCACTTATATTGGACACCATGTGCAGCCCACTGCATAGATTTAATGCTTGAGAAGCTTGGTAACTTGCCCCAACACAAGAATGCCTTACTTAAGGCAAAGAAAGTGAGTAATTTTATTTATAATCATGGATGAGTTTTAAATCTTATGAGATAATTCACTAACAAAGAAATTGTTCGGCCTGCTGCTACAAGATTTGCAACAGCATATCTCACTTTGGATAGCATGTATCAATTGAGACAATATTTGAGAGAGATGTTTATTTCTAGAAAGTGGTCCACTAGCCCATGGGCAAAGAAAAAAGAAGGAAAAGAAGTGGCCAATATTGTTATCAAGGACAATTATTTTTGGCCCAGTGTGTCATATGTTATAAAAACTACAAAGCCATTGGTAACAGTATTGAGAATGGTTGATGGTGAGAAAGAGCCTGCCATGGGTTTTATTTACAATGCTATGGACCAAGCAAAAGAAGAAATAGCTGCAAATTTGGGTGGAGAAGAGGGATCCTACAATGAGATATGGAAAATTATTGATGAGAAGTGGGAGTTTCAATTGCATCGCAAGTTGCATGCTGCTGCTTATTTTCTAAATCCTATGATGTATTATTCGGACAAATTCTCCAACCACTTTGAAGTTAAGATGGGTCTTTATGCATGCATGGAAAAGTTGATCAAAGATGAAAACAAAAGAGAAGAAGTGATTATTGAATTGGATCATTACACGTATAAGAGAGGCTTATTTGGTACAAGGCAAGCAAGGGGTTGTGTGTCTAGGCAGACTCCAGGTAAATAAAAGAGAATTTTCTTTAAATTCTTAATTAAAACTATAGGCTGATCTTTTAATTTTGCATTTGTTTTCAATAAAAATGTAGCTGAATGGTGGATGGCATTTGGAATAGAAGTTCCTGACCTTCAAAGCTTTGCTGTTAAGATTTTAAGTCTCACTTGCTCTTCCTCTGCATGTGAGCGCAATTGGAGTACCTTTAACCAGGTATGAAAAGTCATCTTTTTTTAATTAAGAATTATATAAGTGATAGCAAGTATGTTATTCATTATATTCTATGTTGATATACTTTTTTAATAGATTCATACTAAAAGAAGAAACCGCTTGAGCACATTTAAGATGAACAAATTGGTGTACATTATGTATAACAAAAAATTGAGCATGAGGCACCACAAGAAAAAGACAACAAAAGGAAATGAAGATCCTTTAATTGTTGACAATGTAGTCCCTTCTGATGATGAGTGGGTTGTTGGTGAAGAGGTTGAGTGTGATGAAAATTTGGCAAATCATGATAGTGGTGAAGAAACAATGCAAATGGATCTAGAAACATCAACTTTAAGGAGAGGTAAAAAAAATTACAACACTACTAAAAATTCTCAAATTGTAGGTAATTTTATATTCTAAGTACTAACAATTTTTTTTTTTTTTTTGTGATAGGAGTAGGAGAAAAGAGTCCATTGGTTGATGAAGAAGAGGAGGAATGAGTTGAAGTAGAAAATGATGAATTTGAGGAAAGAGATGAAGGAATTAATTACTACCGTGATGAATCTAGTGGTGGTGATGGTGATGATAATGATAACCCTTTTCGTGATTATGGAAATTATCATTTTGGTGATGAATGGAACGAGAATGATAATAATACTTATGATGATGAGAATGAGAATGAAGAATACGATGATGATGATGGAGGACTCTAAATACTAGAGATATCTTAGTCCAATGCTAGGCTGCTAGCTTTTTTATGAACTTTTAAAGTCTTTTTTAGTTTACTTTTTATGAATCATAAGTTCTTTTTTCTTGTTTAGATTTTTAGTGGTGATTGAATTGATATATTATGAACTATATGAGATTATTATGATTATTATTATGTTATTTTGTGATAATTTGTCATTTTCATTATTTATTTAAAAGTTTTTATTCTTTATTTCTTTTTAAATTTGAGGCTTACGCCTCATATCGCCTCAAGGCTTACGCCTCGCCTCAAGTGAAGGGTTACGCATTGGGGCTAGAACCCGCCTTTTAAAACCTTGCCTATCAGTAACACGTAATTCCAACTAGAAATAACGAAGTTTTTTATTCAAGCTATTTATATCAAACATAATGCACACGGCAAGGAACCTTAAAGATAGCATCTGCGTCGTTTAGAAAATTCTTGCTTTATTCAGCAAAGATTCCTCGAACTAAAGACTAAGAACTAAAAACCAAACCCAAATGACAGAAAACGCAAAAACTATGAATTTATCTTAATCACCTGCTCAACAGTGGCACGGTCTGCCTTCTCAGTAGTTTTTGTTTTTCCAATTGCCATGTCTCTGACACTTCCACGAATCGCTGTTGTCACAGAGTTTGACATTCCAACATTCATTCTCCCCTCCCACTCCTGCAATGCAAAGCAAAAGAAAAGATTATTACTTTCAGTGAAAATGCCAACTCTCATACTCAAGTAGAAAGGGTTATGTATTTGGGTGTTCATAAATTTTAATTTCAGCCTCTATTTGTTTAGCAATCAGCGAGGAAACTACACCAGCCAATAAATTCCACTAGTACCAATAAACAAAAACTCTATAAATTACTATTAAAACCATACCTCCAGTGGAGAAGCACGAATGTGATGTGTGAATTTCTGGTTCCGATTAGAAAGAGGTTGGAGAGTTGAGGAATTAGAGCGAGAATGAAGCCCTCCATGAGCATTAGGACGCCTTGAACTGAGCGTAAAACCCCCACCTTCAATCGCTTCCCTGTCATCCCTCGAGTCCAACCAGTCCAATGCTTCTTCGATTTCCGAGTCTGAGGACAATGAGAGCTCATCCTCTTCCTCTCCACCCACCACTTCACCTTCCATTGCTTCATTTGCCACAGTTGGCTCAGCACTCTCTAGTTTCTCTTCTGCTGTAGACATTCTTCTGTTTGCCACCGATTTTCAAATAAGAATACCTCATTTAAATGAGGTCAATATGGTTTGTATTCTTAATAGCATATGCATTCTAAGACAAAGTGATCAAAGGTTAACCAAGATATGTCCCTAAATTATTCTTAATAATTCACCAATGAAAAGGTTTAACAAGAAAACCAGCTCAAAATAAAGTTTATAAATGCACTTGTTTGCTTTTTAAAGAAAAATGATCAACTCTTACATAGAAACCTAATGGCCCTATTATCAACTAGATGTAATATATAAAACACAACTCAGCAGTCAAAATCTAAATAAATGCTAGCACACTTGAAAACAATTCAATAACTTTATCCCAAAATAATAAGACTTGCTACTTATCAGTCGTGCATTTTATAGATAAATGACAAGCACAACTAAGAAAAATTTCAAATTGCACCACCCAAATCCCCCATTCTTATTAAGAACAAATTAAGAATAGTAGACTCTTAATTACACAACCAAAATAATTATTAACAGTTAACACCAATAGCTAAAACTTCTTGCCATTCAGATCTCAAACCCACAAAACTAGATGGATATTAAAGTTGACTATATATATATACATATAAAGCCACAGAAGACAGTTATAGCACTCTTATTTTCTAGGAATCCAAACAGCTTGTTGCCTAATTAGAAAATTTAATAACTATGCAGAATAAATACTTCAGAGGCAGAGAAAATCCACATGGTGTGTTAACTTTTTGACATCCAAACCAAAATTAGACTCATAAAGATAAGTCATTAGATTTAACAAAAATCAACTATTGTTCTTCTAACTTGCATACGACAGATAAAAACAAAATATAAAAAAGATACAATACCACAGAGAGAAAACTAAAATAATAATTTATAAAAGCCCAGTTCAGAAATCAAATGCATACCCTAAAACCAAACTAAGAGTCCAAATTCTTCACAATTAAACATAATCAGCCTAAGTTTTCAACTGGGTAACTTAATAGTGAAACTAATTTGAAGAAAAAAAATATAGTAAAACATTTGACAATAATAATCGGAAAAAAAAAAAAAACGGATCGTTATACTAACCGAAGAAGCTTGAACTCAGAAACCCCAAAGAATAAAAAAATTCGACCAACTCTGTCGCAGAAGTGTACAGTGGAACTGGAAAAGAAACTCGATTTTTGGTGGACTCGTCGGACGGCAGCAAAGTAAAAGGCGTCGGCTGGTGAGTGTATGGTGAACGTGACGATAGAGCTGTTTCACGCTGGTTCTTCGAGCGCAAAATGTTCTTGGATGGTTAGAAGAGGACGGCGGCGAGAAGGAAGGCATTCGGCGGCCGGCGATGCATCTCTCTCTCTCTCTCTCGCGGCGTGCTGTTCGTCACGTGGCTGGTGAAGAAGAAAATTGGGATTAAATAGGGTTTATGGGTAAAAATACTTGCCCTTACAATTTTTTTTTTGGTATAAACTTGGGAGTTTCTGGTAATTTTAATTCAAAATTTCTAAAATGCGTATAAAATTAAAAAAATTATTTCAAACCATTATAAATTATTTATAAAATATTTATTTTGACTAAATAAATAAAATATAATTTTATACTTTAACAAGTTTAAATAAAATAAAATTTAATACATAATTAAAATTATTTTCTTAAAATATTAATTGAGATCGAAATCTTACAATCCTACCCTTTTAAAATAAATTTCGTCCTTAAAATTTAAAATAAGATACATTCATCAAAATTTTCTTGTACTCATAATCACAAACTTAAAATGTCATTAAAGTACGATTAACGTTATTGTCTTTTAAAAGTCAAAATGATTTAAAAATGCAACATTTTATTTAAAATATTCACCGAATAAGTAAATAATAAACAAACTTAAAGAAATATTAAACAATATGCTACATAAAATTTTATTCTTATGTAGTTCGTAATCATTGAAAATTATTAAAAAATTTAAATAATTTTAAAATTATTAAAATATAATTTTAAAATTATAACTAAATATATAACTCCACAAAAGAAAATAAAAAATAAAAATGGATGGACATACTTAAAATAAATAAAATTAATTCTCATAATAAATAAATAATAGCTCCAATGGATGAACATTTTAGTTAGTTTTAGTTAGTTTTGATGAATGAAAATTTTTTCTTTTTTTAAGTAAACCAACGATAAAAGAAAATTTTAGAGAGTTTTGTATTCTCAATCTGTTATATTTTTAATAATTTTTTTATCAATAGAAAATATGAAAAGAATATACGTTCAAAATACATATTCAAAAGAAAGATTAATTAAGGATGAAATCAAAATAGATATTGACAATTAAAGTTACGATAAGATTAAAATTTCTTCAGAATGTTTCATAAAGTGTGCTTTAATAAATTAATAGAATGATTATTTATGTTCTTAAGGAAAAATTGCTAATAGTTATACACATCTTGGTGCAAAACGTGGAAAATTATTCTTGAATTCACACAACATATTAAACACAACATATTAAACACAATACATGAAAAAAAAAAAAAAAAGTAGCATATATGATGCTAATGTACAATGAAAGTTATGTTTAATAAAGTTACACCTTATTATCTTGTGACAAATGAAAACATAATTCTCAAAGATAATTTAATAAATACAACTTGAACTTTTATTGTTAAACTTTGGAAAAAAATTAAAATCAAGAAAAATCAAAAGAGGGAACAATAAACTTGATAAGAAATTGGTTCAATTTTAGTGACACCAAAAATGCAAAGAATTTCCAATTTCTCAGGTCTTAATATCGAAACCTGGCTCTGATACCAAACTGTCACGCCCCTAATTATGAGTATGTGAATTTTAAGAAAATAGATAAAATTAAAAAAAAAATTATTATTAAAGTCAATTGAGAAAAACAAATTTGAAAGTAATCGATTCAACTATCAATAATTCAGGTATCCTTTAAAAAAAATTAATATTTATAAAAATACAATAAAAATTTTAAAAACTTATAATGGTTACTAATGTTTGATTTTATAAAAAATCAAATTGATTTCAGTCTGTCTACTCAATATACAGAATAACTAATAAAAAAAATAAGGGTAAAGGGAAAACCTTTTAATTGAACTCCTTAGAAGTACGCACCTCATGTTAAGGGAAATAGGGTGAGCTATAACTAACTAAGTAGAAGTATACTCCATGCACAATCCTTAATAAAAACAATGATGCATGCTACATTTAAAATATTTCATACATTTTCAGTAATAAATCACCAGTATATCAATAGTGGGGAGATTTCATTTTAAAAACTCGATCATACATGTACATCCTCACTTCTGAAATCAAGTGGAGTGTACATTTCAGGCAACCCATGTATGCTCATAATATCATATGAAATATGCAATGTCTAATATAAAACACACATGTATGCTATGCCAATCCATGTGTATTGGTCATCTCCGAAATACATGGGCACATGCGTTGTTAACCTCCGAAAAGCACGTGGGTTCACCTTCAACCCCATGTACGGTCATACTCTGAAATATATATGGCACATGTATTGGTCAACTCCAAAGTACATGAGTCCTCGTCTTAAGGATCCTCGTCATATGAGCGGTCTAACTCCTAAGACCCATGGGCGGTCTAATATTGAGACCCATGTATGGATAACTCCGAGATACATGTGAAATATAATGGATACCTGTAATCCATTAAAAAAAGTCTGTTGCATCCAGTAGCCTCGGGTGCCATATATCCGCAATACTTTTATACAAGATAATACTCCCCACAAAAATAATTTCATGATACATGCACAAAAACTCAAATACCATGTAAAATATTTTAATACCCCATATTTCATAATCTCATATATATACATATAAAATATTTTCTAACGGGTATCTGAATTATAACATTATTATCAACACTTTTATAAAAACATTTATAAACATGACATCAATTTTAGTCATTTGTATATATATGATGATGCATGATATTTTGTAAAACTAATGCATGAATAAAATTGGAGTAATAGCCCATACCTTAAAACGTTTCAAAGGCACACCTACTCTAAGTATTTTATCAACCTCGCCTTTTTGACATTTTTTCTACATAGACTTTAAATCTGTTATTGTATTTTGGAGAATGTTAAATGTCTTAACACTATAATCATTCAATAAAACTTCATTTAGATGAATGTGACCAACGATTTTAACTCTGTTGGTTGTTAACCTTAAACATGACATGTTCTAAATTGAACTTTCTTCCACAAGTACAGCTAGAAAACAGAAGACCATTGGATTCAATATGAGATCAATAATATTCAAGTAACACTCTTGAAACAACATGCTCCAAAAGTTAACCAAGATGTATCCTTAACATATTCTTAACATTCCACCATTGAAAATCAACTTAATAATCTCAATCATAAATTTCTATAAAGATGTCTGAAATAAATCATGTTAAACCCATTAAAACTAGCCATTTACAACTTTTCAAAGTGGTAACATATGACCATTGCATATTAGAATAACAGTTCCATAAACATCGAACCCGAAACTATTACAACACATAACATACATCAAAAATCTTATCCAACCTACCTTAGAAAATGAGGCATAACTTCTTGTAAACTTAACAAAATCGAAAGTCGTAAAAAGTTTCGTAAACTAGGCACTTCAATCTTTTAAAACAGGATATAACCTACTTACTAATTAACATAGATAGTTCAAAAATATTAAAATTTAGATCGAATTTAAGTAGAAAATTTACAAGTCGTAATCCTCTGACATACCCTTAGAAACAACTCCATAACTTTATGCATAAAAAATTTCAAATCAAAATCCGTAAAATGCCTTATAAACTAGACATCTATATATTTTTATTAAAGTATGGTACGAACCCTAAATCCATTAAAAAAAATACCCAATTTCAATTCGAATTTTCTAGAAAAAAAAAACAGTTTTCATGAGTTTAATAAAGAACAGTTTTTAAACATTGAAATTTTAACCAAAAAGAGTATCATTTCCTCGTGATAAAACATCCAAAAGTTATAGAATTACCCTCATCATATTGTAGTAAAAATTTGGGTGAATCAATCACATGAATTACCCTCAAAATCATAGCCTGTAAAAAAATGAACATCATATCACAAACAAATCAACCTCCCAAACATGCAGAAAATAAAACTCAATCCTTCATAAATTGAAATAGGACAAAAAAAAAAAAAAAAAAGAAGCAAAACTCACCTAATTTTCCTCATTGAAAAGTCTACGAAAAAACCTCACTGTGACTGAAAAATTTATTCGTCGAAGGGTCATCCTTTGAAGTTAAAATTGTGGTTGTTCTCGGTGGACTCATTAGACGGCAGCAAAAAAGAAGGTGGGCATCTTATGTATACATACACATATACATATATGTATATATGTACATATATATATATATATATATATATATACATACATACATACATATGTATCTATATACATATACATCTGTATCTATATATATATGTATCTATATATAAATATATCTATGAAGACGAAAGTTTATTCTTTATTTTTTACTTTTTTAGAGACGAATAATAAATAGCTTGAATCTTGATAGGATCATTGGATCATAAGCGTAAGTGTCCTATGTTTTGTAGTAGTAATCAAAATTTGAGATTAAGAAGAATTATAGATGAGTGTAAAAATATTATATTAGTTGTTTTGAATTTGTGTTGTGGTAGTATGGTATGCTTGAAAACATATGAGAATCGTATATAGATTTTCATACTGGGCTTTACTATGATATTGCGTCTATCTTTTATTGTTTCCTTGAATGAGAATTCCTTTATAATATTTCTTCTTTGAGACTTGGAATATGGTTAAATTGTCCTTGCTTTACTGGCATTCACATGTTTGCCTAATTATTGACCTAATGTAGATCTTTGATGAATTCATTTTATTTATCATGATATCTCATAATGTTATACTTACATTTGATTATTTTAGGTTTTCATTCACAAATTTAACCGATAAAATTTCTTTTCATTCTTGTTATGATTTTGTGATATTTATCATTGTATTTTTAATACTCATTAAATTTTTTAAAATCACGTCCCTAAATTTTTGGGTTGTGACAGTGTGTTATTTTTCTATGTATCAATTAATTACAAGCATAACTCTCATAAAAAATAAAATGCTATATATGTGGGACAAGTCAAAAATTACAACTATTTTTCTTCTCAATGAGTAAACTTTAAGCATGTAAATATATGATTTTGAATCTCTCGTGATGGATAATCTAAATCAATAACGATTACACACTAATATCAAGTGAATTCTACTCAAAATGATGCCTTAAAATTTAAAATGACATTTAACCATAACTTAAAAACCTATTTTTCCAACAATAACTGTTGCTCACAATGGTGTATATGATTTAACGCAAGTGCACGTGTCGCAAACAAGTAATATAATGATAAGAAAGATCGTTCCCACGGAGATTGGAATACTAGAAAATATCGTAAAAATTAACAATTAAAATCAATATTTTGTGTTTTTGTTTATTAAAATAAAATAAATAAATAAAATAAAATAAATAATACGAGAGAACAAGAGTGAAAACACTGAAACAACGTTCAACAAGAAGAATATCACAAATCACAGATAGATAAATCAGTTAGGATTGCAAATATGACAAGTGATGTAGACAAACTGCTTTGCTGCAGCTTTGCTGTAGCAATGCTGTAGCAAAGTATACCAGTAACTAGAATTGCAAAAATTCACAAAGGATTCTTCCGAATCTGCAATGTTTATAAATTCTATGATTCAATGAAACATATTCCTATGCAAAACTGAATCTAAGAACAACGTTCATGCACAAATTCTTTTGAGTTATGTGAGATAATTATATATTCCTATATCAATTTCTTCACACTATTCTAGCTTTATCCAACTTAAAATTAACCTTTCCAGATTCAATTTCAGTCTAATATCCTATCAATTGTTGATCAAGCAATCAATAAGAATGAATCAATAAATCAAGCGTAGAATAACTAGCATTCCTTGCCAAGCAAAGCACAATTTTATGAAATTAAAGCACAAGGTTTACATACACTTGCATATCCACAACCCTAACTGAATGAGAATTTAGCCAAGCATGTTTATAAAATTAAACATCAAATTATATATGCTCAAAATCAGATCCATATGGTTTAGAGAATTTAGAAGAATCAAATAATAAAGAAATAATGAAATAAATAAATAAATCCCTTAAATCCACCCTAAACCAATTGGATTATGATCCTTTGTCTCGTTCTTGCTTTCTCTTCAATGAAAGTCCTTGCAAATCAAGCCTCAATTGGTCTCTTTCCAAAGTCAAATTGATGCTCTGTTTTGCCTCTCCTTCCTTGCACCAAATCTGTCCAGAATTTGGGGCTGCTATCTGCTGTGTTTTTCCTCCTTGCTGCTGCTGATTTATTCTCTGTTTTCTATCGCAATTCTGGTTGTTCCTCACTGTCCTCCTGCTGCCCAGATTTTGCTGTGTATGTATGTTCTTTTCTGCCGCAGTTCCTCCTTGAAATCAGCCCCTGTTTTTGCTCTTTTATATTAGGTTTAATTGGAGACAAATTTTGGTGTGTTAATTTCCAATATTATCCCTCAAAAGGTGAGTTAATGAAAGCCCAAAATTGTCCTTTTCTTTTAGAGTCCAAATCAGCCCTTGAATTCTTGATTCCACATCAGTCTCTGTTTTGGCGTTTATTTCCTGGTATGGTTTTGCTGCAGCAATGCTGTAGCAAAGCTGCAGCAAAGTTGTCCTGTTTTCTGCGTTGATTTCCTGATATAATTTTTTGCTGCAGCAATGCTGTAGCAAAGCTGCAGCAAAGTTGTATTTTTGAATTTTCTTTGTTATTTTCTTTATTTCCTGCAAGGGCAATGAAAATATAATGAGTGCACATCAAAATATAATTCTTTTTGACACATTTCATAATTATTTTGAATTTATTATCAAAGAATTCATTTAAATCACAAAATCCACAAATAGTGTATAAATGATTATAATGTGTGGATATTCCCAAATTAACAAGCAAGTATTTATGAATAAGAGCTAATAATACTCTAATAAATTAGAGTTATCAATAACAAATATGAATAAAACACCAAATAATATAAATAATTTATAAAAAAAAACACCAAATAGACAACAAAAACATTAAAAATATTATAACAAAATAATATGTTAATAAAAGGCATGGTAATAATTTTTCGAAGGCTTTGTCAATTCAAATTATGTATAATATTTTAAATTTAATTATAAAAGAGAACTAAGGTACAAAACTTATATCTTAAATGAAACAACTCTCTAACCAAAAACACAAAATAAAAAATTATCCCAAGGAATGAGAACCAAAAGTAAAAGTATTTGTTGTTGCTTACTTGTCTGACTTGGAATATAAATCGTTGGCTATGAATGGGTTGGATTTACAGTTTATGATACTTGAAGGTATAGAACACCTACTTGCTAAAATTTAAAGGTGTTGTCCATTCGTATTACTTAATCTATTAAAAATCGCCTATAAACTATATCTAAGAGTAGGAAGAGCATAGTTGGAGTGAACAATGTAAGATAGTACGTGATTGTGAGAAGTGACTTAATTTGGGCTTGTGCTCGAGACATACTTTTTATTTTAATCAAATGCATAAAAATTATTTGTGTGTCTATAAATATTTTTTTAATAGTGCATTCAAACGCATTTGTCTCATGTTTTAAAATTTTACAAATAATTTCACATACATATGTATAGAAAAATATAGATCATAGTTCTTTTAATTTTTAAAAAGTTTTTAGATGAAAATATGACATGTGTTTCACATCATATTTATTATAGAATAAAATTACTATAGAGTTTTTGAGGTTTTTAAAAATTAGAAAATTTTTATTTGAGTTTTAAAATTAAGCAATTACATTAATTTTATTATTTTATCATAATATCAAATTTCTTAATTTTCTTGCAAATATATCAATTGAAAAAGCAATAAGCAATGGCAACAAGTGATATTGTTCGAGAGCGTAAATTTAAGTGTTGTATAGAATAATTTGAGATTTTTCCATGTACGAGTGATGCTTCCTTTTCTGAAGAACAAAAAAACCAAAGGCTCAAGTTTTATTCTTGATGCTACCATCAATTGGCGTATTATTTTTTTGTTTTGAAGGAAACCATCTATTCGCTGCTTCTTTTTTTTGTATTGTAAGTTTCGTTCCCATCTATTTATCTGTTTCATGTTTGCTATTATTGTTCACATACTATCACTTACATCATTTTTTTTCTTGATAAAAAATCAATTAATAAAAGGATTGTAGTTATTTTTAAAAAAATGACTATATTTTTCATAATGCATCAATTTATATTTTATATTATAATTGTTATACATTAATCATATGTTATTAAACTATTACTTCAATATATAATTGCTACCTGTACAAGTACAACCAAAAACCAGAGAAAGCCATCGTTAATTTCTTTCATAAAGCATTTGAATTGGTTTTTCTCTTTCTTTCACCTTTTTGTTATCTCATTATCTAAAAACGACATTGATATTATCCAAATTATCACCATCTTCAGCCTCAACGAAATTACCACCACCTTCCTCACCTAGCCACCGTTCCATCTGTCTACACTCCGCCTTGTGTCTCAGCTTCCAATCAAGCGCTTGACAGGCTCTAGAACAGTAATTCACGGTCCCACAAACCGAGCACCGTCGAAACTCATGAGGCCTCGTTTCGGGTCTCCCACAACCCTCGTGCCCACACAGTCTCAACCCCTGGCTCAACAACCCGACACCTGACTCGAACCACTCTTTCAAAAAGCAATTTGACGGGTGGACCACCAGACCCGGTACGGTGCATCCAAAATCACTAAGTAGAGAATAACTAATATGCGAGCCAGTCGGATTGAGGTAGGACCGCAGCTTGGAGGAGCGTATAGAAGACGCAAGCTCGCGTGCGTTGGCTTGGACTAGCAGACGGCGTCCCTCTGTTATATTCTGGCTAACGCCATAACCGTCTTGAAGGCAGTGGCCGAGCTCACGAAGCGCATCAATGTGGCCGAGGAAAGCAGCTCGAGCACACAGAGCGACACCAGCACGTAGATCCTTGTCGTTTTTAGAGGATCCGCTGCCGTTGAACTGAATGACAGCGAGTGAGAACAACGCCGGCAAGTGAGAACTCATGGCCGCTTTAGCCATTAGCGAAGCTCCACTCCCATGGTTTTGTAAGCAATAAAATCGGATCTGTTAAGATTCAATAAACGATCTATTTCGCTAAGTTTCTAGGGAAAAAATGAATAAAAAATGAAGTTTTATTTTGTTTTCTAAAGGAAAATTTCGGCTGACCATTCCGAGAGTGTAACAAGCTTCCACGTTGCCGGCGTTAACGCATAGTTTGAGGAAGCGGTGAGAGGATTCGGACCAGTTCTTGGCTCTGATAGCAAACGCTCTCGGACCAGCTCTGGATAGTACTATAGGATGAAGACTTAAGCTATTCAATCTTTTGCATCTGTATTGGAAATTCACAATTTACAAAACACATTCAAGAATATGGTAAAACAACGAACAAGAACGAATAAAAATACTTTAAAAACGTAAAAATAAAATTATTTAAGATGATGATTACGTGATGAGAATGTTGATGAAATCGGAGGGAGAAGAAGCGGAGGCGCTGAGCTTGGAGATGATAGATATGACAAGATCATCAGGTAAGCCATCAAAGAAATCAGATTTCGCGGTGGTTTTACGAGCAGTTCGAAGTTTCTTCATGAACATGGTGATCTTCACTTTTGCATACCTGAACCTCCACGGTGACTGTATGTGTCGTACTTGTATGTGCTTTCTTAGTTTTCAGATTTGGCTCTGAAGGTGGGTAATGTCTAGCACTAGTAAAAGCCTATTCCAAAGGTCGGGAACTTATATACCGGGAAAGAGCCAAAGATGGTCGCTAAAAACAAGTTAGTGAGGGTGGGCGTGGACCCTTATTAAATTGTAAAATAATAAATAATATATTGATTATATAATTTTGTTAATATTATATTGTAGTCCGAACGGTAATATTATATCTTCTGTATCTTAAGTTACTTGTTCGGAACATATCAAAAATAAAATTAAAAAAAGGCAGAAAAAAAAATACTTCAATTGATAAATAAAAAGGTAAAATCATCTTTAAAAATTCCTTAACTTAAAGCATAATTGTGAGAACTAAGAGCCTCCGAATTGTTCAGTGCATAAAAAAATATTGAAGTTTTTTCCGCATATTTTCAAAAGTAGATGTGTCTTATATAACATTACTATCGAATCAACTAATATTAATTGAAAACTCGTTTATAGTGGGAAGGTTTATACTTAAATAAGACTTTAAAATTGTGAAACAACACCTTAACAAATATTACAGGGGAAATATAACATAGAGAGAAAGATAAGGTCTTCAACATGTACAAGTTAATTTGTTTGGAAAAAAGGTACAAATTAAGTTTAATAATAGTCATTTTTTGTATTTGTTGGAGGCTCATTAATTTATTCAAATAATGATCGCAACATTTCTAAACGTGTTTAATGTCTATAATATTTGTGTACCGTCTCCTCCATGAGTAACGGATAAGACAACCCTTCTTTACTAGTCTTGTTGAAGGATCAAATCCTATACTCGATCAACTAGAGATAAAACGAGAATTTTGGGTACGACATCTGTACAAATCTATTTACAAAGAAAAGAAAACAAAAGGGATAAGGATTTTCGACGGATATATACACACACGTTCCATAATAATTATAATAAGTATATAATTTTTGTGTATATAATTCACGTATTTATGTTGTTTTATTTTTAATCATTAAAAAATATATATATATATATATATATTATTTTACGTTATAAAAAAATAACATATATTTTTTATAAAATAAGTAAAATTAAAATTCAATATATAAAAATAAATTCTATCAAACAATTAAATCTAATTATATAACGAGATTCAAATTCACATTAAAAAAAAAATATGAGCATTATTGAAAAATATCTTAAAACATCTCAATTCAATTTTATGAGTTGAATAGCATATTTAAAAAGTTAATAAAAAATATATTATTTTTGCTGTATTCGAGATATTATAATACAAAATTCTTATTTTATAGTGACTACCAAAAAAATATAAATTATAATTTATTTTCTAGTTTAATATTCTCAAGAAATAGTACTCTATATTCGGCCAATAATTTTAATTATGTAAATTAATAGAATGATTCTTTGCCTTTAATGATATGCATTAATATGTATTAATTATTAATTATATGTAAAGTAAAAAATATGAGATAAAAAAATAATTAAATTTTTTTTATTAATAAAATATTAATTAAATTATATCATATAAATTATTATATATATTAAATTATAATAAAAAATATTTTTTATTGTTTTAAATATAAGCTGCATGTGTTTATAATGCACGAAGAAAACAATGTTAAGTATGATAAGGGAAAGAAAATGGATAGGACTATTTTTAAGAATGACATGACTTTATTTAATAAAATGTTACAAAAATATAAATTAAATATGTTACTCTTTTTGGGTGACAATATTTTTATAATTAAAATCGAAATGAGATAATTTAGGTAGTAATATAATTAAGCTATATGCACAAAGTTATAAGATCGAGACCGATAAATAAGTAAGTAATAATTATTAAAATTTTTTGACAATAGTTTTTAATATTAGCTCATTTTGATACTTTCAATTATAAATACTGATCTTGATAAATGGAAAAATATTGATATTATACGATCTCTCTCCTAATTTTTTTTTTAAAAGAAAACTTATAATTAAAGTTAATTATTATTATGATAATATTTTTTTATAGATGATAATTTTATATTCAATAATATATGATTAATTATAAGAATAAAATAAATATATAACACACTTTTATTATTACATGTATATTTTTATTTTTTTTACTTACAGACAAAGTAAAGACAATTTTTTCTATGCAATAGCCATATCCCAACAATTTTTTTTTTAATAGTAACATATTAAATTGAAGGTGACATTAATTGCTGACAAAACGCATTCTGTCAACGCGCTTTAAAAAAAATGATAAATATTCAACATTTTGTATAGAAATTTATTGGTTTTATTCACCCATCCCAAATATCATTTAAAGAATTTAAGGGTCTGCGCAATTCTTAGTTTTATTTTATGGTAATTTTTATTAATTGCTGATATAAAATGAGTAACATATATATGGTAAATGGGTCATGTCATTAATTTATTATATGCCTCATCTATCGATATGTATCTATTGCGCACACTGAATAATCTTACCGGGCACATGTATTGTCTAGCTGCAAGTTGAGAGCACACAGGTGCATGTATATATGAGTTTTACACATCAAGTTAAGCGCACACAAGTTGAGGGTTCATATTAGTTTTGCAAATCAAGTTAAAGAGAACGAGGATATTTGTGAGTGGGAGCAAAGGGGACAATATTATAAAAATTAAAAAATCTCCCCACCATCATTTGGATATATATAGATAGGTATGTTTGGATAAGGTTTGAACTTTGAATATGTGGAGTTGGTGGAAAACAAATCTTTTTCCCTTCCAGCTTGCTCATAAGAGATGAACACTTATCTTGGTTTGGTAGAATATGATTGTTGTACTGCTGCTATATATATTATACAATTTTGAAATTAGCACCATCGAGAAGAAATTTCCTCAAATTTTTTACTTTTTTTTTTCTTCATGTTTCATTATTTACCTATCCGAAATCTTAAAAACAGAAAGTAAATTAAGGAAAAATAGTTTATGTATAAATTATCAATAAATTCTTAGTTATGCTTCTATGCAAAAATATAAATTTATAAAGTCAATATACACATATTCATTGCATGTTAAATGTAATTATGACGAGCTAAATTATATCAAATTATATTATTATTAATTTATGTATAATTTTACAAAAAATAATGTCAGTTTTCAAACATACTTTATACTCGTAGAAAAATAATTATGCCACTTACGAAATGAAACAATAAACCAAACAAAAGCTCTCGAACTTAATTATTGGTATACACCATCGTAGGCGTCAGTTAAATATCAATTAGTTTTATAATGATTGTTTTTCGATCTTTATGGACTTACTAAATTTATGGTACATTTTTCAAACTTATCAATTTCTAATATACTACGTATATACTAATGTCTCGAAGGTTTACCTAGCTAAATCAATGCAACGCAATTTGTTTATAAAAGGGAAAAGGTTTTGTTAAAAAGAAAATTTGAAAAATGCCTAAATAATAAGAAGGGAAAGCTAAAAGGTGAAGAAAAAATAAAAAAAATATTAAGGAGAAAAAATGGCAATGCAATCACGAAATTACATAGATTTGCAAAATGGTTTTTTGAAATTATATTGTAAATTTCGTATAATTTAAACTATATTTTGAAAATTTTCATTGATCTTGATTATATGAAGTAATTTAGAAAAATGAAGTTACATAAATAATTATCCATAGATTTGATTAATAAAAATAACACTCTTTATTTAGACACACTAATTTTTTTAATACATATTATTATAAGATGTTTTATCTTTTTAGTATAAGTTTTAAGTAATTACTTATTTTCTTTTTGTTCAAAGAAAAAGAAAAAAACTTTGGTAGAAAGGAATGACAAAGCCATTTTTCACTTGAATCATCACACAAATAGGGGTAATCTATGCATAGTTATTCAGATATATCAATAACAAGTTAGCAGGTTAGTCTTCATTAAAGTTAACTATGAAAATATGCTACTAAGATTTAAACTAAGTGATTTCTATCTAGAAGATATAAATATATATTATTTTTTTTAAATAACAAAAATAATATTTTTTTTAATTTATAATAACAAAAATAGAATACATTGTGTTCAACCTTATATTTTTACAATAAAAAAAATGATTGATATATTATTTTTTTTAATACATGTTTCATTAAAATTAAATGACAACAATTTCGTCCCTTTTAATATTGAATGTTCAATATTATATATTTAAAATTAAATATTTAATATTATTAAAGTGTTAATTTTATTATTATATATTTTAAATGTATTATTTTTAGTTTTTTTTTTTTCAAATAATCAAGACCACTATTGGTAGTTACTTTTGTTATTTAAAAAAATACTAGCAAACCGAGTGTGCTGACACTCTTTCCGTAGTACCGTGTATATAGCGAAGCATAAAGTATCGGACGCGAAATTTTTAGCGCACGACTCACTCACAGCCCACGATCCAATTTGACTCGTAAATCTTGTCTTCCCTCGCCAGGGTTCTTCAGGGGCCATGGAGGACTCTTTTCCTCAGCCGTCCGATTTAAATCAAACGGCTTCTGGAGCTTCCAAATTCCTCTCCAATCTTCCTTCTCGTGGTCATTTATTCTCCACCGTGCTTTCTTCAAATCCGGTGATCGCTTATTCACTTTATCACTGCTCTATACACGTTATTTCTCTTCGATTCTTTTTATTTTCTAGAGTTTATGGTTTGGTTGCTCGGAAAATTGTGAGACACTATAGCCTATAGGGATTAGACGTTTCTGGTTTATTTTATTCTTCGTATTAGATGTACTGAAGTTGAAATTATATGAACTCAACCGAGACTAAATAATGCACAGGAGCAAGGGGATTGTACCATTGTGGGTTTTGCTTAGACTCTTAAAATACGAAAAATAATTAGTTGATTATTAATTAATAGGAGTTATTACTTTGTTTTTAATATATTATTTTCATGTATCCTATACACATTTTTGAGCATTGCATTACAGAAACCTTAATTGTGTTTGGTTTTTGGTTTTCCACACTTCAAAATCAAGCAAGACATTGATTTCCGGTTCTATTTGTTATATAAACTTGTCCACTGTTTACCTGTGATTTCTCGTAATTTGCTTCTTCTTTTTTTTTATTTTTATGTTAAGATGATTGCTCCTCTTCTTTTACTACAATGAATATCCTTGGTTATCTAGCATTAGATAGAAAAATTAAGGCAAGATGACCATGGTTTTAAAAGCCTCATCTCTCAAACGTGTTAAAGCATAGTTTTAAATGATTTATTTAAGGCTTGCACCTTAAATGAGGCTATATACCTCAAAATTTATGTCTGTGATTGTTTTCTCATAGGTGTATTGAAAATCTTAGTAACCCCGTACTAGGTTAAAAATTAGTTTTTATAGGACAAAATAACCAATATAAAATTATGTGTTTGGCTTCCATCATAACTTTCATCTCTCAAACGTGTTAAAGCATATCTTTAAATGATTTATTTAAGGCTTGCGCCTTAAATGAGGCTATATGCCTCAAAATTTATGTTTGTGATTGTTTCTCATTGGTGTAGTGAAAATCTTAGTAACCTAATGAATTCATACTAGATTAAAAATTAGTTTTTAGAGGACAAAATAACCAATATAAAATTATGTGTTAGACTTCCATCATAATTTTTTTTCTATTAATATTCCTAAAATCACATTTTAACTTATTATAATCACGCAATGTTAAATTTTGGCTTCGTTATTATAATTTTGTTTTAAACTCTTCAAAATGAGGCTTACACCACATACTGCCTTTAGACTTACGCCTCGCCTCCTACGAAAAAAATGCCTTGCATAAAACAGCCTTTTAAAACCTTGAACATGACTTTACTTCCGTATTGAAAGTAACTTACGGTCAACTTTTTTGGCTTCCTTAGAAATGTCTCTTTCTGGAGTCACATACTGTGTGAGTGTGTGACACATTTCTAAAGACAACTTTGAAATTGAATGGTATAATAATATGAACATGATGAATGGTTTTCTAGTTGTTATTTTAGAATTATTTTTCCTTGGAATTTATCTACTGATAAACTTGTACAGGGTGGAATGCGAGTTTATATTTGTTGTCACGACACATCACCCCCAGGTACCATGCATTTGCTTTCTGAATAAGTTTCTAATGCTTGGCTTGTTAAGCATTACAGTCTATTTTAATAACAACAGGTTCATGTGTCATCCTCCTTGTATAAGCATTATTCTCTGGATAATAGTTGCTCACTTGCTTGTATAAATGTGGCTTTTCATATCATTCTTATGGTCTATTTTAATTCCTGGGAAAGTCTGCCCATTTGAAACAAATATGTTATTAAATGCAAGACATGGCCTGAAGATAAGTGATGAAAATTATGAAGTTATGAGAGCTCATATCACATGGAAAGATCCTATTGGTAAATGTGTATGGTTTTTTCTTCCTTTTTCTGTTACCTGGTGGAATATCAAGAATCCTTTACGTTTATTGCGACCATTTCTAGTTCCCAACTTTACTTGACTGTTAAAGATATGGATGTCCAATATATGTATTTTCTTATAGATATGTACTAGTTTAAAAGGTGTTATCAAACTTTGAGGAAACATCTTTTCATGAGGTGAGGCGTAAGCCTCAAGGCATATTAAGGTGTAATCCTCATATTTGAATATGAAAATATAAAAATGGTAAATTACTAATAACATGAATGTAAATATGAATAGACAGTAAATAGTAATGTGATTTAAATGGAACATATCTTACTAAGTGCCACCTTTATGCTCTTTAAGATGAATCTAAGCTCTAAAATACCTCCCAACATAGATTTGTTGCATAGGTCTTATGTAACTAGCCCACAAAACTTTAAATATATTAGCACCACCAGTATAAACTTTAAATTTAAATGTAGTACTAAGCATAAGATAAAAGTTTTATAATTAAAAAAAATAGCAAACATAAATTAAGTTAAGGTCATAAAAATGTCATCCTATAAGAAGAAGCAAAAAACAGAGAAGAAGAAGAAACAAAAAAATAGAGAAGACAACTCGATAGAAGAAAAAACAGTGCAGAAGGTGTTGTAGAAGCAGCAAAAAACTGAGAAGCAAAATACAGGGAAGAAGAAGTAGTACTGGAAGGCCGAAGGCTGAATCGCTGATGAAACTTGAGCAGCGGCAGTGGAATGAACTGAGATGCACAATATTGCTTGCTTGACGTTAAAAAACTCATATTTTTTTTCATTCACTGGGAAGGGTCTGAATTGGAAACAAGACCTAAAAAAAAAAGTCCAAATAATACATATGATGAGGCTTACTCCTCATGGATCAAAAGGCGTAAGCCTTGTCAAAAAAGCCTTACACTAAAGCCCCATGGAATTTCATATGCGTCTTTTGACAAGGCACAACTCTAGGCAAGTGTCGTCAATGCCCTTTTAAACCATCATCAATACATACTATCTTTGATTTCTCTCATTTTAAAATTAGAATACAATTATGTTATAACTGTGCATCAGATAAGATTATATCTTTGAACATTATAGATGGATGCTAAGATGCCATCTTGTTTGCTATCTCGGCCTTTTCTTTTCTAATAAATAGTGAGTCATGATGAAATTTGCACTTGATATTAGTTTAATTAGAAGGATTTCTCACATGGCATATTGTCCTTGTGTCCAGAAGGTCAACATATAAAAACAAACCAGCAAAATATATTGATTAGATCACTCACACTTAGGAACAAGAAGGGTGAGTCCAGTTCGAAGGATGGAAAGAGTTCAGGTGCAGCCGAAAGTTCTAGGAAGAGGTAATTCTACCAAAAATCCAAAATGGGGTAGTCTTGGTGAGATTCACTTGCATTACAATATAGTTTATAAACGTGCTTCACCTAGCAGTTCATTTTTTCCTTCAGTTTCATAACATCCTTAGAAAATTGGACCAGCAATCTCTCAACAATAGCTTTGACATTCTTATTGTAGGACTGCTGAAAGAGTTTTGGGTAGCAGGGCCTCAGCTAAGAGAACCAATTGCCAAAGTAGTTCAAAACAAGGTAAGTTGTTACCCTAGTATCACTATATGTTCTACCTGATTGAAAATTTACTTAGCCAGATAAATGACAGATAATGGAGAAATGTTCTTATAATTCAACATCTACATTATTTTCTGTGATGTAAAATTCTCACCTTTAATTTTTATTTAGTTTGAAAGTTGTGAAAGGCACAACATTTGTGTGAAAAATATGGACATTTGTGGTTGTATGAATAATTGCTGGACTGCTGGTATCTTTAAGAATGATTTCAATTTTGTCATTTAAAAAAAAAAAAAAAAGATTTGGGCTCAACGTATTTGCAACCATATTAATTCCTAACACTATATTGTTTTTAAACAGAAATATAATGAGCTGTTTCTATCTGTATATACAGTTCGATAAGGTTGGGTACTCATAAATTAATAATCTATTACTGGTTCTTTGCATTTGTTGATTAGAGTTTGATGAATGATGTTGATAGCTTTTATTTCATTTTGGTTTCTTTTGCCAATTAATAGCTTATTTTTTTCCCTATAAGTTTGCAAAGTGAATGAGCTGTTGCATAGCCTTGAGAATACTCAAAATTGGTAATTATTAGATCTTGTCGACATCTCTCAAGTTGATCTATATCTGTTTCTATGTAATGTTTTAATTTCTTTTGTACGTGAAGAGGGATCAACCAGTCAAGCATCAAGCAGAGACTTCCAGGGTTTGACTGTGGAGAGGCTTCGTGCGTTACTGAAAGCAAAAGGTCTTTCTTTAAAGGGAAAGAAGGTAATCGTATATTTATTTGAAAGCAAAAGGTCTTTCTTCAAAGGGAAATCAGAAATTCTTACCTTTTCACTTTTGAGAATCTGACATGCGACTTTCTTTTTTGAAATTGGTGATTCATAGAGAGTAATTCAGTTCAGATTTAATCCATTTATTTCTTTAAATGTTGGTGGTTAACGGCGCCTCTTCTTTTTGTTCCATGTGCAGGATGAGCTGATTGCACGCCTCAGAGGTGCCAGTGACTGAAAGGGAATTCGTATGGTGGGGATAAAAATCAGCTGCCCATGTTCACTTATTTAGACGAGTAATATAGGCATTGTTACTTGTTATCTTTATGTAACTTAAATAGATGAAATACTAGTATTTTAAGATGAAACTGAGGTGTCTAGACCTGAGACTTCGAAACTTCATTTATTATGATTTTGTATGTTTATTCTGTTTTCTTGTATCATACGGATGTGTAAATTGAGATAGTAGTACAACCATTAATTTTTAAAATCTATTTCATATTGCCTTAATTAATTTTTAAAAAATCTATTTCATATTGCCTTAATTAATTTTCATGAGATGATAATAAAATAATATGAATTGAGATATCTTATTTATTTTAAATAGGACTAAATTAACAAGTAAAAATAAAAGAAAAATAAAAGAAAAATTATGATACATAATTATTTATAATGTGAAAGTTTAATAAAAAAATTAATAAAATATTATGTTTGAAGTTAGACACATTATGAGTACAATCTATATAGGACATGAGATAAGATGAGGTATCCATTTCTGTTTTTTAAAAGCGCTTTAAAGTTTTATTCTTTTTTATTAATAAATAGAAATACACTGACATGCACCGATGAGATTTGAACTTGAATTTTTAATAAGAGATTGTGAATCTTATTATTTAAACTGTAAGAGATTTTTCGCACAGAAAAAGAAGAAGATTATTTCTCAATTTAATGCATGTCATCCTTAAAGGGGCCATGTTAATTTTTTCTATATCATTCTAATTTTATCGAATGTCCTCAAAGGAACTGGTGTATCAAATTTTTGGGCTAAACATTAAAAAATTTCTACCCATATGTGCTTACTTAGACAAAACATCTTTGCTATACAAGTTTAAAATATAGTAGATAAAATATAAGTGAATCTCTGCGCCTGTTGGGATACGAATGCCAAATATATTCCAAATGAAGCAGCAGATGTTACATCTTAATATCATACCTTTTAGGTCATATTGATGCTCAATTGTGAACTTCTCTATATTCCTGTGGCTATAACATGAACTGTGCTCATTAAGGCTGTGTATATATGAGCCAAAAGTGAAGGAAAAGTCCTCTTATTACAAGTTGTAGTGAGTTATCCATTTAGATGAAAGATTGTGATAAGATTAAACAGATAGTTCTATTTTTATTATATAATTATATTATATCAACTCATAATAACTTATGATGAATAGAAGTTCTTAAATGTGAATGATTTTGTGCATATAATCCTTTTTTTTTCTCTCTCTCTTTTTTATAATTTTCGTTAAGAATTTTATGATTGTTATCTGTTAGTTTAACTTAGGAGGTGAAAGCTACAATTTAGATCTTGGCACCTCTTGATCTCTGTTGCTTGTCAATGTTTTCAAAATAGTATAATACAACTTTAAAGAGCGTAAGTTCTGCTAAAGTTAATCAGAAGTCTTTTTTTTTTTTTTTTATTTCACATTTGACATGATGTTGTTTATTGCTTAATTAAGACGATTGCCCAAGACGTATCTACATTGACTCCTTATGTAATATAGTTGGTACTATTTGTTTTTTAAATAATTATACTATTTATATATTTTTAATTAAGATTTGAATTCCTAATCCTTTATATAATCAAATTAATTAGATACTATATAGTTGGTACTAATAGTATGCACAATCATTGCATGTGATCGGACTGAAACCATATATGCTAAAATATTTTTTAGTTATCGTCATCAATAATTAAACCCATATTGGTTTCATTTTTAATTTTTATGAAAAAAATCACATTATTTTTTTTATAACATAAGATAATATATATATATATATATTAAGAGATTAAGAATAAAAAATATATATATATAAATAGAGGTTATACCATATAATTAAAAAAATATATATTTTTAATTATTAAAAAGTATATTCCTTCCAAATAAGCCCTCCAAGACACAAAATCACACTAACTGGAAACAAAGAGAAGAAGGATAATAAATTTTTTTTGTGTGGGATATGGGAAGGAAAATAATATAATAAAACATACAATAACAATTTTTTTTGATAAAAAATGTATTAACATGCTTTTGGTTATTAGTAAAATAAATTTCATTAAACATAAACAAACTAATAAAAAGAATGAAAAGATATTCTCTACTTTTATTTTTTATTTTTAAATGAGTACTTTAGTTATCCACCTATTTTTGTAACATTTAAATCATCTTATAAAAAAAAAATAATACAAATCCTTTAAAAAAAAAAAAAAAAAAACATAAAAATGCCTCTAGAATCTTTCTATTAATTATAAAATTTTATTTGCACATATTAGAAATTTTATGTTAATATAAGTTTAAAAAGAAAAAAATATTTTAAAAAATTTATATGTTTAAATAATAAAAATTATTAAAATCAAAATGCAACAAAAAATTTTGGTATCAAAGCCAATGAGAAAATTAAATAAATTTTAAAATTAGATTTATTTAACCTAATACAGCAAGAGAAATAAATTATCTAAGATATTATAAAAAAAATTTAATAAAACTAATACTCTAGTTATAAAAAAAATTAATATGAAACAGGTAAAATAAATCAAACAATTAAAAAAAATTATAATTGAACTAATAAAATATTATAAATAATAAGTAATTTTTATAAAACCTTATAAATATCTAAAAAAGATTTGTAAAATTTTACATAGTAAAAAAAATGATTAATAATGTCATTTTTACAAAAGAAGGAATTAAAGTGATGCAAAATATAAATAATGAATTAAAATATCTCTTTTCATAAAAAAAAAGTACTATTAAATTCATTGTCCTAAAAAGTATTACAGATAGAGGTGTCAAATGAGATGGGATATTTCATTAGTCTATGGTACAATTCATGAATTTTTTGAACTTATTTTATCTTATTTTATTTATTTTTTAATAAGTTAGAATGATTATGAAATAATACATGATGAAACACATACTTAATATAGAGGCAAATTGAGAGTGTCATTTTCTCACATTACGTTGAACTGCGTCGTTTCCTTTATGCTATTTACGTTTTTGCCTTCATGTTTTAAATGGATATTGCGGCAAAAATTTCTTTAAGGTCTGTGATTGCAACGGATATTTTAGTAAATTCATACTTTAATTGAATTATAAATCGATTCTATTTTGCTGGATATCATGCTATTTTTATCCATTTTTAGTTTATGTCCACTCATCCTCTATATTAGTCCCATTATATAATTGAATATTTTATTTATTTTAAATAGATTTAATTAAGATAAATAAAATTGTAAAAAAAAAAAAAATGTTAAAAAATATGATCATTTATAATAATTATAAGTTTATTAAAAATAATTTTAAATGAGGTGAAATAATATGAAATTTAAATAAAATAAAGCAAGTTTAATTTATAAATTTATTAAAAATATTAAATAAAATATAAGACAAAATAAGACACAAGAACATTCACAATATTGGACTACAATATAATTCCGAGTCAAACGAAGTTGGTGACTCTCATTTATGAAGTTATGACTTGTGAGTTATCATTTGTCTTTTAGGATTTTTTTTATACAAAAAAATAAAAAATGTATTGAAAAATGAATAAATTTTAAAAAAGAGATGACTTAAATTCTTTAATTTTTTATTTTTTATTTTTTATGGTTTAATATTTTTCTTTCTTCTAGATTCAGCATCTAATCTGTCTTTACTTATAGAGAACTGTACCTACAATTTATACACACGTCTTCTAAAGTTTTCAGTTTACACCAATGAAAAACGGCGCCGCATGTAAGTGGAGCCCAGCGAGAAATGAATGGATAAAAATATATCTTCTTCACTACATCACTTTCTGTAAACAGCTTATGTGTAAACATCATGGTTCCACAGTTCTTTTCAGCTCTCAAACTCTATTCATACATGCTTAGCTTATGTGATTTATGCCATAATCTTAATAGTTTATTTATGTAACAAATGTGTTTGTCATGGAAGAAAACTCTCTCTAGACCACGTTTTGTTTTGTTTGTTTGTTTATTTATTTGTCCTATTTTTCTCTAGCTAGCCTTCTTTTGATATAATTTTTTTTTTGTAAAGTTGACCTTTTTTTTTTTTTTTTTTTATAGAAAAATTATGAAGTTGTTAAAAAGGTCTCAATTTTGACTCTGTAGTTCTTTGTCGTCTTATTAATTCGGCATAATTTCAAGCGGCAATACTGTACAGTTCAAACAAGCCCTTTCACATTCATTACTGGGGAGAAATTAGATGGTGACTTCTTCTAATTCCTTAAGTTAATTCTAAGGCCTGTCAATTCAATTTGTTCCTGACAAAACTCTATTGTAAATTTATAAACACAACGTGAGTTTAATATTTATTTAGGAAAAATTACAATAGAAATCCTTAGGTTTTTAAAATAGCAAAAACATCCATCAACTTTAAAAAATAGGTAATTATATGCCCTCAATTATTAATTTATTACAAAATTCTTGACTTTATTGATTTTTTTTTTTTTTGCAAATATCTCTCTCGAAAAAATTTAAAATAGGGACAAAAAAAAAATCTAATTATTATTTTTCAAACATTCAAAATATATATATATTTTATTTTTTCATAAATCTAGAAGGTATTTATAATTCACCTTATTTATTTAAGTTCTCGGAGTACTATATCCCAGATATCATGCGTCAAATCCCCTATTATTTCAAGATAGTGAGAAACGTATCTAAAATTTCATTGACATATAAATTATTAAATTAATATGAACGTGTATCTGAAATTTTTTGAATGGACAATGCATGTCTATACATATATGATTATGACTCTTGATAATTTAATTAGGCTTGTATGTATATTTGGAAATAAATAACATTTTAAATAAATTTAACAAATTGTCTATAATCATTACATTAAACTCGAGTATATTAATAAATCTATATTCTGACTAGATATTCACACACTCTTTGTATACATCTTATTTCTTTTGAAAAACCCTATCCGTTTCTCTCTTCTTCTTCTTCTTTTTTTTTTTTTTGGGTTTATTCTTTTCTACCAGAGGAAAGGTTATTTTCTTTCCCGTAAATAAATTGCTATTTATTTCTTCTTATTCAATAAATATTACAGCATTACTTTATAATTTATTTTAGTCCACATATATATTTAGATTTAATGTGATAATTTATTCACCTAAAGCTAATTTATTATGACGTTATGCATATTTTATTATATTTAATTTGACAAGTTTTATTCTGGCCATAACTAAATTTAGATCTGAAATAATTAATTGTTTGAAATTTCATTGTGATTCAAAAATTAAAGATCACAAGCCATCAAATATTAAATTTGATTTAAAATTTATTATATCGTCCATTAGAAGAATCAAATTTAAATTAAAAATCACAAATAGCTGATAAAGAAGGCTTCCATGAGCTACATATATGTTGAAGTATTTTAAATTATTTATTTATTTATTTAGACTTGATGTATCTTTATTCAATTTGCAATGAATGAAATTTATTTCATATATTAATGTTTTTGCTATGATTAGAGTAGTTATTAATTAGTGTCAAATTTCAACACGATATTTGACCCCAAAAAAAATTCAACACGATATCATTCATCCCATTTATTTTAATTACCTCATTTTTTATCAATCCACCAGCAATTATTTGTTAATTGAATAAGGTCATCATCTTCCCAACTTCTTCTCTTAAGTAATGATGGATAAAAAAAAAAAATGTTTCTTCATTTAATAGATTAAAAAAAAAACTACAATGATTAAATTTTCTAACAAGAACAATGTTACATTGACGTTTCATTTTTTTAATGAAAGACCGATGTTCAATTTATACACGTAGATAAGTGTGTAATCAATACTTCAATTGGTAAAATTTTACCACAAAAAAAAAAAATTAGTCACCTAAGTATTCTAAATGTGAACATTTTAGTCATTTTGTACTAATTTTTGTTATTTTAATCACTTTATTTTTCATTTTTTTTAACTTTTTAATATATTTTACTATTTAAACATCTATCAACTCCTCGTTCATAAGGTTTTAATTCAATACAACTTAAATTATTTCATGAAAAAAAAAATTAAAAAATTAAAATTGACAAAAAATAACTAAAGTATTCACATATGTAATAATTAGATTACCAATGCGTACTAATTTAAAGAAAAATTACGATTATATTTAATTTATAAAAATATCATGTAAAGTATAAGTGGGTATGAGAGATTTAAATCATAATATTCTTTAAAAATGCATCAAAATTTTAAAGTGGGCTTAAGTTGACAATAGCCCTAGAACCAAAAGGGATAGGTTCGATCTCATCCAATTTCAGTGCCGCCGTCAGATGGAAAAATGTGCATCCAAAGTCTAAATGCATTAAAACGTTATGGAAGTCTATATTCACTTAGGACTTCAAGTATAGGAACAGAACTGTCTCACAACGTTCTAAAGTTAGTCCCTCCCTTAGTTCTATTCTAAGCTTAGAATTAAGTGACTCTAACAAGCAGTAGCTTTGAGAAAGAAGTTGGGTCAATAGTCATCCCTTTTGGTTTGCTATGATCTTAAGGGTTTACTTACATAGATTTTTGTACTAATACCAAGCACTTTTAAGCTGAGAAATTGTTAGGTTAATCGAAAGGTATTGAGATTAATACCAATGACTTATTGAAAGCTTAAAGCTTATTAAAAGTTTATGCTCTAAACTTATTGAAAGCTTTTAATACAATAACTCATATTGTGATAGCTTCTTTCCTTATTAACTTCATGCTAGCCTTAGGAGAATGAACAAGAAGAGAAGGTTGGGATTTTAAATAGCGTAAGTAAGCCTAAAGCAGAATGGCTAACACCTTACGCCCTTTAAAGAGTAACAGAGAAGTGCAAAGATAAGCTCAAGCTAAGATTCTGCTTGTGAACATAATGATATAAGCCTGCCTGATTGGGAGATCGACTTGTCGAACAGAGACGAAAGTCAACCACAGTAATTTAGGATCAAATTTAAGGATAACAAGCTGATGAATCCTAAGAGCTCTTATTGATGGAGTCGTTTAGCACCTTGATGTCGACTCATCACATCTTAGTATTGAAGAATGTCCCAAGGGTTCGATTGTTCGTTGATTCACATGATACATGAGTTAGGTTTAGAAGGTTGTGAGATAGTTTAGTTCCCATCTATCATTTGTGTTAAAGAGAGAATTGCGAGAAGCCAACCCTAGGACTAAGGTGAAAAGATAAGATGTATTTTGACGAAATGCTATTGAACATAGGAGAGCTATAATGAGGAGGATGACAGACCCACTGACAATCTAACAAATAAAGGGCAAGTAACTTGATTGATTTGAATCTAATTTGTGAGATGACAATGATATTTAACTGGCCATGGCCATAAGATGCTCTTTTTTATAGAAGGAAAGCTACATTCCATCCAAATGTTTCTTCGACGGGTTACATAGAACTCAATTTATGAGGTGTACTCTTATTAAGTTAGACTTTTTAGCTACTATTGCGAGTACTTACTAGAATATTGCAAAAGGGTTGTATCTGGCAGGTTGCAACAAAAAAAGCAGAATAATAAACTGAGCATAAGAAGAGGTTCTCAAGAGCATAATCAATTTTTTGGTTAAATACAAATTTTTCATACATTTTGCATTCAGTTCTAGTTATTTTTATGCCTTCTGATTGGCGACAAGCCTATTAATCTATTCTTGACTACTACATCGAACTAGTTAGTCATTAATGGTCAGCTTCATTAATACCCTCTATATACGTTGCTTTCATTTTTAGTAGATTGTATTATAATTAAATATAGCCACAGGTTCTCCTATGGTGACTTGTTATGACTTCATCCCAATCGAAGACCCCACCATGGTATGCGCCAATAAGACCTCCAAAAGCCTTTGTGGCACCTAGTGGTACATAAAAGTCATAGTAATAATTAGTCCGATGCTTCGGGCAAAACCAATTCCCAGGGTGTGATGGGTAGTGTGTATAAGGTCTAGGTACATATTCACCACGGCATGTTGATCCACGATTACTAACGATTTCAAATTCATGTTCCCAACTTGCAGAGAACAATTCAAATTAAAGCAATCTTTCCAAATAGGAAGAAGTAAGAGTGTGAGTGATACCACTACTCACTAAAAGGTAGATACCAATAAAAGAATGTTAACTTAACGATTTACTTACAGTAAGCTATTGGTCTAACTAAACCAACAACTTATTGCTACGACTCATACTACTAAGCCACAAGAAAGGCCACCTAATCTACCATTTTGCCTATTGTTAAAAACCATCGACATGTGAAGATCCATATTCAAATTGGTTTATGGTCTTGGTCAAAGACCACTATGTTTGCATCGACGGTCCAACAAAAAGTTGAAAGAGGGGGGAGATCCTTAGGATCAATAGTGGTCTCAGCTACAACAAAAAAGGGGCCCCACTCTTCTTACTTAGTAAGACGCTTTTTTAATAAGACTTTTGCTTCACTTAATTAAGTATTCACTCCTGTATCCTGCAACCACTTAAAGTGCAAGATTGGATCGAGAAATTTGTTAAGTTATTAGGATCAGTAACCTCGTATTGGAAAGGAGAAAGTTGAATTGGTCTGTGTCTGGATTTAAGGACATAAGAAATTCCACATCCTTGCAAATTTTTTATCACAACTTAAATGTTATATCAGTTCATATGGTATAATTTAATTAGTTTATGTTATGAAGTGGTCCTGCAATTATTTTTATTATTTTACATTTTTAATTTTATATTTAATCAATAATTAACATGTCACTTAATACATATAATAATTTGATTTAATAGTGTAAAATAGAGTAGTGACTCTCATACCACCTACATTTATATAATACTTATTGTTGAATATATTTAATTTACATGTTTTAACAAATTATAACTTCAAACCTAAATAGTGATCTATGTCTCGTACTCATTTTAACCGTACCTAATAGCATTACACAAGATGATAAGATCATAAGGTTAGAGTAAGACCAAAACCAGCTAAGAGACTTTTTTTTTTTTTTTTTTTTTGCGCTTTTAGTTTGCTGATGGGCAGATAACTTGTATACCCAAATACTAAGAAAGGTAGAGTTCAACACCTTACATTATTTGTAATTTGAATACAACGTTCTTTTGGTGAAATTTATTCAACTTTTGGAATGAAATGTAAGAATTATTTTATAAAAAATTCAACTGAAAAATGGGTCAAGTATGATTTTTGATTAATAAAAAGTGAGCTAAGCATATAACCCTAAAAATAATTATTAAAGTTACATAAAATAATATCCGTAAAATTTATAATAATAAATATAACATATCAACAATATTGAATTTTGTATAATTAATCAAAATGTTTGAATTGAGCTTTATTTTGTAAACCTTATTATACCTACTAATTACACATTACCACCTTATGTATGAACATGAATGTGATATAAAGTTTAATCCAGAAAGAAATTTAAAAAAAAATTATAATATAAGTAGTCCAAACGAACTTAAATTTAGGGTTAAAGGTTTATATAAGTTTTATAATTTTTTAAAATGTACATTTTAGTTATGTATTTTTTAAAGTATATTCGTAGGATTCTGTAATTCTTCTAAAGATACACTTTAGTCCTCTATCTTTTAAGTTATACTCCTAAAATCTTGTAATTTATTAAAAGTTTCAAACAAATTTAAATAGTTTTTTTTAATAATAAATTCAAAATTTTGAAAAATAAAAATTCAAAATTTTAATTCTTTAATTTTTTATATTTTTTTAATCAATTTCAAATTTAATTTTTTTATTTTTATATTATTTTAAAAATTAAATTTTTAATATTCATTTAAAAATATTACTTTTTGTATTTTATTTTTAAAAAATTTAAATTTATCCTTAAAAAAATACTATTTAAATTTAATTAAAAATTTTCAAAAATTTTATAATTTTAAAAATATACTTTAAAAAGTATCAAATTAAATAATACCTTTAAAATAATTACTTAAAAATCTTAAACCCTAAATTTATCTCTTGTTATACCTATCGTTTTGTGGTGGAAATTTTTGTCCAAGCAAGAAGATCATAAATATCCAACATCAACGCGTCCTATTTTACAGTCAGACAAGTAATCAAATTATCTATTTAATGAGATTTTTTTATCCATAAAATGTATGAAGATTATAAATATAAGATAAATAAAAAAAATAATATAAAAAAGAAAAAAATGTATTGAACTATTCATTAGAATTTAAATCTATTTATTTATTAAAATAACATCAAGCCTATTTTTTTAAAATGACTCTAAAGTTTCTTTCTTTTTTATTAATAAAAAAATACATTAATATATTCGAGTGAGATTTAAACTTTGTTATTGGTGATAGAATTGAGAGTCTTATTACCTGAATTAAATTTTTTTTAAAATTAATTATATTGAAAATGGTTAAATAATCGCTAGAAAGAAAAAAAATAATTAAAACAAAAACATCCAAATTTCAAGCTTGTCTAAAACTTATATTTAAAATTCCAAGTTAAATAAATATTATTACTAATCAAAATATCGGCCCAAAAAAATTTATTATTTAACCCACTTGAAGCCAATGCCAATTTAAAGCACGAGAATCATGTGACTGAATTAAAAGTTGTCACTTTTGTACTTCTTTAATAGTGAACATATCATCAAGTATCGACTGAAAGTCTGAAACTGATGCGCCACACAGCGAACACGTGCTAGCTAGTCTCTCTTTTCTTCCAGAAAACGCACACTTGTTTCTCAACACGTATAATACACACACAAAACGTCACATCAAATTAGTACTACTCTCATATCTCACTCATTATATAATTATCCACCCCCGGTTTCTCTATCATTCCTCCGAGCTAAAGTTCCCTCAATTCTCTGCACAAAAAGTTCTGTCACCCATCTCAGCTTCACTGCTAATCATGTTTATCATCTTCCTCTCTCTCCTCTTCTTCTTCTTATTCTTTTTCTCATTCCTCCAAAAACCCAACAAAAATTACTCAACCTACTCTTATCATAACGGCCCTATTTCCTACCCAATAATCGGATGTTTGATTTCCTTCTACAAAAACCGTTGTCGTTTATTGAATTGGTACACAGAGCTTCTTACTATCTCACCAACACAAACAATAGTAATTAATCGCCTAGGAGCTCGACAAACTATTGTTACTGCAAATCCAGATAATGTCGAATATATTCTCAAGACCAATTTCAACAACTACCCAAAAGGAAAACCCTTTACTGAAATCCTCGGCGATTTACTGGGTTGTGGCATTTTCAACGTTGACGGTGACTTGTGGTATACTCAGCGCAAGTTAGCAAGTCACGAGTTCAGCACCAAGACTTTAAGAGAATTCGTTGTTAAAACTCTCGATGAGGAAGTCAAAGACAGACTCTTTCCTTTATTGGAAAAGGCGGCTGAAGAAAACAGTGTGTTGGATTTACAAGATGTTTTGAAACGATTTGCTTTCGATACGATTTGTAAAGTTTCTTTAGGAACCGACCCGTGTTGTTTGGATTTGTCACGACCCGTGCCTGATTTAGTAAAAGCTTTTGATATTGCTTCGGAGATAAGTGCTAGAAGAGGAATGGCACCTGTGTTTCTTGTTTGGAAGATTAAAAGATTTTTGGGAATTGGGTCTGAGAAAACTCTTAAAGAAAATGTCAAAATGGTACATGGGACAGTTTTGGAGATAATTAATGAAAAGAAAAGGCTTCTTAAAGAGAATAAAGGTGAGATGAAATTAGGTGGTGATTTATTGTCACGACTTTTGTTAGCTGGGCACGATGAAAAAGTTGTGAGAGACATTGTGATAAGTTTTATTATGGCTGGTCGTGACACGACTTCTTCAACTATGACTTGGCTCTTTTGGTTACTTTCTCAGAATTCAAATACTGAGAAAAAACTTGTGAATGAGATTGAAAGTGTTCTCCAAAGTACCAATGGTGCTTTAAATTATGCAGTTTTGCAAGATTTTGAGTTCTTGAAAGCTTGTTTATGTGAATCTATGAGGTTGTATCCACCTGTGGCATGGGACTCTAAACATGCCAGAAACGATGACGTTTTGCCCTGATGGAAATGTGGTGAAGAAAGGGAATAGAGTCACATATTTTCCTTATGGAATGGGAAGGATGAAGAAACTTTGGGGTGAAGACCGATTTGAATTTAAACCGGATAGATGGTTTGAAGAACCGGTCAATCCTTACAAGTTTCCGGTTTTTCAAGCCGGTCCGAGAGTGTGCCTTGGAAAGGAGATGGCATTTACGCAAATGAAGTTTGTGGTGGCTTCTGTCTTGAAGCGGTTTGAGTTCAAGCCAGTATGCCTCGACCGACCGGTTTATATTCCTCTATTGACAGCTCACATGGTTGGTGGTTTGAAGGTCTTTGTTCGAAAGAGGAATGATAAATGACGAGTAAATTAAATACCCTTTACTCAAGTAGATTTTATGTACTTAGCATAGCTATAGCTAGTAAATATCTAGTATTTTTAGTTCAATTTGTTCGGGGATATGGTGTAATTAATGTTAGACTAGTTCATGCAAAGCTAAAGCCATGATTAATTTTACATTTTCAACGTCACATATATGTGTGTTTGGTGTTTTAATGACCTGATAACTACGTACACTATTGTGAACAAAGAATTGTATTGCGTTCAAGAAAAAGAGAAAAATATCATATTTAACTAAAATATTTTGAAGGGATCTTTTAATCACAACCATATCTTAATTTTGAGCAAAAATAAATATCTTAATAATTAGCAACTATATATTATACGTAGTTTGTATTAACAACTGATTTATATGATAATTCTATTATGGGTCAATATCATATTTTCACAACATAATCATTATGGGTATCCATGCAAATATTTTAATAAAGGCATGAACTTCATCGACATGAATTCAATGTTCGTTGTGAGCTTCGTATGTGTTTACCCAAAGATTGTTGTGTATTTAAGAGGATCTAAACCATAGTTAAAACACAAAGATAATGTGTATATTCAATTGTGAGAGTTGAACCACATTATAAAACATAAAGATAATGCATATATTCTATTAATGCGAAGTTAACCATGTAATACTTTTTTCAAATGAATGATGCATGTGCCATGTATTCAATATAGAGATTGTTAGGTATTTGTTAATAAAATGTTACATTGAATAGACACGAAGTGATTTATAAATTAATAAAAATTTGAATGACTACATTTAACAAATTAATCTTTTGCGATGAATCTAATTAAGTTCATGTTGGATAAAAATAAAAATAGGCATGTGTGATACCATTTAATTGGTTCATGTCAGTAAAAAAAAATTAAATGATACAATCATAGTAAGTTAAATTTTTATTAAATAAAGCATATTAATGACATAGTAAGATATTAATATTATTATTAAATAATATAAATATTAATTAACACGACTTATTTATAGAAATGTCATCGACCTCATTCTCTATAAACTAAGGTTTCACTATATTAATCTCCTCTTTTATCTTAATTGTTTTCTTAAGAATTTGACTTAAATATTTGAGGAAATACAATACTTTATTATGTCATCCCTCCAGCATAGTTTACTAATAATATGCAGGTCGAGTAGGAGACGAAGTCTGAATTTTCTTACATATTGAAAAATCAAAAAGGCTAGAAGCACTACTTTAAATTCACATGTCAGACAAGGACAACATAAAGCATTCATAAACATGAGAACGTGAGATGTTATAACTTTCTATAATATGATTAACGTAGTGTCTTTTAAATTTGGGTTGGAGATGGATCCACCAAGAGTGGGTAGTCTTAAACCGTATTTTTTTTTTGTCGATCAGCCTTTTACATGATGCGGCTCATCATGCCAATATAAAAGGCGAAGCGATTTATGGACGTTGTGTTGGGACGAGACAGCACTATCTTGTATTGACTAGAAACAGCTATAATGGAAGAGCAATCAATAATTCAATTACTCCAATTTTTGGGTACTAGCGAAGTTAGACCAGTAGGTCTAGTACTCGGTCTTCCACTACGCCAAAAATTGGAAACCTTACTGAAAAAACCACAGTAGCATGGGACTCGGGACACTAACTCTTGTACTTGCCTTCATGACCATGGGCCATGGCTATTGATGTTTCCTCATGACCATGGCTATTGATGTTTCCTCATCCGTAGCATAACTAACTATTATAGCAGCTCAACTTGTAGGTTCTCTGTAAGAGCTTAAGATGTTAAAAAAATGCTCTATCATTAAATATGAAAAATTTGTTGATAGCATTTCAACCTTTTTAGTGCTAAAAAAACATGTTATGTGCTTCTTAAAATTACTTCTGTCTAAAGACACTTTTATCAATAGCACTACCAGATCTGCATAGAATCAGAGGGCACTAGCTTCCTCTTATCTCTTGAATGATAAATATTTACACGCAATATTTATAAATTGATTGAAAATATGCATGCACAAAATAAATGAAAAGACAAAATTCTAAATCTTCCTCCGTAGGAAAACTTAAAGACTAACACTAATGCAGTTCAGTCCTGAGAAAAAAGATCACGATTAAAGAGCTTACACGTGCCACACACTTATCACTCTCGCTCCCTGTTGTTTGTTGAAAGTAATCGGTGGAAATAGTAATCTAAAATAATAAATTTTTTTTAAGATTATTATAAATATTTAAAAAAAATTAAAATATTTAATAAATAATAAAGAGATAAATCAATATGATTAATAAAGAATATATTTAATAACAATAAATAACATGTCATGGTTTTTCTTACCATTTTTTTCTCTCAATCTATCTTTCTATACCCCTTTTTCCTTTTTCTATTACGGCTCTTAAACATTCTTGTAAAAGCCCATCGGAGTCATTTTGTCCTGTCTTAGGACGGGAAAAGTTTTTGCTTTTAAAATGAAAGGGGTGTTCGAAGTTATTCTGAAAGTCAGGGTGGGTGGTATAAAAAAGGAACAAGGCATTCCAGAATTTCTGTTGGCCTTATTGCTTGTCATATGTTCCCCGTGCTGTTGCTGCGGTCAATATAAGAATCTTGCTCTTGGATAGATATTACAACGGATCGATTCGGGTCAGATTCGACCTGAATAGTTTTGACTCGTGATTTAAATTGAAATAATCTATTTCAGGCAAAATAGATTCAATTTGGTTTTGGTAATATCTACAGCTTAAAAAAATTGAACTGTTGACCCGTTTTTTAAAAACAATTTGAAAAAAAAAATATTATAAATTTTTTAGTAAATAAACGGGTATTCGAATGGTACCCGAACCGAACTGAATTGTTTTAAATCAAATGGATAATGCTCCGATCCGTTTTTGAACCATTTTGTCCCGAACAAAACTGACTCGAATGGGTCGGATACCCGCAGGTATTCGAACCGTCGGGTCAAATTACCATCCCAACCCTTTGGCTCTAAGTTGTCAATGACATCAGATAAACGTGCAAGAGAGGAACAATGTCACTGTGCATATATGTAGCAACTTTTCCGTGGATTTTGTGGAATTTGAACAATTAGTGACTGTTACTGCTCTTCAATGTTTTATGTACATTCGTGTATAGTGGTGGTTCTGTACTCTGTAGTAGTGGAGTTTTGACTAAATATAAGGTGTAAGTTAGCAGAGCATACTTAATCGTTTGTAGTGCATCAATCTCATTCAAAGTTTTCTTGGATTTTATTTACCATCACAATAAAATTGAACGTATGTTATTACAGTGGTACTTTGTAGATTTTCTTCTACCCTCGACCAGCGATGAAGGGAAAATATGCTTTTATCACATTTTATTAAATGTATTCTTTAAACCCATAAATTTACTGTGAAGTTTAAATGTACAAAACCTTGCAGTTCTCTGTTAAGAGACATACAGTTTTGTGTATCTTATTTCTCTCGATCGATCCGCTTAAATTAATATGTTATATTTAAATATTATACATACTACAATTACATTAAATTATTATTTTAGTTTTTTAATAAATAAAAATGTTAAATTCTCTATAATAATTTAATAATATTCAACAGTATACTTTTTATTATTTAATTATCTAATTTGTGACTATAAATAAATAAATTTTACTAAAAAAAATACCAATTTAAATTTTAAATGTTAGTATATATTGTGTTTTATATATGATAATAATAAAAAATAAATTATAATCTCAATCCGACCTATCCGATTCGAAAAATTCGATCTGTTCGGATTCGGATTGGTTCGGATTGACTACATTATCGGATCAGATTCGGATTAGAAATCTTTAAATTCGCTTCGGATTGGATCAGATTCGAATTGGTGAAAAACAGGCAGTTTCGATCCGCTGCTCACTCCTGCTCTCAATTAGCAATGAAGTTGTCTGTATGTACAAACTCCAATTACTCTCAACTGCTCTGTTATTTTTGGTGAAATTCTCGACAATTGGATATTGGGCTAACATTTTTGCTCAAATTAATTTTTTGAAAGGAACTGTTAAGCTTAATATTGAGGCTTGCATGTTTATACATTTGAATAGTTATATTATAATTTATATAATAATGAAAAGGATTAGTATAGTTACATGATAATTTAAGTTTGTCCAACTCATTCAAGAAATTTAAGGAAATGAATTGTAATAAATTAATGTTTTTGTAATTGCTTATTTTCTATATTATAGTTTTTGAAAACCTCAAGGGTCTTGTAGTAATAATTTCCAAAATAAAATATGTGAATTTAAAGAAACGTCCGGTTTTAAATAGGATAATCTTCCTCAATCAATTGGGCTCAAATTGAAATATATATGGGGCAGAGCATTTAAATTTTGATCCAACTACAACAATTTAACTCAAAATTTATAATTTTATATTAAATTAATCAATAAATAAATTAAAATATTTTTATTTTGTAACTTTAATAAAATAAAATTATAAAATCTCTTCACCAAAATTCTAGTAACTCTAGTGACTTAATATAATATATTACATTTAAAAATAGAATTATAATGACTATGTTAGAAATAGATATAATATATTATATTTATTAAATAAAAATATATATAATATGTTATATGAAAAATAGAGTTGAGTTTATAATTAAATAGTGAACTTAAATTAACTAATTTATAGCATAATATAACATATTATAAAAATACAAATAGATATAATAAATTATATAAAAAATACAAATATATATATATAATAAGTTATATCTATGAGTAGTCGGAATTTCAATAAGTCGCGAGTGATGGTCGAAAAACCTCTGGTTGGTTGCTAGAAATTTTATAAAATTTAGTGTTATTTTTATTTTATTAAATTTATATATTTTGTTATTTATATTTTGTTATTAAGTTAAATTTTTGTTGGTTTGAGAAAAAAATACTATTAGAATGAAAAGCAATATTCTCTCCGCAACAATAACAAGCAGAAATCGTGCTCCAAAATCTGTTTTGATCTTCTACAACCTCACCCCTCCTCTTAATCGATAAGTTAAACATTAATAACGATCTGAGAAAAATTCCCCATTCCTCAGTTTATAGCGTCTCATTTTCTTGGCAATATACGAAAAAGGAAAATAGTCCAATGGCGGATCCGATCCAAACACCGCCAAGATCTGCCACGGACCTCTTCTCAGACCCACTCGACGCCCATCCACTCTGGTTCAAGTCCGAGCTCTTCCTCTCCCCAGATTTCGATTCCGAATCCTACATTTCCGAGCTCCGAACACTCGTCCCTTTTGACACTCTCCGATCCGAGCTTCGGAGCCACCTCTCTTCTCTCAGCCACCTCTCTTCTCTCAACCACGAGCTTATCGATTTGATCAACCGTGATTACGGTGACTTCGTTAACCTTAGTACTAAACTCGTCGATGTAGACTCTGCTGTAGTGCGAATGCGTGCCCCATTGCTCGAGTTCAGAGAGAAGATTGATCAGTTCAGGAAATTAGTTGAAGGATCGCTTGTGGCTTTGAAGAACGGTTTGAAACAGAGATCAGAGGCTGCCGCGGCCAGAGAGATCTTGGAGCTTTTGCTCGACACGTTTCATGTTGTTTCAAAGGTGTGATTCTTTTTTCTTTTTTTCTTGTTTTTTTGAAGTCTAGAGAATCTAGTGTAAGCTGGCTGTTTTCTAGAGCTTTGCTCATTGTAGACATGTGTAGCATTCTTTTGGTTGGAGTTAACTTGAGTCTCGTTAATCTCCATGCTTTTAGTCTATATAGTTTTTAGTTCTATGGTCTTTTGCGTATGATAGTCCCTAATAAGTGCAGGTGGAGAAACTAATTAAGGAGCTGCCAAGTGTGCAAGCTGATTGGTCAAATGGAGATACCAATTTGATAGAGAAGAATTCTATGAGCTTCGGAACTTCTTTATAACATGTTGAAAATGGAACGAACCTCAGAGAGGCTCAAAGCATGCTTTTGGAAAGAATTGCCAGTGAGATGAATCGTTTGAAGTTCTATATTGCTCATGCTCAGGTCTCTTTTGCTTTCTTCACCTTCAATATTATTGACTTCCTTTCCTGTCCTTTTTTTGTGTGACAAATTTGTGCTATTCTTAAATTGCTGACATGTATAGCTAAAACAAATCATTGACTATTTTGACTTCTAGCGAGCAAGTAGCGTACTAAAATGAAGATGATTTCTTCAAAAGATGCTTGGCAAGATGTACTTTTCTATATATTTTTTTTCTTTTTCTGTACGACTTATGTTTGTCATAAACTCTTATTTCAAATTTAAGTTCATCTTCAAAGTAATGTTCGATGCAGAAATGAAAACATGGAAATTAAAAATAACAGTAATCTTTATTTCTAATTGTTGATGAGGAGCCTGAATATTCATGGATCGTTATTACTTTTTATGTTTTTAGTTTGGCTTTTATTGTATATGTAACATAATCTCCATGAGAACTGGAAAAAAAAATTTGAAACTTTAAGATTAAAGTTAATATTTCCCAAGAGAACACGGCCAAGGATTAGTTAGTTTAGAAATGTATGAGGGAGATTCACAATCTGTGCTTGTCTTTTTTCTTTCTAATTATGCCAGTACAGAACCTGTCTTTCATTGAGAACATGGAGAAGAGGATTCAGAGTGCCAGTCAACTGTTAGATGCTAGCTTGGGGCATTGCTTTATAGATGGACTGGAACACCGAGATGAAAATGCAATTTACAATTGTTTGCGCGCTTATGCTGCCATTGATAACACTAGCAATGCAGAAGAACTTTTTCGTACAACTGTTTTGGCTCCTCTTATAGAGAAAATTATCCCACGTGGGCCGTTGGGTGTGACTAATGTGTCATCTGGAGATGAACTTGAGACTGATTATCTGGAAATCAAAAAATGCATTGATAGAGACTGCATGTTTTTGTTGGAAATTTCTTTTCAAGGTATTGTGCTCAATATTTTATTTCATATAGCTTAGCTGTGAGGCTTATATAATGGTACATGGGTTTCTAAAAAAGGTTCTCTCATATTTATGTGCTATTCTGTCCTATCCTAAATTTATTATTACTTCCCTCAACCCATCTTCAGCATGATCTTTATGCGCTGGTCTCAATGTTTCAAACTCTGTCATTCCTTACCATTGTCTCCATGAGCAGTCTATCATCATGAATCTGTAAAAACATCCAGATTTCATCAATTTATATAATATTTTGTTTCGTTTTTAGCTTTGTTTTTATAGACTAGCTGCCTTCTGTCTGCAAACATTTATTTGCTCATTTTCTTGGTATGTTAAAAATTTCAACTTAAACTCACATTCAATTGTTATGCTTGTGGCATTCAGAAAATTCAGGTTTGCACGTGTTTGACTTCTTGGCCAATTCAGTTCTCAAAGAGGTTCAATCAGCAATCCAAAAGACAAAACCTGGTGCTTTTTCTCCAGGAAGGCCTAAAGAATTCTTGAAAAATTACAAGTCAAGCCTTGATTTTTTGGCTCATCTAGAAGGTACTGATCACAAAGCTATCTTCAAAATGTAAGAATGTCATAGATGTTATTGGGCATGTTTTTCATGCTCCTTTCTATTAGTTGCTATGGTTTATTTTGTTGGATGTACATGTGAGTATATTTTGTTCATTATAGTTATAACATCCAATTGTCATGCAAGGCTACTGTCCCTCCAGATCTGTAGTTTCTAAATTTCGAGCAGAACCAGTTTATATTGAGTTCATGAAGCAATGGAACGTTGGGGTTTACATCTCCTTAAGGTACTTAATGCAAATTTGGTGGTTTTTGTGCTTGCATAATACATGAAATAGAATTTTTCAGTTAGTGTGTACTGCTCTCATCATTGCTATTGCCTCAGGTTTCAGGAGATAGCAGGTGCTCTTGATTCTGCGTTAGTTTTGCCTAATCTTGTCCCTGTTCTGAATTCACATTCCGGTGAAGAAGAATCCCGACATTTAACATTAAAATAAAGTGTTACTTTGATGGATTGCTTGCATTCATGCTGGAGAAAAGATGTACTTATTCTTTCTTGTGCTGACAAGTTTCTTCTCTTATCCTTGCAGCTTCTTTCAAGGTCAGTTGAGATTCACTATGGAGTAAAAATTTCATTTCAAATTTTTTGTTTTGTTAATGATTGACTCCTATTTATGATGATTAAAAGATACTCCAATTGGTTGTCTTCTGGATTGGCTGCTCGGAAGGTGGGCAACACAGGCTCCAATAGTGGATATGACTGGGCTGTTTCAGCTGCATCAGACGACTTTGTTTATGTATGCACTATTTTATTGTGTTATGATTTGTCATCATTTACAATATATTACATTCTAATAATTCTTGTTATAGTGGTCTTTGACTTGTGCACTTGTGCTAACTCATGCTTGGTAAAAAGTATTTTCAGTTACCTTGAGTCCAGGTTTATATAGAGTTGTCACATGCATTGCAAGACCTTATGTGTATAACTAGTAAGCTAAAGCCGTCACAAGGACATGACTGGACTTTTTCATAAAGAAATGTAAAAATATGAAATGACTATTCAGATTTCCATAGTAATGTACTGATATGTAAAATCGACATTTGCAGGTCATTCATGATGTAAACTATTTGGCGATTGAGATTTGTGGAGACTATATAGAGCACGTCCTGAAGCTTATTTCTTCCTGCTCTGCTGATGTTCTTGATCTTGTAAAACAGAGCATTTTACACAGTGGAAAGTCATTGCAAGAATTGGAACCTCTGGTTATCAAACTAATAGTAGAGACGCTAGTTGAGAAGTCTGTTGAGGTAAGATCATTAATAGATAGTCTTGGTTGGCTGTAGAAATGAAATTAAATTAGGGTGCATAGGTGATGTTCCTTTTCCTAAATGTTCAATTGATGCAAATGAATGTAATATTTCTCTACATGATTGCTGCATATCTATTTATTTTTCCATATCTAGTTCATCCATTTAATCTGTCTTGTTCATTTATGTAGGATTTGAGGCAGCTGAAGGGAATAACAGCGACTTACAGGATGACTAATAAACCTCTTCCTGTCCGACATTCTCCCTACGTTGCAGGGGTGCTACGTCCTCTTAAGGTCTATACTTGACTAAAGATTGTAGTTGTCACATAAATTCTCGAATCTGGGGAGACAGGGTTCTCAGATACTCAGTTGTTGCATTCAGTTTAACACACACACACCCCAAAAAAGAAATGAAAAGAAAAAGAAAACCCTAATATGCTGTTTATGATGAGCTTTATCATGGCACAGAATACTGAGCTATTGACAACTTTCAGGCATTTTTGGATGGTGAACGAGCTACTGTATATTTGACTAAGGAAACAAAAGAAGAATTGTTGCTTAGTGCTGTGACAGATATAACTAGCCGCTATTATGAGTTAGCTGCCGATCTTGTCAGTGTTGTAAGTGTCCAAGTACCTTTATGATCACCTTACAAATTATTTAAGGAATCGTTATGTCATTAAAAATTCTAACATTCTACTGTTATCAGGCAAGGAAAACAGAGTCATCACTACAGAGAATTCGGCAAGGTGCACAAAGGCGGGCTGGCACAAGCTCAGATGTATCAGATAACAATGTGTCTGACACCGACAAGATCTGTATGCAGTTGTTCCTTGATATTCAGGTATGATTGTGTTGCAATCATCTCTATGTTTCTGTTTCTTTCTTTCTTTTTAAGACATTTATTGTGGATCGAAGATGTGATTTAATTTATGATTGCTTAGTCATAGATATTTACTGGCCGGCAAGTATAGCCATTGATGACATATACTTGTTTCCTACATGATCCACTAGGAATATGCCCACAGCCTCGCTCTACTTGATGTGGACGCAACAAATATATCAGCATACCGTTCTTTGTGGCATTGTGTAGCCCCTCCAGATAGGCAAAACGTAATAGTTTTGTAGAATTTAACGATTTGACTCTGAGTTCTTTGTAGATGTACTATTTCCTTTTTTTTTTTTTTTTGGGAAAATAACAAAACTAACACCCCCAAAAATTATAATAACAAAACTAGCACCCTTGTGTTCAATTAAAATTGAACGACAATAATTTGGACTCGTTCAATATTGAACGTTCAATATTATCCGTTCAATTAGAATTGAATGACGATAATTAGACCTATTTAATATTGAACGTTCAATATTTTACGTTCAAATTGAATATTGAACGTTCAATATTAAACGTTCAATTCTAATTGAACACAAGGGGGTGCTAGTTTTGTTATTATAATTTTTAGGGGGTGCTATTTTTGGTAATTTCCCTTTTTTTGGGAAATTACCAAAAATAGCACCCCTAAAAATTATAATAACAAAACTAGCACCCCCTTGTGTTCAATTAGAATTGAACGTTTAATATTGAACGTTCAATATTCAATTTGAACGTAAAATATTGAACGTTTAATATTAAATAGGTCTAATTATCGTCATTCAATTCTAATTGAACGGATAATATTGAACGAGTCTAAATTATCGTCGTTCAATTTTAATTGAACACAGGGGTGCTAGTTTTGTTATTATAATTTTTGGGGGGTGTTAGTTTTGTTATTTTCCCATTTTTTTTTTGGCCTACTTATATTTTAGTTTTTCGTACTTTTATCTCTCCTACATTAATTAATCCTACAGTACTCTCTCTCTATTAAGTAGTACATAAATGTTTTTACTGGAATTATTCTTATATAGTCCCTAGATTATACTTTAATAAATACTCTATTTTTCTCAACTCAACATGTTCCGCTAGTTAAGTTGAATATGATTTTTTTATTTTGTTGATGAAAAAATTACATTATTTTTGTACTTATTAAGTTTCAAAATTTAAACTTCACAATAGAACATGGCACTAGAATATACATGCCCTGGCAAGCTGTTGAATTTTATTAGTTGGACGTAATTGTGCCTTTTAAACTATACCACTTTTATGAAAAATTTCAAGCCATTGATAAAAAAAAAATTCAAGCCATTGGACGAGATTAGCTATGAGTATTTTAATATGACAAATCATTTTGCTGAGACATTTGGACACATTTTATCCGGTTACAATTTGTAATCACATTTATATCATTTTATTTCTTAGTTTATCAAAATATTTTAAGAAAAATAACAAAAATTTATAATAATAAAAATATAATCTTTATATTCAAATTATATATTTTTACAATTAAAAAAAATTGTTGCATCATTTTTTTTAACGTCGTTCAAATTAAATTGTAGCAATTTTATCCCGTTCAATGTTATATATTTAATGTTGAACATTTAATATTATTGAGGTGTTATTTTTATTATTTTTAATTTTAGTGGTGTTATTTTTTATCATTTTCCAATATTTTATGTATTTTACAAGGTCAAATAACACTAATTAGCATTTAATCTAAAAATAATAATATGCATTATCTTACTCCCACGAAATGACTAATTAAATATCCAAACTGTCTAAAATAAATTCAAAATTTTGGTGCCAACTCATTCTCGGACACTATACAAAATTGCACTTTTTTTTATGCATCCTTGTGAATTGAAATTAATCTTATCAAAATATGCGCATGCAATTATACTGAACAGTTGCTCTAAGCTTTGTTTTGAGTTTTGGTAACTTCATGGCAGGTGGCAGCTGCATTTAAAATTGTGTTCCTGTGTCGAATCATAATGTTCCATAATACATATGAAAAAAAAAAGATAAGGACAGAATTGTAAGTAGTTATAAAAAAAAAATTCAACGTCTATGACACCAATATTACAGGATAATTTGATATTCAATAAGACCTTCATCTAAAACACAAAATACATTGGTAACAATGCACAGAGACCATCATTGCATCATAACTTTGAATTCTTCAAAGTTAAGCACTCCATCTCTATCCAAATCAAACTTGCTTATCATCATTGTGCATTCATCAATTGACTTAGATTCCCCTAATCTACTAAGCATTAACTTCAAACTTTTGGGTGTAATAAATCCACATCCCTCCATATCATACATCCCAAAAGCTTCCTTCAAGTCATTTATTTTCTCTTCCTCTCCTCCTAACTCCATTAACTGAACAAGATCCTCCATTTTCAAGAAACCATCTCCGTCTGAATCCAATGCTTCTACTGCAACCTCTGTCTCTTTTAGCAGTAGCTCTTCACACATTAAGCCTAGTCGACTTTTTAGCTCCGATGGTGAAATCTTCCCATCACCATCTTCATCCAAGTAATGGAAAACACGTTCAAATTCTGTCTGAAGTCTCATCCTAGCTAAAGGAAAACCTCTTTTTATTATTTGGGTATTCACAAATCGTTTGAAAGTTTGGATCTTTGAGAAGGAAACAAAAAATAATTTTTTTTTGGGGGTAGTAAAGTCTAGCAAATACCAAAGATTTGAAGGAAAAGAAAAAAGAAAGAACTAATATTACAGAATGAAGAAGAAAGAAATACAAAGTCTATTGGCCGTCCTTGGATTTTTTAACCATTTTCACAACAACTCTATATGTATGTGCTGGGATGCCGCGTAAACGTTTGAGTTTTTTTTTAACCGACTATCTAAGATCGTGGCCAGAACTTGCTGAGAGCTTTCTAGAGATTAAACAGATATCCAAATTGAAGGAGTTTAATATGTAAACAAAAACAATAACTTGGGTCCCCACTTATTAATTAGGGGTGGCAATTCGTGTCATTCGTGTCGTGTTCGGGTCAACCCGTTTCTGACCCGACACGAACATGCTTAACCCGAACACGACCCGAACAGTAAACAGGTTATGTTTTGCAAACCCGAACCCGTACACGAACAACACGAACACGACCCGAATTTCAATCGGGTTCACCCGAAACCCGAAACCCAAACCCGAACATTTTCAAAACTGGAAAAATCCCTTTTACCATCTAGGTTTACTTTCTTCCATATTTTCATTACAATGAAGTAAAGCTTCACAGAAACTTAAACCCCAACTCATCACACAAAATTGAAATAAAAAATATAACAATACGAGAAACAGACTTCAGAGTGGTGAAGTAAAGCTTCACAGAAGCTTAAACCCCAACTCATCACACAATATCCTACTGATTTTCATAAACTTGAGCAATTTTGATGATGAAGGGACTTTCAAAGACTGAATAATATTTGGACAGACTTCAGAGGAGGGCAGCGAAATAATATTTGGACAGACTGAATAATATTTGTTACTCAATAATTAAATACCTACCATAATCTCATCGCCGAGCGCGAATGGCTGAATAGGAGGACTGGAGGGGTGGTTGGCTGCTTGGGCCTTGGCGAGGGCCGAGGAGACGAGGAGACGAGCGCCGACGTCGAGTGCGAATAGCCGAGTAGGAGGGCTGGAGGGGTGGTTGGCTGCTTGGGCCTTGGCGAGGGCCGAGGAGACGAGCTGTCGGAGCTGATGACTTCACGAGCGCCGACGCAGAGCGTGAAATCGTGAATGGCCGAAAAAATGTTGAACGCTAAAGCTGAATTCGAGAGTGAAGTGTGATATAATGATATTAGGGTTAGTACTTAGTTCAGTTCATGTATTTATATTTTTTATTTTTTATATATATATATTAAAAAAAAAAAAAAAAACAGGTTGAACGGGTCAACCCGAAACCGACCCGAACCGGCCTGTTTTTTTCGGGTCATTTTCGGGTTGACCTGTTTTTGACCCAAAGTTATTTCGTGCGAATTCGTGTCGGGTTTTTCGTGTCGGGTTTCGTGTCATTTTTTCGTGTCGTGTCAAAAATTGCCGCCCCTATTATTAATAAGATGAGAGAAATTTTTAAAAGGGAAAGGACCAAGAAAATGAGAACGTTAACTTTCTAGAAGAAATGGTGCTACGGTCAAAAAGCTTTTGAGGAATTACTAATTTTTTTTTTTGTTAGGAATGTAGTTGGAAACACATTTATAATCACATCAATTAATGCGTCGAACGTTTTAATCACACATTTATAAATAAATTTTTTGACACATGTTATATTATAATTAGTGTGATCGTAAAATCGTAAATACATACATCAATGTGTTTTGGTAAGCCGGTTATGCCGGCGACGAAAGTTTCTATATGATGGGCATGCCACGTATTCTAGATTTCTAGCTAATCTGCCAATGAGTACCATAGATTCCCAATTAATTGGAATGAACTTTTATAAGATTTCTATTTTTTATTAAAATGTATTTCTTTTAAAATTGATCGTATTTATGTTAATTATTTATAAATAATCCATTTATTGAATTAGTTTAACCCATCAATAAAAAAATATATGTTCATTTTTTTTTAACACTAAAAATATATGTTCATTTATATTATAAGAAAAATAAATATATGTTTTTTTTTTCTTCCTAATGATATTAAAAATGAAATTCTATGCATAAAAAAAATTATGTTATACAATTAAATCTTATTCTATCCAAATATATGTTATTTTTAACAGTGTTTTTTAAATAAAAGTTGGCGAGCGTATATTTTAAAAGTCTTTTTATTTCTTACTATTTTATAAATAAAATGAAAAAAAATTAAAGTAAATATTTTTATGTATCAAAATACGACACAAACATAATTTCTTGTTTGTTTGCTAAACACCACACAAACATAGCTTATTGATATGATTTTCCACCTCTAAAGGTGATCCAGAAAACTAAAATACTCGACAATGCGTAGTGTGAGCCATGCATATTGTTTATATATATATATTTTTTTTTAATTTTTCAATCTGTTCTCTGTGTAGATTTGTACGAAATTTTCTTGGTTAATATCTAATAAATTCTTTTAGTTAAATAATATTTATTTAACTTGAGACTTAAAATAGAAAAATGATGAATTTTACTACAACACCAAATGTTCATTTCAATTAATTATTTACCTTAAAAAAAAAAAACAGTAGAAGAAGAAGAAGCAACTTGTAACAATTATCCAAATATTTGAAACGTTTCTTTTCTTAGCACATGTAAACCGTAAATCATGGAAATACTAGTTAATTGTCATTAGGAGAAAGTAAGCCCCTTCGTTATGGTGTGGTAGGCTGATTTTGGGCTAAAATTAAGCCTCAATCACCAAGCTGCCGAAGCAGCATCTTTGTCACCAGATGGGCTGGTGTGAATAAATGTGACACTTCCAAAATTGAAAAATGTAAGCGTTAGTTAGTGAGGGAAAAAAAAAGTTTAGAACGAGAAACAACCTTAAAGCCTTAATTCCAATATGGGGAAAGAAAGAAAAAACCATCACATGACTATCGATTCTTTATTTTCTTTCTTTCTTTAAGTATTCTATGATCCACACTTTAATTAGTAAAAGTTTCAAACAAAATATTTGAAAAAAAAAAAAAAAAAAAACTTGTCCTACATAGGGGAAAAATGATTTTACAGACATGTTTCATTTGTAGCCACTAGGCATGACCAAGACTCAAGAGGTCATGTTTTCCGTGTAGAACAACTACAGAGGAGCCTGTACAAATCTGAGTAGGAACTAGGAAGGTGCAAAAAGGCCTAAATTAATTTCCTTAACAACCTTTGTCTTTATTCACTAGTGTAAGTGCCACGCGTCACTCAACCCGTGCACCTTCCTAAAGAAGCCCCTTTGCATGTTTAGTTCTCAGTGTTCTCCAAATGCCATTCGCTTTTATACAACACTTTCTCAAACACACAGCGGCTCACATAGAGAGAGAGATGAGTAATGGAGGGGAGGCATTGGTGGTTTGCAGTGATAAGAATATGGGAGCAGGAATAACAATATGGGGTTTGGAAAATGGGAATCATCTTCTTCACATACCAACATGTGCTTCATCTCCTCATGGTTTGTTGTGCTTGAGAAACCAGTTTCTTATTGCTTCTCAAATTCACAAGAATGGCTCTGTTGGTGGCGGAGCCATTTTCATTTGGCCCTTGAATAAGGTAATTTAATGTCGTCCATGTGTTTGTTGAAAGTAGCTAGGATTTTGACTTCATCGACTTTGATTGTATTCATAAATAATATAACTCTCAAATGGTTATGATTCATAGGAGGATTTACCCAATTGAAAAAAGAAATTTAAAACATATTCTTTGTTTTTCCTTTTTTCCAGCCTCAAGCTCCTGTCCGGAGCTACCCTTTGGAGGCTATTGGGCCGCTTTCCTGCTCAAAGGATGGTGTTTATCTTGCTGGTGGAGCTCTATCTGGAAATGCTTATATATGGGAGGTCATTAAAGCAATTTTACATGTTTACTATCAAGACTTTCAATTTTGGTTCATTTGACTAGTTTAATTTTTCTTTTTTTGTTCTTCAATCCACGATTTTTAGAAAATTGTTGTTGAAAATTCACATTAAAAACTCACATGTCTTGCACATAGCTTTACAATTTGACACAAATTTGTACTTTCAATGTGTTTTCCTCATTAATATCATTTTCTAAAGTGGTTTGCTAAAATAGTTGATTGAATCAAATCATGAGTGCAAATTGAATTTAATGAAGAAAAAAGGGGAAAAAAGAGAGTTAAAAGTAGTAAATTAAAAAAGATAGTTAAAAGTAGTAAATTGAAAAAATATTGAAATTTTAGTTAGTTTACTTTAATATATATTATGTGATATGTTTCATGTGGTAGACCGCAGTTAAGCAATTACAATCCATTGAAAATGAAACCTTTTGTGCTGCAGTTAAGCAATAATAAACCATTGCCTTAGATTTTGAAGCTGCGTTGGTCTGGTTAATATGGGCCAAGCGTCACTTTTTCAATGAGTTGAATAATCCAAACATGGTTCCTAAAATAACTGAGAAAATGTGCAGGTTGCTAATGGAAAATTGATCAAAAATTGGCGCGCTCATCATAAATCATTGAAATGTATTCTGTTTTCTGATGATGGTTCACTTCTTATTTCTGGTTCAGATGATGGTGTGATCTGCATTTGGTCTCTAATTAGGTAAAGACTGAATCTTTTTCTCGTGTATTTTCTTGGTACAAGAAATATGTTAAGATGATGATACCCTTTTCTGATGAATTGTTTGAAAGTTTGCTAGCTATTGAAGATTCTGAATGCTTGCCTTGTTTATTACATTGTTCATCTGAGCACAAGTCTTCTATAACTGGTATGTCAACAACATCAGGAATTTCATCTTCAAATCTGGTGTCAAGCTCCCTTGATGGAACATGCAAGGCAAGTATTTAACCAAAATGAGAATCTTAAAGTACTCTTAGTCTAATAAACCCACAAGTCAGCATTGACATTTCTTCTTACTCTAATTGAATTATTACACATATGATAGGTATGGGATTTGATCTTGGGAAGAGCTATACAAACTCACGTTTATCCACTAGCGATAACCACATTTGTTCTTCATCCAGAAGAGCACCTCTTATTCTGTGGAAGTTTAGATGGAAGAATTTTTATGAGCAATTTCGATATAAGACTAGTGGGGGATCCTTTTGTTGCCACAGAAGCTCAACCTGTTGTGCTTCAAGGACACAAGTAATGTATGATATTTAAGTTTTTTGATCCTTTTGAGATAAAACCTCCTCCGCTTACAAGAATAATAAATGATACAGTGTATGATTTTGATATATAATAACAATAATAATATTATTATTATTATTATTATTACATGATGGACGGACCTAGAGGAGGGCACTTTCTTTCTCTACTCGTTTTAATTGGATGATTTTTTTTTTAAATTTTATATTCTTAGTCCTTTTTTGTCATACAAATAAACTAAAAAATTGACTTACTATTTACTTTTTAAAACTTGTTAAAAGACACGATGACCCATTTTATAGCTCGCAATCTTTATTTAAGTTTTTATTGTTTAGCATTTTAACTTTTACACATTATAAATTCTACTGTAACTCTATTTTTTAATATATATATATATATATATGTTTGTTGAGATTTTCACCTCGTAAATATTTAGGAATATCTCTGGGGGTCCCCTCTCTTAGCTCTTACGGGCATGTCAATAGAGGTCCTGGCCTTTGGCTCTTACGGGCATGTTAACAGAGGCTCTGGCTTTGGTGGAGGTTAACAGATTCCTTTCGCCCCCCCCCGGCTTCGAACCTGTGACCTAACCCTTAAGTACACAGATTCAATGAAGCTGGTACCATCTGTTAACCTCCACCAAAGCCAGAGCCTCTGTTAACATGCCCGTAAGAGCCAAAGGCCAGGACCTCTGTTGACATGCCCGTAAGAGCTAAGAGAGGGGACCCCCAGAGATATTCTTAAATGTTTATGAGGTGAAAATCTCAACAAACATCAAAAGGCGCCCTTTGTTGTCGAAGCGCATACGCACCCGACTCACTGAATATCCCCATGGGTTCCCTCTCTCCGCTCTTACGAGCATGTCAACAGAGGTCCTGACCTTTGGCTCTTACGGGCATGTTAACAGAGGCTCTGGCTACAGTGGAGGTTATTGGGTTTCTTTCGCCTTCCCCAGGCTTCGAACCTGTGACCTAACCCTTTAGTACACAGATTCAATGAAGCTGGTACCATATGGACTATAACCCAATAACCTCCACTGTAGCCAGAGCCTCTGTTGACATGCCCGTAAGAGCCGTAGGCCAGGACCTCTGTTGACATGTTCGTAAGAGCGGAGTGAGGGAACCCGTGGGGATAATCAAAGAGTCGGGTGCGTATGCGCTTCGACATAAAAGGGCGCCTTTTATTGTTTGTTGAGATTTTCACCTCGTAAACACGAGGATATTTCTGGGGGTCCCCTCACTTAGCTCTTATGGGCATGGTAACAGAGGTCCTAGCCTATGGCTCTTACGGGCATGTCAACAGAGGCTCTGGCTTTGGTGGAGGGTAGTAGATTCCTTTCGCTCTTCCCAGGCTTCGAACCTGTGACCTAACCCTTAAGTACACAGATTGCGTGAAGCTGGTACCATCTGGACTCTGTTACCATGCCCATAAGAGCTAAGTGAGGGGACCCCCAGAAATATCCGAAGTGTTTACGAGGTGAAAATCTCAACAAACAATATATATATATTATTTTATTTTATTTTATTTTTTTCTGGTTTAAAAACCAAATGTAGCAATCAATCCCTCTTTAATAAAATCCAAAAATATAAATTTGTTGTATTTCAAGTAGACAGTTACATTCATACAAGTTTATCTTTAAATTTCTTTTGAAAATAGTTTTTTCAAGGTATCTAATGTCATTCCTAACTAAAAGTCTAAAAGTAATATTCCTTTTAAATTAATGAAGGTTGATGTTATTCTAAAGTGGAGAAAAAAATAATTGGTGTTTCTCTCCATCAATTTTCTGGGTCCATCCATGTATATATCAAAATTCATTCATTTGTCATAAGATATGACACCATCAAATCTATTTTCTTAACTTTCAAGTTGCTCTTGCCCAATGCATATTATCAGAACTATCAATATTCAAATTCATAACTAAAAGTAGCCAGTTTAACCTGCAGTTAAAACATGTTCTGTTACTATATACCGCATAAGTTTGGTTATAGTTAGCCGTACTAATGATCCATTATCCTTACAGCCAGTCAGTGACGGCCTTAATGTTTAGTCGGTCGGGTATGGTATCTGCTTCTTTGGATCGTACCATTTGCCTTTGGGATGTCAACAGTAAGACAATTATCAGAAGATTCAACCATCAGAAAGGTAATACAATCTCTAGCCCATATCTGAAATTGTGTGTCTTTCAGGCGGGGTGATACTGGATTTTTGGTTTTACCTTGTGCAATTTCATGCATTTTCTATAATGTCCCAGGCACTGATTATTGAAAGAATGAATTTGAAATGTTGAATCAATACATTATAGTAAAGAAGCTCACCAAGTTACAATTATGGGATTGTACATATGCTTGTATCCATAGCTCAACTCTGGGTTAGATGCTTATGATCCTGTCAAAAAGAAAAACAAAATTTTCCTTGTCCTGCATATTTCTTATGAAACATGCATAGGCTTGCATACAAATGCATATGAAAATAAAAATTCATGTGGATATTCATCATATTCTTAAATAAGATATTTTTTTTTCATCAATAAGCAGGACCAGTGACTAATTTGGCAGTTATTCCACGGTCCTCGTTACAAGCTTTGTCAAACCACCGAAAAGTCTTAAATACATGTCATGTTTCTATGCTGGACAAGTATCCTCAGCATGCCAATGCATCCAAGGAAAAATTCACTCTTCTTTCATCGTGCTGCTCCCTTGCAGATAGCAAAGGATCTGTTGATTTTCAAAGTCCTGATTCCTGCAGACAAATCCTTGACTTGGAGGTCTCATTCTTCACTCTATTTTTGAATCATACCATTGTTTGATTCAGTGCACACTGTAAAGTTTAACACAGGTATTGTCTGCCTAAATGTTACTTCATTTTTTGATTTACGCAGAAGAAATGGACACCAGCAGCGATGCAAATGAAACTGGAAACATGTATAGAGAGTCGGATGTGGGCAACGAGAATGACAAAGCATGTCATGGCAATGAATAAGCATTTGCAGTCACGTTTGCTAGATCTGATGCAGAGCAGGTTGTTATGGTCCATGGAAACTGGCTCGCAGCCATCAAAAAAGATGAAAAGGTTCCTGGTTGATAGTTCCCAGCTAGAAGAGGAGGATCAGCCACAATCCTCATGTTGATCTTTCAATATGGTTTTATGAAGAATTGTATTTCTTTCAAAACATGATTTGTTTATTCTCATCAATAGCTCTAAACAAGCTTGCACAGTAGCTCGTTGGGTCTACCTGTCTTTGTTTATCGTCTATGTAATTATTTTTTGTTTTGTTGGAGGAGTAGCAATTTGAACCGATAACAATTACAAGAGACTATTAGAAAATCATATGCTATGGAGAAATCAGTTTCTTTTTTTAGTACTTGTAGTAGTACCAGGCAAAGTCCAATGTAACTAGCTGAAATTGTTCTCTTGTTAATGCCTAGCCAAGGGCAGAGGACAAATGAACAATTAATGCATTTCCGAATACCAATTTCAGAGTAAGAACCAAAGCGAAAAATATAACACAGTTAACTAAATACGAAATTTAACGCTATCCAACAAATAATAATCAAAGCCATAAATAAAACATAATAAATTTTACGTAGTTAAGGAATATGCCTATTCCAGGAGACTTCTGCTTTCAACTTCCCCCATAATCTAAAGGAACATTACATTACGTCAATAATTTCAAAACAAAACAAAAATACAATTTTTGGTAACCAATTAATTCACACGATGGAATTCATAAGATTGTTTAGATCTTATTAAAATTGACAGAATGTTTAATGGAGGGGCAGAGGAAGGAATAAATTACTAGGGGAACTGAACTTTAAAGTTTAAAATTTTATACAAAGCGAAAATTTTATACAAGTTTTATGGTGAACTTTTGTCGATCTAACAATTAAATTTTTATATCATATTATAACAAAATATAAAATTAATACTAAATTTATTATTTAAAATTAGACTAATTGAATACATTTAATTACAAGGGACTTAAAAAAGTATAAATTTGAAAGCAATTATACAAATTTATATTTAAATAGAAGACCAAAGAAGTATTAAAGCCAATAATCAAAACTGCACGTATTGAATACATATATTTCTACTTATTTGTTTGATCTTAACCATGGATAGTTAATCTAGGAACCTAAATTGAGCCCAATCTACTTAAAGTGAGAGTGTTTCGTTCTAAAGTTCGATTAAATTTGAATAAATTTTGTATTATTTAACTTTTGAAAAATAATTTTAAAGTTTAATTTAAAGCCGACTAAAAATGCAAGTTACGTTTATATATACCTTCATATATCTTAGGTGTTATTAATAATTTATTGCATTATTTTAAATTCTAACACTAACATAACTTAATTCAAAATAAAATAAAAAAATTTATGCTCGAAATATTGCATTTAAATGAAAGATTTAATTCAACTTAAATAAAAAATAATTTATATTCTATAATATTCGACCAGATTCAAAGTTTTAAGATTGGGTCATCTTACCTTCTTAAATTTACATTGACAGGTAATCGCTTAAAAAATTCCCTGAAAAAAAAATTTAAAAATCATTTTTTGTTGATAACAAAAAATTCCGGTAGATGGAAATAAAGCCATCAGAGAGAGAGGATTAATCTTCTTTGAGTTTCTTTTTTTAATTAAAATGTGCAGTTAAGTCACTTTAAAAAGAGAGATAATATTTTAGTATTTTTTTTTTTATTATAAAAGAAATATTTTGATAATTTTTTTAACAATACTGTTAAAAAATGGTTGAAAATAACATGTCCATATCACATTTAATACAGAAGAATTCCCTTTTTCATAGCAGCTGATGAATCTGATTTTGACAAGAAGCTACTCGATAGTACTTCTCTGGTTTCAGTTCCTTTTTTTCTTTTTAAGGCGAACCTATTACATCACCAAGGGAAGAAGTAGCGCTTACCTTTGTTTTTTTTTTTTTTTGCATAAGTTGAGATTCTCCTGGGCAAGGTCAAAGATGATGGTGAGTCCATGTTATCTTGTCCGCTGGTGCTTTTTGTACCAAGGGACACTGGCAAAAAAGAACTAGAGGATATATTTTGTACGCAAGTTAGCTGAAATTTGAATTCGTAAAGTCGCTAATTCCTGCCTGGTTTGTTGTCAAGGATGGATCTTGTATTCCAGATAGAGTTGATCCTGATGCCTGACCCAGACGAGTCCAAAATAATGTCAAACTATCAATTGAGAGCGCACGGTTTACATATCATGGAGAATAAGAGCCAAGATTTTGACCTGTTTGGAACTTGAGCTAGGTTTTCAGTCAAAAGTAGGATGTTTATTGCCTGCATCCTCCAATCTCTTGTTAGATTATTTATTTACATATATTTTTTAACAGTGCTATTAAAAAAAAAATTTGAGTATTCTTTTTATAATAAAAAAGTACTAAAATATCCTCTCTCTATTTTTTTTTTTAAAAGGGAGTTAATTGTAACTTCTAGCTTAAAAAGGGACTCTGTTTTACCCCAGAGAGAGAATGCAGAAGAGAAGGGACCTTATCGTTTCAAGTTTTAACCACGATTCCTAACTAAAACCCTAGTCATCCCAGCAGTCATCTTGAGAGGACACCTTACTACGCAGACATAACTCAGAAAATCAAACAGAGAGACCATGAAATCAGGCACTTCCAACATGGCGCGGTTGAAATCTATTTCGCTTTGCTCATCCACTGTTCTCAGTCTCCATGGACACACAAATGGTACATTTGGGCGTTTTGATCGCGAACTTTGGGATTTCAGCTCTTAACATTTTTTGGCTATTTGTTATGAAATAAAGTTTTTTTTTTCCCCCTCTTCCTCTCTTTATCATTATATGATAGTTTTTCTGAGGTTAATTAGTGGAATTGACTACATGCAGCTTCTTTGCTTTATAATAACAGAGTGTCTTGTCCCAGAAAACCATCTTCATCCTCCGGGGTAATTATTCTTAAAATTCCATGTATCTATATATGCTAATAAAATGTCACATTTCATTTGCAAGTTTTCTTATTCAGTAAAAGAGATCACTTTATTGCTTGGTTTATCTGCTGCCTAGGATATACTGGGTGCTTGTTAATGTTTATATATTTAAAAAATTTGTTCCCCCAGTTGGGATCTAAGAGAAGTGATCTTCATGGACATGCATTTGGAGCTATTACAAGTAATTCATCTGTTGCTATATCACATAAGAAGCAAGGTGACGATTGAATTACCTTTTCTCTCTCTCTCTTTAATTTGATGTTTCCTTGCTTTGCGTTAGTGTTATATGTGCTTTGCCCTCTTTGTCATGTAACTTTATGTATTTATTTATGATTTGTGGTTTTATTTACTTCCCCTGAAATGCAGTTGTTAGAGCAGCATTGTCAAGCTTTACTGACTCAGAAGTTTCTGAAGCTACAAACAAGAGAGGCTTACGTGGCAAGTTAAATAAGGTTGTTCTGGCCTATAGTGGTGGTTTAGATACATCAGTCATCGTTCCATGGCTAAGGTATGTCACTGTATTGTGTCTTACAGTAAAAATGACCTTGACAGAAAATGTAGTTAAAGAGTGTAACATGAAATAAATTTTGATAGTACAAGCATTGTCCGTTATGTAAAACATGTTTAGATTTCTTAGAAAACAAGTTATCCAATTTTTTTTTTTTTTGGGAGCTATTCGTAACCAGTTCACCCCATCCAAATCACTGCTTATAAGTTATATCAAGCAGTGTTTTTGGGAGCCTCTAATTTGTAATGTTATCATAAGCATCATACAACCCTTATTAATGCTTGGATGCTTGTTAAAACTATTTCACTGTACAACTTCTTATCTTGCACTTTTGAATGCTTGTTTTGCCATTAACATCTGTTTCTTTTTATTTCCCTTTCAGGGAGAACTATGGCTGTGAAGTAGTTTGCTTTACTGCTGATGTTGGCCAAGTAATGAGGCACCAGCTAATTTCAGTTTTATGTTTTTTTTTTTTCCTTTTCCAATTTGAATGATTGGTTCTTATGTGCTAACTTGCAATTAAAACTAAATCTGTAGGGCATAAAAGAATTGGATGGCTTGGAAGAGAAGGCCAAGGCAAGTGGTGCCTCTCAGTTAGTAGTGAAAGACTTAACTGAGGAATTTGTGAGAGATTACATATTCCCTTGCTTGCGAGCTGGTGCCATTTATGAGAGGAAATACTTGCTGGGAACTTCAATGGCTCGCCCTGTTATTGCTAAGGTAATATTCAATACTCGTATCTTGTGCTGAATCTGATGTTGCTTTGCATTGTATAGACCACATTGGTTGATGCAAATTTGAGAAGGAAAAATAATACAGAAACTCAACGATATAAAAATTGTTTTTATGTTCCCAAGTTCACTTATTCTCTTCCTTTGTTAATTCCCATTTATACATGGAGGGTTTTTCCTCTCTCAAAAGTTCTTTCTACCATCATATTTCTGTTAATGGAGATTTTCTTTAACAGGCCATGGTGGACGTTGCTGAAGAAGTTGGAGCTGATGCTGTTGCTCATGGATGCACAGGGAAAGGAAATGATCAGGTACAATGTGCAATATCCTCACAGTATGAGTTTATGACAACATTGCTAGTATTTCTTTTAACTTTTCTGTCTTTTCCTCTCAGGTTCGCTTTGAGCTTACATTCTTTGCTCTAAATCCAAAACTAAATGTTGTTGTTCCTTGGAGAGAGTGGGATATCACAGGTAGAGAAGATGCTATTGAATATGCTAAGAAGCATAATGTCCCTGTTCCAGTGACAAAGAAATCCATATACAGCAGAGATGGGAACTTATGGCACCTTAGTCATGAGGTAATCTCTCTCTTTTTTCACTTGCTTAAGGTGTTATGTCATCCTTATATTGCAGTTTATATTTTCTTCCATACTTTAGTTCTAGTTGTACATGTTGGTTGAAAGCTAAACATGCTTTTCCATGTGTCATGAACTTATAATTGGATTCTATACCCATTAGTTGCATCAGATTCCAATACTGGCCTTGTTCTTATATTGGTAACTCAATATCGGTTTTGAAATTGCGTTTTTATTTTGGAGATTTATGCAATGCTCTGCAATAACATTTTGCATATATCAAGGGATAGAAATTTAACTAAGAGTGTTGAATAAGTTGTTTATTTAACTTTTTTTCAAATTAAAGAGGCTTTCTAAGCAATCTGTTAGGCTAAAAGGTTTGTCTTTCACATGGTTGTTGCTTTTTGACACACATGTAATTATCTGATGCCCTCCCCAAATTCTTGCACCCATTATTATATTTTATCTTGTACGGATCATTTCTGCTGTTTCCATATATTTGTATCACTGAAGGGTGACATTTTGGAAGATCCTGCAAACGAGCCAAAAAAGGATATGTACATGTTGACAGTGGATCCGCAAGATGCAACCAATGAACCTGAGTTAGTTACTTGTTTCCACCTCAGTTTCTATGTTACTACCTTTCAATATTGTATTTAAATGAAGAAAAATTTATCATAAGTACATTTCTTGCAGATATGTAGAAATTGGATTCGTCTCAGGGATTCCAGTTTCAATCAATGGGAAGGAGCTATCACCAGCATCTCTACTCACTGAACTCAACAAGATTGGTGGGAGGCATGGAGTCGGCCGTATAGACATGGTTGAAAACCGGTTTGTTGGTATGAAGAGTCGTGGAGTCTATGAAACTCCAGGTGGTACCATTTTGTTCACTGCTGCTCGTGAGCTGGAGTCTTTGACACTGGATCGAGAATCAATGCAAGTTAAGGACTCTATAGCCCTTAAATATGCAGAACTAGTGTATGCAGGCAGATGGTTTGACCCCCTTCGCGAGTCCATGGATGCATTCATGGAGCAGATCAGCAAAACTACGACTGGCTCGGTTACTCTAAAATTGTACAAAGGGTCTGTTAATGTTGCAAGTCGGAAGAGTCCTTTTAGTCTATACAGGCAGGACATTTCATCATTTGAGACTGGGGACATATATGATCAAGCAGATGCTGCTGGGTTTATTCGGCTCTATGGTCTTCCAATGAGAGTACGGGCAATGCTTGAAAAGGGTATTTGAGTAGTTTATTGGTTTTGTAGAAGCATTTGTACTCAGTTGGACTATGTAAAAGATGGTTAAGTGACTTTGTGTTGCCCTCCAAGTAGAGCCAGTTTCTCGATCTCTGAATTTGTTCTTTATTGTGAAATTTATTGGCATGTTAAGAACTTAAAGAATTTACCAAGCCATGACGACAAGTTAGGGCGGGGATGGGGATGGATTTGCTGCTGACAGTATATAATATTTTTATCTTCGAGTCTAATTTTTTCTGAAACATCCCTTCAGGACAGAAGCTCTAAAGCATTGCCTTATGCTCCACCATCCTCGTCGACCGCTTCCAGCCTTTGTCGCTGCAGCAATATAAATAATTTTTAATTTTTTTTAATAAAAACAAAGGGTTTAGATTAAAGAGTTCCGGTGTATCAAAATGCAAGAATCGCCTATTTTTCCGTCGCATGTTCTGTTAAGAGGAAGACATCGGCTGGTGGAGTATACCATTAATTTCATTGGTTATTATTAGTTACTGTCTTTATTATGTATTTTGTGTTTGTATTTTTTTTTTTTAATTACATTAATTTTAAATTATATTGACTCAAAATTATCATTTATAATAATAATAATTTCGCCCGAGCAACACAGTACGTTATACGGATTTTTATATAATATTATACCATACAAATATGACAATATACACGTTAATCCAGTTGGATATGACAATAACAGATCAATCATATATACATTAGAATCTTGACCCCAAAAAAAAAAAATTATATATATATAGAATCACATGATTTTTTGAGTTAATTTTTGCCAATGACTTCCTTATAATTTGTGGACTAAAACAAATTGGAAGATAATAAAACATACTTCAATCTCAAAATTCAATTATTTTGCTCCAAAAAATATCTTTCCACTTCGTTGTCTCAGATTACTGTTCGATTACTACCTCACTCCACTAGCTAGTAGCTACTTCCCTCCGCCAAGTTCTGCAATGAAATCGCTGCCGTTCAATCAGCTTTTATGCTTCGCTCGAAGTCGGTTCTACGGAGCTACGGGTTCCTCTGCCGCTTCTTCTCAACCACTTTTGGACTATGATTACTACAGCAACCGAGTTGGTATCGAGCCACTTGGTGATCAAATCGCCTTGTGTCCAATGGCTGACTTGGAAGGTTCAGTTTCAATGAGAGGAGTGCACTGGGTGTTCATTGGTAGTCCTGGCGCCAAGAAGCGCATGTACTTGGAGAAGCTCGCGAAGCTTCTCGAAGTTCCTTACATTTCCATTGCCACTCTGGTTCGTCAAGACCTTAACCCTCGGTCTTCACTCTACAGACAGGTTTTTCAGTTTCCTCTTTTGAATTTATACTTTTCCTTCGTGTTCGTTTGGAATTGTTTTTGAGTCACTATTTTCTATTCTATGAAATTCTTTGAATTATGTGGTGGAATTGGGGTTTTAATTTCCTGATATTATGCTTGTTAATAATGAATCTTATGCATGGGTCAATAATCAGAATGATTGGCCAAAGTATGTCATTGTTTTTCTTTTCAATCCCTATTGCTTCAGCAATATGCTCTACTCAAGGGACATGCTCATGATTGTTCTTTCTTTGTTCCCTGTCTTGTAGATCGCTAACGCTGTGAATAGGGGAGAACTTGTTTCAGAGGACATAATATTTGGGCTTTTGTCGAAGAGGTTGGAGGATGGGCACTACATCGGTGAAAGTGGTTTTATACTCGATGGAATTCCCCGTTCCCAAATTCAAGCTGTGAGTGTTTTCCTTTGAAAAACTACCTAAAATAACATCTTTTAAGACTCATAATAGCAAAAACATCATCATTCTCTTAAATTTGGAGTCAGTTGGTTTCATGTGCTATTTTCCGGGAGTTATATTTGTTATTTTTACAATAACTTTTATATGTGACAGTTATTACATGAAAAAACTTTACTAGGGAGTAGGGACCATATCAACCTCTTTACCGACTTCATGCGAAATTGCATTTTTTTTATTAGGGGAAATAAAAAGCTGGCAAAGTGGTAACGATTTACACTTTCCATTCTAGGAGATCCTTGATCAACTTATTGAAATTGATCTGGTTGTGAATTTCAAATGCGCAGAGGATTGCTCTCGGAAGTACCAAAGAGGTATGGTACTATTTTTCTTTCGTTGCCAGGAATCTCATGATCCTAGTAATTGTCAGCCTACCAAATACCAATTCCTTACGTCCATAGAGCTCATTCAACATATTGTACTGCTAAATACAGATGGCGTCTGGAAAGAAAAATTTCGAGTTTTTGTGGAACAGGTAGTCCTACCCCTTATCTCTCAATTTGTTTTTGTTCACAAAATAGAGAAAACAGAGGAAAAAGAAAAGAAAAGGACATAATCTAAAAACACCGTGCCATACAGGGGTATTTGCGGTCCGGTCCGATTTTTAACAAAAATAATAACTAAATCAAACCAAACATATTATTTTAACCAAACGAACCGAACCAAACAGATTGGCTAATAAAATTTCAAAACTAAACAGTCCAATCCAATTTGGTCCAGTTTGATTAATGATTTTTTTTTACTTTTTTTTTTAATACAAATGCGATTTTTTGTTTATATTAATAGACATTGATATTTAACTTTGACTTTTGTTTTTCGTCATCTCTTCTATATCTTCAGTTTCTTCTAACTTTCTCGCAAGGAAAACTTAGAGGACTTTATTGTGAATTTAAAGTGTTCTTCGTAATCTAATCTACAAATGATATAAATGTCCGTCTACTTATAATAAACAAAGATTATTGAAAGTAAATTAAACAGAGATTTTCAAAGACTAATCCTTTTGGTAAATATTTGCTTACCCATTTCATATAAACAAAAATCAGAAACCAAGAGAAGGTTTTAGTTAAACAAAAATCAGTCCTAGAACCTTTCAGAATTTCAGATTATTGTTTACTCAACATTAATCTATTACTTGTTCCTTTCATGACCGGTAGGAGTGGCGGGCTGGCTGGAGGGAGCTCGCGTATGGTAGGGGTGTCCAAAAATCACCAAATCGAAAAATTGAATCAAATCGGGCCGAATTGAACGATTTTACAAGTGAAACGATCCGGTCCGATTTTTTATTTTTCAAACTATAGACTAACGGTTTGGTTTAGTTTTTTAAAATTTTAAACCGAACCGAACCAAAAATTAAAATTATTTCTCAAACTGTTGATTAATCGCAATTATCCCATATTCCCAATCCCTCGAACCCTAAGAATTTGACCACCACCAGCCAGCACGTGCCCTGCCAACCAGACCGTCGCTCCGGTCAGCTCCTCCAACCAGCTCTATCCCGTACGCGAGCTCCCTCCAACCAGCCGCCAGCCTGCCACTCCTGCCGGCCATGGAAGGAACATGTAATAGATTAATGTTGAGTAAACAATAATCTGAAATTCTAAATGGTTCCAGGGTTGATTTTTGTTTAACTAAAACTTTCTCTTGGTTTCTGATATTTGTTTATATGAAATGGGTAAGTAAATATTTACCAAAAGGGTTAGTCTCTGAAAATCTCTATTTAATTTACTTTCAATAATCTCTGTTTATTATAAGTAGACGGACATTTATATCCTTTGTAGATTAGATTATGAAGAACACCTTATATTAAAAAAAAAAAACAGATAAAGGAGTAATCAGAAGGGTTGGTGATCATAAATACTTGCGAGAAAGTTAGAAGAAACTGAAGGTATAGAGGAGATGACGAAAAACAAAAATCAAAGTTAGAATCAATGCCTATTAATATAAACAAAAAATTGCCTTTGTATTAAAAAAAAAAAAAAACTGTTACCAAACCAGATTAGACCGTTCGTTTTAAAATTTTATTAGTCAATCGATTCAGTTTGGTTAAAATAATATGTTTGGTTATTTTTTTTTGTTAAAAACCGGACCGCGGACACCCCTAGTGTGTGTGACAGCGCTGGCTGAAGGAGCTGACCATAGCGGCGGGCTGGCTGGCGGCGCTCGAATTCTTAGGGTTTGCGGGATTAAGATAATTGGGATTAATCTGCAGGTTGAGAAATAATTTTAATTTTATATATATATATATATATATATTAAAAATAAATTTAATTTTTGTTTCGGCTTGGTTTAAAATTTTGAAAAACCAAACCAAACCGTTAGTCTAACAGTTTGAGAAATAAAAAACTCGATCGGACCATTTCACTAGTAAATCGTTCGATTTGGTTCGATTTTTCGATTTTATTTAATTTAGTCTGATTTTTGGACTCTCCTAAATCCTAATGCCATAGACCATAGTACTTTATCTGTTATGTAGATAACGATTGTTTAATTTGGTATTAAAAGTGAAAAAAGAAACGTCTCGCTTGTTACTTATGCAGCAATGTGGGATTGTTATTAAATCTTGTTATTTTCATTTTTCACCATATTATCCAAAGAAAAATTAAGGTTGCTCAGCTGACATGCTCATATTGCAAGTTTTCAACAGAACGCCATTGTTACTGATCTTTTGTGACAATTTTATTTTAAAGGTTTGAATAGAGTTGATTTTTGATGTATCAAGTGGCAGGAAAAATTATCACTATGATTCAGCATGTGTTAGGGTAAGTACCGTATGCCATATGCTACTTCTATTGTGGTCGCATTAATTCTATTTCTTTTCCTTTCTTACCAGAACAAGAAATTAGAGGATTTTTACGGAAAAAAGAACAAGCTACTCGACTTTGAAGTTGGTAATGCACCTGGTGAGAATTGGAAAGGGCTTTTGGCTACATTACATCTTCAACATTTACATGCTGCTCGCTCACAAACTCATAAACGCACTGCAGAGTTCACTTAGCTCTTGAATTTCATGCTACTTGTCCTACCATTCAGTTTATGGGTTGGATGTAAATAAGAATATCAGAATGAAGTACGTGTATGCGTTCAGAAAAGGGAGGGAAAATTGAGTTCCTGATAGAAGTATCGAGTATGGTTTACTCGTCAGTTCAATGCATTCAACTGATAGCCTAGAGACGACGTTAACTCCTCGATAATATTTTTAATAGAACTACTACAATGAATAACAATAATGCTGATTCACCCACCTTGAAAACAACTCATTTATGTGATACAGTTTCAGATCTTTGATCAACATCTGGAGTTGCCTGGACTTGAGCTGCATACTGTAAATTCCAGAGTACATCCTCGAATGACGGACGGCTAGAATCTGGGCAGATGCATTTATTCATTAGGGAAATCACGATTGACAATGACTCTTGCGAGCACGTTGATAACACAATTGATTCAACTATCTGCTTCCGACCGTCTTGGGTTTGCAAAGAAGCCTACAAAATGCATAATGGAAACATACTTAACCCCAAAAAACCAATCATTTGACCATAACCATGCACACCATTTTTTTCCTCGATCCAAGGACTTTCAATAGAGATTGGAAAATAGAGGAATATTGGAGCTAAACACAGTTAGTTTACCCACTTGAGAAGCTCGGTGCAGGTATTGCTAATGTAAAGCACCAAAATTAGTTGTTCCATAAAATGGAGAAGAATGCACGTGTATCATTTTTCATTCTGAAAAATTTAAATATTTTTAATTGTAGATTGCATATCTAATTTGCATTAAAAGTCTACTAAAGAACATACCATTTCTTTTGATGGGAATGCCTCTCTTCCACCAAATAAGGAAGGTCCAACGATAGCATCAAGTATTACAAATCCGAAGCTGTAAGTATCATCCTCTAAACTTTTCATCTGCCTGAAGGCAAATATTTCCTTGGTTAAATGTCAATACATAACCATTACTTAGTCTGCAGCAAGTAATAATAGCATGCAAATATTTATAGGAAGGAAATTGAAAGGTCTTGCGGAGATAAGTTCCCTATCATTTCACATATTTTAGTAAACATGAAATCTAATATAATATGGAGCCATTTTTGTTTTTGACTTCTTGTATACTACCTGTTGAATCAAATATAATATATATAGATAGGAACAATGTTACCAAAATACTGAAATCACACAGCTTGGGTTGAGTCGCGGACTAGGTCGCTCTCTTTAAGACGTTTCGCGGCTCTGCCCAAAATTGTGCAAGCATACACAGCCTCGTCGTCTCCAGGATAAAACAGCCCAACAAAATTCTGTCTCGGAGTTACACTGCACTTGATGAACTCCGGAATACTACACCCTCTAAAACAACTTGTTGCTCGGAAACTAAAAAGAAATTTATTTTCTGAAAATTTGTATTGCTCAATCGTTAGAGCGAGATAGAGAGTTGAGAACTGAGGGATAATTTTGTTGAAGAGAAGAGATTGTTGAGTTGTGAAAATATGAGAGCTGAAGGTCTCTTTTATAGCTGAAAATTAATCCCAACGGATACAGAAATAACGGTCATATTAAATAATGATTTTTGGTAACGGTCATAAGAAATAACGGTCACATTTGTTTTTGGTAACGGTCATAAGAAATATCTGACTGTTGGAAATAATATAATTAATGATTAAAAAAAATTTATATAAAAAATAAATTGCCACCTCACCTCACACGCACGCTCGGCTCGGCACGGCCGGCCGGTCGGACGGCGGCGGCGGCGCGCGCGTGTGTGGTGGACACACAAATGCCTAGGTCCTCTCCCCTTCCACAAAAGTGGGTGCCCCTTAGGGCCCAATCCCATTAGCATATTTTTCCTCTTATAAACACTTCTTGAGAGGAGTTCAAAATCAATGTGGGAGAAGAGCAACATTTGGTTTTTAATTTTTATTCAAATTCATTTACAATTTCCAACAATCCCTCACTTGAATTTTATATAAAAAATAGTTTTCATCGAGCAACCGATCAATCAAAAATATAAGATTGTGCATAAGCAAAAGGTGTCTATCGACTTGAACCTTTGCATAGTATTGATGCTTTAGAATATACTAGAGTGACTCGTAGTCTTGAACTCTATCTCTAACAACATCACACACACAACCTTTCCAAGGTGTAGTTCCATAAGCCCGTGCTTTACGGCCATGCACGTGTATCCCAGTATAGTGAATGCTCTAGTAAATTTTGCCCAAAATTTCATAGGAAGCGGCCACACTTCCACATTCACATAGGTGAGTCTATTAAGAGTACTCCTGTAGCTAAGTACTCCACTCCACATAGAGTATAGAACTCATTAAGAGTTAACAATTAAACTCATCCTTTTATCGCTTCAGGACTTCATGCTTCTAACAGTATAGAATGAGACTCATTTTAGCATGATTCATCTCATATCACTTCATGACTTGTTATTACCCATTGAACTTATTTCTTGGGATCTCCAGTCTATAAGTCGGGTTACCATCACAAGTGACTCTTCATTCCAAGGGCATTAGTCCCATTCCTTTCGAGGTTTTGAAAACCTTCTCTCTTGCTAAACCTTTCGTCAAAGGATCAGCCAAATTGTCATCAGTACGTACATGATCCACTCTTACAGCTCCTGCAGAGAGAAATTCTCTAACAGTACTGTGCTTACGACGTATCTGTCGTCTCTTGCCGTTATAATAACGGTTCTGAATCTTTGCAATAGCCGCGGTACTATCGCAGTGGATCAGGACAGCTGGTATCGGTCTTTCCCATAAAGGGATCTCAGCTAACAGACTTCTTAACCAGCCTGCTTCTTCACTAGTAGTAGCTAGTGCTATCATTTCTGACTCCATCGTAGATTGAGCCAAAATTGTCTGTTTCTTAGACTTTCAAGAAACAGCTCCACCAGCAATGCTAAATATATAGCCACTAGTTGCTTTGGAGTCTTCTGAAAGAGTGTTCCAATCAGCATCGCTGTATCTTTCTAAAACAGCGGGAAACTTCTTATAATGTAATCCAAGGTTCATTGTTCTCTTAAGGTACCTCATGACCCTTTCAATTGCATTCCAATGCTCTATACTAGGTCTACTGGTAAACCTACATAGTAATCCCACAACATAAGCTATGTCGGGCCTAGTGCAATCAGTAGCGTAACGTAAGCTACCAATGATGCTCGCATACTCAGTTTGTCTAACACTGTCTCCAGTGTTCTTGAACAACTTTACACTAGGATCATAAGGGGTACATGCAGGTTTGCAGTTAGAGTAATTATATTTTTTTTAAGATCTTCTCAATATAATGAGATTGATCTAGAGAAAGTCCCTCTTCAGACCTAATAATCTTTATACCTAGGATTACACTCGCTTCACCTAAGTCTTTCATGTCAAAATTAGCACACAACATGTTTTTCACATTATTTACAACATGAATATTTGACCCAAAGATTAGCAAGTCATCCACATATAAACATATAATAGTGCAAATGTTATTTTCTGTTTTATGATAAATACATTTGTCACTTTCATTCAATTTGAATCCATGTGAGATAACTAGATTATCAAATTTTTCATGCCATTGTTTAGGTGCTTGTTTTAGACCATAAAGAGATTTATCTAATTTACATACTTTGTTTTCTTGACCTGGGATTACAAAGCCCTCAGGTTGGTCCATATAAATTTCTTCTTCTAATTCACCATTTAAGAAGGCAGTTTTAACATCCATTTGGTGCACCACTAAATCATGGATTGCAGCTAGGGAGAAAAGCACACGTATGGAAGTTATTCTTGTGACAGATGAATATGTGTCAAAGAAGTCCACATTTTTCCTTTGCCTATACCCTTTGGCTACAAGGCGAGCCTTGTACTTTTCAATAGTACCGTCGGGTTTTAATTTCTTCTTTAGTATCCATTTACATCCTATAGTCTTGCAACCAGGAGGTAAGTCAACTAAATGCCAAGTTCTATTAGACTCAAGAGAGTCCATTTCATCATTTATGGCTTCTTCCCATAAGTTGACATCTAAAGAAGATAGGGCTTCTTTAATGGTTTGGGGATCTTCCTCTAAGGTATAAGCATAGAAGTCAGACCCATAATCCTTAGAGGTTCGAGCTCGTTTACTTCTCCTAAGTTCAGTTTCTAATTCCTCATTTTGTTCACTAGATGTAGCTATGGGTAAACTACTAGAAGACGAGCCCCCACTATTCTTTAGTTTAAAGGGAAACCTATATTCATAGAAGTCTGCATCATTTGATTCTATAACTGCATGATCTTTTAAGTCATAGAATTTATAGGCTTTACTATTCACAGCATATCCTATGAATACACATTCATATGCTCTACTAGCAAGTTTAACTCTTTTTGGATCAGGGATCCTAACATAGGCTAAACATCCCCAAGTTCTAAAATAAGATAAGTTAGGTTTCTTATTTTTCAAAATTTTATAAGGTGAAATTTGACTAGTAGATTTAGGCACTCTGTTTAGCACATAGCAAACAGTTAATAAAATTTCTCCTCACCAATGGGAAGCAGCACCAGAGTTTAATAAAATTGCAACAACTGATTCAGTAAAAGTTCTATTTTTTCTTTCAGCTTTGCCATTCATTTCAGGAGAATAAGGTGCAGTTTTTTCATGTATGATTCCATGGGTTTTATAAAAGTCGTTGAAAATATTGGAATCATATTCAGTGCCTCTATCACTTCGAAATCTTTTTACTTTTCTGTTAAGTTGATTTTAAATTTCAGTCAAAAAGGTTTTAAACATGTCAAACGCTTCACTTTTATTTTTCATTAGATATACATAAGTATAATCTGAACAGTCATCTATAAAAGTTATAAAGTAGCGTTTTCCATTTCTTGTTAGAGTTCCATCTAGTTCACATATATCAGAATGTATTAAATCTAACGGTTCTGATTCTCTAATTACTAATTTATGTGAAGTTTTGGTTATTTTAGCTTGACTGCAAAAATCGCATTTTTCAAAATCATTCATTGATAGTTTAGGAATTAGTTCTAAGTTGCTCATGTTCTTTATTATTCGTTTATTAATATGACAAAGTCTAGCATGCCAAACATTAAAAGAACACAACATGTAAGCAGAAGAAGATACTTTATTAATTTCAACATTTAATTTGAACATGCCATCAGTGGCGTACCCTTTTCCAACAAATACATTATTCTTAGTAATAGTATACAAATCAGCCCCTATAGTTTGAGTAAACCCAGCCTTATTGAAAAGATAGCCTGAAATTAAGTTCTTTCTCATCTCTGGAGTATGCAGGACATCCTTCAAGATGACAGTCTTTCCAGAGGTAAACTTCAATTCTACCTCACCAGTACCAGCAACTTTAGTAGAGTGAGAATCGCCCAACAACACTTTCTTATCCTCAGACACAGAATAGGACTTGAACATGTCACGATCATAGCAAACATGGCGAGAAGCACCAGTGTCCACCCACCACCCCTCAGATCCACCAACAAAGTTGATTTCAGATATCATAGCTATAAGCTGATCTTCGGTAAGGTTCGCCTGCGGGGCAGGATGATTCCTGTTCCGGCAGTTCCTGGCCAAATGGTCAGGCTTGTTACAACTATAACACATAAATGTGTTATTTCCTAAGGGAGGTTGAGTTCCAGGTCCAGGTCCATTCCGTGGAGGATTTCTATTTTTATTATGGTTGTTACGGTTCTGGTTATTATTACGATTATGAAATTTCATGTTTCTTCCTTTAGGTTTTAGAATTACAGAAGAAGGTTTTTTATTGGTAGTATTATTTGAGACTACTAGTACTTCATCTTTTTGATCTTGTTTTCGGGCTTCTTCCTCTATCCTTAGACGGGTAATTAAACTTTCTAGGGAGAATTCTTTAGTTTTATGCCTAAGAACATTCTTGAATTCTTTGCAAGCAGGGGGCAATTTATCAATGATAACAGCAACTTGAAATTGTTCATCTAAAGTCATACCTTCAGAAGTTATTTCATGTGCTATTTTCTGCAGTTCATGTGATTGAGCTTCCACAGACTTGTCATCAGTCATCTGATACTTCATGTATCTACTGACAGCATATTTCTTTGTTCCAGCTTCCTCAGTGTCATACTTCTTTTGAAGAGCATGCCAAGTTTCCTTAGCTGACTTATCAGAGTTATAATAGTCATACAAATCATCAGCTAAACCATTAAGAATAAAATTCTTACATAGAAAATCATTTTCCAACCATGTATTTAAATCCTTAGTTGTGGCTTCAGTAGGTGGATTTGGCAAAACAGGTTTTTCGGTAGTAAGTACATAAGCCACTTTTTTCATTGTGAGAAAAAACAACATTTTTTGTCTCCATCTTTTAAAGTGTAGTCCTTCAAAACGAAAAGGCTTGTTGAGATCAGCAGTTAAAATTTCAGTAGACATGGCAGATTGATAACGTCTTAAAATTGTTGAATCAAATATAATATATATAGATAGGAACAATGTTACCAAAATACTGAAATCACACAGCTTGGGTTGAGTCGCGGACTAGGTCGCTCTCTTTAAGACGTTTCGCGGCTCTGCCCAAAATTGTGCAAGCATACACAGCCTCGTCGTCCTCAGGATAAAACAGCCCAACAAAATTCTGTCTCGGAGTTACACTGCACTTGATGAACTCCGGAATACTACACCCTCTAAAACAACTTGTTGCTCGGAAACTAAAAAGAAATTTATTTTCTGAAAATTTGTATTGCTCAATCGTTAGAGCGAGATAGAGAGTTGAGAACTGAGGGATAATTTTGTTGAAGAGAAGAGATTGTTGAGTTGTGAAAATATGAGAGCTGAAGGTCTCTTTGATTAAAAAAAATTTATATAAAAAATAAATTGTCACCTCACTCACACGCTCGGCACGGCCGGCCGGTCGGACGGCGGCGCGCGCGTGTGTGGTGGACACACAAATTCCTAGGTCCTCTCCCCTTTCACAAAAGTGGGTGCCCCTTAGGGCCCAATCCCATTAGCATATTTTTCCTCTTATAAACACTTCTTGAGAGGAGTTCAAAATCAATGTGGGAGAAGAGCAACATTTGGTTTTTAATTTTTATTCAAATTCATTTACAATTTCCAACACTACCTTTTACTTTTCACTCCCTAACCAACTTATATCGAAAACAAGAACACTATATCAAACAAATAAAACTCATTTGAATTTGAACACATGATTAAGAGTTGTATATATAATCTAAAAATTTTCTTAGGTACATAACCTAATTTGTTAGTGTTCCAATGATCGTTCGTCGTCGGAGTCGTTAAAGCTCCAATAACCTATGTGCTTTAGAAAATATTTCTAAAAATGTGTTAAAAAATAATGAGTCAAAAATAAAAGCATCCCTGAAGAGGCTCATGCAATACACTCTATAGTAAATAAGAACGACTTTGATGCAAGAAAAGCCTTACCATGCTTTAAAGCCTTCGTTGTTGGCCTAAAATCCGACAGAAAATACAAAACATAAGTAATATTGGAAGAAAAGAAAAATTGCTAGACCAATCAATCAATAAACAATAAAAACCCTACCCCATATTTATCAGCCTCTTCTGAGACAACGGACAATCCATAGTCACTCAGTTTTGCCATACGATGCTGATTCAGCAAGATATTACTTGTCTTGAGCCTGTTATTGTAAAAGGCAGGTATTACTCCAGTATGTAGAAAGTTCACAGCTTTGGCAACACCAATCAAAACTACTAATCTCTCCGACCAACTAAGTGCCTTCCCAGGACTATTGTCTGTATATCAGTTAAGTTGGGAGATTGAAATCAGAATTGACAAGGCTAAATCTCAATTGAAAACATTATCTAATTATACCTTAATGTTGTAATAAACTCAACTAGTTTGTGGTTTTGGTACTAACATTTGCATGACATGTTAATTTCTTCTTATTAAATGTTCAAGAGTTACCTAAGAGATGATTATGAAAACTCCCATTTGGCACAAACTCATATACAAGATAGACCTTGTTCAGACCATAGTCATCTTGTCCATCACCGGCAAGACAGTGCCCTAGTAGGCATACCAAATGTGGGTGTTGAAGCTTGGAAAGAAGATCCAATCTGAGTTTAAGATTCCGAATTGTATACTTTTTGGACAAAGGCAGACACCTTATAGCAACCTCTGTCCCATTCTCTAGTCTTCCTTTGTAAAGCTGCATAGCAAAGAAGACAAACAAAGGAAAAGGCTAAGTATTCTACAAGATGAAGTGTTAACAGTTTGTGTCAAACTAGCAGTTACTCTCATGCATATGGAAAATGATTATTTAGAGTCAGCAAATAATTAGTCATTATTTGCCTAAATTATCACGTGATTATCCAAGTACAAAATAGTGATACCTTCCCATATGAGCCTTCGCCCATAAAAGCAGCATTATCAAAGTTACTGGTAGCTCTTATCAAATCTTCTAAAGAAAAGGACCGACATGCATGAAGACCCTGTGTGCCTAAATTTGCAGCCTGTGATCTAAATCCTGAATGATACATAGAAAAGAGTTTACTCATCAATCAAGTCATCATGAACAAGTGTTGTGTTAAACTTTGAAATTTAAGTGAAGAATTAGTGTTAAAATTTTGTAATCCAAGACCTACTTGCATTTGTTAAAAGCTCAGAAGTACCAAATCCCCATTTTGAGTTATCTTGAACTGATTTATGCAACAAATGCTGCTCTGAAATTGCTTTACGACAATATCTTCTACAGAGAACATGAAAGCCTAAAGCCAGAAGCACAATTAAAGCAAAAATTCCTAAAACCAACCCCAGAAGGACCCCAATGTCTCTGCCTCTGGATTGTTTACTGATACTCTTCATACCAATTTCCTTGCAATGTGACCGTGCGTGCTGATACTTTAGGTCAGTAGATAGACAATTCCCATCCAATTTAACAATTCTCTTTTTTGATCTAGAGCTCAAACAAAAAGGCAAACCACCAGTGAACCTATTGTTGGATATATCAACAAACCCAAGTTTGCTTCCACAGCTTAAATGTTCTGGAAATAACCCAGCTAGCATATTTGATCCAATATTCAAGTAACCTAATATCAGGCAAAGAAAAAACCTTTGCTGGTAGCATACCTGTAATTTTATTGGATGATAGATCAAGGTGTTGAAGTTTAATTAAATCACCATATTCATGGGGAATCTCACCTGAGAAAGAGTTGTTGCTAAGAGAGACCATAATCAACTCTTTAGGCATTGTAGGTAGTAAAGAATTTAGTTTATTTCCACTCAGATTCAAAGAACTTAAGCTCCCTAAGTTACTAAGACTTGGTAATTGTCCCGATATTTCATTATTAGACATAGCAAGATCAGTGAGAGTAGCTAAATTCCCAATTGATGCTGGAAATGGACCTTTTAACCTGTTTGAACTCAAGCTTAGAATTCTGAGATTGGATAGAGAATCAAACCAACTGGGCACAGTGTCATTCAAGAAATTGTTGTCTATTTTAAGAGTTTGAAGCTTTTCCATGACTGAAACTTTGGGTGGAATTGAACCAAAGATAAAATTTGAACTCAAGTCCAGATATTCAAGGGAAGATAACCTATGAATTTTGTCTGGAATTGGACCCCATATGCCTAAAGACACAAGACTGAGTACTCTCAAACTTGAAAGTCTTGCCAGAGTAGTGAAAAAAGAATCCATAGAGAAGCTATCTGACAATGTCTGATTCGGAATAGCAAATCCGTTGAATTCGATGTCTTTTAGAGGCTCATTATAACCCATAATTCTTAGCTCAGTGACAAGATTATCTTGACATGTGATGTTTACTTTTTTCCCTGAAGACATATAGCAATAATCAGTGGTGTCATGTTCTTTCCAAGTTTCCAACTGGTCTGGGTACTCTAAGTGCTTCTTTAGCTGAAGAAGCACTTGGATTTGAGATGATTGTAGTTGTTGATAAGTACCCAGAAATAAGAAACTCAATGCAAACCATAACAACAACCACAACAAGCTGCAATACCCCATGAAAACTATCTTTGCCTCACCAATAATGCTTCAGGAAGCACTTTCAAACGTCAAAGATTAAATGAAAGAAACCAATTTAGCCTGTATTAGATAAAAGACAAAAAGAGGATTCTTTATATTTTTCACATCTAAAAAAAAAAAAAAAGAAGAAGAAGCAATTTTATCAGCAAAACATAGATAAATCAGTAGAGGTGAAAAACGATCGTCACCATCTTAAAGAAATGCAAAAACAAGATGGGCCTATTTTACCTCCCAAACCCTTAAAACAAGTTTGTAAAAGTAGGGATTTTTCTGTAAGTTGTACAACAGGTGAAGCTGAATCAGAAACAAATGCAGAGACTTGAAGTGCTAGGATGGCGAAAAGAATTTGTGAAACGGGAGATATAACATTTGATTGAAACCAATAGGCTAACCGACATATAGAAAACAGGGGTTAGTAGCAGACGCTTATTGTGTGACTCTGAAATTTTATTCCCTTCAGTTTTTGTTCTTTTATTTTATTAGATAAGGCTCCACTAATCATTGAAGAAGGAAAAATAGCAAATGCTCTATTTTTGTTGAAAATTTTACAGTTGGTTGAAGAAAGTTGGTACATGGATTTAATGCATTTATGGTCTTGTTTCTTGTAGACTGGGTCTTCTTTGAAGCATGAATGGTGTCTGTTTTATGTCCTGCCCACCAAGGTCAAAGGTCAAATTATAACACTGACTGCTGAGCAGTTGAGTGAGAAGTAAGAGTGTGAATCCCACTTTGAAACTTTTTAACTATATCACCTTGTCCGTGAAAATTTTATCACTAAATATGAACTCTGTATTTCTTCTCTGACTCTTGTGGTTTGGATAAGACTTTGGCATGGGCACTTGGCAGAAATACTTCTCTTGCAATTAGCTAGGTCTTAATACGTTTTGAATCTAACTAAATATATTATTACTTCAGCTGATTTGAGTCATGGTTAAAGTATTTGAGCAGTATTGAATACCACTAGTCCTTTACGCACGCTCAGAACTTGCACTAACCAAGTCAGATGTAAAATTTTCTTGGTAAATCACTTGAGCTATATTCAATTCTGACACGATCGATTGAAAATCAAGTGGTCCTCCATGGCTCCATATATACCATCATCATTATCATATTAAATAGCAAAGGTCCAAACCGACTTACCAAGTGCACAAAAACAACTGTCCTACATCCAAAATGGAAATAGAATATTATTTTTTAGCACTACTTGTGGTTTCTAGGTTAATTCACAAATAATAATAAGTATGTAGGATTTTACTCTCTCTTAAAGTAAACCCTCAACTATATATAAACAAAAAGGAACAATAATCTCCACTGGTGTAACTAGTTAATACATCGCTTACTTTGTGAGGTTATAATGTGCATTCTTACAAGTAATGATTCTTGAATTGGAGACATAAATGATTCAAAACTGAAATTAATTATGAGAAAAGCAGAGCTGAGACTTGAGAGAGTCCCCCACATCTATAATCTATAATCTATAAATTAATAAAATGAGTACTGGCATTCCCACGAGGGATCCATATGGAGCAGCAATGGGTGGACACTTTACAAGCCTACTAATCTTATCTGCAAAATCTTATACGAAGAACCTGTCTCCCTGACTATATAGAGTCCTGTTTCTTGGGGAACTTATACTTGAGGATTACCCATATCTTATGAACCGACCCTATTTAATTATTACCCTAATCTAAGGGCAGTTCAGTTTTTCAAATAAATGAAGTCTGGGATGAGTTTGACTGATCTATATTTAGATATTTTGGGGTTGGGGTTGGGGAATGTTTAACTCATTCCATTTGAGCAGGGGACAATCTTTACCATTTCAACTAGAGGTGCCCAAAATCATGACAGATTGGGCTCACATAGCGAAAGCCTCTTCTTTTGATCCAAAGATGGGATCATGAGACCAACCAATTACCTAGTCCTATTTAACAATTTACATTCAGCCTCTAGTTATACATTACAACATTAGTCAAAGAGTGCATGCATGTTTAAAGCCAAAATAATAAAAATGCATTGATGAAAAGTATTATTATATATTGCAAAATACCAACAAAACGTTTTTCCTTTGATACAATTACATTTATCCAACAATAACAGAGGAATAGCCCAGGGAGAACATGATGGGATCTGGGCAGGGATCCCAAAAAGAAAAACTAATTATGAGCTTATATCATTCTACAATGCCATTCAAAAATACTACTCACTACAGACATTCATTTTTATATGAACCGGAGAGCCTTGAAATTCTATCTTGCCTTGGTGTGCCTTAACAACATCTGGGAGAACTTTCTGATGCTTCCTCATCAACTTGTCCACAATATCTTCTCGGCCATTCTGAGCATAGCAACAATGCTGCTATCTTCCTTTATAATCTCTGTGGAAATCAGAAGTTGCAGAACTGAAAACCTTGGTATAATTCTCTTCTCCAAACTATGCAATAAAAGTTCAGGGTTCTTGGAAATAGATGAAGGTATTCAATCTGTTTAAGAATTAAGGCATCAATTTTTTTTATTTTATTTTCTGAAGTAAGCATACACATAGGCTGCAATTTGAATGCAGAATAAATCTCATCCTTTGACAAGCCAAAACTGCCAAATGCTTCCAACTTTTGTTCCCAAAGTGTCTTACTCATTGTTGCCATGGAACAAATGGCTAAACAAAACAATGTATTTTTGGGTTCAAAACCCAATTTTAAAACTTCAATTGTAATCTCCCTTAGATGGTCAATCTTCAAAATCATAGTTTTTGGTTGATTTATGAGAATTTTCTGAACCAGTAACTCAGGCACACCTAGGTTCCTCAACATAGAAAGATTTGGAGGACGCACCTCATCCAAATTTAAATTAAGCATTATGTAGCACGCCTTTATTGCCTTTAAAACATTATCATCTGTACCAAGAACCTGCCTTAGCAACTGGATGCGAGGAATTATTTGGTTTTCCAAACTCCTTTCTATAAAAGAAGGGTATACAGAAGGAAAAAAATTGCAAGCTCGAGATCTGTAAAGCCCCGAGATTTGAAAAAAAAAAAAATTTGGATAAATTGTAACGAAACAATTTTGGACGTTTCATAGTAAAGGATTTTATTTGCACGTCACTGAAACCATGAGCTCTAAAGAACTTAACCATTGAGTATACATCACTATCAAGAATACTCGGGAATTTATTGACCAATTTGACAAGGCTTGATCCTGAGAACCCCAAAGACAGAAACAACTAGACATTAGGCTTAAGTATATCGTCCAAATCAGCTAAAAGCAATGAAGGACGAATGGTGATTATGCTTCTGATGTGAGTAGAAGTAAATCCTAGTGTTCTCAGTAGCTCAAGAACTGCGTCGGGGTTGTGAGTGATTCAATGTGGAGCTTCTTAGAAGCTAAAATAGCTGATTCTAAGGACAACCCACATGATTTTTTGAGATAAGAAACTGTAGAAGACTGTGGGTCAGTGAAATTAGGGATTGATGATAGAGGTCTGGAGATAGTGTTAGAATATCAGTGGCCACTGCAAAATAGTAAAGATCTATACTTCTCATGTAAGAGTCTCCGGCAAACTAAACGAAGCATTGGATTGGGAATAAACTGAGTAATGAGTATAGACAGAATGAGAAATAGTTAACGCTTTTACCTGATTCAAAAGCCAAATCTGGAATGCAAAAACAAGATTTGCCTACTTTATACCTCCCAAACCCTTGACAAGTTTGTAAAATTGGGACTTTTCTGTAAGTTGTACAACAAGTGAAGCTGAAACAGAAACAAATGCAGAGAACGTGCTCGGATGGTGAAAAGAACTTGTGAAACGGGAGATATAACATCTAAATGAAACCAATAGGCAAACCGATATATAGAAAATAGGGATATTGAATAAATTACATATTCATACAGAAAATCAAGAATGGTATGTTATAATATAACCAAAATATATATATATAATATTTATTATCATTTAAATATAACATTTCATAATATAATTAATTAAAAAAATTTCTACAAGCCATAATAATAAATACTTTAACCTCAAACATAATACCAACAAGAATCTAAATAAATTAAAATTTGAAAAATAAAAGCAAAAATAACAATAACTAAAGTTTAACTAAAATTGACCACAAGTTCCACAACCATAAAATATAGGTTAAAAGTAAGCAAATTTATTAAAATAAAAAACCTAAACAAAATGGTCGAGATCCACTACACCAAGTCAGAAACCACTAAGGTTGGCGACAAACCAATAAGACCACCAAACTGAAACAAAAGATGGCAGAGATCCACCCAAAATCATATCAGAGCTTACAAAACCACTAATTGATAGATCAGCCATCAGATGACTCCAAAGAACTGAAAACACCAGCCAATAGAGCAGAGATCTAATACGGCAATTGCAAGAATCATCAGGCAGACAATAAGGCTTGAGAAAGTAGAGACCCTCGATCGGAACCACAAGTCTCCAAAAACGGACCAATGAGGACAGATAACACGACTAGTCGATCAAACCTCCTGCCATTGTCCACAAGTTCAAAAGCCACCAAAAATCATAAAGTGAGATGAAAGAGTTTGACGTGGGGCATTTGCCTAAAACGGACCATATGAGGGGCAAAACTACACCTAAGGATTCCTACTGTTTTTTTTTTTTTTGTAAAAGTGGACTCACAAGCAACGCTTTTAATTGGTAGCCGATAATAAAAAATAAAAAAAAAATGCCCCCTACTTCCCGTTAGTCAAATTAAAAAAAAAAAAAGAAAGAAAGAAATACGGGCTTGTGTTTTCAAAGCGGGATTTTGTCTAAAATAGGCAAAATCCTTAATATAGTTTAAAAAAGGGCAACCTTACGTAAAAGTTTAAAAATGGGCTTTTTTTAACCGCCCACCCAAAGACCCATTTGGTAGCCGGTAACTCTTTAAACCGTTTGAAATAAAGAAATCGAACAGTTCAAACAAACCCACAACTAGCATTACTCTACCTCTCAAGAATCCCTCGTCACTATCTGGTATTAGCGAAGCTCTCCCATTTTCGATTGAGGAAGAAGACGAACAGTATCAACGCAGAAAACACTCGACCATTACTATCAACTTTTGAAGCTCTGCATTATTCGGTAAGTATTTTAAACAAATTTGTCTTCCTTGCACGAAAACACTCGACCATTACTCACCTTTTGAAGCTATGCAGTTTGGTTTTTAATTGGGTTTTCGTTGAAACTCAACGAAAACCCCTTATTTTTGTATGGTTTTTTTGTAAAATGTTGGTTTAAGGTTAAATGTTTATGTAAAATGTAGGTTTTGTAATATTGGGATTTTGTAATTATGGATGGATAATCTGATTTCTGGTATATCTGGTTGTTAATCATGAATAACATTATCTGGGGGTATATCAGTGGTATATCTGGTATATCTCATGGTATATCTGGTATATCTCAGGGTATATCTGGTATATCTCACGGTATATCTGGTATATCTGGTATATCTGAGGGTATATCTGGTATATCTCAGGGTATATCTGGTATATCTCAGGGTATATCTGGTATATCTGGTATATCTCATGGTATATCTGGTATATCTCGGGGTATATCTGGTATATCTCATGGTATATCTGGTATATCTCGGGGTATATCTGGTATATCTCATGGTATATCTGGTATATCTCAGGGTATATCTGGTATATCTGGTATATCTCAGGGTATATCTGGTATATATGAGGTATATCTCACGGTATATCTGGTATATCTCATGGTATATCTGGTATATCTCAGGGTATATCTGGTATATCTTGTATATCTCAGGGTATATCTGGTATATATGAGGTATATCTCACGGTATATCTGGTATATCTCATGGTATATCTGGTATATCTCGGGGTATATCTGGTATATCTCATGGTATATCTGGTATATCTGGTATATTTTGTGTTATGTCTGGTATATTTGGGGGTATATCTGGTATATCTCACGGTATATCTGGTATATCTCATGGTATATCTGGTATATTTTGTGTTATATCTGGTATATCTGGGGGTATATCTGGTATATCTCACGGTATATCTGGTATATCTCATGGTATATCTGGTATATCTGGGGGTATTTCTGGTATATCCCACGGTATATCTGGTATATCTGGTATATCTCATGGTATATCTGGTATATCTGGTATATCTCAGTGAAATTATGGTATATCTCACGGTATATCTGGTATATCTGAGGGTATATCTGGTATATCTCAGTGAAATTATGGTATATCTCAGGGTATATCTGGTATATCTCAGTGAAATTATGGTATATCTCACGGTATATCTGGTATATCTGAGGGTATATCTGGTATATCTCAGTGAAATTATGGTATATCTCAGGGTATATCTGGTATATCTGGTATATCTCAGTGAAATTATGGTATATCTCAGGGTATATCTGGTATATCTCACGGTATATCTGGTATATCTGGTATATCTCAGGGTATATCTGGTATATCTCACGGTATATCTGGTATATCTGGTATATCTCATGGTATATCTGGTATATCTGGGGGTATATCTGGTCATCTCGGGGTATATCTGGTATATCTCATGGTATATCTGGTATATCTGGTATATTTTGTGTTGTGTCTGGTATATCTGGGGGTATATCTGGTATATCTGGTATATCTCATGGTATATCTGGTATATCCCACGGTATATCTGGTATATCTGGTATATCTCATGGTATATCTGGTATATCTCAGTGAATATCTGGTATATCTCATGGTATATCTGGTATATCTCAGGGTATATCTGGTATATCTGGGGGTATATCTGGTATATCTGGGGGTATATCTGGTATATCTGGGGGTATATCTGGTATATCTCAGGGTATATCTGGTATATCTCACGGTATATCTAGTATATCTGGTATATCTCAGGGTATATCTGGTATATCTCAGGGTATATCTGGTATATCTCAGGGTATATCTGGTATATCTCAGGGTATATCTGGTATATCTGGTATATCTCAGTGAAATTATGGTATATCTCACGGTATATCTGGTATATCTCAGGGTATATCTGGTATATCTCAGTGAAATTATGGTATATCTCACGGTATATCTGGTATATCTGGTATATCTCCTGGTATATCTGGTATATCTCCTGGTATATCTGGTATATCTCCTGGTATATCTCATGGTATATCTGGTATATCTGGTATATTTCATGGTATATCTGGTATATTTCATGGTATATCTGGTATATCTCGGAGTATATCTGGTATATCTCAAGGTATATGTGGTATATATTGGTGTATTTCTATAAGTTTCATTTATATGAACCTAAATTTGATGTATTTTTATGTTGGTTTAATGTGATTGATGTTTTTCGCATATATATTGTAATTTTTGTATACCTGTTCACAAGTATTAATGAAATTGTTTTCCGTAAATGTTAAATATGCAGGAAATGGCAGGAAAAATCTCATTCGTGCCTTATGTCTCCTCATCCGATTATTATGTTGGTAAAATAACCAACATATCACGTCTTCAAAATTTTGCAACATTGAAGACGACCCTACAAGGATTTGGGTTACTGAATAGATTTCAGGGCTTATGTTTTGGTTTCATCACAAGGATGAAACATATAGAGTTTACAGCTGGATTCTTGCATCATATATTATTGATGCAAGATAGAGATCAATCGGGGAAAGAACTCCGAGTTATTGTAAATGGTGCACCCCACCTCTTTGGATACGAAGAGTTTAGCCTAATCACCGGTATGATGTTTATCGGTGACGAAGGAAGTCCAGCTCAAAGTGGCCGTTTGCGTAAAAATTTCTTCAAGACCGATAGGCCAATAAAGAAAGTGGAGTTGGAGAAGGTATTTGCAAACCTTCCATTGTCCACAGAGCCTGAAGATGTTTTGAGGTTGGCTCTGATATATACTCTGGAAATAATTCTTTTGGCCGATCATAATTTGAGGGCCATTAATGATGAATATTTGGATTTAGTTGAAGACGTTGACAAGTTTAATATCTACCCCTGGGGTAAGATAGTCTATGACTTCACCGTAAGGAGGTTGAAGAATATTAATCTTCAAAAAGTTGGAGGGGTCGCTTCAACTTACAGTGTCTATGGTTTTTCTTGGGCACTGCAAGTTTGGGCCTACGAGGCCATACAAGTGCCTATTACTGATTTAGCAACTTGTACGTCTCCAGATGCATTGCCCAGGATATTACGCTGGGAGAATCAAAAGAAGGGGCACTATTTGAAGTTTTGGGACATAAACCATAAAATATTCCAGGCTTCAGATGTAAGTTTGTTGCCTATATGTTTTTGTTATTAAATTTATTTTATTTATATTTTCGATTGTACTTAACTAACTGGTATATGTTTCCGTTGTATATGATACAGTTTCATATGCTGACGAGACTCACTCCTAATGAATCGGAGATAAAGAGTCCGTACTTAATTTCGGCACAACAATATGCGAGGCTGCAACCTGGCCTTGGTGTGCCAAACGTTAGTGGCTTATCTCATGAGTTGCCTTCCAAAGGCGATGAAGATCAACACACATCTGGTCACAGTGGTGATAAAAGTGACCCTATCCCTGAAGTCCAAAAAGATGAACCTTCATCTCATTCATCAACTTCCATTATGGAGGTAATATAATACGGCACATATAAAACCCTTGGACTTTTAATTAGTTTATGTCATTAATTGCAACCTTGTACGAATAAATTTTTATGCTTTGTAATTTTAGGTGTTGCAAGAGCTTCGAGAATTGAAGAAGGAGGTCATCTCAATAAAAGAAAACCAAAATTGGATGAAGGATGTGTTGAATCAGTTGTTGAGACAACAACAAAAGACTGCAACAGATATAGATGCAGTGAAACCTGGTGGGAACTCGTCCAGGAAAAAAAGTGTCCCACTTACTGACCCACGTAAGGTGGCCTCTGTACATATTTTAGTGGACGAAGATGATGTGACGTCCACGGAAGAAGCAGTAGTGGGTACTGATACATGCAGAGAAATGATTTTGTTGAGCACAGAAGAAATTGGGGAGGAAACAACCAAGGTTCATTCTGATCATCAGGAAGAATCAGTGGGTGTGACTGAAGAATGTCCCACTGAACTGAACCTTGGAAAGCAGCCAGTCCATGCAACCGAAGTAGATGATAACTTGGCAGGTCTGGATTTTTCTACTTTGGAATATATTTTAGAGGCTGCCCCTATCCGCACCGGTACCACCTCAGTGCGATTAGGTTCGATACCATCAAAGGGCGTTAGTTCGACTGGCACGTCCGCACCCTTTGGTAATATATATAGTAGGAGGAAGAGAAAAGTTGGTCCCTCCCTAAAATCCCCATATGTGCAGCCGAAGAGGAAATCAGGTATATCAATAAAGTCCCACCAATCGGACCAAGCACAACAAGCTGGTGTGTATGATCCGATGAGAGGGTTTGATGAATCCAGATATACCTACTTCTTGGAATGGTTATATCAACATTATAACGACAACCAGTATGTATTTCCTACTACTTATTGTCTTATTTATTCATCCAATTTGAGGGTATTTTTTTTAACCCACGTAATATGGTTAATTATTGATGTCTTTGTTATTCTTCAAAATGTAGGGAAAGTATTATTGTTGGTTGCCCAAGTAAGGGTATGGCTAACTCTACTTGGTTTCATCGTATATTGAAACCACAATCATCTTTACTCAATGAGGTACATGTTTTGGTTATGTTCATTTATGGATATATATCTGGTTATATGTTGTTATTTGGTTTATGGATTGTTATTCAATATATTTGGTATTCTAAAGTGAAACTAACAACACATATATCTCATATGTCTGGTATCAACGATGCGTAATTTTAAATTGGCAAAATAACTTCAGCACATAGATTGCGGACTATGGCTGTTGAGGAAGAAAGAGGAACTTCATCCGCACTTGTTCCTAAATAACAATTGGACAACTGTAGACTCGTCGTTTTGGGTAAGACTTTTACTTAGTATATCTGAGGGTAAATTTAAAAATATGTTGTATATATCGTACTTTTCTATGTCATATCTGGTCAATTTGCAGATGATGTAACAAATTTTCTTTAAAATTACTATATTTTAAAATGTAGGCTTACATCGATGCAAGTGGAAGTGAATGGAAGAAGTTGAAGAAGAATGACCACTTGTCTTTTTGGTTGAATGATAAGAAGTGGTTTGATTACGTGACTGGTAAAATACTTTTAAACTTATGATTCTGTGTTGCATATCTGGGAAAACTTGAACATTTTATCGTTTCATATGATAATATAAATTTCTTGTTTGTTTTGAAACAGGTGTCCGGCCTGATATAGGTAAACCATGGATTCGTGTCTCCAATATATATGGTGTTATATTGGAGAAGGGTCATTGGATCGCTATCGGACTTGACATCAGACAACAACAAATTAACGTATATGATTCACTTCCTAAACACATAAGAGATGGAGCTCTCAAGAAAAGGTTACATAATTTATCTGTCATGATCCCAAACTTGATTCATAACTTGGATGTGGTTGAACATGACAAAATCATAGAGAAGTGGCCCATATATCGTAATGCAATAGCTGTTCCACAGCAAGTTCAAGTGTAAGTATATTTTATTATTTGGTTAGTGACATCGATTTAAGTGAGATATACCATAAGTTATATTGCATTACTTATACGGACTTATTGTTTACTTCAATATATTACACAGGGGTGACTGTGGCATATATGCACTGAAGTTCATTGAGTATTTAGTAAATGAGAAGCCACTGACTGACATCAAAGACGAGGCTATAGGTTTCTTCAGAAAGAAACTTTGTTGTGAACTTTTCTTTGCGGACGATGAATACATAATTGTTTAATCTGGTATGCAATAAAGATTATATTTTTATATAATTGATCAACTACTTGATTATGATTCTGTGTTGCAGAACATTTATGTATTATACCGTATGGACTTTATGTGTTAAGGTATTTTTGTGCATTTTACAACTTAACGGGTATGGCATATATATAAACTTATTAGTTTTATTTTTTATGGCCCATATTTGGTATATCTGTTATCTGGTTATTTTTCTGTTGGCTTATCTGATAATATAACACTTTTTTGGTAGGTTGTAAGCAACTTCCAAATGGTATCTGATGTTGCTTCATTCTTGTAAAGACTAACTGGTATATCACTCAACAGAGGCAACAACAATGCCTATTTAGGCTTTCTCTGGAGTGCTTTGTTGTGAACTTTTATGCAGCTTGACATAGGCTTAGTATCATGGATTACGTGCTTCAAATATTGTAAATCGGTTACTATCTGTAAATGTAATGGTTATGAGAACATTTATGTAATGTTTGTAATTATATATGTGATCAATTTATGTAAAATTGTACTCATACATTACTTTGGTGTAATAATGAAATGAAGGAAATCGGTTTTGGTTATGATTTATTCCATCTGTTACTGAAATTGTAATATCCAAATTTTGGGATAAATTTTTTGTAGTTCTGGAACTCATTCGTAGTGAAATTTTTTGGTATATCTAGTATATCTGAGGGTATATCTGGTATATCTGAGGGTATATCTGGTATATCTGGTATATCTCAGTGAAATTATGGTATATCTGAGGGTATATCTGGTATATCTGGTATATCTCAGTGAAATTATGGTATATCTCACGGTATATCTGGTATATCTGGTATATCTGAGGGTATATCTGGTATATCTCAGGGTATATCTGGTATATCTCAGGGTATATCTGGTATATCTGGGGGTATATCTGGTATATCTCAGGGTATATCTGGTATATCTTAGGGTATATCTGGTATATCTGAGGGTATATCTGGTATATCTGGTATATCTCAGTGAAATTATGGTATATCTGAGGGTATATCTGGTATATCTGGTATATCTCAGTGAAATTATGGTATATCTCACGGTATATCTGGTATATCTGGTATATCTGAGGGTATATCTGGTATATCTCAGGGTATATCTGGTATATCTCAGGGTATATCTGGTATATCTGGGGGTATATCTGGTATATCTCAGGGTATATCTGGTATATCTGGGGGTATATCTGGTATATCTGGGTATATCTGGTATATCTCAGTGAAATTATGGTATATCTAGGTATATCTGGTATATCTGGTATATCTCAGTGAAATTATGGTATATCTCACGGTATATCTGGTATATCTGGTATATCTGAGGGTATATCTGGTATATCTCAGGGTATATCTGGTATATCTCAGGGTATATCTGGTATATCTGGGGGTATATCTGGTATATCTAGGAGTATATCTGGTATATCTTAGGGTATATCTGGTATATCTGGGGGTATATCTGGTATATCTAGGGTATATCTGGTATATTATTATTGGTATATCTGGGGGTATATCTGGTATATCTGGTATATCTCAGTGAAAGGTTATGGTATATCTAGGGTATATCTGGTATATCTGGTATATCTCAGTGAAATTATGGTATATCTCAGGGTATATCTGGTATATCTGGTATATCTGGATTGGGGTATATCTTGGTATATCTCAGGGTATATCTGGTATATCTCAGGGTATATCTGGTATATCTGGGGGTATATCTGGTATATCTAGGGTATATCTGGTATATCTTAGGGTATATCTGGTATATCTGGGGGTATATCTGGTATATCTGGGTATATCTGGTGAAATTATGGTATATCTGAGGGTATATCTGGTATATCTGGTATATCTCAGTGAAATTATGGTATATCTCACGGTATATCTGGTATATCTGGTATATCTCGAGTGAAATTTGGTATATCTCAGGGTATATCTGGTATATCTGGGTATATCTGAGGGGTATATCTGGTATATCTCAGGGTATATCTGGTATATCTCAGGGTATATCTGGTATATCTGGGGGTATATCTGGTATATCTGAGGGTATATCTGGTATATCTTAGGGTATATCTGGTATATCTGGGGGTATATCTGGTATATCTGGTATATCTCAGTGAAATTATGGTATATCTGAGGGTATATCTGGTATATCTGGTATATCTCAGTGAAATTATGGTATATCTCACGGTATATCTGGTATATCTGGTATATCTGAGGGTATATCTGGTATATCTCAGGGTATATCTGGTATATCTCAGGGTATATCTGGTATATCTGGGGGTATATCTGGTATATCTCAGGGTATATCTGGTATATCTCAGGGTATATCTGGTATATCTGGGGGTATATCTGGTATATCTGAGGGTATATCTGGTATATCTTAGGGTATATCTGGTATATCTGGGGGTATATCTGGTATATCTGGTATATCTCAGTGAAATTATGGTATATCTGAGGGTATATCTGGTATATCTGGTATATCTCAGTGAAATTATGGTATATCTCACGGTATATCTGGTATATCTGGTATATCTGAGGGTATATCTGGTATATCTCAGGGTATATCTGGTATATCTCAGGGTATATCTGGTATATCTGGGGGTATATCTGGTATATCTCAGGGTATATCTGGTATATCTGGGGGTATATCTGGTATATCTCAGGGTATATCTCAGTGAAATTATGGTATATCTGAGGGTATATCTGGTATATCTGGTATATCTCAGTGAAATTATGGTATATCTCACGGTATATCTGGTATATCTGGTATATCTCAGTGAAATTATGGTATATCTCACGGTATATCTGGTATATCTGAGGGTATATCTGGTATATCTCAGGGTATATCTGGTATATCTCAGGACATATAGAGTTTATATCTGGGGGTATATCTGGTATATCTGAGGGTATATCTGGTATATCTCAGTGAAATTATGGTATATCTCACGGTAATTATGGTATATCTCATGGTATATGGGGTTATATCTCATGGTATATCTTATAAAATAATATAACAACACATATCTCATATACGTGGTACATGAAAATTTAGAGACAGGGCATAATATAACACTATCATTAATGCAAAATTCAGATACATAAATGTTCAACTTGAAATCAGCATAAAATATTACAGGGTACATGAAAATCTTCATTCTTGAGAAGGTAGGGAAGGTTCTACAATCATCTGACGAAAAACATTACAAGTCCTTCTGTTATGACCACTAATTCCACAACGACTGCACAACATTAACTTCTTTATTACTTCCCCATGTGAACGTATGCGTCGCTTTCGTGGTCTGCCAGATTTTCTCTTTGTGTTAGGAGGAAGTTCAACTAGGTCCATGATTTCTTCTGGAATGTCCCACTGACCATTGTCAGTTGCTGGAAAAATTGCCTCCGCATATGCGATAATATAACAATTGACTGTGTATAATCGGTCAACCAAGGACTGGACATCAACATCTTGAAAACGGGCCGCTGCAATGGCATGACAACAGGGGATTTTGTGAACATCAAATTCCCTGCAGCTACAACTTCTGTTCAGTAGATCAACATCTTGACTAGTATCACCGTGTACAACCTGACATCATATAAATGAACTAGTTAAATAGATGGTTTAAACATTAGAAGTAATTAAAACACATGCGCTATTAAATTGACATATTTAAAAATTCAATAACAATATAATGATGTACGATCCCATACCTGGAAAACATGTGCATTAATTCTGAAAACCCTGTACCTTAAGGACTTATTGTGATTTGCACGCATAATTGAGTCGACCTCATCGGTAAGTAATCGAGTTCCCCATCTCATCCCAACCTCCCTACGTTCGACAAACCAATGTTGTATTTTGCTACGGTAGTACTCAGCAAGCATGGTTATAGGTAACTCACGAGCAGATTTCATGACATTATTAAATGACTCTGAACCATTTGTGGTCATTATACCGTATCTGTTCCCAGGAAAATGAAATCTTGACCACTTGTCTTTACCTGCTTCCAATAAGTACTTCTCTATATCAGGATCGATCAGTCTCAAATCCCCCATGTATTTGTCAAATTCACGCTTCGTATATGCCCTTGCGCAACATCTGAACAAAGGTGTGATATCAGGATTCTTAAATTTGTGGTTCAAATTCATCTCCATGTGAAATGCACAATATCCATGCAAAGCATTGGGGAATGCCTTAGGAACAGATTGTATAATGCTTTGGTGTCTATCTGAAACAATAACAAGATCATCAATGTGCCCAAATATACCGGATAGTTTTAACAAAAACCATTCCCAGGCTTCATTATTCTCAGAATCTCCAACACCAATGGCCAATGGATATATGTTGTTATTTCCATCTGAAGCATTTGCTACGAATAATGTCCCAGCATACCTACCTGATAGGAATGCACCGTCGACTGTAATTACATGTCTTATACAAGATAAAAAACCTCTGATACATGGACCTAGTGCCAAAAAAAAGTACTTAAATCTTCCGGACTGGTCAACTTCAATATGTGTCACGCTACCAGGATTTCTTTCCTTCAAAACATGACAGTAGGAAGGAAGCTTCAGGAATGATTCCTCTTCACTGCCACGTAGCAAATAAAGAGCCTTCTCTTTCGATCTGTATGCTGTGGTGTAACCAATCTCAATCCCAAACTCATTTTGACAATCATCAATAATATCTTTGGGCTTATAAATTCTTCCTGGTCGGACCAACTTCATTTTTATGGCATTTCCTATCACTCTTGAGGTTGCAGTCCTATTCTTCCTCATGTAATTGTTAGGATCACAAGTATGTCTTGATTCGTATTCTTTTACCCTGAACCTATCAGATCCAGTGATCCTATTACATCTAATCATCCAACTACAAGTAGATTGAATGCAACGTATTAGAACACGGTCTTTCCTACTAGTCAGTGTCCTCGTCTCAAATCTGTTTCTTATGGCATAAAGACCGACATGTGTTGTGAAATCTATCTTATTGTCAAACACTTGATCAACTTTCAAATCAAGCTCAACATGTGCCACAGACGACGAAACGTCACCATTAGAAATAATCTCTGTGGGTGTACTGGATGGACCGATACCTAATTCATTATTGTTTCTAATTACAGTTCTTCCTTCAGACTGGGATAAACCATAATTCTCATGATTTCTAACAATGACCCTTTCTGTTTCAACTTGTGTCCTTTCATTATGAATTGCATGCAAACCTCCCATTGAGGACATATCACGATCAACGTTTTCGTTGACAGGTATATCTGGTAATTCATATTCTCTAATCATATCAATATCTCCTTCATCACCCATTTGCGGCGGAACTAAATTGTGATCTACATCATCACGAATACTATCAAGTACATTATCGCAACCACCATTTGGATTTTGAGATCCTTCTTGCATATTAGTATCGCTCAAGAAATTTACATTACGGCCTCCGGTATTAAAAACTTGCTCATGGCAAATAGAATTACTTGTACCTACAGATCTTATCACATTTTTTGTGACATATAGAACAGCCTTCCTTTCATTATCTTCAACGTGAAGGTCAAAAAACTCTTCCAATTCTTCATCATCACCTATTAAAACAGATGGTAATGTCAAATCATTCTTATAGAAGTATCTCACTTCAAGTTCATACTTGAACTTATCCATCTTTAACTTGAGAAACAACTTTTCTTTAAGTTCATTATACAACCATCCTTTTTTTATCTTCATCACCAAACCTTCACCTCCTTGATATACTTTTTTACCATCCTTCAATGACCATTTACCATTGTGAATGATTAGAATACTAAGGCTATCCATTCTGTAAAATGTTTATAAATAATTAGGTCTATCTCATTCAAAAATACGTAAAGTTTAATTGATATATCAAATAATATACAACATATTGAACTGCGTTATTAGTATATAACATATATACCTGATTAAATGTGTAATAGATGGAGATATACCAACATATACATAGATATACCAGATATACCGTGAGATATACCAGATATACCCTGAGATATACCAGATATACCGTGAGATATATCATAATTTCACTGAGATATACCAGATATACCGTGAGATATACCAGATATACCGTGAGATATACCAGATATACCGTGAGATATACCAGATATACCCTGAGATATACCAGATATACCGTGAGATATACCAGATATACCCTGAGATATACCAGATATACCGTGAGATATACCAGATATACCCTCAGATATACCAGATATACCCTGAGATATACCAGATATACCCTGAGATATACCAGATATACCCCCAGAAATACCAGATATACCGTGAGATATACCAGATATACCCTGAGATATACCAGATATACCAGATATACCGTGAGATATACCAGATATACCCTGAGATATACCAGATATACCTCATATATACCAGATATACCCTGAGATATACCAGATATACCCTGAGATATACCAGATATACCCTGAGATATACCAGATATACCCTCAGATATACCAGATATACCAGATATACCAGATATACCCTGAGATATACCAGATATACCCTCAGATATACCAGATATACCCCCAGAAATACCAGATATACCGTGAGATATACCAGATATACCCTGAGATATACCAGATATACCAGATATACCGTGAGATATACCAGATATACCCTGAGATATACCAGATATACCCTGAGATATACCAGATATACCCTCAGATATATCAGATATACCCTCAGATATACCAGATATACCCTGAGATATACCAGATATACCCCCAGAAATACCGGATATACCAGATATACCCTGAGATATACCAGATATACCATGAGATATACCAGATATACCCCCAGAAATACCGGATATACCAGATATACCCCCAGATATACCGGATATACCAGATATACCCTCAGATATACCACATATACCCCCACATATAAAAAACTGAATATAGCATTTCATAAATGTTTCGATTACACGCGGCCAAAAATATATGTTTCTATTAATTATTATTGAATTGGGGTAACAGTTTAATACGGTTTTTCAACCAAAAATCTGTTTAAATAATACCCATATCAGTTCCTCGCGAAAGTATGAAGCAAATTGTTGGAAATTTTCCGAAAATATATCAGTCCCAATCGCATTTTTCTGGTAGTTATTATTTAAAAATCCTGGTACAAATTGCAACATTTACATCTTAATAAAAATTGCAAATATTGTTGGAAGATATTACTAACCTCATTTTTATAATTTTTCCACGATGACACGCAACAATGGTGAGAAGATCAGTGAAGAGAAAAAGAGAGGGTGCGTAGTTGGAGGGAGAAGAAGAAAGAAAATTATTTTGGTGGGAAACTAAATGACCCAACCAAACCGGCTACCGGGAGAGTAAATAAAATTTTGCCTATTTCTAAACTTTTACACAAGGTTGCTCTTTTTTAAACTATATTAAGGATTTTGCCTATTTTAGACAAAATCCCTTTCAAAGCATCTTTGGAGGAACAAAACTACACTTAAGGTCATATTAGATATTTTTTATTAAATAAGGGCTATTAGTCAATTGTTAACCTTCAACGTCATATTAACAAAAATTATACAATATTAAGATTAACATGAAATCGATATATAATAAAATTAAGTTGATATTTATATAAATTAATTATATTAAATTACTTAAAATAATGGTGGTATGTTTTAAATCTTAAACTTTATTTTCAAAATAAATTTAATTATTATTGAAATTGATTTATTAAGAGTGGTATATGCTTCACTCAAATTGAATAAAACATTACTCGTTTAAATATACATGTCAAATAAACAAGGTTGATATAAAGTTGATATATGGTAAAATTAAGTCGTATTCATATAAATCAGCTACATTAAATTACTTAAAAAAATTGGGGTATGCTTTAAATCCTAAATTTTATTTTCAAAATAA